>OY856410.1:620293405-620952155 GCA_963693085.1 Alisma plantago-aquatica
GTACTGTCTACTTGAACCCTTCAAGGGTACATTAGTAAAGTTCACCTTTGATCAAAGAATGGATCAAACCACTAATTACTTAACCCCTTATTGTCCTTAAGTATCATTAGGGTTTGAGTTAAACAACCATTGAACCATCTAAGCCATCAAAGCATTAAGCAATCTTAACCCTAAAAGTCCCCAAACGGTTTCACACTTCAACCCCCAAACGGTTTTGAGACCGTTTGGAAGGGTTGAACATTTGGTTAGGGTTGACTTCAAGACCGCATGACACTCAAGATCATTTTCCCTTAAACTGTCTTGAAACTGTTTCATTTTTTTGACCATTTGAAAGAGTTGACTTTGAAACCGTTTCAAGAAAAAACACCTTGAAACCGCATGGGTCCAAAACCGCATGAGCTCCAAATGGTTTGAAACTGTTTGAGCGCAAACGGTCTTGAGGTCATTTGGCCCCAAATGGTCTTGAGACCGTTTGGCCCCAAACGGTCTTGAGACCGTTTGGACTCAAACGGTCTTGAGACCGTTTGGTCCAAATGGCTCAAAACGTCATGGACCTAAACAGTGCATCAACACTTGGAATCGTTTAGGGTTTTCAAGGTTGAACCCCTCAATTGACCTCATACATGTTAACCACTTATCAAATGAGCCAATTAGGGTTATCCTTAACCAATTGGACACTCAATTGACCCTCAATTGATAGCCAATTAGGGTTGGGACCAATTCAATTAGGGTTTGTAATCGATTAACCATCAACATTGATCAACATGAGTCTAATTGAAATTGAACGCATCAATTGTCACTCAATTGGGACCCAACATAGTCCAAACGGTCTTGAGACCGTTTAGACACCCACCAAACGGTCTTGAGACCGTTTTCCCAAAGTCACATCAAACTCTAAGTCAATTTGTCAAGGGTTGAACCCTAATTAAGTCACAAATCAGCACTTTTAATCAATTCAACAACCTATTGTGATTGGACCTTCAATTGATCAAATTACATTAACCCTAGACCTCCAAATAGTCTTGGGTGGTCACCAAACGGTCTTGAGACCGTTTGAGTGATTCCCCAAACGGTCTTGAGACCGTTTGGGCCACTCAACCCAAACTTCAACACAATTGGTCCATGAAATCAGCAATTGAACCCGATTAGGGTTTAGAGGATTGAAGGGCCTTCAACTTGTGATTTGCTTGTAATTAGATTACGATTATTTGTAGATGATTAATTCATAATGTGTCCAGCAGAACTCTAAATGGTCAACACTAGGTCAAATTTTCCAAACGGTCTTGGAGACCGTTTGAATCTAAACGGTCTTGCAAACCGCATGGAATCAAACGGTTGTGAAACCGTTTGGTTTCAAACGGTCTTGCAAACCATTTAGACAAAAGGTCCAAGGTCGTTTGGTAAAGTAGGATAAGGACCAACTTTGGGATTAATGCCCATCATCTTCTACCTTGAGACCAAAGTCTGTTCTTCATGGTTTTTCTTGCAAAAGTGCAAGGAAGAGTAGGGGAAAGGAAGAACTAGCAACTAACACATAGAAAAGAGATGTATAACAAAGCAAAAGGGTTTAGTGTTATAAAACCCACCTTAAGGTCGTTCCTAGAGCTCCAAGATTCCAAAATTTCAAACCTTTAATGGTGTCTTGAGCTCCACAGGTTGGCCAAAGTCATTTCTCCAAGAATTGGTTGGGAAAAGATGGCTAGAAAGAGGAACCAAGTAAGAAAGATCATAAAACCAACCTTGCACCATGAATTCCTCCATGAATCCGAGCAAGAAGATGACGCAAGCTTACCTAGAACTCCTTAGCCGTTTTCCTCTGCTCCAGCGCTCTGCCTTAGTCAGTTTAAGAAACAGGGATAAGTGAGGAAGTGAAGGAAACGTTCCTTTGTTTGCAAAGGAAGGGTGTATATATATCTTTGGGGTTATTTCCAAAATAAGGACAACTTATTTCTCCTTTTCTCAACTAGGTCCTTCCTTTCTTCTAAGCACGTTTTTCCTTCTCCAAAATTAAACCAAACTTCTCTTAAACCCAAGATCTAAGGGTAAAGAAAGCCAACCTCCTACTATATGTATACACATAAAGGGTCATTTTTCTTACAACTTGATTATTTAATTACAAGGGTGTTCCTTCTTATATGATTATTCAAATGAAGCGCCCTCTTCATCATTTTCACTCTAAATGATGTCAAGAATCATAAGAGATATTCTAGAAGGTGTATTTTACAAGTTGCACCCCATATTTTGGGTAAATTGCACTTTACACCAAAATTAGGGTTTTAAGCACAAGGATTGCTCCACAAGCTGCATCCTGGTGCCCAAGCTTGGAGAATCCATCATACTTCATCATATTCACTCATATGATGTCTCATCATCAAAGGAACATGTTAACATGTGCAATTTGCAAGTTAACCCCTCGAATTGGGTAATTTGCACATAGGTCCCTGTATTACCAAACAATACTACAACATTGTTTTAAAAGGACAAAAATAGCAATATATGTTTCCTCAGGAGCTTTAATTATATGCCACAAGATAATCACAACTATCTAACTATATTATTAAGTAAAACACCTAGGGTTAGTCCATAACCCAGGTCAGGGATGTCACACAACCATTGTGGATGTAGTAGAGCTTTACTATGACAACTATGGAGCCATTGCATAGGATATGGAACACATGTTGCATCAACATTCTAAGAATATACTATCAAGATATCATGCCATACTATCAATCATACATCGAGAAAATGTAAATATTTGCATAGTACCTACTAAAAGCAATGTTGTTGATCCCTTGACAGGAACACTTCCACAACAAAAGCATGATGGTCATGTGATATCAGTTGGAATTTAATTCATTAGTCGTTGTCTCCAGTACAAGTGGGAGACTTTTGGTTGTATTTCTTGAGATCCATCATGTGATGATTGTAATAGGGTTACATTGTACATCATTTGATTAATAATAAAAGCTATTCCATTTATTATGTTTTTTCAAACAAAGATATTGAATAAATATAATAATGTTGTAACAATGTTTTAAATTGATGTCATATGATTTGGGTCGAGGACTAGAACATCATTAGGAGAACCCTCATACAAGTTTAGTGTTTGTAAATATTCTAGGCCTATCCGATAACCATTTTTTAGTTAATAGTTCATCAGCACCAACACGTACACCACCTATCAGCACATGAAGGTTTATTAGTTGTCACCTTAGAAAGAATCAAATGATGATGACCCCTCCTCCTTTATCTAATGTTGATGACCAATATAAGGATCAACACTCAGAGTCGAGACACCAATGTGTTATAATCCATCCATTGAGGTTATTATTGAAGCTAATGCTTTGAATGTGGTATTGCATTGTCATCACAACTATCATTTACTTTACTTGAAAATTTATCATTGAATGCTTTATTTGTATAGAACATACATGATGATTCCAAGAAATTCTATGAGATTTCTTTCTTTCAAAGTATTAAGAGGTGTGAAAAAGACACTACTTGGATATAGTTTGGAATTGGAGGATTCAACATCGAAACAATAAAACCATCATTGTTTGGATTATCTAGTCCATTAAGCAGTGTGAAAAATATATCCTTATCTAAAATGGTGCAAACAATTGCATTAAGCTAATCTAATAACTTTGATCTTTCTTAAGTACTTAGCTAAGGATCCAAACCCTTTTGTAGTGTTCTCAAATATAAATTTACTTCAAAATATCTAGATTGTGAAGCCTTCTAAAATCTACTGTTTAGAGTTTTTCATACTTTCGAAGTTGTCTGACAACAGACTGCTTCTACGTTCATTAGTTTAATTAATGAGCATAATATCCATTGCTTAAAAAGATGATTAACCTTCATACATGATTTTTTCTTTTTTTGATTAATACAAGGAAGTGCAGAAGTAGCCATAATTCTAGGAGAAAGTTGAGGTACTATCGCGTCTAAAAATCCATCTAAAGAATATCATTTTTCTAGGATTCTAAATTGCACTTCCTAGAAATGAAAATTTCTATGATTTAACTTCAAAGAGTCAAAGTTAGAAACATCCAGACCTGCTTGATAGGGATATGAATGAGATGAGATTGTGAGCCGAACATAGTAGAATCTGTGGAATCCATGCTTGTTATACTAAAGTGACAATGATAAGGAGACAAGGGGAAAAGAATCAGTGTCAAAATACTTGTGATGATAAGAACATATATGAGGAGATGAAACCCTCTAGTCTCATTGTTTTGCAGATCCTCCAGTAGAACTATGTCATCAAGATGTGAAGTGTTGATGCCTTATTATTATTGAATATGATAATGAGAACCCTATTTGAAGAGTAATGAATAAAAGTCATTGTGATTATCAAGGGTCTTTATCAACCTACAACATATCATCCGTCGTCACAAGTTCAACAAGAAGCATGTTTTCCTCCAATGAAGATGGTACATGATGACAATACGAAAAGTGACGATTGTAAGGAGACAAGGGGAAAAGAATCAATGTCAAAATACTTGTGATGATAAGAACATATATGAGGAGATGAAACCGTCTAGTCTCATTGTTTTGCAGATCCTCCAGTAGAACTATGTCATCAAGATGTGAAGCGTAGATGCCTTATTCTTATTGAATATGATAATGAGAACCTTATTTGAAGACTAATGAATAAAAGTCATTGTGATTATCAAGGGTCTTTATAAACCTACAACATATCATCCATCGTCACAAGTTCAACGAGAAACATGTTTTCCTCCTATGAAGATGGTACATGATGACAATACGAATTATCCCTTCATTATTTGATATCAAATCAACAAAGAATCTCGGGTCGATGTTGGGTGATAGGTTATTTTCTTCGGATTGGTTGAGGTTGTTCTTCTTATACCAATGATCTTTAAAGGAAAGGTGAACTTAATATCTAGCTCAACTAATATAAGTCATTGCTGGCTGTAACACATGTGTCAGTTTAAATCCACTTGGACACAAGGGGATGGTAAAAAACGTCTCCCCGTTTTTGGTAGGGTGGACCCCTGGTTTAAAAAAGGATAGTGTTTAAATTATCATGTCAAAAAAGTCTCAAAGGGAACATGAAAATGAACTCACCGCGCCATGTTAGATACATCAAAAAGGCCGAAAGGCCGTATAATATATGGGTTGAAAAACTAAGTCTGAATACTTTAATTTGAACTAAGTAGAAATAGAACTATATCTATACTTTGCTTTTTCTAAGGTAGGCTATATCTTTACTTGGAATTACATGAAACTTAAAACAGGATACGCGTTAACTTATCTTGTGAATTTGATAAATAGGAAGTCGTTTTCAAATGAATGGAGTTCTACGCACTCCTAATATCACATACAGAAATTACCAAACATAAAGAGCTACAGAACAGAATAACTCTAATTAGATTCTTTTGAAAGGAAAGCTCATGAGTTTACTACATAACTGTTACATCAGAAGGGACAGTAAATAAGGAGAAGATTGTAGGTTGATAAAATAATAGTACGTCTATACCATCTTGATAGTTTAATTGGCAAAAGTTAACATCATGTTAGACCATTCGACAAAATTGATGATCAAAGTTTAATTGTTAATAAATTTTGGTTTTTACTTGCAAAAAATATGTTCTTGGTATAGTTTGAAACAAGTAAATTATATCAAATTACAAAGTTAAAGTTTAAATTTGTCTAGTTTTGGATCTTAAACGAATTTAAATGTAACACACAACATCATATGATTAGTTTATATTTACAGTAGATCTTGAAAGTATCATCGTCCCCCCCAAGCATAAAATCCCTGTCCACCCCTGCTCAGTCTCCTTCAATAGCCTTTCCAGCTCGGATGCCCAGTAGCAAAACTCAAAAGCCCCTGAATCCTCATTCTTGTCCAACCAATCGCTGGAGTGCTGGATCTCCGTCTCCAACTTGGTCTTTTCAGCTGGACCGAGTCGGCGCACAACTGGATGGTTGTTTCTCACCCTACTCTTTTAAATGTGGATGAGACTTTCCAACTTACTCTTGGCCAATGCCTTTTGACGTTGACCTTCATCTTCCGCCCAAAAGGACTCAGCCTCTACCACCATTCTAGAAATTTCTTCTACGCTAAGCCTATTCCGGTTGTTTGATATGGTGATTTGCTACCTGTTTAGAGAACTAACGTGCTTTGCTGAGACTGTCAAGATACTGTTTGCGTTGACTTCAAAACATACATTGACCGTGATATCTCCGGTGGGCAAACGGGGTAATCCTGTAAGTTTGGTAATCAGCAACTGTTACATAAACTTTGCATAACACAGACGTTTGGTAATCAGCAACTGTTACATAAACCTTTTCCACCTTCGTAGGGATTGGAGTGTTCCTCGGGATAAAACACTCATCACGTCACCCATTATACCCAAGGAGAGAGGCGTCACGTCCATGAGGATCAGATTACGTACCTGCAAACTACCACTACCTACCATTTTGGCAGCCAGAACTGCAACACCATGAGCAACAGCCTCATCAGGGTTGATGGACTTGTTTAAGCTTTTCTCCATGAAGTACTCTTGTAATAGTGACTGGACCTAAGGAATTTGAGTTGAACCCCCCACAAGAACAACCTCATCAACGCGACCCCTGTCCATTTGAGCATCTTCCAAACACTGATCAACGGTGTTTATACACTTTTTGAAAAGGAAAAGAAACCCAAATAAAACAATATTGTATAAATATTTACCATAATAGCACATTTTTCAACTTATTTCCCGAACTAGCACACTTTCAGCCTAAAGTGGGGTTAGAAAGCATGATACAATGTCGCGTTTTCAAGCTTAAGGTCCAAAAAGTGCCAAATAATCTGTGTTTTCTGAGTGCGCGCCGAATAAAGTGGCGTTTTAGAGTAAAGCGCCAAATAAAGTGACGTTTTAGCGTAAAGTGCCAGACTGGCTGGCGTTTTCACTTAACTAGAAAATGTTCTGTGCGCGCAACTTGGATAGATGTCATGGCTTGTTTGTAACATTACATTTTCTAGAATCAGCGAGCATACATGTTAGCTCGGTCAAGCCATCATCATGGTTGTGAAGTCATGGAAGCCAACGACGTCGTCGCTGTCCCTATCTACGACTCTGACCATGTCTCTGCAGTCGGCGAGTGTGATGGTAGTTGCCTCCATGACCCTGCACAGCACGACATGGATCTCTTGGGCAGTGATGACGCGGTCACCGTCGCGGTCGTACACGACGAAAGCTAGCGGCATGTCATTGTCATCTCCGGCCATACATCCTCGTTCTTAATCCTTGGCAAGGTGCTATGCTGCCCAAAGGCTGGCGCACGACTCAGCCCAGGCGTTCTGATGGTATGCAGCAACCTCAGGCGCCACCGAGCTCCCCATCGCCAGCGCGATCACCTAGTCCTGTCATCATTTGTTGGTAGGACTCTGTTTCGTGCTCCAACTACTACGAGGCCCCCTCTATATCATCATGGCCGAAGGTAAGTGCAGAGACTTAGGATGGATACAGGAAGCCAACGCATGGTCCGGAGTATGACGTCCACTCTCTGTTATTTTGCATCAACGTCATTTTCGTTGTTAATATTGTTATTGTCGTTCATGCAACAACGACAGGTGCAATGTAATGAACAATTCAGGCAGATCCAAAATAAGAAACGAAGTTCAAACAAAGCAGGAGAACAGAAAAACAGGAGTTAGATTCGCAAACCAGATCGTTCATTGAGAAATGAACGTGTGACTTAAAAAATTAGTGCCCGACAATCCTCGCAGATAAGCACCGTTCTCCCAGTCACGATCTGGCACAAACCTAGAACTTACGCGTCTCGCTCGCACTCGTTGCACTACTACCAGTGCAGCACAACAACCGCAGGAACCACCGCCTGACAGTTGCGTCTCGGTGAAGAGAAGGAGAAGTCGCGCTTCACACAGGAGAACGACTCCACGAAGTGATTCTGGGACGACAACTCTCGCACTCTGGATTAGGGCTCACAAAACACACGGCTGCAGAAGACTGTTTTCAGTGTGTTTAACC
This sequence comes from Alisma plantago-aquatica, assembly GCA_963693085.1. Classification (NCBI taxonomy): domain Eukaryota; kingdom Viridiplantae; phylum Streptophyta; class Magnoliopsida; order Alismatales; family Alismataceae; genus Alisma; species Alisma plantago-aquatica. The sequence goes on from OY856410.1 coordinate 620,301,412, forward strand.
CTAATGACCGGAGGCATATATATAGCCACGCGCATCCCTAATCCTATTCGTAGTAAGACGCAAACACTCGGTTGCTCTTGTACACATTACGGAATAAAAACCGCAAAGAGAAACACTTTCCAGTTAGGATTAAGAAATCCGAATAAGAAAGAAACAATTAATTACACGAGTAATTAATTACTTAGTTGTATTCTAGTGCAAAAAGAAGATAGAAGACATTCTACACAATCCACAATCCACAATCCACAATCCACAAGCCACAAGCCACAAGCCACAAGCCACAAGCCCGAGCCCAAGCCCGGCCCAGCCAGGCCAGGCCAGGCGAGGTGTGGTGTGGCGTGCGTACGTTGTGATGTGGTAACCCCACCCATCAAGAAGGTGAGCATACCTCCCTCCTAGGACTCCTTTGGACACTAGTGCCCCATGAGATCCTACATAAGTGGACCACAAAAGTTCTAGGAGTGAGCAATATGGGATAAAACTTCTTTGCCATTTGCACTAGAAACAACACTACATTCTCACATGTAGTTGCTGCACTACATTGGGCTTAACCCATGCTAAATAAGTGATTACTACAGTAAATGCACTACAGTAACTAGTTGCTACAGTAATTAGCGGCTACAGTAATCATGTATCTAACAATCCCCCACAAAGTCCAATGTATAGTGTGCTCTACCATTCAGTCCTCCATACTGTGCTTTCAGCGAATACCTTTTGGTTTGAATCTACCTGAGTTATCCAACTGTAACCCCTGTAGGAACTAGGTGAACAAAAGTCTTGAACCTGAACCTTGGGTATAAAAGTATAGGTTGGTAACAACACAATAAAGACATGGTAGTAAAGAAAAACAAAGCATTAAGGTCACACATACAAAATTTTATATCATGATTGATAATAGAGAACAACCCAATTCTCCTGTTGCGGCCTACACAACATCAATCATTTAGCTGGAGTCTCCAAGGATGTACTGCTAACATCCTGTCCTAAGACTTGACACCATTAAGAGACTACTCTCTTACTAACTTGCAATCATGACACTAACAAGTTTCCAGGAGGTAGACACACAGATGCTAGAAGCATCAAACAAGAATACATAGTGTCATCCGATTTACCCGACAGCTTGTTATTACCATATTGAACCCAATTTGTGGGATCTCTACTCTTTTGGGTTAGGTTGCTACTGCCTGCAAATCTATAGGGGTTTCAGTCCCATCCCGAACCAGGATTTTTCCACTAAAGCCAAGGTAAGACCTTTAGGGAAAGGATCAGCTGTATTATCTTTGGTACCGACGTAGTCCACATCCACGACCCCATTAGACACTAACTCCCTTACGGATTTCAATCTGACTTGGATGTGTCTATACTGTTTTTTATTGTACTTGGAACTCTTTATCTTAGCAATAGTTGTAGTGTTGTCACAGTGAACTGAAATTGCAGGAATCAGCTTCATTACCATAGGTAAACTAGACATAAGTCCATGCAGCCATTCAGCTTCCAACCCAGTTTCATCTAAAGCACACAACTCTGCTTCAAAAGTGGACATAGACAATATGGTCTCTTTCTTAGACCTCTAGGAAACAACTCCTCCTCCAAACATGAATACATATCCTGAGACACCATTACTCCCAGAATTCACGGCAATCCAACTTGCATCACTATATCCTTCGACTACAGAAGGATGTTTACCATAATGCAGCCCAAGGGAACGTGTTCCCTTGATATACCTCAGAACTCTGTCACGAGCTTCCCAATGGGTCTTGTCGGGACAACTGGTGTATCTACTTAACTTGTTCACGGCAAACACAATGTCTGGACGTGTACAGTTCATAAGATACATCAAACTTCCAATAATCTGAGAGTATCGTAATTGAGACACTGGAACCCCAGTCGCATTCTTGAACAAGGGCTTTGATGAATCATATGGAGTCTTAACAGGTTTACGTGATGTGTACTCAAACCTCTCCAGTATCTTCTCAACATAGTGAGACTGAGAGAGAGTTATACGATCAGTAGACCTTATGATTTTAAGCCCTAAAATCACATCAGCGACACACATATCCTTCATCTCAAACTTGCTACACAAGAATGACTTTGTCTCATTTACTACGTTCATATCGGAACCAAAAAGCGGGATATCATCGACGTATAAGCATAACAAAATGAATCCATTATTGACAATCTTGCAGTAGATACACTTATCATATTCATTAGAAATAAAGCCAAACGATGATATCACATAATCAAACTTCTCATGCCATTTCTTAGGGGCTTGTTTCAAGCCATATAATGACTTAATAATTTTACACACTTTAGACTCATTGCCACGACCCACAAATCCCTCAGGTTGTTCCATATATATCTTTTCTTGAAGATCACCGTGTAAGAACGCGGTCTTCACATCCATCTGATGGATATAGAAATTATAAATGGAAGCCAATGCTATAAGCACTCGGATTGTGGTCATACGGGAAACAGGTGAATAGGTATCAAAATAATCTATTCCTTCCCTTTGTGTGTAACCCTTAGCAAAATAATCAATTAAGTACTGATCATAACCGGCAATATTCAGCCAAATTTCCATCCGACTTTGCCAACGGGCAAAGTTGGTACCAGTAAATTTTTCAGGCATATTGGTTGTATCAATTTTACATCTCGAACCACCCTGATCGACCATTGTTAATTAACGACAAAAAATAATTTCTTTAAGACTGTTATTAATATTTGTTATTGTCGTTCATGCAACAGCGACAGGCACAATGTAATGAACAATTCAGGCAGATCCAAAATAAGAAACGAAGTTCAAACAAAGCAGGAGAACAGAAAAACAGGAGTTAGATTCGCAAACCAGATCGTTCGCTGAGAAATGAATATGTTACTTAAAGAAATTAGTGCCCGACAATCCTCGCGGATTGGCACCGTTCTCCCAGTCACGATCTGGCACGAACCTGGAACTTACGCGTCTCGCTCGCGCTCGTTGCACTACTACCAGTGCAGCACAGCAACCGCAGGAACCACCGCATGACAGTTGCGTCCCGGTGAAGAGAATGAGAAGTCACGCTTCGCACAGGAGAACGACTCCACGAAGCGATTCCGGGACGATAGCTCTCGCACTTTGGATTAGGGCTCACAAAACACACGGCGGTAGAAGACTGTTTTCAATGTGTTTAAGCCTAATGACCGGAGGCATATATATAGCCACGCACGTCCCTAATCCTATTCCCAGTAAGACGCAAACACTCGATTGCTCTTGTACACATTACGGAATAATAATCACAAAGAGAAACACTTTCTAGTTAGGATTAAGAAATCCGAATAGGAAAGAAACAATTAATTACACGAGTAATTAATTACTTAGTTGTATCCTAGTACAAAAAGAAGACGGAAGACATTCTCCACAATCCACAATCCACAATCCACAATCCGCCCGAGCCCGACCCGGCCCGGCCAGGCGAGGCGTGGCATGGTGCGTGCGCGCGTGCGTTGTGATGTGGTAACCCCACTCATCAAGGAGGTGATCATACCTCTCTCCTAGGACTCATTTGGACACTAGTACCCCATGTGATCCTACATATGAGGACCACAAAAGTTCTAGGAGTGAGCAATATAGGATAAAACTTCTTTACCATTTGCAATAGAAACAGGACTACATTCTCACATGTACTTACTGCACTACATTAGGCTTAACCCATGCTAAATAAGTGATTACTACAGTAAACACACTACAATAATTAGCTGCTACAATAATTAGCGGCTACGGTAATCATGTATCTAACAATTTTTCCAGACGAGATGTCGTTAAGTTGTCCACAGTACGACGCTAATGACACCGCCGACATCAGTATTGTTATTCTACCTTCTCCGAGCAACGCTGAGCAAGATACGGTGGTTGTAACATGTAACTTAACCACACCGCCGGCCTGTCTGGCGCTTTACCCTAAAACGCCACTTTATTTGGAGCTTTATTCTAAAACGCCACTTTATTTGGTGCGCACCAAAAAAACACCACATTGTTTGGCGCTTTTTAGGACCTCAAGCTTGAAAACGCCACATTGTATGGCGCTTCTAACCCTGCAACAGTAAAACGTCAAGCTATTCTCGTAAATATTTATACAATAGTGCTATTTGGGTTTTTTGTCAAGGTTTTCGAACTTGGCTAGGGTGATTACCGATTGGAAGTCGATGCCATCATACAAACAGTCCTCGTCTATGTAGGTTTCCTGGAGAGAATCCGCTTTGCTCTCTCACAAGCCATTTTCAGTCTACTTAAAGCTTTTGGGCTGCTGCTGTGATCCCTATGGTGTTTCCTTCGAAATAACTGTATGAAATGATCTAACATTCTATTGTCGAAATCCTCACCTCCAAGATATGTGTCTCCAGTTGTGGCCTTCAGCTTGATCACACCATCAGTGCCCATAACAAGGAGCGACACATCAAAAGCTCCGCCCCCAAGATCAAACAAGCACATTCTTTCTCACAACACTGCGACCGCAAGAAGCTCCCATGTTGTCCTGGCCGTAGGCGACGGCAGCGGCTGTATACTCGTTGATGATGCGCAATACCTTAAGGCCAGCTATGGTTGCAGCGTCCTGTGTAGCTTGTCTCTGTGCATCGTTGAAGTAAGCCGGCACTGTTATGGTAGCGTTCTCAACCGACGTCTTGAAGAACTCCTCCGTAATCTCTCGCATGTGAGAGAGTACCATGGACGAGATCTGCTCCGCGATGAAAGATTTCTCAACACCATTCTGTGTGATCGTCACTATGTTGGGCTTGTCTTTCGCATCTGGTACAACTTTGAAGGGGCAGAATTTGATGTGGTTTTTCGCATCTGGTACAACTTTGAAGGGGCAGAATTTGATGTGGTTCTGCACCTGCTCGTCGCCAAACTTCCTCCCGATCAACCCGCTTGGCCCCTATAATTAAACATCACATCAAAACCCGTGTGCATAGATTATATAGAGGTCGATGAATCATGGCTGAAGAAGTAAGTATTACCAAATATGGTATTCCTTGTGTCGGTGCGGCTTTGGTTCACGGCGGGCTCGCCCACCAGGCGACCAGACCTGTCGGAGAAGGCAACACACGGTGCAGTGGTACAGTTGCCTTGAGGATTCACCAGGATCTCTACGTGTTTGTGCTCTTGCCTCCACAAACCAACGCAGGAGTAGGTGGTACCGGGGTCGATGCCGATAGCTGGTTCCGTCTTGCCGCCGTCCATTGAGCGGAGTTGGGAGACTGATGAGGAAATATGGGCGAGGAAGATACTAAACCAACAAGCTAGAGCGCAAGTTTGCCTGCCACCTTGGTGAGACATTGGCGGTATAAATAAATAGGCGAGTATGACGAGCGACGGTGCCCCCTTGGCGCATGCAGAGTTGCGGCTCATGCTTCCGTATCATCAGCATACATTGAAGGCATTGCTCAGCCTCTCACGCGATTGCGCACCCGAATGAGTTAAGCTACCCACACCCGGCAGCCCGACCCGGCTGTCACCCAGGTCTCGTGAAAAATGTACCAACAGCTTTTATAGTCCAACAATAAACTCCATGCAACCGGTTTTTATTGTCCAGCAATTAACTTCATGCAGCCGACTTTTATTGTCCAGCAATTCACGCTCATTAACTCCATGCAGCCCGCTTTTATTCTCACCAATTAACTCTCCACTTCTTTTTTTTGTCACTTCTCTTTCCGGCTCTATTTCAACCCACCAACATTTGCATGTTAATTCAGTACGTGTGTTCCCCAGTTCTCATCAATCTTTCTACTTCGGTCGTACAGTACATCATGTAAAGGTTACGATGGTCAGAGAGTTGAAGTACAAGTACAGTACTTGCCAAACACTGTTTTATGAGTATTTGCACAACACTGTTTTATAATTCAATAATAACTACAATACTTAATTATTATTCTCATATCATTAACAAACTTATTTATTTCCGCCAAGTACAATACCCACTCTCCCTCTCTATTCATTTCCGTCAAGTATCTATTCATTTCCGTCAAGTACAGTACTCAATTGTTAATTTTAACTCATTTACTCAAACATAAGTACAACCAATGAATCCAATAACAACATTTTTCTCCTAGATATAATTTTTTTACAAAAATACAATGCACGTCTGCTCCATAATCAACTATAAAATGCATCCATAAGTATTGTACCCAATACTTAATTTCCAACTCAGTTTGTACATATCAAATTCACTTGTGAATGTATGTGTATTTATTATAGAAACAGTACTTACGTAATCTGGAGTGGGGAAAAATATGCAGTTAATAGAACTTTTTGAAAAAAAGAAGGGAATCAAAAATTAAAAAAAAAATCAAGTGGTTTTCTTAAGGTATAGTGCATTGATATCTGCAATTTGCTTGACTGTTGCATGGAGCGGACATAGTATCAGTACCTTGCATGTATTTTACATGCTTTTACATGAGTAATAGTATCAAAGGTCGGTTGTATGTTGGGACACATTAAAGATCACATATTCCCGAGTTCTGGATAGGCCAGCGGTTGTGCCAGCGGTTATGGTAGAATTTTTCTTTATTATTTTGTCCTATCGTTGTCTGTATTAGATAGTTAAACGAAAGATTCAAGTATGTTCGTAAAAGTTATTAAATGGCCCTCGTATCTATGTTCCTACAATATAATGGAATGCATAATCTGCCGAGAGTATCAAACACAAACAATAAACAAGATCCACTCTACTTATATTTGTCTATCAGAGCTTCTCATAGTGACAGTCGGAGTTTATGGGAGAAGAGCGTAAGTTCTAATAGAAGACACCAAATAGTAAGTTCTAATAGAAGACACCAAATAGTTAGACATTCGGTTTGTTAGCGAGAGGTTCCAGAATCGAGCACAGGCCACGGGATAAATAGAACGACCAATTTTTTTTTAAAGTACTCAAAAGTCCAAATACCATCTACCATGAAAAACTTTTTAAATATAATTACTCTCGCATGTTCTTGACCGTATATGATATATAAACAATTCAAAATTGACGAATACGCACATCTGCCTTTATCATTGTAATTAGTATGTATAGTACACGAAACTTGTTTATGTGTTGTAAATTGGATATTTATTTTGGAATAAGTGAATAAATAATGCAACACGTATTATATATAATGTGATACATTAATTTTATTATATGTGAGCCGAAAACCATCTCTGCCCATTGTGATAGACGATAATTACACACCGCGTAAATATTTAAAGTGGTGACCATTAAAAGAAAGTCTTATTAATTGACATAAACCCTTGATAGTTAAGCTTATTTATTAAATAAAAAGTAAACTACATGGCTTTATTTCTTTAATTTTTTCCCAAAACCCTCCTTACATTCACCAAACTTTCATGGCCCCCTCTCTTGTTGATTCCTTATAACCCCCTCCCTTTCATGTTAGATTCTCACAAGCCCTCCAGAAAATTTTGTCGTGAAAGGAATTAAGGGTTGCCACTCCTTTTGCTAAAAGTTAATGCTTATACTAGTAATAACTTGTTATTGAAATGTTTTATTTTGTAATAATACTTAATGTGAATAATAATTTTTGATATTGAGAAACTTGTTTGGACCCGTCCCAATTGGAAAACTTCGAGACATGAGATCGACATTTGATAATGTCATACATTTTTTGACTAAAACCTGAAGGTATATTTTTAATGATGTCTTGAATTGATTTTTAAAAATGTTGAAATTCTGGATTTTGGGTCAGTTCTAGGTAAAAACACTGATTTATTTTTTAAAAGACATTTTTAAAATCTATTAAGGTAAAGATTCTAATTGCTCCACCCAAATGTAGAACGGAACAAAGCCCATATTTTGATCAACATGTATGCTAGATATACCAAATTCATAGTTTGCAAAGTCAATTTTTGTATTTCTGACACAAAATAACATAGATAAGCATTTGTTCAAAACTATTTGATTAGAATTGTATATATTAGAACCCAACACCTATTTAGGTTTACCTTGGTTGACACAAATGAAGATAAACTTTTTTTTTAAATCGGCCTCGTCCCTACAACAATTATTGAAAATACTTGATTGAGCTACATGGAGGGGCTAAGACAATTTTTTACTTATATTTTATATGATTCGAGTAAAAGTAGGCCAAGTTAGTATTCCATTTTTAAATTTACAATCCAGTATGGACTTAAGTTTGGAGAAATATGGATCTATGTCAGTTCTAGGTTAGACTCTAAAAAATAAAGCTTTACAAACTAAATTTTGACATGCCTAACGTATAGGCTGATCAAATTTTGGGACTATGTGAATTTTGAGTTTTAAATAAAATAAGCAACGATGGTTCTAGGTCGATTTAACAATTTAGATCAGTTCCAAGTTTGGACAAAGAGACCAAAATACATATCTGGATTGAATCCTAGTCACACACTCAGAAAATTCAATTAGCACTCTAAGTCAATATCAATTGTATATATTTTGACATTCCTATAATTTGACATGACTAAAAATATACCATTTGGCTCTAGCCTACAAAAGTAACAATATGAAATTGTCAAATTTGTATCTTTTTTCTTCAAAGTTTTCCCCTCTAGCTTGAGTGCAAAGGAAGTTGTTCAATATAAAAAATATTATTTACATTATATATTATTACAACATAGAATTTAAATAATATGTATTACTTTAAATAGCTAACCAATATCATATGTAACTGTGTATAAATATAATAAGAAAGTAATTAAGAAAAAATGTACAAGATCAGACACCCAAATAGCCAAATCCTTGATTTGTTAGCAAGAGGTCTCAGGTTCAAACCATGATGACATCACGAATGAAATTGGCATTTTTTAGAAAACAATAGCAAAAAAATTAAAGATTCGTAGTAGTCGTTGTTAACTCCCTTCCTCATGGAGTTGGCAGGAGGGGTTTAGGAGTTTAGGATGAAAGGGTCGGGTGGGGGCTATAGGGATTTAAGATAACAAATATGGAATTATGGCAAATGCAATGGAGGATGGGGAAAACACTATTTCTTTTTGGTCCTTCACACACTGTGTGGCATCCAACTTATAACAATGAGATTTATTTAAGTGGAAGTGAATCATTTGCAGCGGATTACTGAAAATCACTATAAATTTAAACTTTTTGTAAAGTGATCCAAACATAAGAAATCTCTTACATCAAGAACCATTGTATAACATTATATACATCCTTATTTAAAGGTACATGACTTGTACTATCTCTTCTCGAGGATTACAACATTATCTGTCCTATAACATTATATACAGACATCACAAAAACCTCGAGGCATAAAGCCAATATCTCAAGTCAATGATAAAAGCACTATCTATAAATCCCGAGGACCTGCGAGTACAGAGACGACACATAGGACTACTATCTATACAACTAGACAGGCAGTATCTCCACCTGAGATATTATTGCTGTCCTCGATGTTGCTGATGTTCCTTCTCTGCTAAAGGTTTCCTTCCTCTTTGTCCGCATCCACCTAAAAACATTGGATCCCACGGGGGTGAGAAAATTGTAAATTGCCCCAACGGGAGATATAACTCTCCGCCAAAACATGGTATTGCAATTTAAAGATATGAAATTGAGCATAGGTTAAGCAGTTTAAAGCATTCTCAACTTTGTAAGTAGTGCAACTATTTATGACATTTATATCATTTATCCAACATGTTATACTATCATATCAAACTTTTCTTGTGACACTCATCATCTTGTTATGTCATCCATGAAACATTCTTGTTTCATTCTGTTGGCCTTATCCAACCTATTAAAAAAATAAAGAGATATATCTACCATGTACTCATTTATCATCAATACAAGAATTTGATTAATACCAATCCTAAATCATCATTACAGGCATTGGGTTATTACCAATCTTGTGTTATCACTACAGACATATAGCCTCTGCCAGGTATTCGACTCTTCCAAACTTGATTACACCGCCAGACATTAGACACTACCAATCCTGATTTCACAGCCAGGCATTGGACTTTAGCCAACCCTGATTACAGGAATTACACCTCTGCCAGGTATTGGATTCTAACCAAACTTGATTACACAGCTAGGCATTGGACTCTAACCAATCCTGATTTCACAGCCAGGCATTGGACTCTAACCAATCCTAATTTCACAACCAGGCATTGGACTTTAACCAATCCTAATTTCACAGCCAGGCATTGGACTTTAACCAATCCTAATTACAGGCGTTACACCTCTGCCAGGTATTGGACTCTAACCAATCCTGATTTCACAGCCAGGCATTGGACTCTAACCAATCCTGATTACAGGCATTACACCTCTGCCAGGTATTGGATTCTAACCAAACCTGATTTCACAGCCAGATATTGGACTTTAAACAATCCTGATTATAGGCATTACACCTCTTCCAGGTATTGGACTCTAACCAATCCTGATTACATAGTTCATGGAATATAATTCCCTTAACTCATCATTGATCATCACATACTACTTTAGGTTCTGAACCCTGAGGTTAGTCTGCATAGCTTTACACATTCTTTTTTGAATACAGTTGTTCCTTTTTTTAAATTTATTAAAACATTATCCTTTCTTATAATAAACTTTTATAATCATTTTGGTACCTCTCACTATGTCATAATTGCTCGCATGGCTCATAAGTCCCATAAAGAATCTTTTCACCTTTCACTAGGCAACATCTAACCATATGGTTCACAAGGCCATTAAACATCTTGTCACCTCTCACTAGACAGCGATTACATATTACTTCATGTAATACAATAGTAACACCTCTATCCCCTCAATAGGGATAGGGCTTACTATCCATATCATATTATGATTTCTCATGTCCCATTACCCGATTTAGGGTTAGGGTTTCCCATCTCACATTAAGATTTCATAGTTATCATAGTATATCATCTTTGAGTTGTTAACTGTGAAGTCTTTCATATCTTGATGGAGCACTTTCTTCATCACTTCCAACTTTCTTAAGTTATCAGCTTATCTTGGATTAAGGTATTTCCCATCTTAATCCTTTCATCCACTAACCTATCACTCTTACCATGAAGTGCATAGGTTACACATAATAATGGTCCAACTATGTTTAATGATATGGACTCATATCAAGTTAAGGCATTGCTTACAATAAGCTTGCCTATAATCAACCATTTATGATATTTCACCTTTATAAGGTTGTACCCATTGTTTTATTATTAGGGTTCTAGGTTGTCATCATGTTCCCCCAAATTAAAGCTTCATGTATTATAACTTCAATTAGGGTTTCACATACCTTTGCCCTTTAATAGGGATTTGGGTTTTCACATACTATCATACTTCATTAGAGTTAGGGTTTCACATCCCATTGCCCATGATTAGGGTTTACTATTCATACCAACTAGGGTTTCTCATGGAATCACCCTCAATTAGGGTTTTACATGGAATCAATCTCAATTAGGGATTCTCATGGAATCAACCTCAATTAGGGATTCTTATGGAATCACCCTCAATTAGGGTTTCCACTATGGTTACCCACAACTTGGGTCTACTATTAATCTCCATTAGGATTTCATTTAATTGTTCATAATTAGATATTCACTATTCATCTCAATTAGGGTTTTACATCTCATTTCAGTAAATTGGAGTTTCATATATCATTACCCTGGATTAGGGTTTCATTTAGAATTGCCCTCAATTAGAGTTAGAGTTCAATAGCCCTGTCAATTAGGGTTTATGTTCCTGATTAGGGTTTCATGATCTCTTTACTTAAGGATCATACCCTTAATCACCTCATGAATCATATTTATGTATGAATTTCATGCTATCATCTTCTTAACTTGATTAGGTTACATCAACCCTCAATCAAGTACATAAAACTATGATTAACATAGTGTACCAAGTCATTGTTCTTATAAGAAATTAGGGTTCATCCCTTAATTGTCACTAATCACTTAGTTACTATTAGGGTTTCAACCTTGTACCTTCATTGATTGTCATTACTAATCGTCATTGGATCAATGGATCATTCATTATCTTAATTCTCAAGAGATTCAATCACATTGGACCTCCATTACATAAGGTATCCAATTGATTTGACCAATTGAATCTTCCACTACAATAGGTGTCCAAGTGGATTAGTGACCGGCCTAAATCGCGCGTCCGAAAAGTGAGCGGATTTGAAGTAGTCGGACTTTTAAATTTATAACCTGAAACCTTCTAGGCCCCCACAACTTTGTTTACGAGGTCGAAGTAGATATATGGGGTTGAACACAGGGACAAGGGTGGTAGTGTTGGGAATACAAAATCGACACGTTACACTCCAGTATGGGTAAGGAGATGATAAAGTTCCTCAAGGGAACAACAGGTTAAGATCGATAAAAGAAAAGAAAACTATCTCCAACTGGAGCTAGGAGGAAAATTAAGGTTTTAAACATTTATCAGTTTTTAAGGTTTTCGCGCAACGGAAATAGAGAGAATAAAACTATTGCTTTAGGAAGGAATGAATGAGAAAGATTTGGTAAAACAAGCGGTAGCAGAAACATCCTGTACCCCTCCTCTCGAAGCGGGTACCTCTAACTAAGCATCAACACCCCTCTCGAGGTTGCTGGTTCTTAAGTTAGAGTGGAAAGGTTACTAAAGCAACTCCGATCCTGGGCACTCTTGTACTCCCGTATCGGACCAAACACTAGAGCCGCAACACCTCTCTCGAGGCTGCTGCAATAGGAAAACACGATCTGGTAGCTAATAAAAATGTGATCCAAGCGTACAAGCTAGAGTTAAGATGTTAAACAAAGCAATCATCCAACAAAAGGGACCAAACATAAAGCATCAGATAATTAAAACTCTACTAACTCCATTAGCATAAAAAGGGTCTGATTACATTGCATACGTAAGTAAAGTAAATGACTGAAATAAGTAAAGATAAATGCCGCCTTCTTGATTTAGATGGGTGACAGGCAGTAGCAGACCCTCCACCCCGATACCAGGCAGGAGCCTTGCCCGATATGCCCGTGTCGGGCGGCACACCCTCTCGGGCGACACGCTCATGAAGGGAAGATGTATCGTAAGGGGCGCTCATGCCCGATACGATCATGTCGAGCGGCACCCTCTTAGGTGACACGCCGTGACTGGTGATGCGTATCGGGCTTGGTATCGTATCGGGCCAGAGTGTTGCTTCCAGTATGATGTACTCCTATCGGGCGTCCTTGTTGGCCGATATTGGGCTGCAGCAGTGCCCGGGGCCGACTCTAAGTGAACCATTCCCTTCCTCTCGGGATGGGGAAGCGCTCCCCTAGTATCGCCCAGTACACCCTGAGGCACGACACCCTAGTTCCAGATTCTTTCCCAAGTTGGCTTTATAGAGTTCTGACCCCCCTCTTTCTCGGAGTCCTGTAGCTGCTATTTATAGGCAGTGGTTGGGGGAAGTTATGGTTCTCTGGATGCGACGTGTCCTGCATCAGCTTCTACCATTGCGGATTTGGGGATGCCCGATATGCTTGTCGCCCGACATAAGGGTGTCGGGCTGGGAGCGTGTCGGTCATCGTGGCGAGTGGCGCCTGCCGGTGGGTGGCCTGTATCGCACGACACGCTTCAGCCGTCGTGGAAGATCTGGCTCCCTATCGGGTAAATGGCGTATCTCTCATCCGCTCCCTCTTGCGCGACATCCTTGTGTCATGCGGTAGTGTATTGCGCACCAGTGTTGGGCAGCGAGCGTATCGGTCGGCTGGTTGGTAAGAAGGCTGATGCAGGTAGAACACGTTTGTGGGCTGGGACAGACCTTTTTGCTGGTAAATGAGTTGAAAATCGAGGAAAACTCTGCAAAAGATGATAAAATTGAGTTAAGAGCGTAGCGTGGTCTGTTTATTCAAAAAATGACAAAAAGGAGAGGAAATCAGTTAAAAAGGGCAGATTTGATAACAAAACAAGGGCCAAAAACATCACAAAATTTGGTGTTATCAACTCCCCCAAACTTAGCATTTTGATTGTCCTCAATCAGTCTTTAAACTTTGTTTTGTGATGCTTCTTCTTGACCGGTATAGTTTTCAGACCATGGGTTTGAGCAAGCATTGAGATGTCTTACAGAAAATACGACCCATAAACAACACACTTTACTTCTCCTGCCTTATTTAAGCAAAAAATTTCTCCATAGCTTTGGCGAGACTTGAGTGCATGATTCCGAAGTTTGCTTTCACACCAAATAATTTTTGGGGACAGAAAGTTGTGTGTTTGGGTAGGCTTAAGGATTTTTGGGTTTTTCTTGTTTCCAATCAGTCCATCCAGGTACGAGTCTGTTAACGGGTGAGTGGTCCCTGCAGTCCAAGCCAGTTGGCTTTAGAGCAGTGATTTCACATCCTACGTACCACTACCCCGGATCTACAATGCCTAAAGATGGGTACTTTTGGAAAACAAGTGTGTATATATATATTTTTTTTCTTCCTTTTTTTTCTTTCTTTTTATTAGGCACAACTCTCATGCTTTTATTCACTCTCATAAGGCTATGCTCTCTATTTTTTGGGATTTTGTTGGGTAAGGGAAAACAAGAGAAATTTTTGCTGTTTGGGCAACTTTTTCCTTCGAAATACACGTCTCTTAGCTATTGTGAGATTATTTTTCAAAATTCTTGGCGTGGAAAGTCGTAGTCTTTTGTTTTTTAAGGCTGCATTATCAGAAAGACATAACAAAACCTACATCTCCTCGGGCACATAGAAAACAAACTGGAAAGAAGTCGTATTAGATTTTTACTATATAGTGTCCCCGATAACGACGCCAAAAAATTGACTGGCATAAATCGCGCATCCGAAAAGTGGAGCGGATTTGAAGTAGTCCAACTTTTAAATTTATAATCTGAAACCTTCTAGGCCCCCGTAACTTTGTTTACGGGGTCGAAGTAGATATATGGGGTCAAACATAGGGACAAGAGTGGTAGTGTTGGCGAACGTGGAATCGACACTATACACTCCGGTACCTCAAACTTAGAAATGAGCTTGACAACACTCTCTTTTTTCCGTTTTTTATATCTTAACCTGAAATGAGTAATTCTTATTATTAACACAGGTTTTCTAACTTGATTTTTCATGTTAGTCAGCTACTCAGAAGGGAGGCGCTCTACTCAACCGAGCACCAACATCATCCGACATGCCGCCTCACATTGAGCAACCTCTTTCAGAAGGTGAGCGCCAAGCAAGAGCTAGACCTCACTCGCCTCTGCCTGAAGACAATGATCGCTATGACAGCAATGATCAACTTGAAGATCCAGAAACAGAGCAGTTCGAGGATGACCATCGCCGGGATAGATGTCGTCATCATCGGAGGCACAGAAGGAATCAAAATAATCAAGAACAGCAGCAGATAGGCAGTGACAGTGACGATTCAAATGAAGAAGAAAAGACCCTAAGGGAGTTAGCTTCCACCAAGGCTAACAATTTGTCCTGTTGTTATCCCGCGATTCAACGCCACCAACTTCGATCTAAAGCCATCAGTCATCTCCATGATTCAGAACAAAAACTTTAGAGGGAGTTCGAAGAATGATAATCCCTATCACCATTTAGATGCTTTTAAGAACATCTGTGATACCATCAAGATGCGGGGAGTCCCACAGGAGGTAATCTATTGCAAGGGTTTCATCTTTTCTTTGGAAGATAAGGCTCTATCCTGGTACCTGGGCTGCCCCACCAAGCTCTTAACGGATCGAGTGCATTGGCAGATGCCTTTGTAAAAAAGTTCTATCCTACCGAGAAGACCTTCCGGAACAGACAAAGGATCACTTCTTTCATGCAAAAGCCAAACGAGAATCTCCATGATACTTGGGAACGATATTAAGAATATCAGAGGGATTGCCCTCATCACAACTATAAGAAAGGATTCTTGATAACTACCTTCTACAACGGTCTATCCCCTGAGGAAAGGGTTTCACTGAATGCAGTAGCAGGCAGTGACTTTCTGGGGAAGAAGCTGAGCAGATCCAAGAAGATCATCAAAAACATGGCCGAGTAGCAAGTCGGCACTGATTACAATAGATAAGACACGGGACAAGCTAAGAAGGCTAGTGAAGGACCTTCATTTGAATCCAAAGCTCTAGAAACTATCACCTCTCGGATCCATAGGGTAGCCAATGATGTGAAATAGCTGAAAGAATCTAGTGGAATGGGTAAGAAACAAGTCGAAAAGGTCATGAAATGTGTCATCTGTGGAGAAGGTGGACATGGGGTGGATAAATATATCTACACCTGACCTGACAAGTCGAGCAAAAATGAATCCGAAGCTGGGAAGACTGAGAATGTCTCTTTCATTAATTTCAAGAGGCCAGACCATCCTGGTTTCAGTTATGGAAACAAAGATGCAACTGAAAACTCACATCAGCTGCATAACCCCACCAAGCAACCCCTAGTTTTTGAGAAAAGAGGAGGACAGGGTCAATTCACCAGAACCACTTCTTTCCAGTCAAACACGGGAAATTTCCAAGGAAAGGTAAGTACCAAGGTCGCCAAGCGGCAAACGCCAGTCAAGGTCAAGGTCAAGCCGAGGAGCAAGGTCAAGACAAGGTTCCGAACCAACCAAACTTGGTTGGCCAGTTGTTCGATTTTGTAAAAAGACAAGATACCGTCAATAACCAGCTGGCGCAGAGTGCACTTTCAAATTTAGGAGTTCTGAACTCAATGCAGGTCCAGATGGCGGATATGAAGACACATCAACGACAAATTGATCAACAGTTGGCCCAGATGGCCGAAGTGATAAAGAATCCCTTGGGGAAAATACCCTCCAACACCGAATCTGCCAAAATGGCAGGGTTGTAATCAGGATGGACATAGATCAACCTGCAAGATATGGATGCTGCTGGAGGCGAAAAGTGAAGGACTTGAACCTAGACCTGTCGAGCTGGCGACGCAAACTACAACGCTCTTCGTGAGGCAGCCTGAGCGTTTATTTTTCCTAGAATATGATGTTATTTACTTTCTTGCATGAAGAACATTATGAACATTTGGACTGTAATGAGGCCCGAGTCAGTGCATGCGCCATGTGCGCTGACTTTTCTGTTTTATGGGCCACCGCTCTATTTTATGAGCATTGATGGGTAATACTATCAGAGGCCTGGAACTTAACCTTAGGCCAATGATGTTTTACCCATCAATCACTTTTTTCCCTCACTTTGTTTTTGGTTTTTCTTATCTAGTATTCTATCCTGAAAACTCTATATCGGACGGCCGTGTACTGGGCGAGTAACACCTTTTCCTGACCGAATCGGGCAAGGACTCAGCCGGCGCGCAGAACGCTCTCGATTTCGGGAATGACTTGTCTCAATGACCGACGCATTCTGGATTCACCCGTTTTACCCCCGGCTGGGATTGCTATATATAGTACAAAGGTTTTACCATGTCGGACTACAACATTTGATCTTCCAGCTACCCGTATCGTGCAGTAATTCCTCCATTTTGCTCGTGTGTCGTCCAACTAACTTTTTCTCTCGTGTCGCGCAAGGAAGGTTAAGAAAACAAAAGGTATAGCCCGACAGCATGCTTGCCCGGCACGAGCTTCATATCGCGTACAGCGTATTGGGCTGACGACTTTGGTTGATTTCCTTGTATCGCCCGACACCTGTGCCACACGACACGCCTTTAACACGCGCCTGCCCGATACGCCATATCGGGCGATAACCGTGTTGCCCATCCTTGTGCCGCCTCGCTTGTTCTTGTTGTCGAGTGACTCGTTTTTCCATCGAGAAGACCCTATCGGGCACTTTGTTTCACGCGACCGTATCGCCCGACACGGGTATGATGCGCAACTTTTTCTCTACATCATCTAGGTTTGTATCACCTAAGGTGTTCTTTTGATGGACGACATCCATACATCGTATCGGGCATGAACCTACGGTGATTTTTGAAGGCTTCGTATTGCCCAACACAAGCATATCGGGCAAACATCATATCACCCAGTGTTAAGGCCCGATACGGTGGTGTCGTGTAGTTCTTGTATCGGGCCGAATTTTTATCGTGCAATCAGTTTTCTCTTAAACACCGGTATCGATTTTTAGTTATACCTATCTAATATCGGAACATATAATTGATCAATGGACTTGTTTAATGATAACAGAGATGACCCGTAAAAAGCAAACCGTCGTTCGAGTTGACGAACATGGCAGAAGGATCGACACTGAGGCCGCAACTGAAGCAACAACGGTCGGGCAGAAATGCCTGAATCCTGAGGCGGCAGGGCCATCAACCGCTGAGAAGAGAGTGAGGACAGACGAAGTAACGACTCCAACAACAGCTTCAACCGCAGCAGCAGAACCCCTGGATCACACACCAGGAAGGTTCATGCCAAGAGATAACGAGTATGAACGCCGATACTCAGAACTAGCGACTAAAATATATAGGCCGAGCAGATTCTGCCACCAGTCTTCCTTCATTCAATTGGGTATTTTCGAAAGACTGGAGAATGTCCTCGCCGCAGCAGGACTGAGGAAGATCTGCCTCAGCCGCTCCGCCTCCTACACCGAACTCACAAAGGAGTTCATGTCATCCCTCCACCGAGTAAAGAATACAACTGAGGACATTGAAGAATATGGCGGGGCAGACAGACTATAAGGGCGGCTGTACAACTCAGAGCATGTCATCTCCGAGAAGCTGCTCAACGAGATCTTCTTTTCCAGAGAGGAGGAGAAGAAGCTGCTAAATAACAATGAAAGGATCACCGAAGGAGACGGGTTTAACCCAGTGGAGATCTAAAAAAGGCTGACCGACGAGTCATCATACAAGCCGGGGAGCAAGGTGGCAGCGGTGCACTCCTATTTCTGGAGGATAGTGCACAAGCTGGTAGCATGCCTGCTATTCAGCAAAAATGAGACCAACAACGTCTACTCCGAAGAACTTCATCTCATGTGGCACATGATGGAGGGCAAGGTGATCAATCTGGGGCATTTCATGCTAAACAAACTACACCCGATAAAGGATGCCACCAAGGAATACTGCATGGGTGTCATCGTCAATCTGATCGTGGTTCGGTTGGGATACCCAAGGGAACCCCACAGTCTATCGAGGACAAGGGGCGACGAGTTGATCGACCTCAAGTACCTCATGAGGGCCGGAATCATAAAGAAGGAGGGGAGAAGCTATTTCTACAAGTTCGTAAGGACAAACACCCTCCTTCCACTCCCTCACTACGCCGCCTACGATGCAGAAAAACTGGTCTTCACCACAGCAGAAATCGAAGTTGTGGCGGTAGAAGCATCTTACGCTGCCACCACTAGGATTCAAGAGAGGGCGGCTGCGAGAGGAGAGTCAATCCCTCTCGACCCGAGGCAAGACAAAGCTTCAACGACCTCTGCTGAGCTAGCCGCCAATCCATAGCCACCGAAGACAACAATTGATAGAGCTGTCACCGGTCCTGCTATCCCAGCCACGATCACGACAATACCTGCCATGGCTGAAGAAGGACCGGAAATCATCGAGGTTGTCGAGACAACTGGGGTAGAAACAACAGTATAAGACCCATAGCTCCTGAAGCTTATGTGGTGCCTTTAGAGGCAGAAGAAGAAGCACAGCCGGACGCCAGTAATAAGGTGTTCGCTGAGATCCTTGAGATGGATTTGGAGCTGCACAGCTAACGCCTACACCTCCGTCGGTGCCTCATATAGCAGTTGCTGAGGAGATCGCCGACAATGTAGAGATGGAGTAACATCCACCCACACTGCGGTCGTCACTGCCTCGATATGCAACAATGAAGAGTTGTGCATATGTATGGAAATTTTTTTTATACCTCCCTAACTGGTACATGGTACCCCTCCAAACTTATTCCACACTCTATCCCAGAGTTGTGAAGTAGATAAGGTAGGGTAATGTTAACCCAGTGAGGGTTAGCTGGTGAGCGTGTCTGCGCCAGATAGAAGCTCCCATACATATTCTCCTCGTTTGTTGTGGTAGTCGATGTGGTGCAGCTGGTCAAGCGTCTCTTTATTTGATATCCATTCCAGGATGAAGATGCCGCAGTCATTAGATAGAGGGATTTGTTGTGGACTGCGGTGGCAGAACTGGAGCTTGTGCCATTTGCTTGCTGCCGTCTCCAGGAATGGTTAAATCCGCGCCGCCATCTCGTCGTAGTATTTTCAAACTAAGTGCTCGAGGGAGGTCAACGCCGTCAATGTACACTGCACTGGATGATCTTTTTTGCTGTCCGAGCTGTTGTAGAAGATTCCTGCTCGTTGGTGAGTGTACATCATCAGAAACATCTAGTGGTTGTAATGTAGGATGGGAAGGAAGATTGTGCGTGGAACCCTATGCTCTAAGTCTTCCAAAAATGATTGCTTTGCTCATGTTTCATCGGCAAGGCAGATGCCGTTGAACAACATTGGATGAGCAATGTATGCATGTTCAAACTTTGTTTGTAGTGTCAAGATGTAGGCGGCCGCCACAGATATTGCCAAGCACCCTCCATCTTTTACCATGTCCCTTAAGTCATCAACCGGGACTATGACACTGCCTCCCTCGTAGATGACATCTCTCGGGGTAGAATCAGCTAACTTTAGAAGCATTTCATTAACCTGCTCCAGCGTGAGTGTAGTGCACGAGAAGCGGTCAAAATTGTTGATTTGTCCTTCTGATGTTTCAGGAGAAGCAGGGTCTTCGAATCGGTGCACTTCCCGCAGGATCTCTAACTGCTTGCCTGACCCGTAGATGTCTGTTTCCATCTCAGCTTCTTTCTCTGGAGTGCTGCTGGGCTGCGAAGATTCGTCTTCTAGGTCACTATCCAACAGCTTCTCTGGTACCCCTACTTCTTGGAAATAGCGCCTGTCTTTGATCAGAAGCAGTGCATATATGCTCCTGAGATGGAATAAGTTTTTTCCCTGGAGGTGCCTCATGTATCCAAATATGTTGAGCAGCTCCATGGCCCGCAAGACGATAAAGGCATTGTTTCCGCTTCCCTCTTATGCTTGGATGGGGAAGTCTCTGATAGAGAAAAAGTTCCAAATGACATTGCGATGTTTGACTCCTTGCTTGATAGCTCATAGTGGATGCAGCGGTAGAAGCCTAAGATGTTTGTCTTCTGGGCGGCTGAAAATATGCCCGGAGCGTGGCACCTCCTTGTTGCAGCAGCTGAGCAGCTGGACGTCGTGATTCTGGAGATCTGCCACACACGAAAATGACATGTTCCGATACTTGTACGGGGCCAACATGATGTTTGTGTTGTGCTTTTCAACATGTTGCAGCATGTTGGCCACCACAATGGAGTCTGGCACTCCCATCATCCGCCTTTTTGCCAAGGTCGGGGTGGCATTGTATATTATTCTCCGACCTATCCCGGTGTTGATGTTCTCTATCATTGCACCTTCTAGGACCCTGAACAGCTTTTTGTCGATGACGACTGGCGAGCATAATATGCTTCTGAGTGCTCCATGTCGTACGAAGAAGTAGCCGTCGCTCCAGACGACGTCTTCTTCATCTGCCTGCGACCTCAGGACCTTGTTCAGCAATTTCTGGTCCCTGATCGTCAGGTAGCTGATGACCTTTCTATCAAAGTCGTCCATCTCGAAAGAAGGCAACTCTGACGGAGCAGAGAATTCATCTTCCGCCGAGCGTCTTCCTCTGGGGGTGCCTTTCATTGGCGGCGTAGATGTCCCCCCCTTCTCCCTCAGATTCATCAGAAGAGTCCTCTCCGACACTGATGTTTTCGTTATCATCTTCAGCTTCGTCCAGGGGGACTGAGGGAGTTGTTTCTTCCAGATTGTGGGAGCTCGCCTGTCCTGCTGGAGCTCAGTTGGCCGATCTTTGTGGCATCCCTTCCTCGGGCGTTGGGGATGGCCCGCTGGAGAAGGAAGAGGTCGATGATCTTGACGAGGCTGCTGATGAGGAAGGCTGAGAGGCTGAGCCAGGATGCGACGGAGACCTTCTCGGCTGCCTTCGGCACGGATGGTCATCTACCCTATTCAGCCTTTCCTCGATCACGTCAAGGCGTTGGAGGGCCTGCTGATGTGTGACGTTGAGTGCCTCTAGTTGGCCGGGAAAGCCAACTAGAGTCAGCAGTTCCTGTTCCTGCCTATTCAGTCTCTGTTGGAAAAATGAAAAGTTGTGGGTTAGAGAATTAAATGTAGCCGAGTGGCTTTCTGTTACCTCTCACAAGTGGTCGAGTTCGTGCCCCAGCATTTTCCCGAGTGATGGAGGGGCTACTGCAAATCTCCTTCTTGTCCTCGTGATACTTCTCTCACATGAGGGTCTACCCGATGAGGTAGAACCTATCTCGATTGTCTGCGAGGTGGATGCTGCTGGGCAAGGTGTCGACACCATTGCGGCCGTCACTGCCTTGCCTTCTTGTCGCGGTGGAGACGGTTGTGGTGTGGGTGGATGCTGCTCCACCTCTACATTGTCGGCGATCTCCTCAACAGCTGCTATACGAGGCACCGTCGGCGGTGTAGGCGTTAGCTGTGCAGCTCCGAGCTCCATCTCAAGGATCTTGGCGAACACCTTATTACTGACGTCCATCTGTGCTTCTTCTTCTACCTCTAAAGGCACCACAGAAGCTTCGGGAGTTGTGGCTGTCTCTTCCGCGACAGCTCCCTCCGGGGCTTGTACTATTGTTTCTGCCCCGTTTGTCTCGGTAACCTCGACGATTGCCGGTCCTTCTTCAGCCACGACATGTATTGTCGTGATCATGGCTGGGATAGCAGGAGCGGTGACAACTCTATCAACTGCTATCGTCGGTGGCTCTGGATTGGCAGCTGGCTCGGCAGAGGTCGTTGAAGCTTTGTCTTGCCTCGGGTCGAGAGGGATTGACTCTCCTCTCACAGCCGCCCTCTCCTAAATCCTGGTGGTGGCGGCGTAAGCTGCTTCTACTACCACAACTTCAATTTATGATGTGGTGCATACCAGCTTTTCTGCGTCCTAGGCGGCGCAGTGAGGGAGTGGAAGGAGGGTGCTTGTCCTTACGAACTTATAGAAATAGCTTCTCCCCTCCTTTATGATGACGGCCCTCATGAGGTACTTGAGGTCGATCAACTCTTCGCCCCTTGTCCTCGATAGACTGTGTGGTTCCCTTGGCTATCCCAACCCAACCGCGATCAGATTGATGATGCCACCCATGCAGTATTCCTTGGTGGCATCCTTTATCTGGTGCAGCCTGTTTAGCAAGAAACGCCCCAGATTGATCACCTTGCCCTCCATCATGTGCCACATGAGATGGAGTTCTTCGGTGTAGATGTTGTTGGACTCATTTTTGCTGAATAGCAGGCATGCTACCAGCTTGTGCACTATCCTCCAGAAATAGGAGTGCACCGCCGTCACCTTGCTCCCCGGCTTGTATGATGACTCGCCGGTCAGCCTTTTCTAGAGCTCCACGGGGTTAAACATGTCTCCTTCGGTGATCCTTTCACCGTTATTCAGCAGCTTCTTCTCCTCCTCGCTAGAAGAGAAGATCTCGTTGAGAAACTTTTCGGAGGTGACGTGCTCCGAGTTGTACATCCGCCCTTGCAGTCTGTCTGCCCTGCCATATTCTTCAATGTCCTCAGCTGTATTCTTTACTCGACGGAGGGACGACATGAACTCCTTTGTGAGTTCGGTGTAGGAGGCAGAGCGGGTGAGGTAGATCTTCCTTAGTCCTGCTGCGGCGAGGACATTCTCTAGTCTATCGA
The DNA here is from genome assembly GCA_963693085.1 of Alisma plantago-aquatica. NCBI lineage: Eukaryota > Viridiplantae > Streptophyta > Magnoliopsida > Alismatales > Alismataceae > Alisma > Alisma plantago-aquatica. Next base: position 620,324,980 of record OY856410.1, read on the forward strand.
AAATACCCAATTGAATGAAGGAAGACTGGTGGCAGAATCTGCTCGGCCTGTATATTTTAGTCGCCAGTTCTGAGTACCAGCATCCATGCTCGTTATCTCTCGGCCCGAACCTTCCTGGTGTGTGATCCAGGGGTTTTGTTGCTGCGGATGAAGCTGTTGCTGGAGTCATTACTTTGTCTGTCCTCACTCTCTTCTCAGCGGTTGATGGCCCAGCTGCCTTGGGATTCGGGCAATTCTACCCGACTGTTGTTGCTTCAGCTGCGGCCTCAGTGTCAATCCTTCTGCTGTGTTCATCAACTCAAATGATGGTTTTCTTTGTACTGGCCATCTCTGTTATCATTAAACAAGTTTATTGATCAATTAGATGTTCTGATATTAGATAGGTAAAACTAAAAATCGATATCGGTGTTTAAGAGAAAACTGATTGCACGATAAAAATTCAGCCCGATACAAGAAATACCTGACACCACCGTATCGGGCCTTAACATTGGGCGATATGATGTTTGCACGATACACTTGTGTCGGGCAATACGAAGCCTACAAAAATCACCGTAGGTTCATGCCCGATACGATGTACGGATGCCATCCATCAAAAGAACACCTTAGGTGATACAAAACTGGATGATGCGGAGAAAATTATGTGCGTCATACCCGTTGCCTGACACTGGTGTGTCGGGCGATACAGTCACGTGAAACAAAGTGCCTGATAGGGTCTCCTCGATGGAAACATGTGTCGCCCGACAACAAGAACAAGCGAGGCGGCACAAGGATGGGCGATGCGGTTATCGCCCGATATGGCGTATCGGGCAGGTGCGTGTTAAAGGCGTGTCGCGCGACACAGGTGTCGAGTGATAGAAGGAAATCAACCAAAGTCGTTAGCCTGATACGTTGTACGTGATATGAAGCTCATGTCGGGCAAGCGAGCTATCGGGCTATACCTTTTGTTTTCTTAAGCTTCCTTGTGTGACACGAGAGCAAAAGTTAGCTGGACGACACATGAGCAAAAAGGAGGAATTACTGCACGATACGTGTAGGTGGAAGAGTAAATGCAGTAGCCTGACACGGTAAAACCTCTGTACTATATATAGCAATGCCAGCCGGGGGTAAAATGGGTAAATTCGGGATGTGTGTCAGCTGTTGAGGCAAGTCATTCCTGAAATCGAGCGCGTTCTGCGCGCCGGTTGAGTCCTTGGCCGATTCGGTCAGGAAAAGGTGTTATTCGCCCGATACACAGTTGTCCGATACAAAATTTTTAGGACAGAATACTAGACAAGAAAAACCAAAAACAAAGTGAGGGAAAAAAGTGATTGATTGGTAAAACATCATTGGCATAAGGTTAAGTTCCATGCCTAAGATATTATTACCCATCAATGCTCATAAAACAGAGCGGTGGCCCATAAAACAGAAGAGTCAGCGCACGTGGCGTATGCACTGACTCGGGCTTTATTACAGTCCAAATGTTCATAATATTCTTCATGCAAGAAAGTAAATAACATCCTATTCTAGGAAAAGTAAACGCTCGGGATGCCTCGCGAGGAGCATTGTAGTTTGCGTCGCCAGCTCGACAGGACCAGGTCCAGGTCCTTCACTTTTCGCCTCCAGCAACATTCATATCTGGCAAGTTGATCTTTGTCCTTCCTGATCACAGCCCTGCCATTTTGGCAGATTCGGTGTTGGAGGGTATTTTCCCCGAGGGATTCTTTATCACTTTGGCCATCTGGGCCAACTGTTGATCAATTTTTCATTGATGCGTCTGCATATCCGCCATCTGGACCTACATTGAGTTCAGAACTCCTGAATTTGAAAGCGCACTCTGTGCCAGCTGGTTATTGATGGTATCTTGTCTTTTTACAAAATCGAACAACTAGCCAACCAAGCCTGGTTGGTTCGGAACCTTGTCCTGACCTTGCTCCTAAGCTTGACCTTGACTTTGACTGGCGTTTGCCACTTGGCGACCTTGGTACTTACCTTGTCCTTGGAAATTTCCCTTGTTTGACTGGAAAGAAGTGGTTCTGGTGCATTGACCATGTCCTCCTCTTTTCTCGAAAACTAGGGGTTGCTTGGTGGGGTTATGCAGCTGATGCGAGTTTTCAGCTGCATCTTTATTGCCATAACTGAAACCAGGATGGTTTGGCCTCTTGAAATTAATGAAAGAGATGTTCTCAGTCTCCTCAGCTTCGGATTCACTTTCGCTCGACTTGTCAGGTCAGGTGTAGATATAGTTATCCACCCCGTGTCCACCTTCTCTACAGGTGACACATTTCATGACCTTTTCGACTTGTTTCTTCCCCATTCCACTAGATTCTTTCAGCTGTTTCACATCATTGGCTACCCTCTGGATCTGAGAGGTGATAGTTTCCAGAGCTTTGGATTCAAATGAAGGTCCTTCACTATCTTTCTTAACTTGTCCCCTGTCTGATCTATCGTAATCAATGCCGACTTGCAACTCGGCCATGTTCTTGATGATCTTCTCGGATCTGCTCGACTTCTTCCCCAGGAAGTCGCTGCCTGTTGCTGCATTCAATGAAACCCTTTCCTTAGGGGATAGACCATTGTAGAAGGTAGTTATCAAGAAACCTTTCTTATAGTTGTGATGAGGACAGTCCCTCTAATATTCTTGATATCGTTCCCAGGCATCATGGAGATTCTCGTTTGGCTTTTGCATGAAAGAAGTGATCCTTTTTCTGTTCCGGACGGTCTTCTCGATAGGATAGAACTTGTTTATAAAGGCATCCGCCAGTGCACTCCATCCGTTAAGAGCTTAGTGGGGCAGACCCAGGTACCAGGATAGAGCCTTATCTTCCAAAGAAAAGATGAAACCCTTGTAATACATTACCTCCTGTAGGACTCCCCGCATCTTGATGATGTCACAGATGTTCTTAAAAGCATCTAAATGGTGATAGGGATTATCATTCTTCGAACTCACTCTAAATCTTTTGTTCTGAATCATGGAGATGACTGATGACTTTAGCTCGAAGTTGGTGGCATTGAATTGCGGGATAACAACATGACATCTGGAATTGTTAGCCTTGGTGGAAGCTAACTCCCTTAGGGTCTTTTCTTCTTTGATTGAATCGTCACTGTCACTGCCTCCCTGGTGTTGTTCTTGATTATTTTGATTCCTTCTGTGCCTCCGATGATGAAGAAGTCTATCCAGACAATGGTCATCCTCGAACTACTCTATTTCTGGATCTTCTGGTTGATCATTGCCATCATAGCGATCATTGTCTTCAGGAAGAGGCGAGTGAGGTCTAGCTCTCGCTTGGCGCTCACCTTCTGAAAGAGGTTGTTCAATGCGATGCAACATGTCGGATGATGTTGGTGCTCGGTTGAGCAGAGCACCTCCCTTCTGAGTAGCTGAATAGCATGAAAAATCAAGTTAGAAACCTATTACTCATTTCAGGTTAAGATATAAAAAAGGAAAAAGAGTGTGTTGTCAAGCTCATTTCTAAGCTTGAGGCACTGGAGTGTAGTTAGTGGATTCGGGTTCGTCAATAGTATCATTTTGCCTTGTCCCCGACAACGGTGCCAAAAAGTTGACCGGCCTAATCGCGCGTTCGAAAAGTGGAGCGGATTTGAAGTAGTCAGACTTATAAATTTATAACCTGAAACCTTCTAGGCCCCCACAACTTTGTTAACGAGGTCGAAGTATATATACGGGGTCGAACACATGGACAAGCCTGGTATTGTTGGGAACACGGAATTGACACGTTACACTCCGATATGGGTAAGGAGATGATTAAGTCCCCCAAGGGAACAACAGGTTAAGATTGATAAAAGAAAAGAAAACTATCTCCAACTGGAGCTACGAGGAATATTAAGGTTTCAAACATTTATCAGTTTTTAGGGTTTTCGTGCAACAGAAACAGAGAGAATAAAACTATTGCTTTAGGAAGGAACGAAGGAGAATGCTTCGGTAAAACAAGCGGCAACAGAAACATCTTGTACCCCTCCTCTCGAAGCGGGTACCTCTAACTAAGCATCAACACCCCTCTCGAGGTTGCTGGTTCTTAAGTTAGAGTGGAAAGGTTACTAAAGCCACTCCAATCCTAGGCACTCTCGTACTCCCGTATCGGACCAAACGCTAGAGGCAACACCTCTCTCGAGGCTGCTGCAATGAGAAAACACGATCCAAGCGTACAAGCTAGAATTCAGATGTTAAACAAAGCAATCATCCAACAAAAGGGACCAAACATAAAGAAGCAGATAATTAAAACTCTACTAACTCCATTAGCATAAAAAGGGTCTGATTACATTGCATAAGTAAGTAAAGTAAATGACTGAAATAAGTAAAGATAAATGCCGCCTTCTTGATTTAGAAGGGCGACAGGCAATAGCAGACCCTCTAGCCTGATACCAGGCGGGAGCCTTGCCCGATATGCCTGTGTCGGGCGGCACACCCTCTCGGACGACATGCTCATGACGGGCATACGTATCGTGCGGGGCGCTCATGCCCAATACGATCATGTCGAGCGGCACCCTCTCAGGCGACACACTGTGACTGGCGATGCGGGCTTGGTATCCTGTCGGGCCAGAGTGTTGCTTCCAGTACCCGGTACTCCTATCGGGCGTCCTTGTTGGCCGATATCGGGCTGTAGCGGTGCCCGGGACCGACCCTAAGTGAACCATTCTCTCCCTCTCAGGATGGGGAAGTGCTCCCCTAGTATCGCTTGGTACACCCTGAGGCACGACACGCTAGCTCCAGATGCTTTCCCAAGTTGGCTTTTGAGAGTTCCGACCCCACTCTTTCTCGCAGTCCTGTAGCTGCTATTTATAGGCAGCGGTTGGGGAAAGTTATTGTTCTCCGGACGTGACGTGTCCTGCATCAGCTTCTACCATCGCGAATTCGGGGATGCCCGATATGTGTGTCGCCCGACACAAGGGTGTCGGGCTGGGAGCGTGTCGGTCATCGTGGCAAGTGGCGCCTTCTGGTGGGTGGCCTGTATCGCGCGACATGCTTCAGCCATCGTGGCAGATCCGGATCCCTGTCGGGTAAATGGCGTATCGCTCATCCGCTCCCTCATGTGCGGCACCCTTGTGTCGTGCGGTAGTGTATCGCGCACCAGTGTTGGGCAGTGAGCGTATCAGTCGGCTGGTTGGTAAGAAGGCCGATGCAGATGGAACACGTTTGTGGGCTGGGACGAACCTTTTTGCTGGTAAATGAGTTGAAATCGAGGAAAACTCTGCAAAAGATGATAAAATTGAGTTAAGAGCATAGTGTGGCCAATTTATTCAAAAACATGACAAAAAGGAGAGGAAATCAGTTAAAAAGGGCAGATTTGATAACAAAATATGGGCCAAAAACATCACAAAATTTGGTGTTATCAATTAACCAATTGAGTCCTCGATTAATTTTGACTACTTGATCCCCAAACGTTCTTGGTCTTTCAAAGTTCAAACGGTTTGAAATCGTTTGGTAAAGGTGGTCACTTGAAACCATTTGCTAAAGCAAGTACTTGAAACTGTTTGCTAAAGCACTCTTAAGATCGATTGGGCCTCAAACGGTTTGGGATCGTTTGGTCCCAAACGGTCTTGAGACCGTTTGGAATCAAACAGTCTTGAGACCGTTTGGTCCAAACCTCCTCAAAACTACATGGACCAATTATAGTCTTAACCTATCAAATTGATTTGGGGTTCTCAATGTTGATTCCTTTAATCATTGGAATCATGTAACCAATCTTCAATTGGACCCATCACCATACTTCAATTGAGTTAATTAGGTCATCCTTCAACTGATTTGACTCTCAATTGATCATCAATTAGGGTTTGAATCAACTGAATTAGGGTTTGGAATCGATGATCCTTCAACATTAACCAATGTGAGTCTAGTTTCTTTAAAACTATTGGAACATCATCCATATTGAACATGTCCTGACCCCAAACGGTCTTGAGGCCGTTTGGATGACCTACAAACGGTCTTGACACCGTTTTCCCTTCATATCATCATTAACCATGTCATTCAATTAGGGTTTGGATCCTAGGATTGGTCACCAAATCAGCACTTAATTGTATTTCAATTTGGTATCTTTGGACCTTCAAACTCTTGACCATACTTAACCCTAGACCTCCAAACGGTCTTGGGTGACCCCCAAACGGTCTTGAGACCATTTGGGTGATCCCCAAACGGTTTTGAAACCGTTTGGGTCAATCAACCCAAAGCATCAACTCATTCAATTGCAAAATTAGCACTTAGCCGATTAGGGTTTATACCATATGTTTGAATCTTCAAATACCTAACCATACCAAACCCTAGACCTCCAAACGGTCTTGGTTGACCTCCAAACGGTCTTGAGACCGTTTGGGTGATTCCCAAATGGTTTTGAAACCGTTTGGGTCAATCAACCCAAGTTTCAAACTCAATCACTTATGAAATCAGCACTCAACCCGATTAGGGTTTAGGTGATTGATGGACCTTCAACTCATGAACCAATTGGAGTTAATCAATAATAATTGATGGGTCATTTACCTAGATCATTATGAACAAGTATCCAAATGGTCAACCTTGGTCAACATCACCAAATGGTCTTAATATGTTTGCTTCTATGCGGTTTAGTGAAACCGTTTCATCCCAAACGGTTTGTGAAACCGTTTACTCCCAAACGGTTTGTGAAACCGTTTGGACATTTGATTGAAACCGTTTGGTCTAGATATTTGGGGAGGTGTGTGCTTATGATGATTTCATCATCATCAAGCTCTAGACCCACGAAACCTGCTGTGATTTCCATGGAAATTGCATCAATCAACCAAAATGATAATTGTAAATAGAGAAATGATCATTATTTGATGGGGAATTGAATGCAATAACAAATTTAGGGTTTCAAGTTATAAAACCCGCCTCCAATTGAGATCCAAAGCTCCAAGCTCATGTCAAAAATGGTGGATGAAGCTCTTGCAACTCCCCCTAGGCTCGTCCTCAAGCTTTTGGTTGAAAAGTTTGGCTAGGGTTGAAGAGGAGATCGAGTTAAGAAGAAATCAATGATTTACTTTCAATTTCCACCATGGAATCAAGGAGAACGATGGTCAAGGACTTTCCAACAGGTTGGGGGTCGTTTTCTTCTTGATGTTAATTTTATTAAAAATTAAAAGCAAATGAAGCACCTTAAACCCTTTTATATTAATATCCATTTTTGAGTGGAATTTCTTTTTCTTATAATAATGGTGAGTGGAATTTCACCTCCTTAGGATATGCTCGTGCCTTTGCAAGGCTTAAGCTCGTCCACACACATCTGAATCCAACCATTTTAATTTTGGTTGAAGGCCCCTTCAATTAATACAGTTATCTTTGCCCTAAATTGAATTAGGGTTTCAATTAGGATTAAATCTTGATTATTTTAATATCAAGATTCCCTCTCCTCCAACTTAATTCAAATGAGGTGCCCCTCTCATTTTCTTTGATAGACATGATGCCAAGAAACATTAGGGACCTTATTGAAGTGGTAATTTACATATTGAACCCTAGGTTTTGGGTAAATTGCACTTTTCACCAAAACTAGGTTTTAATGCACCAACATTACTTTATCAACTCTTCCTTGGTACTCAGGCTACCACAAGCCATATCTCTGCATCATCTTCATTCTCATGATTCTTCAACACATGAGGAACATCTTATCATGCAACATTTTCAATTTAACCCCTCAACTTGGGTAATTTGCAATTTAGTCCAAAATAAGCAAACATTGCTTCAACATTGTTCAAACAGGACCAAAATTGAAACGGAAGTTTCTCAGCAGCCCTAATTACTTTTCACAAGATAATATTAAACATATAATCATCTTTCTTAATCAAAACACCTAGGGTTAACGCATAAACCAGGTCAAGGATGTTACAAATTATAAACCCCTACCAAGGATTTCGTCCCTGAAATCCCAGATAAAGAATGATAGATGTTATTCATTCATTATACTATCAGTTCTCCACATAACATCTAATTGTTATGGAGACATATTAGAGCTTTCATTATCATCATGTGTTTCCATACAAGATTCTCATAGAATCAAACACACAAGGCACATGCTCCATTGTTCTTTATTATTGACTATGGAGTTAATACTGTGCCAAGTGATACTTTCTTTATTTTACCATTTCATGTGACATATTTTATTTTAAAGATATCTTTACTTGCTGTGTTTATGCAAAACATAAACCCCTAACATGTGATGTTCATACTATTTTACATGATTAATTTGATTTCATGATTGACCATTTCACATATTCAACATAAACCATCTGTTATTTCTTAGATACCAAAATCTCTTACCTTCGTATCTATCACATGTATTAAAAAAACATCACATATTTATCTTCCTTTCATCTAGGAACATTATTTATTACATATATCTTCACCTTGGAATCAGAGTCCAAGGTAAACTGATACTTTTCTAAGTATCCATCACATGAACATTTTTATCTTATGCACATCAAGTGTCCTGAGACCCACTTGATTGCCATGTCCTTTAAAGGAAAGGAAACAAGGAATCATATTCCTCATATATATTCATGTATATTCAACTATTCATGAACAATTTACTCTTTTACCTCATCCTAGATTCCTTGTCTTCAGCATAAGAATTTTATAAGGATGATTACATATCATTATTCCTTTCTTTGTTATCATGTAACATATTCATGAGTATCTCATGATATCATCATATTTTCTATTTCCTCCTTATGTGAAAAGACCTTATTTATTCATTCCATTTTTCTGATTTCATGATACTCATTAGACTGTCTCAGAATGACTACTTGATCAGGGCAATCAAAAAGACAACAATCTAAGAATTTCCATACTTACTTTATCATCAATAGTTGTATACCTGGCCAGGGTATATAACTACTGAGATTAAGTAGAATGCACTTTTTATGCTATCATATTCCTTCTTTTTCATATTATCACAAGTATAAGATTTAACATCACTGGATTTTATCCAGGCATCTCTTCAATACCTCATCTTCTTCTCATAGAGGTAAGAACAACATAAAACATATATAATGTTTATTATGCAAAATGTAAGTCCTCACATGATTAATCAAAGAAAGTTCAATCAATTACCTTCCCAATTAACTCATGAAACCATAAAAAAAGACAATTTAGAATGACATTATTTTGTCTAACTTGTCATGATTCGTGGATTATTCATTGCCTCAGGCTGATTCTGCCTCAGAGATTGATTCTCCATAAAATTTCTGGCTGAGCATTCTCTTGACAGATGTCCTACCTATCTACATTGGTAGCAAATTTTGGGTGCCAGGTATGGTGTAGAGGGTTCTTTACCCTTTCTTGTTAACCACTGCCTTGGTACACTAGTCCCTGGTTGTACTGATGATACCAAAGTCTTTCCCTTTTTGGAACTACTAGGCCTCAGTCCCAGGATTTGGATAGGCCTTTTCTCAATTCTCTCTTCCTTGTTCTTTGTTGGACAATTCTTTACAATATGTCCAGGCTTTCTACACCTATAGCAAATTCCACTTTTGGGTTGAAACCTATTCCTTCCTTCACTATTTATTGATTCAACAGGCTGAGGTTGAGCAAAGACTTGTTCTAAGTCCAGAACTTCATCATTTCCCATTGCTTCCACCTGCTCATGTGGATTACATATCCTGTTGATGTCCAAAACATCATCATTAGGGGCTGGTATTCTAGATTGTATTGCTAGTGCTCGATCTAGTAAATACATCATGGTTTCCCTGAATTTCCGAACAGTGATACCTAAGGAAGGATTTCTTATCATAGTTGTATTAGCTAGGGGGTTCTCAGGAAATTGTCCCTCTCTTTCCTGCTCCCCTGCACCTCTTCTTGGTGCAGCATTGCTGCTTTCTGTAGCAAACTCCTCATGTGACCCAATCATTTTCAAGTTCTTCTACTCCTATATGAGCAGAAGACACTATCAAATACACTGGACTACACTAGAACAGACTCTATTACCTTAGTTCTATGTCTCTATAGACTCAGCGAACCTGATACCGCTAAATTGTGGCATCCAACTTACAAAAACGAGATTTACTTAAGAGGAAGCGTATCATTTGCAGCGGATTACTAAAAATCACTAAAAATTAAAACTTTTTTGTAAAGATATCCAAACATAAGAAATCTCTTATATCAAGAACCACTGTGTAACATTATATACATCCTGATTTAAAGGTGCATGACTTGTACTATCTCTTCTCGAGGATTACAACATTAGCTGTCCTATAACATTATATACAAACAACACAAAAACCTTGAGGCATCAAGCCAAAATCTCAAGTCGATGATAAAAGCACTATCTATAAATCCTGAGGACCTGAGAGTAGAGAGACGACACATAGGACTACTATCTATACAACTAGACAGGCAATATCTCCACCTGAGATATTACTGTTGTCCTCGATGATGTTGTTGTTCCTTCTCTGCTAAAGGTTTCCTGCCTCTTTGTCCGCGTCCACCTAAAAACATTGGATCCCACGGGGTGAGACAATTGTAAATTGCCCCAGCGGGAGATATAACTCTCTACCAAAACATTATATTGCATTTTAAATATATGAAACTGAGTAGAAGTTAAGCAGTTTAAAGCATTCTCAACTTTGTAAGCATTGCAACTATTTATGATAGAGCAATATATCATCTATTCTTTTAATAAGGAATAGGAATGACATGTATATCATTTATCCAACATGTTATACCATCATATAAAACTTTTCTTGTGACACTCATCATCTTGTTATGTCACCCATGAAACATTCTTGTTTCATTCTATTGGCCTTAGCCAACCTGTTAAACAAATAAAGAGATATATCTACCATGTACTCATTTATCATCAATACATGAATTGGATTAATGCCAATCCTAAATCATCATTACAGGCATTGGGTTATTACCAATCCTGTGTTATCACTACAGGTATTTAGCTTCTGCTAGGTATTGGACTCTTCCAAACCTGATTACACCACCAGGCATTGGACACTACTAATCCTAATTTCACAGCCAGTCATTGGATTTTAGCCAACCCTGATTACAGGCATTACACCTCTTCCAGGCATTGGATTCTAACCAAACCTAATTACACAACCAGGCATTGGACTTTAACTAATCCTGATTTCACAGCCAGGCATTAGACTCTTACCAATCCTGATTTCACATCCAGGCATTGGACTTTAACCAATCCTGGTTTCACAGCCAGGCATTGGACTTTAACCAATCCTGATTATAGGCATTACACATCTTCCGGGTATTGGACTCTAATCAATCCTGATTTCGCAGCCAGGCATTGGACTCTAACCAATCCTGATTACAGGCATTACACCTCTGCATGGTATTGGATTCTAACCAAACCTGATTTCACAGCCAGGTATTTGACTTTAACCAATCCTGATTACATACATTACACCTCTTCCAAGTATTGGACTCTAACCAATCCTGATTACATAGTTCATGGAATATAATTCCTTTAACTCATCATTGATCATCACATACTACTTTAGGTTCTGAACCCTGAGGTTAGCCTGCATAGCTTTACACATTCTTTATTGAATACAATTGTTCCTTTTTTAAGTTTATTAAAACATTATCCTTTCTTATAATAAGCTTTTATAATCATTTTGGTACGTCTCACTATGCCATAATTGCTCACATGGCTCATAAGGCCCATAAAGCATCTTGTCACCTTTTACTAGGCAACATCTAACCATATGGCTCACAAGACTATTAAACATCTTGTCACCTCTCACTAGACAACGATTACATATTACTTCATGTAATACAATAGTAATACCTCTATTCCCTCAATAGGTTTAGGGCTTACTATTCATATCATATTATGATTTCTCATGTCCCATTACCCAATTTAGGGTTAGGGTTTCCCATCTCACATTAGGATTTCATAGTTATCAAAGTATATCATCTTTGAGTTGTTAACTGTGAAGTCTTTCATATCTTGATGGATCACTTTCCTCATCACTTCCAACTTTCTTAAGTTATCAGCTTATCTTGGATTAAGGTATTTCCCATCTTAATCCTTTCATCCACTAACCTATCACTCTTACCATAAAGTGCATAGGTTACACATAAGAATGGTCCAACTATCTTTAATGATATGGAATAATCTCAGGTTAAGGCATTGCTTACAATAAGCTTGCCTATAATCAACCATTTATGATATTTCACCTTTATAAGGTTGTACCCACTGTTTTATTATTAGGGTTCTGGTTTTTCATCATTTTGCCCCAAATTAAAGCTTCATATATTGTAACTTCAATTAGGGTTTCACTTACCTTTTCCCTATAATAGGGCTTTGGTTTTTCACATACTATCATACTTCATTAGAGTTAGGGTTTCACATCCCATTGCCCATGATTAGGGTTTACTATTCATCCCAGCTAGGGTTTCTCATGGAATCACCCTCAATTAGGGTTTCACATGGAATCAATCTCAATTAGGGATTCTCATGGAATCAACCTCAATTGAGGATTCTTATGGAATCACCCTCAATTAGGGTTTCTACTATGGCTACCCATAACTTGGGTCTACTATTCATGTCCATGAGGATTTCATTTAATTGTTCATAATTAGAGATTCACTATTCATCTCAATTAGGGTTTTACATCTCATTTCACTAAACTGGAGTTTCGCATATCGTTACCCTGGATTAGGGTTACATCCTCACCCTGGATTAGGGTTTCAATTAGAGTTTCCCTCAATTAGGGTTAGAGTTCAATAGCCCTATCAATTAGGGTTTATGTTCTTGATTAGGGTTTCATGATCTCTTTACTTAAGTATCATACCCTTAATCACCTCATGAATCATATTCATGTATGAATTTCATGCTATCATCTTCTTAACTTGATTAGGTTACATCAACCCTCAATCAAGTCCATACAACTATCATTAACATAGTGTACCAAGTCATTGCTCTTATAAGTAATTAGGGTTCATCCCTTAATTGTCACTAGTCACTTAGGTACTATTAGGGTTTCAACCCTGTACCTTCATTGATTGTCATTACTAATCATCATTGGATCAATGGATCATTCATTATCTTAATTCTCAAGAGATTCAATCGCATTGGAACTCCGTTACATAAGGTATCCAATTGATTTTACCAATTGAATCTTCAATTACAATAGGTGTCCAAGTGGATTAACCAATTGAGTCCTCAATTAATTTTGACTACTTGATCCCCAAACGGTCTTGGTCTTTCAAAGTTCAAATGGTTTGAAACCGTTTGGTAAAGATGGTCACTTGAAACTGTTTGCTAAAGCAAGTACTTGAAACTGTTTGCTAAAGCACTCTTAAGATCGATTGGGCCTCAAACGGTTTGGGATCATTTCGTCCCAAACGGTCTTGAGACCGTTTGGACCCAAACGGTCTTGATACCGTTTGGTCCAAACCTCCTCAAAACCGCATGGACAAATTATGGCCTTAACCAATCAAATCGATTTGGGGTTCTCAATGTTGATTCCTTCAATCATTGAATTCATGTAACCAATATTCAATTGGACCCATCACCATACTTCAGCTGAGTTAATTAGGTCATCCTTCAACTTATTTGACCTTCAATTGATCATCAATTAGGGTTTGAATCAATTGAATTAGGGTTTGAAATCGATGATCCTTCAACATTAACCAATGTGAGTCTAGTTGCTTTAAAACTATTCGACCATCATCCAAATTGAAAATTTCCTGACCCCAAACGGTCTTGAGGTCATTTGGATGACCTCCAAATGGTCTTGAGACCGTTTTCCCTTCATATCATCATTAACCATGTCATTCAATTAGGGTTTGGATCCTAGGATTGGTCACCAAATCAACACTAATTGTATTTCAATTTTGTATCTTTGGACCTTCAAACACTTGACCATACTTAACCCTAGACCTCCAAATGGTCTTGGGTGACCCCCAAACGGTCCTGAGACTGTTTGGGTGATCCCCAAACGGTTTTGAAACCGTTTGGGTCAATCCACCCAAAACATGAACTCATTCAATTGCAAAATCAACACTTAGCCGATTAGGGTTTATGCCATATGTTTGAATCTTCAAATACCTAACCATACTCAACCCTAGACCTCCAAACGGTCTTGAGACCTTTTGGGTGATTCCCAAACAGTTTTGAAACCGTTTGGGTCAATAAACCCAAGTTTCAAACTCAATCACTTATGAAATCAACACTCAACCCGATTAGGGTTTAGGTGATTGATGGACATTCAACTCATGAAACAATTGGAGTTAATCAATAATAATTGATGGGTCATTAACCTAGATCATTATGAACAAGTCTCCAAATGGTCAACCCCGGTCAACATCACCAAACGGTCTTAAACAGTTTGCTTCTATGCGGTTTAGTAAAACAGTTTCATCCCAAACAGTTTGAAACCGTTTACTCCCAAACAGTTTGTGAAACCCTTTGGACATTTGATTGAAACCGTTTGGTCTAGATATTTGGGGAGGTGTGTTCTTATGATGATGTCATCATCATCAAGATCTAGACCCATGAAACCTGCTGTGATTTCCATGGAAATTGCATCAATCAACCAAAATGATAATTGTAAATAGAGAAATGATCATTATTTGATGGGGAATTGAATGCAATAACAAAGTTAGGGTTTCAAGCAGGGGCGGAACTAGGGGGGAGGCTGCCGGGGCTTTAGCCCCCCTCCCCTCAAAAAATTAATACAAATAGTTATCTTTTTAGTATTAAGTATAGCTTAAAGTATAAATAAATACAATAACTACGTATAAATTTCAAAGAATGGGACTAGTTGGAGTGGTATATAGCTTGGCTCTTAAAGCAAATCATACAGGTTCCATTCTCAATGGGGACAACATTTTTGGCTCAGCCCCCCTCTGTACTAAAATGTACACATATATGATTTCAGCCCCCCTTAGTATAATTTTCTAGTTCCGCCACTGGTTTCAAGTTATAAAACCCGCCTCCAATTGAGATCCAAAGCTCCAAGATCATGGCAAAAATGGTGGATGAAGCTCTTTCAACTCCCCCTAGTCTCGTCCTCAAGCTTTTGGTTGAAAAGTTTGGCTAGGGTTGAAGAGGAGATCGAGTTAAGAAGAAATCAATGATTTATTTTCAATTTCCACCATGGAATCAAGGAGAACGATGTTCAAGGACTTACCAACTGGTTGGGGGTCGTTTTGCTTCTTGCTCCCAAGATCCCAAGGTCGTTTTCCAAGCAAAGGGTGGAAGTAAATCCGAAATTCCCTTTCATTCTATGGATAAATGAGCTTATATGTGAATTTTATTAAAAATTCAATTAGGAGAGAGGAAGTAGGAATTATCCCCTCAATTACATTGCCACTTGACCCCTCTCCTTCCTTAGGGACTAGAATATCCTCTTGGCCTCATATTCCGTTCAATTATCCACATTTTAAAGAAAAGAAAATGAAGCACCTTAACCCTTTTTATATTAATATCCATTTTTGAGTGGAATTTCTTTTTCTTATAATAATGGTGAGTGGAATTTCACCTCCTTAGGATATGATCGTGCCTTTGCAAGGCTTAAGCTCGTCCGCACACATATGAATCAAACAATTTTAATTTTGGTTGAAGGCCCCTTCAATTAATACATTTATTTTTTCCCTAAATTGAACTAGGGTTTCAATTAGGATTAAATCTTGATTATTTTAATATCAAGATTCTCTCTCCTCCAACTTAATTCAAATGAGGCGCCCCTCTCATTTTCTATGCTCTACATGATGCCAATAAACATTAGGAACCTTATTGAAGTGGTAGTTTACATATTGAACCCTAGGTTTTGGGTAAATTGCACTTTACACCAAAACTAGGTTTTAATGCACCAACATTGCTTTATCAACTCTTCCTTGGTACTCAGACTACCACAAGCCATACCTCTGCATCATCTTCATTCTCATGATGCTTCAAAACATGAGGAACATCTTATCATGCAACATTTGCAATTTAACCCCTCAACTTGGGTAATTTGCAATTTAGTCCAAAATAAGCAAACATTGCTTCAACATTGTTCAAACATGACCAAAATTGAAACATAAGTTTCTCAGGAGCCCTAATTACTTTTCACAAGATAAATTTAAACATATATTCATCTTTCTTAATCAAAACACCTAGGGTTAAAGCATAACCCAGGTCAGGGATGTTACACACTGTCCTCGTCCCCAATGCCACCACCCACTTTCAATTGTTGAGGACTCCGAACTCCCCTTCTATCTCGTTGATCATTATATGCCAATCTCTGGACCCCTTCATATGACTTTCTCCTTGTGTGGTTGTTATATCATTGTGTTCCCTTTTTCTCATTGTGTTCATGTTCTTCCCTCTCTCGCTGATTGTAGGTATCCTACTCATCTGGACGCTTACTCAATATGTCATGTTTTTGTCATCCTGATG
Source organism: Alisma plantago-aquatica (assembly GCA_963693085.1). Taxonomy (NCBI): domain Eukaryota; kingdom Viridiplantae; phylum Streptophyta; class Magnoliopsida; order Alismatales; family Alismataceae; genus Alisma; species Alisma plantago-aquatica. Next base: position 620,341,329 of record OY856410.1, read on the forward strand.
CAAGAAGCAATGAGCTTCCCTCAATCCAAGCCCATAAGTTCTCGTAGAGATTTCCCGCCATTCTAGTTTCTTCTTTGTTCCAATGACAAGGATGATTTCATTTTGGATTTGTCATCAAATTTCCATTTTCTTTTTGACTTTGGAGATTGATTAAACCTGAATCATTAGTAAGTTCAACCTTTTGGTTTCTTTTATTGCCATTTGGACTACAAGATTCCTAATGTAATTACTATCATGTTCTTGAGCATACATAAACATCTACTTTATTTTGAAATTTCCATTGTTTTCTTGTCGTTTCCTTTGATATCTTTGATGTTCTTACTACTGATTAGATTTCCCTCTTAGATGCATACAACATATTGCAAATACAATTATTGTGATGCCTTTATGTACTTCTTCATATTTTTTCTTTAGATAATTAGAATTTTCATACAAAAAGGACAAGAATCCCAGTTTGTAGCTTGGGCCACTTCCAAAGGCATTTCTTCGAGGAACAATAGTTGAACAAAGTAAAGAATACATATAGAATACATATCTAATACTTAATATATTGCACCATCATGGTACTTGAACATTACCGCACCCATAGTTTAAAGATTAATAGTTCAACAAAAGATCTCTACATGATAGTTACTCTAGTAAAAGCATGATTTTCATCTAGGAAAGATATGAAAATTAAGTGTAACTCTATTGTGAGCTGATGGACCTAACTCATACTACTTTTGTAAAGAGTAGGACCGGATAGGGGATCCAATCAATTGGTATGATATATAAGCCATAAATGAACTAGAGGTAGAAAACATTAAGTATTCTATTTATCAAAAATATCCCAATGCATGGATCCTCACTTTATGCGGTGGTAATACAAATGTTAAACTATTAACATATAAGACTAGATGCAGAGGGCAACCTAGATATCCCAAGTTGTCCTCATGACCACATTATGTATGTGATCTTATTGAGTAGTTGTCTTTGTAAGTCACCTATAACGTGGGTGGTCTAGGAAAAACACCCGTACTGAAAGACAATGAAACAGTATGTTTCAGATAAAACTGGTATATGTGCATTATTAAAATATTTGGGCATTAAAAGAATGCAAGTATGATGGAAGGATGAAAGAAATGTTGTTCCCGACAAATGATTAAGTAATTCAATTAAATAATAAACTGAAGAATAAGTAAATAAAAGGTTAAGGCATTTTCAAATTAATAGAAATAATCTATTAGACATTGAAACTCTTGCCCTTAATCACCAATAACAACACATAAAAAGTGTATGTAGATTAAATTAGACTAGAATAAATCAATGTAGGGTCAGGGAACCATAAACTAGTAGCTATGGTAGGAGAAATAAAACCTCAAAACCTAACATATATATGTTGGCAGGAGGAATAAAACCTCAGTGCCTGGCAGGAGGAACCTATGTGCCTATAAATATATCATAGAACATGAGGATAAAACCCCAATGCCCAGTAGGAGGAATAAAACCTTTCTTCATAAAACATGGTTACACTACTAATAGTTTTTACTAGTCTAAATCCAACATGCAAATAGAGTAGGCAAGATCATAGTGCATTCCAATAAAATATTAATGTATCAAGGGGATGAGAAAATCTAAGATATGAGAAATGGAGTCATTGATTCATATAAAAGGGAAATATGGTTCAAATAATAAAAGAATGGAGATATAACAAATGATATTCAATATTTCAAAGAAAAGAAGTCCCACGACAAAAAAATAGGAGAGCCAATGGAAATATTTCTCAATATTAACAAATTGGCATTAAGTCAATAAATGCCAAAAAATATTTGGGATACAACACATATCTGGCCTTCAATAGAAACACTATATCTAGGAATGAAATTTTCCATTCATCCTTCTCAACCTAAAAGTGTTTCATATACACATTATTTACCAAATTTTAGTTCATAATTGAAAAAATATCTAAACTTAGTATTGGTTATCTAATTTGGATTTTGAGTTTTTAAATATTATTAATACTCATATATTGTGTCAGGTTCATGATTAGTTATTGTTGATCAAAATACGCTTAATGGGAATATATAAGGTTTAATATGACATACCTTTATATGTGTTTGTCATATATTCATACTTAGACCTTGATATGTGTATGAATTCAACAACAACCCATATCATTATACGAACTAAAGTAGACTCAATATGTGGTCCAATACACACACTGTATAATGTCATTGTCACATTAGGTAGTCACCCACATATATATTTATGAAAGTACTTACTTGTATATGTTCTTTCTATCTTATGTGATTTACCATTATAGGTATTTATTATTCCTAATACCATCGCATGGACTTTGTGGATACATGTTTTGCAATTCATATATGGCAAACATTAACGTAATGTATCAACTAGGTTATATTTTCATTATAATAAAATTCATATAAATAACATGATCTAGTTATTATCTAATTATATATTGTACCTAAATATAGAAAATCATGATAATCATAATTGTCTAAGTCATGCATATGTCTATTATAAAAATATATAACACACATCATCATAACTATAGTATGAGACTTTATATCTTTGTCTGTGTTAACCACACCACCTATACTTTATTAAGTTTATTAAGATTCCATATGTATTACTAACTCATTGAGGATCAGATGTGAATCATGATCTACCATGATCATTTCTTGATAGATCTTGGTGGGAGACATTGATCACCATTTCATCCCTTAGACGTATTACACCTGACTAAAGGTGTCCTCAAGCGCCATCCCATCTCTAAGAAGGTTGGAAGACTTGTTGGTGGTGACAGGATAGCAAGTAGACATCAAAGACAATCAAGTTTCTACAAGTGATTGTACCTACACCATCAGTAGGAAGAATAGGAGTCAAGGTAGAGATGAGTGAGGTAGAGTGGTTGCAGCTTTCATATCATCATGCTTTACCAGGGGAAGCCGAGAAATGGTTTTCCATGGGTGTTGAGGTATCTCTTCAAGGAGTAATGAGTGGGAAGAACCAAATAGCTAGAAGGAGTTTTATGTTGCCCATTGGTTGCTGGTAGGCTGTTGGAGGCCCTGAATGGTAGCAGTGAAAAGGTAGGATGAGGCCTGTAACATACTAAATCTTGAACCCTACCCTAGAACTTTGATCCTTTTGGTCTTAGACAAACAAGGTTGAGGTTAGAATGATCCTAATAAGCTAATGCATGAATAATATAATTTAATATTTCATATAATTCATTTGGTGATAATAAGATGATAAATAACTTAATTACATGCATAATAAGGTTAATGGGCCTATAGTGGGCCAGATGACATAACCCATGTAAGAAAGTCTCAAATTAAATAATAGACTTCAAATTCTTAATCTACACATCAAAATAAGCCTACATGTCAATTTTCATTTAATTTGGACAACCTCAAAATAATATGATAAGTTAGGAGAGAGAAATTGCCTAAAAGGCATAATTAATAAATAAATATAATAAAAGACTCTGAAAGAGGAAAATAATCTTAGATTCGTGATCTACATAATAAATATATCCTTTGGGTGAATTTTCATCCAATTTGGAGAAAGTTTGCTTAAAGGGTGAAATCAGGAGAGAGAAAGTGGATAAAACCTTCAAGATATTAAATAAATATGCAAATATATCCAATATGTAAAATTGATGGCAAATTCGTATCCAAAACATTAATTATAACTTGTGTGTCAAGTTTCATAAATATTGGATAATCCTAATACCATAAATGAAGGAGGAAAGAGAATATATTAATTGATTTATTTGACACATTAAAAGTTCTTAAAAGGCAAATCTAATTTTATAATCGGAATCTACATGCCTTTATTGGCCTCCGTGCAAAATTTGGTTTAGTTTGGATAAGAATAGAACCCTTAAAAGAAGAAAGAGAAATAGGTGCATTAAATATGTTCCACATTGGTTTAATACGATTTATTTCCATGTCACGCTTATATTCCTAAACTTATTGGTTACGTTTTGATTTTGTGCCGTTGATCTCTGCATCGGACGGTGTGAAACCTGTCTCCTACCTCGGGTAGGAGAGGGCCGCGTGAACTCTGTAGCACCGGATATCAGGCTCAAATTTTCATGGTTTCCTAACTCGTTTCTATACCGATTTAAATGATTTTTGTTGCATTTGTTTTGGGGGAGGATTCCGCTCACCCCAAGCCATAAAAGAACCTCTCTCATGCCCTATTAAGGAAACGCCTGTTTTGGCCGCCGTGCTCTCTTGACTTCGTTTGTGGGGAACCCATAACCTTGGGTGCTATCTATGAGAACCTGATCCCAGAGTGTCGTCGAACCTCCAAAAACTCTCCCACACTCTCAATTGCATCCCTCGTCCTCGCTTCAACCACCGCTAGTCGAATTTGTGTTCCAGACGTGTGACCCTCTTCATGCTGGAATCCTCTGTCAGAGTGCAATTATTTTCAGGGTAAGATTTCTTAGACCAACGAAGATGTTTCCGATGTGTTGGTTGGGCTTTTGATTGCGCAATTGAGTTTTCCCCAAAATCAAGCAACTGCTGCTTCCCTACCTCACGGACATGGCATCTGTGCTTGCGAAGGGGATGATTCCCCATTACACATTCTCGTTTCTGCCCTCGTTTTTCTTCTTTCTCTGTTTTTTTTCACCAAGGGCACTTTAGTCTTTTTCCTTCGTTTTATTTGGTTTGGGCGAGTCAAGGCTGAGGGTTGACGCGGTGATTTGTCCGACCCGGATTGGGCCAAGTCATGCGGGCCCGACCTGCTCTTCCCTTTCTTTTAGTGAATTTTCTTCGCCTATGTGGCTTTATCAGATTTCTTGATTGGTCAATTTTGTAAAATTGATAACTAATTATCGGATGATCAGAAAAATACAAATAAATAGTCATTGGATTCATAAAAATGCTAGCTTTCTAATGGAATTGGTTTTAGCGCCTAAGTCTAATGTTTTAAACATGTGTTTTTAATGGATCTAATTAAATAAGATAATAACTTGTATAACTCATAACTAATAATTTATCAGTCAGAAAAATATAGTAAAATATGTTTTGAGTTCATAAAAGTATAACCTCAAATATGGAATAGTTTTCATAACCTAGTTCATATATTAATAAAAAGGTGTTTTTAGGGTTTTGTATAATAATGGAAACCTAACCCTAATTCGACATATATGCTTAATAGGTTCTTTGGAGGCTTAGGCTTGGACCTAGATGTGACCCTGGATCGTTTGACTCTGAATTTGAGGTATGCTTGCATCCCATATTATTTCTATATTGAGCAATTCTTGTATCTTATGTATGATTGCATCTCCTATTATTTCTATATTGAGCAATTCTTGTCTCTTATGTATGATTGCATCCCACATTAATTATGTATTGAGCAATTTCTTATTCATCTCTCTTATGTATGGTGTATCCCCTATTACTTCATGTTGAGAAATTCACCTATATTTTGTCTTTCTCTTGGTCCTATGGATAATAGCCTATACACATTGCTCTTATCTTTTGGTTCTTGTGTACTATCTATTTGTTATTGATCTTGTGATCATAGATATTCTCTTGGAATCTTATCTTGTTGCCTTGGTGCAATTTGGACTTTTGATACTATATGCTCACTGTGATGTGGATTTTACTTGTTGTTATATGCCCACTTTGAAGTGGATTTGCTTATATGTTTCTGTTGTCCATTGTGTGATGGCAACATTGTTTATTCTGACTATACTTTCTACTTGCCTCTACATTATACATGCTATGTGATTCAGTAGCACTAGAGTAGTGTAATTACATTGGTTTTGGGGCAGTATTCCCCTATTGCTTATTTGGAGGGTGGCAGTATACCATTCCTCTGTAAATCGAGTGTGGCAGTAATCCATGCTCAAATTATATATGTATTTGGGAGATTGGCAATATTCCTTTCTCTATCAGGTTCAAGTGTGTGCTTGGCTGCCAATTGTGTTTATATTGTTCTAGTGTTATGCTTATCTCACATGCATGCAGGTTGATGATGATGTGTGCTTTGTTTCCCACCATGGTAGTGGATGTTTATATTGATAGCACATTCTTGTTATTTGTTGGTTATGGCAAGTATCCCTATTTTTATGATCTGTTCTCTTGATACCCATTTGGGTGATACTTATCTCTTGCATGGGAAGCCTTTACACTTAATGTCCTTTATATCCTTATTATGCTCAATTTGCTTTTTAGTATGCACATACCAGCCTTTGCTGATGTTTCCTTTTGTTTCTTCTTTTGCTGGGGTATGCTTCCAACCCTAGGTGGAAGACTTGGATGCAGGGCATGTGGACCTGGACTTAGTTTGTGATGATGAAGCTTGGAGACAATTTTGAGGTGGTTTAGATTCCCTCTACATGGATCCTTGTAATGTAAGTTTAAGTTTGTAACCCTTTGTTTTATAATTGAATAGTCAAATATTTTCTTCCGCTGCTATACATTGGTCTTATGATTACCATTATATAAAGATTTGGAAATTTTACACCCACTCCATCACACCTTTTGAGTGTGTTTGGATTGGAGGTTCTATTGTTCAAATTTTTAGTAGAGAAGTGGTTTCTCTTCTTTACATCATGGTATCAGAGCCCATGGTAGTCGGAATCGACTATTTCAATTTTGTCTCCCTTTAGAACCCTTGACTTAGTTAGTTACCTTTAAGTGAGATGTTGACCCTAGATCTGATATATGATTATCTTTTATGCAATAAGGTTTGGTTGTAGGACAAGAATAGGTTATGAGGAGGTAATCATATGGAAATATTGTGACTTGGTTTTTGCTTTGATTTTGAGCCCACCATTATTTTATATCGTATGATTCTTCGAAGGAAAATATATTTTCAATTATATTACTATATGTACAAAATTTCTTGGATTTATCGATGTTTTCTTGAACTAAGTCACAATGAAGAGAAACTATAGTTTGAGTAGAATCTAACCCTAGTTTTGTACCTAGGAGTTTATATAATGGTGTAGTTGACCTATCCTATGACTTTTTGGATGTTCATGTAGGGTTGATAGGTTAGAGACACAAGGACCTAAAAATCTCAAACCTAGATGGTGACTATAGTTGGATACATGAATAATAAAAGTATCTAGAACTTTCACAACTAAGAGATGTGGGTAGCTCTAAAAAGTTGTTTAGTTTGACTTGTTAGGTTGAACCCTTTAAGGGGTGGAGAATAGTTTATAGTTGATGTTTTGATCTATAGATTTCGAGGACAAAATCCTTTTTAAGGGGTGGAGTGTTGTAACATATCGAATCTTGAACCCTACCCTAGAACTTTGATCCTTTTGGTCTTAGACAAACAAGGTTGAGGTTAGAATGATCCTAATAAGCTAATGCATGAATAATATAATTTAATATTTATTTTTTTTGGTCGAGAAAGCGTGTTACTATAATATGAAACCAAACTTTAGATACACAGGGAGCACCTCTTAATCCACAGGATTACTGGAAAAGAAAATCTATGGTCTAGACATATAGACCATTACAAAAAAAAACCTAGGAGATAAGGGAAGGAAAAAATAAACAAGGAGAACAAACACAAGGCACCAGGGAAAGCTAGGAAAGCCGCAAGCCAGACTGAGGAGCTGCACTATCCATGAAGCCTCCTCATAATGTGTGTAGACACAGTAAGCAAACGAACTCCCAGCTGCCTTTGTGTCTCGAGCTTAGAACTACAAAGAAATTTGATCCCCGCCTGGTCATGACCACATCAAAGAAACAAACCTCCATCAAGCGTAGAGAATACACATCTCCTTCTTTAGACTGCACATAATAGAAGAACAATCTAACTCAAACATCTGCAAAATAATAGAACTCCAAACTAGCTGCCATCATCCAATAGAGCACACCATAGACATCCAAACACAGCAGTCAGTAACCACAAACCTACATCTTGCACCTCTCGCACACATAGCATCAAATCATCACAGAAAGTAGTGGGTCGAGGAACAAGAAAGAAGGAAGCAGACAACGAGTGCCATATCAGAAACTAGCTGACTCCACGAGAAGATTCAACTAACAACCATAATCTCAAGAAGAAATCAAGGGTTAACCCCCCTTCTTTTTCTTCCTTGGAGATTTCTTCCTTCTATTGGACTTACATAATCTAATATCTGGAGGCTCATGCTCCCACAGCTCGGCTTCAGTTTCTGATGTAGAGTCCTCCCTGGAGCACTCCTCTTCCGTGAAAAGCTTTTCCTTAGTATTAGAATACTCAACCGAAAAGCCTGCACTCTCCCAGATCTTGTTTATCTTCCAAGATTCAGAACCAGCGTCATCCCTACTCTGCCTATTCACTTCAAGTTCCCAATCAAGATTTAAGGCGCCATTATAACTCTCTGGAGTAGACCCAAACATGTCAGGTTCCACCAGAAGAGCTTGGTCTCCCTTCGACTGGGTTTGATGAGAAACAGAGGAGGAAACAACTAACTCAACAATCTGCTGTGCTATGGAATCACGTAGACCCTCCTCTTCCTGAGTGGGACCGGAGAACCCATCTTGGACTACGTCTTGTTCAATCACTACCTTAGCAGGTCTGACTTTAGCATTTCGTCGAACACCTCCTGATTTACCAAATCTGAACTGGAGATCAGCCTTCAAGGCAGCCTTCCTAGCCTTCATTGGGCAGGAGGAAGCCCGATGACCGAACTGCTTGCAAGTAGGACAGACCAGAGGCTTCGCCACTATATCCACCTTCAGTTGCTTGACAACCCCATCCACCTCCACCTTCACAGTCCTTGGCACTTTGGAGCTGCAACTGACTTGAACACAGGTAGTTGCGTCACCTAGGCATCCAGCTGTGATGGAGTGGTCGGAGAAGTCAAGCGGCCGACCCACCGTGCTGGCGACACACGCGATGCGTTGGCGAGTCCAAGGGACCCCCGCATTCCCGAGTCTTATCCACACAGGTGCCGTCTGAAGAGAGATTGGTTGTAGAGGAGCCCCCGGCTTCCAGGCGTTAACAACCAACAGGGAACCGTCCATGAACCAAGGGCCTTCATCGAGGATGCGATCCCTTTCGCTATGGCCCTGGACTCTGATGATGAACCCTTCGGTCTCCTCTGCAACAGTAGTGATCGGGCCACTTGGACGCCAGCGCCGCCTGATCCAGCCCTCGAGTTGACCCGATGAAGCGGATAGATAGGTGATCTTCCCAATCTGGTTCTGGGCAGTCCGAACTCGAGATTGATGCACACGGCTCCCTGTCTTTGATCGAAGGTTCGACAAAATCAAGTGTCGCGATATCATCCAGAGTTCGATCTGCTCGGCTACTCTGCAGCCAATCTGCATCTAGAGAAGAGGATGGGGAAGAGGATGGGGAGAGGGCCTGAGAAGCTTCCGTGGGTGGATTCTGAATGGATGTCGATGCCTCCATCTCCCGTGGAATAGCCATACTAGCGCATTCAGGGTGTGTCGGGGTCGACCTGCCTCCATCTCCATCAGCCCCTTGTTGGTTGATCGGAGAATTCGCCACAGGCGACTTTGCGGCTGGAGCCTTTCCCTTTCCATCCCTCCCGCTAGGGTTGCGGCCACCACCACCACCCCTTCCGCCTCTCCCTCTCCCTCTCCCTCTCCCTCTCGTCATACTTCGCCTTACCAATTATAATTTAATATTTCATATAATTCATTTGGTGATAATAAGATGATAAATAACTTAATTACATGCATAATAAGGTTAATGGGCCTATAGTGGGCCAGATGACATAACCCATGTAAGAAAGTCTCAAATTAAATAATAGACTTCAAATTCTTAATCTACACATCAAAATAAACCTACATGTCAATTTTCATTTAATTTGGACAACCTCAAAATAATATGATAAGTTGAGAGAGAGAAATTGCCTAAAAGGCATAATTAATAAATAAATATAATAAAAGAATCTAAAAGAGAAAAATAATCTTAGATTCGTGATCTACATAATAAATATAGCCTTTGGGTGAATTTTCATCCAATTTGGAGAAAGTTTGCTTAAAGGGTGAAATCAGGAGAGAGAAAGTGGATAAAACCTTCAAGATATTAAATAAATATACAAATATATCCAATATGTAAAATTGATGGCAAATTCGTATCCAACACATTAATTATAACTTGTTTGTCAAGTTCCATAAATATTGGATAATCCTAATACCATAAATGAAGGAGGAAAGAGAATATATTAATTGATTTATTTGACACATTAAAAGTTCTTAAAAGGCAAATCCAATTTTATAATCGGAATCTACATGCCTTTATTGGCCTCCGTGCAATATTTGGTTTAGTTTGGATAAGAATAGAACCCTTAAAAGAAGAAAGAGAAATAGGTGCATTAAATATGTTCCACTTTCGTTTAATACGATTTATTTCCATGTCACGCTTATATTCCTAAACTTATTGGTTACGTTTTGATTTTGAGTCGTTGATCTCTGCATCGGACGGTGCGAAACCCGTCTCCTACCTCGAGTAGGAGAGGGCCACGTGAACTCTGTAGCACCGGATATCAGGCTCAAATTTTCATGGTTTCCTAACTCATTTCTATATCAATTTAAATGATTTTTGTTGCATTAGTTTCGGGGGAGGATTCCGCTCACCCCAAGCCATAAAAGAACCTCTCTCGTGCCCTATTAAGGAAACGCCTGTTTTGGCCGTCGTGCTCTCTTGACTTCGATTTTGGGGCACCCATAACCTTGGGTGCTATCTATGAGAACCTGATCCCAGAGTGTCATCGAACCTCCAAAAACTCTCCCACACTCTCAATTGCATCCCTCGTCCTCGCTTCAACCACCGCCAGTCAAATTTGTGTTCCAGACGTGTGACCCTCTTCATGCCGGAATCCTCTGTCACAGTGCAATTATTTTCGGGGTAAGATTTCTTAGACCAACGAAGATGTTTCCGATGTGTTGGTTGGGTTTTTGATTGCGCAATTGAGTTTTCCCCAAAATCAAGCAACTGCTACTTCCCTACCTCACGGACATGGCATCTGTGCTTGCGAAGGGGATGATTCCCCATTACACGTTCTCATTTCTGCCCTCGTGTTTCTTCTTTCTCTGTTTTTTTTTCACCAAGGGCACTTTAGTCTTTTGCCTTCATTTTATTTGGTTTGGGCGAGTCAAGGCTGAGGGTTGATGCGGTGACTTGTCCGACCCGGATTGGGCCAAGTCATGCGGGCCTGACCTACTCTTCCCTTTCTTTTAGTAAATTTTCTTCGCCTATGTGGCTTTATCAGATTTCTTGATTGGTCGATTTTGTAAAATTGATAACTAATTATCGGATGATCAGAAAAATACAAATAAATAGTCGTTGGATTCATAAAAATGCAAGCTTTCTAATGGAATTGGTTTTATCTCCTGAATCTAATGTTTTAAACATGTGTTTTAATGGATCTAATTAAATAAGATAATAACTTGTATAACTCATAACTAATAATTTATAAGTCAGAAAAATATAATAAAATATGTTTTGAGTTCGAAAAAGTATAACCTAAAATATGGAATAGTTTTCATAACCTAATTCATATATTAAAAAAAGGTGTTTTTAGGGTTTTGTATAATAATGGAATCCTAACCCTAATTCGACATATATGCTTAATAGGTTCTTTGGAGGCTTAGGCTTGGACCTAGATGTGACCCTGGATCATTTGACTCTGAAGTTGATGTATGCTTGCATCCCATATTATTTCTATATTGAGCAATTCTTGTATCTTATGTATGATTGCAACTCCTATTATTTCTATATTGAGCAATTCTTATCTCTTATGTATGATTACATCCCACATTAATTCTGTATTGAGCAATTTCTTATTCATCTCTCTTATGTATGTTGTATCCCCTATTACTTCATGTTAAGCAATTCACCTATATTTTGTCTTTCTCTTGGTCCTATGGACAATAGCCTATACACATTGCTCTTATCTTTTGGTTCTTGTGAACTATCTATTTGTTATTGATCTTGTGATCATAGATATTCTCTTGGAATCTTATCTTGTTGCCTTGGTGCAATTTGGACTTTTGATACTATATGCTCACTGTGATGTGGATTTTACTTGTTGTTATATGCCCACTTTGAAGTGGATTTGCTTATATGTTTCTGTTGTCCATTGTGTGATGGCAACATTGTTTATTCTGACTATACTTTCTACTTGCCTCTACATTATACATGCTATGTGATTCAGTAGCACTAGAGTAGTGTAATTACATTGGTTTTGGGGCAGTATTCCCCTATTGCTTATTTGGAGGGTGGCAGTATACCATTCCTCTGTAAATCGAGTGTGGCAGTAATCCATGCTCAAATTATATATATATTTGGGAGATTGGCAGTATTCCTTTCTCTATCAGGTTCAAGTGTGTGCTTGGCCGCCAATTGTTTTTATATTGTTCTAGTGTTATGCTTATCTCATATGCATGCAGGTTGATGATGATATGTGCTTTGTTTTCTACCATGGTAGTGGATGTTTATATTGATAGCACATTCTTATTATTTGTTGGTTATGGCAAGTATCCCTATTGTTATGATCTGTTCTCTTGATACCCGTTTGGGTGATACTTATCTCTTGCCCGGGAAGCCTTTACACTTGATGTCCTTTATATCCTTATTATGCTCAATTTGCTTTTTAGTATGCACATACCAGCCTTTGCTGATGTTTCCTTTTGTTTCTTCTTTTGCTGGGGTATGCTTCCAACCCTAGGTGGAAGACTTGGATGTAGGGCATGTGGACCTGGACTTAGTTTGTGATGATGAAGCTTGGAGACAATCTTGAGGTGGCTTAGATTCCCTCTACATGGATCCTTGTAATGTAAGTTTAAGTTTGTAACCCTTTGTTTTATAATTGAATAGTCAAATATTTTCTTCCGCTGCTATACATTGGTCTTATGATTACCATTATATAAAGATTTGAAAATTTTACACCCACTCCATCACACCTTTTGAGTGTGTTTGGATTAGAGGTTCTATTGTTCAAATTTTTAGTAGAGAAGTGGTTTCTCTTCTTTACAAGGCCACATCAGCTACTCGGTTCATGGAAAAACCACAATGGAGATATCTCCTTTAGTAGGCATTGTCATTGGTGTTGGTGACAAATTCAGATTGGTAGAGAGGATCTGAAGAAGAGCCACCAAGGTTGAATACATTGGCTATGGTGGTTGTTGGAAACAACTACCAAACACAAGGAACAAGGAGAAGGGGCATCTAGGGTTACTGGGCATAGATGGAATCCATGACCATTTGGTATTTGCTTGGACGGTGGTGGTGTTGGCCGACAGGAAACTTGTAGAGGACATGTAATGGAGGTGGTGGCATGATGATGATGGTGTCCATTCTCTGTGTTGGTGATGGCAGCCACAAAGGGTTGTCCTTATTGTGGGGCCCACTTGTGGTGTTGTTCAGGGCACCAAAAGGTCTGCATCTGATCATTGTGTAGGTGGCTTATAGGCAAAGGAGGGCTAGGGTTTCAGAGGATAGGCAAAGAGGAAATAGAATATCAGGGAGAGAAGAAGGATAAGAGAAATAATATAAGGGAGGAGGAGAAAGAGGTAGAGGATGGAGGAGGGGAAATGGTCGCCGTCCTTCAATAGGGTGGCTTCTGTTTTGCAATCCAAAAAAGGATGCAGAAGGAGTCCAAATCTAGCATTCACATAACCAAATATGACGTTTTGAACAAGACACACACCGTCTCCACTTGATCTTCACTCAAGTTTCTAAAAATAGTGCATGGCATGACTCACCTAGCACATGCCTAGCCTGACCAAAGAACTATGGTCGATTTCAACAATAACAACAAAGATTTGCTCTTAACGAGCATGATGTGCCTCACCTTGAGAGAATTCAACCAAGGCGATTTAGATAATGCATTTCATGTATATCTACGATGTCGTGTGTAATCTTGTTAGTATCAATTAAAAATAACCATTGACACAATGTGTTTACCATCAAAACATTGTGTTGAGTAGTTATAAAACCTGAATGTAGGCAACTGCCAGGAGACACACCATATCCCATCTCAAGCACATCATGTATTGACATTTTTTGAGAAAAATGTGAATTTGGGAGAGTAGTTGATGAGGTGTTCTTGTCATTGTTATTCCATTATAAATTTCACTAGAGGGTGATTCTACATCAAAAGATGTTGAAACAAAGAAGTAGGCCATGGAGGTATATTCCCTTCTTTTCAAGCCTGAAAAGCTTCTAATACAGCTCATTTCTAGAGGATCCTCCTTCTACTAGTGTTTTCTCTAGTTTCTCTCTATCTTCTAGTGTGTTTTCCTTCTTTTACTACATCCAATTTGTTTGATGTCTATTATACAATCCTATTTGTGCATCACCTTTAAATATGAATTACTTTCTATTGTATTTAGTACCCCTTTGTACATAATTAGTCACATACTGAACATTTGATTTAATATTATGAATTTCCATCTGGTTTCTCTAGTTATTGTTAATTGTTAATGTGATGTGGTTAGAGTTCCCTACTTCTTCAAATTTAACTTACCTAAAAGGGATAAAAATTTAGTGGAAGTTAATTATAGCTCCTACATCTTATTATGTAGAAGTGATAGGAGTTCCCACATATATAGTATCCTTGTTCAAGTAGTGAAGGAGAATATATGATTATCATTAGAGAGATGTAGAAGAACATATTATCATTTTCTCAATTATTAGTTGGAACATAGTAATTTAGAAACTTATGTGTTTGTTAGATAGAAGTCATGAACCAAATGTAGTTGAAGATGTTGGCAAGAGGAAATTTAATATGTTTTGTGTTTATGTTATGGGTACGATGGGTAACTCTCTTGGAACAAATGTACTCATATTGAATTGATAATTTAATAGATATTTCATGTAAAGTATAGTTAATAAAAGACATAATCAAAGTAATGATTTCTTTTTTGAATCACATGGTTGATTACTATTGTTATATGTTGAGTTGCATTGACTTATTGTGCAGACTACCTTAAACTACATTACTATGGATATGTCCCATTAGGGGCCTTTAGTGTGTGTCATATAGGTTTTGTGATTGGTTGGATCCACTCCCCTTGTAATGTCGACATTGATTATAATATTGTTTCTAGAGAGCCAGTTTTAGTTTCTAAACCAATCAAATCTAGTTTATTTTATTTTGTAATTCCATAGTATTATTCTCTTATAACATTTTAGTTCTCATGTTTCATACTAAATTCATGGTCCACACTCGATGTAGTTGGGAGATATTTTCCAGAGATACATGGAAACCCTAAGGCTATGCTAACTTATAAGAAACTGCCTTTTGTTGTCTAGACTGGCGAAAATAGGAAAAAAATTCTTCTTTGCCTAATCCTACTTTAGCATTTAGTATAGAAGGCATGGACTTTTAGCCATATTTAGAAGTATTCTTAGAATTGCCTTTGTCCTTTGACTTTCCGTTTCCTTTTTTTGACAATCATAAATAAATTTGGCTTGGCTTTGTTCATCCGAGTCTCAATAATTCTAAACATGCAAAGAAACTATGATAATTGTCAAACAAATTGGTTTATAATGTAGTTCATGAAAAAATGAACATGTTGAGAAGATTATTTGATTAGATCATTTAACAAATCTTGTCCCAAGTGGAATCCAGTTTTTCTATGGGTGAGAAAATGATGGTCCATACCGCAAAATCAGATAGGACCTATCAATTTGGTCCTAGACTATTTTAAGTTTGGTCTGGTCCGCAGTCTAAAAATTATGGAAATTTGGTCCACAATCTGATCTGGTCCAAAATTGGTGAGACCGCAGTCCGGACCATGGACCATTTTATATATAAAATACCTTTAAAAATGAAATATTATTATGTAAAAATTCCATAGTAGTGTAAATATTTGATAGTAATTCTAAACAATAGTTATAAGTAATTAAAATTATCAAAGTTTTACTATTAAACAAGTCATGGAATGCTAAAAAGTTCTTATTACGGTCCAAATGACCCGGTCCTAATTTGAAATGGTATGTTCCCAGTCCAGTCCTACTTTAAAATGGCTCGGCCAACGATCCATACTTTTGCATAAATACGGTCCTCGGTCAAGTCATGGAATGCTAAAATGTTCTTATTATGGTCCAAACGACCCGGTACTACTTTGAAACTATAACATTCTCAATTTCATATCTAAATTAAGCCTTTAATGTGGGGTTTTCAAGTAAGTGTATGCCAAGAGACCTAATGAACCTAACATGTCTAGGTACGTAATTAAGTTCACAAAATGTGTATTTCAAGCCATTTGATCAACCAATACACACATTATGACTTGAATGTGTATGATTGTAGTCGGTTGTATATGAATATAAATGAATTATTCCTATGGACAATAATGTGACAAATATCTAATATGATGAGTCTAGTTCATGGCTTGAGCCTTAGACCTAGCTTAGGTCTTCATGTTATGTAACTAAAGAAATATTGATCGCATATGTCATACATGAGCTTCAATTGAGAAATTATATTGGTTAAAGACTTATTTTCATGATTTGGAATACAATTAAGCTTATGGACCCTTTGAAATACTAAGGGATGGGCCATGTACCCTAGAGCCCAATTCCAACCCTATTGGACCAATTAAGTTCTACAAATAGGTCCTTGGAGTACAAATTGAGAATTAAGTATTTCGTGGTCATATTGAATGCTCCAAATATTTTTAATAGAATAATAATTAGAATATAAGATGGTGGGAGAAATTTCAGATGATTTTGATGTATATAGTGGCTTAGGTAATTAAATTAGTAATTATAATGTTTTTATTTAAAATACGGGATATGTGCACTAGGGAGGTAATAAGTTAAGAGTGATAAGACATCTCACCTCTAGATTTATTTCCATCCGAAATGTATCCAAAGGTGACAAATAAAACTAGAGTCATCATTAAAAGTTTGAGACATACACCACCTAAACCTAATCATATACATTGTAAGACCACACACACATTCGAAGGGTAGGTAAGACATAGATTAGTGAGTTGGGTTCAATGTGAAGCTAAAATCCTAAAATATCTCCCTCTAGAGAGGGGCAAGCTAGGTTCCTTTCATGTTAGTTGATGATGTTATGAGATAGATTTCAAGCTTCATTAATATTATGTACCCATTTTAGTCTGATTTAGATATTTAACCATGAGAAGATCATATCTTGAGTAGCACAATGAGACTCTAAGATGATATTCGAGAATTCGAATACATAGAATATGTATAACTATAAGGGGGTAGAATAAATTAAGTTTCAAGGTTGTAGTCTATTTAAGGTGAGTAGAATTGTAACATCCTCAAAATTTAAACTTATGAATGAATCCTTGATTGGAAACCCTAATTTTTAATTTTAAAATTTCATGCATCAATTAGAACCTAATGTGACTACAAGAACCTAGTATAATGCTTAAAGAAAAATCTAATAAATTAAGCAATGTTTACTCTTATGTGATGATAGATAATTCAACATACTTTAACATTGAAGTATAATGCATATTTCTCTCTCCTCATTCTAGCCTTCTCATCATTAATATACTTATAAACCTTAATTGTCTAATTATGTCTAAATAATTCAAAACATCAAAATAATATACCCACTTGCCTTGATATAGAAAATTATAATCATTAAAATCAGTCCCACAAAGAGAACCTTGATTGAGTTAGATTTGATTAATTGTACCTAAATTATTATTATTGAAATGTCATGTGAATAAAAACAATTTATTAACCTCTTTCAATATAGTTAAAATGATAATAAAGATATCTCACTAAATACTCATCAATTGGACATCAAATATGAAAATTAAGAAAATAAGAATGTTCTAGATCCTAAAATATACATGTGTTCCAAATTTGGGTTTAATCAGACCTTGTTTGAATCCTCAACCAAAATTATAAGGGAACCATATGAATTGATACCCTAAACTCTTGATCATTTGATTAACATGAAATTATATTTGAAGTGTGCAATCTTAATCTATCATGTGGACCCTTTGGTTCCATGTTCATGTTAGACTCTAGGCACCGAGTCATTCGTGAGCAGGGGCACTCCCTCCTTTGCCCGACTCCCCCCCCCCTTCTACCTGGACTCCATAATATGCATCCCTGTCTTCATTTTTATTCATCAAATCCATGTATCTCACCTAAATTTATAGACATTTTCACTTTCCTCATCTCACTTTGAATCTATTGATCCCTAGTTTGTTAGGGATTTGTCTAGAATGATCTCAAATAACCATGCTCTCTCCGGAATACCATCCCAGGATGTTTCCCCTCAAAAACCACAATCATTATATATATATATATATATATATATATATATATATATATATATATATATATATATATATATATATATATATATATAGTTTGGAGTGTTTGTACAATTATTTTTTACTTAAAGTCTTGCTCATATGAAGTTGATAATAATATAGTATTTAGCCCAAAATCTAAAGTCAAACTGAGCTGTAGAGTGGGTTGTATAAATATTTCTTATATTTGGACTTTTATCAAAAAGTAGAAGAAAAATAAAAATAAAAAAATGGGCACCCCGACTCCAGTCTGCAGACCAGAGAACCGGCGCCTCTGTTTTCAGACCGGAACAGAGTCCCCCAAGCGGAGGATTGTTGCCCAAAATTCGGAGGGCAAAAGCTTATAAAAGTCGCATTTCCTAGGCCACGTGGGTTAGACGAACCTAGATCTAGGGTTTTCGCAAAGCATGAGCAGAAGAAGGGAATATCCATAATGAAGAAGAAGACCAGGAGGGGCGGCGTCTGCAACATGCTTCTAGTTTGGGGATCTTCAACCTCATCCACCCAGGGCACAGAGAAGGTACCGCTTAGGGAATGTAGACCAGGACGGAGTCAGGGAAGCTTTTACCTCACAAGTTTGTGGCCAAGAGAGGGGGCTCAACCTCACCGGAGGTGATGGGATGGAGGCACTCTATTTTTGGAATCCATGCACATGAGAACTCAGATCAGAAGGGATGAAGCACCGGCCCTAGGCTTGAGATGCTCCTGAGATGAGGGTCACCAGATCAGATCTTGATGGTCGAGATTGGCCAAGGTAAGGTAAGCTTCTAAAATTCATATCTTGGGATCTATAGCTCAGATTTTATCAAATAAGGTACCCATGAAAATCTCTTCAAATGTATTATATTCTAAAAATATCTTTAGAATATGGTTTGGATGTTTATTATTTATTATATGTTTGGTAGCCAAAACTATATGATTTTGATGTTTCATCAATTAAAAATAGCAAACAAACTTATAAATTCATAAAAATTTTATTGAATGTTTATCTCGATATGCTTAACATGATTTCAAAGCCTGATCTCTCTTGTATGAAGTTTTATTGAGGTTTTTGATATAAACCCTAATAAGGGTATTTTGGGTATTTCACCCATGATCTGATTTTTAAATGACCAGATATTTTAATACATGATCATTACTACATTATATGAATACTTTTCTGGAGTTTTGATGAAGTTTCTTATGCTATTATATTAGTAGTTAGTTTTAGATGAGTAGCCATTATGTAGAATAATAGATGATTATCTTGACACAATAAATGATACATGTATGGATAATTAGGCCAGATATTAGTAATGTGATGATATTCTACTTTGATTTCCTAATTAAGTCAGTAAGTTTAGAATTGTGACTATTGTTTGAGAATTATTCTCATTATATGAAGTGTATGTTCATATGAGTGCATAAGACAATTTATGTATTGTTTGAGTATAAAGATTATAGTAACTACATAAAAAGAGTTTTACGTAATTTCAACACCAAGATTTCTGATGATCCTAGATTAAATTCATGTTTAGTCTAAATAAGAAGCCTAAGTTGTTATATAAAGTTAGGAATATGGGGTTTTGATATATATAAATAGAAAGAGGGAACATACAATTGGACTAATAAATTAAACTATGATGGTATCCAGGATATTAAAGTTATGGAACTGGAATCAGGACTTCCTAATAGATACCCCAGTACAAGAGGTAAGTGGTCCATGCCCATGATACTCCTGTTTTAAGTTCAGTATGTTTACATGTCTCCTGATAAGACTTTTATAATTTATATGGTTCAATGTTCTAATATTTTAATGCAAACAAGAATATTCTCATATCTCTATCATTATGCAAGTTCAGATATCCAAAATCTCAAATAGAGACATGTTGCTCAAAATAATTATGACCCATGGACCAAGTCCATGAGTAAGTTAAAGAATCATGTTCCTACAATATTTCTAAGAAACGTTCAAAATTAAGGAATAAGATTGTAAGATAAGATATGCAAGTAATGTAGCCATACTTAGTTGGTGATTTGGGATAGTTTTGTATTGAGAATTTAAGTACACATATGTTGTCAGGATTTCTCATATTTGTAGGCATAACTATGTATTACGATTTCAAGTAGAAGCATTCCATTAATATTTCATGCATATGTATAGATATAACAACTAGATTCCTTAGAATGAATAATATCTAGAATTTAATTACAATATAAGAATATGAATTTCAGAATATTAAGACATGGTCTACTTTTAGAAATAAAGGTACTTTTGGGATCGCAATGTATTGTAAAAATGAGTTCATTATTGCATTATAAGATAATGACACATTAAGTTATGATTAGGTTGCAATACACTATTTTATAAGATTTCTATTTTTATATTGAAGATTTAATATGTAAGTTCATATGCAAAGCTTCAGGGTAACATCATATTTTATAAGAAGGATTGAGCCATCTTGTCAGAATTCATATTTTTGGATATGTTGTACTTATGATACTTTCATAAAATTGACTTAAGATACCTTTTTTTTTTATCGATTAATTACTTGTAAGCCATACGACATCTACAATTTGAGTCAAAAATACAGCAAGAGCAAACAAAGATCAAGTTAACATCACTGCAACACATATCGGAACGAGAATAGAACACTTATGTATTGATTCTTCTTCCTTGATGCTGTCTTAAGCAGCTTTCCACGAAGAATTCCTTCGACTTGAGCATGTAGTAGTGATAGAGAGCTTGGATCTGTGCGGTGCTCCGATGAATCATCTTCTCAAAGGAAGCCATATAGCCAAGTAACAAAACAAGCCACAGCAACATGGAGGCACAGGCAAACAAACGCTGACAAGCAGCGAGTAGACCAACGCTGACAAGCAGTGAGCAAACCTTTATTAAAAAAGACTGACAAAATGCCACCCTGGCATAGTAACACCGGCAGAAAAACGGCCTCAACCTAATAACTCAAAACCTGCAAAGAAAATGAGAACACGGAAAGAGGGAAAGGGGCTCGAAGCCAGCAGAACTGTCAATCAGCAAGCCACCATCACTACTTTAGATCCAACAACCCGGGAAGAGGTTGCAGCTGCAGCACAGCCGTCCCAAACCCCTCTGCATGCAAAAGCCGCCCAGACCAGAGTAGGCGCTCCGCACAGACGATCCGGGCAAGAGGAGAAGAAGAAGACGCTGGGAGCCTCTGACCAGAAGCAGATCACAGGGATCGAGCCGAGGAGCAGACCCAGGGGGAGAGGGGTTGCGGCCGACCGCCGCCGAGGCCCCCTCCCCCGAGTCCGTAGCCGCAAAACTTCGCGCCCTAGATACCTTGTATACTTAATATTCTATATTCATGTCAAATCCTTTCTCATAATATATTAGACTCATTTATGATATAATTGGTATAATGAAGTAATCGTACCAAATAAGAGTTTTAGAACAAAGTTTACCCAGATAATGAGATACATGTTCACATCCAGTTAGAACTTAAGAATAAGAAATGTAGATTCATACTTAGACTACTCACTATGTGAGTAGCCAGATTTTGAATAAAGATACATCGTAAGGGTTGTAGGCCCAATCTCAATTATGTAATAAGTTGTGATACATATTCACATTTCAGTAATAGATTCAATTCAAAATTTAAGAGTAGAGATTCAGATTCAGATTCAATATTATGTACATGTTCAGTACTCAGTTTCAGATAAGTTCAGATTCAGAGTTTCGTAAAGATAGACTTGAGATAATTAATTTAAAACATTCACGTAATACATTATATAATAAGTCCTCACTAGAGAGTCCCAGGACGATTCAGAGGGTGTGTTGTGCCAGACAGTGTGAGTGTCACAGAGGGCATGTTATGCCAACAGAGGGTGTGTTGCACCATAGAGGACACTTCGGTGTCAATAGAGGGCACGTTGTGCCAACAGAGGGTGCATTGCACCATAGAGGACATTTCAATGTCAATAGAGGAGAACTTATTGTATAATGGTGGCCACAAACAGATAAAAATTGTAAGTAAAAGATACTTCATATTAGAGCATGTCTGTAATCTCATCCACGAGTGTGATGAGAGGAATTTAGATAAGATATTTATGATCCTAACACTTTGGAATAGGCCATGAGACCCAGAGTATAGGTCTCCAGAAAAGATAGAATAGAAAATAAGAGTTTAAGAAATAAGAGATTTTATGTTTCATATTTTACTCAGAGCTTGATAGTAATTTCTCGTTTATAATGTCAATTTCAGATTATTAATCATGTACATTTTAAAATACTCATGCCACTTACTCTAATGACAATTTTTCCCAATGCATGGCTGGGGATGTGATGTCCGCAGGATTTGGAGCAGTTGAGAATCAAAGGAACAAGTGCAGGTCTAGGAGACTTTACATCTTTCCTAGTGGGGTGCCATCTACCGAGGCGGTCTAGAGTTTAGACATATCTTTTTATGCTTAGTCTTATTTAAAGAGTATATTAGATGAGTTGTAGTTTTCTTTTTTATTAATGAATATGTATGAATCAATTTTACTCAGTGTAAAGTGTTTCATTTGCTTTAATTGCAATGACTATCATGTTTGTGACACTCCCAGATGAAAAGAAAAAAAAATTATTATTGCTTCCGCTCATGTGTTATGAAAATTTGGGTGTTACAATATGGTATCAGAGCAATTGGGTAAATGTCCACTAGGAAAACATGATTCTCATAGTCACCCTAGGATGAAGATAAGAGATTAGGGTTTAGGGATAGATTCCCATAGAAAGATACAATGACCTAGAACGACTAAGAGTTTTCACCTTAGAAGAAATAGATATGTCAGAGATAGATGTTTACCTATTCTAGGTCTCATGTTTCAACCTAACCCTAGCTAATGATGTTGCTTCTCGATTCTCAATGGTTATGGCCAGCCAATTGAGAATTGAAAAAGAATTTCATAAGCACTAGACTTTTATGCATCTCTCCTTTCTTACTAGCCCATGTGTTATGGGACACATGTGTTAGTGGGTTAGTGAGGGATAGTATGTTAGGATCCCACATCTCTGGGTATGTGCCTGATCACCATATATCTAGGAATGTAGGAGTTACCTAAAGAACCCAGGGTTAGACAGTCATGTGCAACTAATGTTTGAAATTCATGACAAGGTTGAGGCAGATGCCCTAAGTATAGAGCCAAGTTTAGTTTCATAAACTCTAAGTATGAGGTGACAAGTAGACCAAGGCAATATATCATACTCAAATATTTCTTTTTTATGAAAATACATTACATATCTCTTTTCATGTAAAAGTTTGAACATAAGTGTGCCTTACAATAAATGAAGAGGTAAGTAGAACTCTAAAGTGGGTAGTAGCCTATGGAAATTTCGAGGATGAAATTTATTTTAAGGTGGGTAGAATTGTAACATTCTCAATTTCATAGCTAAATGAAGCCTTTAATATGGGGTTTTCTAGTAAGTGTATGCCAAGAGACCTAATGAACCTAACTTGGCTAGGTACGTAATTAAGTTCACAAAATGTGTATTTCAAGCCATCTGATCAACCAATACACACATTATGACTTGAATGTGTATGATTGTAGTCGGTTGTATATGAATATAAATGAATTATTCCTATGGACAATAATGTGACAAATATCTAATATGATGAGTCCAGTTCATGGCTTGAGCCTTAGACCGATCTTAGATCTTCATGTTATGTAAAGAAATATTGATTGTATATGTCATACATGAGCTTCAATTGAGAATTTATATAGGTTGAAGACTTATTTTCATGATTTGGAATACAATTAAGCTTATGGACCCTTTGAAATACTAAGGGATGGGCCATGTGCCCTAGAGCCCAATTCCAGTCCTACTGGACCAATTAAGTTCTAAAAATAGGTCCTTGGAGTACAAATTGAGAATTAAGTATTTAGTGATCATAATGAATGCTCAAAATGTTTTTAATAGAATAATAATTAGAATATAAGATGGTGGGAGAACTTTCAGATGATTTTGATGTATATAGTGGCCTAGGTAATTAAAATTTAGTAATTATAATGTTTTTATTGTAAATACATGTTTGGAGTGTTTGTACAGTTAATTTTTACTTAAAGTCTTGCTCATAACTTAATATTATAGTATTTACTGCAAAATCTGAAGTCAAACTGAGTTGTTGAGTGGGCTGTTTAAATATTTCTTATATTTGGACTTTTATCAAAAAGAAGAAGAAAAACAATGGGCACCCTAACTACAGTCTGTGGACCAGAGAACCGGTGCCTCTGTTTTCAGCCCCGAACAGAGTCCCCCAAGCGGAGGATTCTTTCCCATGATCCGGAGGGCAAAAGCTTATAAAAGTCGCATTTCCTAGGCCGCGAGGGTTAGACGAACCTAGATCTAGGGTTTTCACGAAGCATGAGCAGAAAAAGGGAAGACCCATAACGAATAAGAAGACCAGGAGGGGTGGCAGCCGCAACATGGTTGTAGTTTGGGGATCTTCAACCTCGTCCACTCAGGGCACAAAGAAGGTGTCACCCATGGAATGTAGACCAGGACGGAGTCAGGGAAGCTTTTACCTCACGAGTTTGTGGCTAAAAGAGGGGGCTCGGCCTTGCCGGAGGTGATGGGCTAGAGGCACTCTGTTTTTGGAATCACACACAGGAGAACTCAGATCGAAAGGGATGAAGCGTTGGCCTTAGACTTGAGATGTGCCTGAGATGAGGGCCGCCAGATCAGATCTTGATGGTCAAGATTGGCCAAGGTTAGGTAAGCTTCTAAAATTCATATCTTGGGATCTAGAGCTCAGATTTTATCAAATAAGGTACCCATCAAAAGATCTTCGAATGTACTATATTCTAAAAATATCTCAAGAATATACTTTGGATGTTTATTATGTATTATATGTTTGGTAGCTAAAACTATATGATTTTGATGCTACATCAATTAAAAATAGCAAACGAACTTATAAATTCATAAAAATTTTACTGAATGTTTAACTCAATATGCTTAACATGATTTCAAAGCCTGATCTCTCTTATATGAATTTTTATTGAAGTTTTTGATATAAACCCTAATAAGGGTATTTTGGGTATTTCACCCATGATCTGATTTTTAAACGACCCGATATTTTAATACATGATCATTCCTATATTATATGAATACTTTTCAGGAGTTTTGATGAAGTTTCTTGTGCTATTATATTAGTAGTTGGTTTTAGATGACTAGCCATTATGTAGAATAATATATGGTTATCTTGACACAATAAATGATACATGTATGGCTAATTAGGACATATATTAGTAATTTGACGATATTCTACTTTGATTTCCTAATTGAGAAGTAAGTTTAGAATATGTGACTATTGTTTGAGAATTTTTCTCATTATATGAAGTATATGTTCATATGAGTGCATAAGACAATTTATGTATTGTTTGAGTATAAAGATTATAGTAACTACATAAAAAGAGTTTTACATAATTTCAACACCAAGATTTATGATGACCTTAGATTAAATTCATGTTTAGTCTAAGTAAGAACCCTAAGTTTTTATATAAAGTTAGGAATATGGGTTTTGAGATTTAGAAATAGAAAGAGGGAACATACACTTGGACTAATAAAACTATGATGGTATCTAGGATATTAAAGTTATGGAACTAGAATCAGGACTTCCTTATAGATACCCCAGTACAAGAGGTAAGTGGTCCATGCCCATGAGTACTCATGTTTTAAGTTCAATATGTTTACATGTCTCCTGATAAGACTTTTATAATTTATATGGTTCAATGTTCTAAGATTTTAATGCAAACAAGAATATTCTCATATATCTATCATTATGCAAGTTTAGATATCCAAAATCTCAAATAGAGACATGTTGCTCAAAATCACTGTGACGCATGGACCAAGTCCATGTGTAAGTTAAAGAATCATGTTCCTAAAATATTTCCTAGAAATGTTCGAAAATAATGAATGAGATTGTAACATAAGATATGCAAGTAATGTAGCAATACTTAGTTGGTGATTTGGGATAGTTTTGCATTGAAAATTGAAGTACACATATGTTGTCAGGATTTCTCATATTTATAGGCATAACTATGTATTACGATTTCAAGTAGAAGCATGCCATTAATATTTCATGCATATGCATAGATATAACAACTAGATTCCTTAGAATGAATAATATCTAGAATTTAATTACAATATAAGAATATGAATTTCAGAAAATTAAGACATGGTTTACATTCAAAAATAAAGGTAATTTTGGGATCACAATGTATTGTAAAAATGAGTTCATGATGGCATTATAAGATAATGACACATTAAGTTATGATTAGGTTGCAATAAACTTTTTTATAAGATTTCAAATTTGATATTTAAGATTTAATATGTAAGTTCATATGCAAAGATTCAGGGTAACATCATATTTTATAAGAAGGATTGAACCATCTTGTCAGAATTGATATTTTTGAATATGTTGTACGTATGATACTTTCGTAAGCTTGACTTAAGATACCTAGTATACTTAGTATTTTTATATTCATGTCAGATCCTTTCTCATAAGATATTAGACTCATTTATGATATAATTGGTATAATGAAGTAATCTTACCAAATAAGAGTTTTAGAACAACGTTTACCCAGATAATGAGATACATGTTCACATCCAGCAATGAATTCAGTTATAACTTAAGAATAAGAAATTTAGACACAGACTTAGACTACTCATTGTGTGAGTAGCCAGATTTTGAATAAAGATACATGATAAGGGTTGTAGGCCCAATCTCAATTACGTAATAATTTGTGATACATATTCACATTTCAGTAATAGATTCAATTCAGAATTTAAGAGCAGAGATTCAGATTCAGATTCAGATTCAAGATTCTATACATGTTTAGTACTCAGTTTCAGATAAGTTCAGATTTAGAGTTTATTAAAGATAGACTTAAGATAATTAATTCAAAACCTTCACATAATACATTATATAATAAGTGTTCAATAGAGAGTCTCGGGACAATTCAGAGGGCGTGTTGCGCCAGACACTGTGAGTGTCACAGAGGGCATGTCATGCCAACATAGGGTGCGTTGCACCATAGAGGACACTTCGGTATCAACAGAGGGCATGTTGTGCCAACATAGGGTGCATTGCACCATAGAGGACATTTTGGTGTCAATAGAGGAGGACTTATTGTATAATGGTAGCCACAAACAGATAAAAATCGTAAGTAAAAGATACTTAAGATTAGAGCATGTTTGTAATCTCATCCACGAGTGTGATGAGAGGAATTCAGATAAGATATTTATGATCCCGACACTTTGGTATAGGCCATGAGACCGAGAGTATAGGTCTCCAGAAAAGATAGAATAGAAAATAAGAGTTTAAGAAATAAGAGATTTTATGTTTCAAAATTTACTCAGATCTTGATAGTAATTTCTCATTTATAATGTCAATTTCAGATTATTAATCATGTACATTTTAAAATAATCATGTCACTTACTCTAACGACTGTTTTTCCCAATGCATGACTGGGGATGTGACGTCCCCGGATTTTGATTTCTCCAAACCCTATTGGGAATGAGATGTCAGAATCTGAAAACATCATCCAATCATATCAGAAAGTGATGCAGAAGCATAATACACATACATGAACAACAACTATACATACACCATAACACATCTCAGCATACAACATGTACATTTTTACAACATGAATTACATTTGTATATTGAAAGAGAATTTTACAAGTCTATGAACATGTATGCTAACAAGATCTTAACACAATAGGTACAACCTGGACAAATACTCACTTCCCGTATTTTATCCCATGCTATCTCTGAACCTAAAATATATGTGAAACAACGAATCAACACAAAAGGTGTTGTGTACGTGGGTAGAAAGATACATACTAATATGTTTGCATAGTTGAAATAACTTGAAAAAGAAATTGTAAAAGAAAACATTATTTAAAGCGATAATCAGGTAAACATTCCTTTTATTGCTTTCACTTTGATGCGGTTGTACTACACATACTTGCACTTGACTTACATCTAGTGTGGGCAATATAGTATCATCATACATCTAACATGGGCCAAGGAATCATACATCCATGTTAGGCAACATACATCCCCACCAGGCTATGTGCTCTAGTAGCTACAAAACATCATCCTCTTTTATGATCTATTAGATTTGGTGAAGTATAACTCATACTAGTTCAACCAAGCAATCATATCCAAATACGAGCATTCAAGATATTACATATCATAGGAAACCAGAAAACTAGTCTTATACTTAATAAATCCCACGTACCTGAATTCAGAGATTCATAAATATCTTTGATCATCTAGACAAACTGGTCAGCACCTGATCAAGACAAGACCATATGCTATCATCAGGTTCTTATCATCTTACATCTCATCTTAACCCTAATTGTATCCATTTTAGGGTTTTCTTATCTCATCATTTATAGAGCATGTATGCATTTAATACATTATCTTTAGTGTTATTAGCCCTAATTAGCCATATTACTCAAATTATATGGTTTCGTACATCAACATGACCATGTCTGACATCATATGAATTATAAACATGAATTATGATTTACATGTATTTTCTCATAATTTTAGGTCGTTGTTTTATATTTATTATCTATCAATTAAGTATTTCACAACTAACAAGATATCACTGATATTAGTGTATCAAAAGCTTGGTATTATGCTTTCATATTGTTCTACTAATTTTCCTAAGAATAATGATACCTTGTTTGCATTTTTCTGATAATCGAGCTAATTTCTATGATTTAATGAAGAACTGCATATTACTGACCTATTTGTCTTCGACGGCCAATCAGAGGCTGACACCTGGCTACTAAGGCTCGCGCTCCTTTGATTGATCTGCATTGATGTGGGTCAGCTGGTTCACTTGGTTTAAACCTGGTTCAGGGCTGTGGAACCAGTCCTCCCTTTTCTTCTTCGTGTTTTACGAGATCAGGGCATCTTCCCAAATCTGCGCTTGGGTCCGGCGAGGCTTGATGAATCCCTGGGATAGTGAGAGATCTCCCTCTCTTGCGATATGCTGGCATCAACCTGAGGACGAACGGACACCTCAAAATCATCAGAGCTCATGAAAACCCAACGACGTGTTGGATCCTCAGATCCCAGCCTGTGAGGTGCCCTGTTTCCTCTGCCAAATAGAGCTCTGTTGATCTACAGCTGCAGCGGGATAGAGGTGGCTTGTCGACCTGAGGCTCTGGGCCTCTGCGGCACCAACCGAGGGTGCTACTCAACTCGCTGAGACCCCAAGATGGTGTAGTCGTGGTGGATTGGAAGGAGGAGGCTCCTGGAGTGAAGGAGGAGACTGGGGTCAGGCGAGGTGAGGTGCTCGAGGTCAGGGAGGTAGAAGTGACCTTCATTGCAATTGAGGATGAGGGATGATCAAAAGAAGGTCGGCGAAGCTTTTGGGATCCTTAAATAGGCACCACGAGGCCTAGCATTTCCTCCCCTAATGTGGCCGACGGGTCCATGGCGGCCAACCTTTGGGCATTTTCTAATCCCTGATTGTTAGGGATATTTCTTGGGCTTGTTGGAATGAGGAGGTCAAGCCGGATCTGAGGAACCAATTTTGACGAGGTTTCAACAAGATATGAGAGAGATGTGAATTTGAGAATAGGCACTACAGTTTGGATATGCATCCACGGGAAGCGGGTGAGGAGGATGACTCATTCGTCTCTCCCATCGGATCTGGATTCAGGTCAGGATCCAATTAGGGTTAAAAGGGCATTATGTACATCGAATTAATTTGCTTATATCTCTCAATTAGATAATCCAATTTCAATGAAAATTTAGGAGAAACTTTATAATGTCATGATGTAGCTATGGCATAAGTTTGGGAATGAAATTCGAAGTTTACACATGGTATTTGACTAATAACATTAATACCTAAAGTTCACCTTCATGTGACACTTAGGGTTTTACATTATGCGAATTTGGTAGGACATTCAGTCAAGGTTGACACCAGAACTTCAACATTAGTCCAAATGTATATAATTCCTCAAAAGAATTTATTTCTTTACTCAACAGATCACTAAATGAATGATTGGTCTCATGAGGAGTATTAATTCACTAATTGAATTCAATTAGGCATCATAGTCCTCTATCGTATCTCAAATCACCTAATTTGGGTGAAGTAATCCATGATTGCATTACCAATTCCTCAATTTGGTATTTGACATATTACATAGAATGCTTGTCTCTCAATTATTGTATTAGTTATTAAAACTAAAAAATCTAGATTATCACAGGGGACACGATGTCCGCAGGATTTGGAGCAGCTGAGAATCAAAGGAACAAGTAAAGGTCTAGGAGATTTTACAGCTTGCCTAGTGGACTGCTATCTACCGAGGCGGTCTAGAGTTTAGACATATCTTTTTATGCTTAGTCTTGTTTAAAGACTATATTAGATGAGTTGTAGTTTTCTTTTTTATTAATGACTATGTATGAATCAATTTTACTCAGTGCAAAGTGTTTCATTTGCTTTTATTGCAATGACTATCATGTTTGTGACACTCCCAGATGAAAAGAAAAAAAAATTATTATTTCTTCTTCTCATGTGTTATGAAAATTTGGGTGTTACAGAAACAGTTTGTTCCCAGCCCAGTGCTACATCAAAATGGCTCGGTCTACGGTCCATACTTTTGCATAAATACGGTCCTCGGTCTGATTTGATCCAGTTCTGGACTTTTGCTCACCCCTAATTCATTCAAGTATTTCCACATACCTAATCCACTTGAGTGCATGTGTCCCTACTCAATCTTTTGTGGTCATTTGTGCTTAAATAGGGCCTTATAGAATTAGACCTATATTTCCTTGCTTGTTCTTGGAACATATACCTAGGATGTGTGGACATATCTAGAACTCTCATGTTTTCATGTTTCTTAAGAAGCTCATTATTCATGGAGTATAGCATGATGCACTTGATATCGATGGTACCATTGATATGATTACAATACGGCCCTTTTGATCGAGACATATATAAAATTAGTTCATGGTTATGGTGTTTCCAAGATATAGATTTTATGCTCATGAGTGAGAATAATTCTCCATGTATAATACCAATCATGGAAGTTATTCCGATTCAACTTTTGTTTGTCAAGGACTGGTCCAGTGAGAGGCTATTATTTATATTTTCCATTAGTTCTACAAACCAAATATTTCCATGTGTCAATAATTTTACTAAAAAATAAATTTGATCTGTAAATATTATTGTGGCTTTAAATTAATGATGATCTTACTAATTTGATCAAATTACTAGCCCTCACTACTAATTGGAAAGATACAGAGAGCAATATTCTAGCGAGACAAAATCAATAATGCATTTAGTTATGAGTCAACTATGGTTGACCACTCACAACTTAACTATCTAGGTAGGTAACAATTACTAATTACATGTAATGCAACTCTCGAATAGATTGTTGCACAACTCATTATCAGTATTTCATCTTATGAAGTATATGCCATCTTTATGCCTCTAGGTTTAAAATCCTATAATGATGAGCTAGTCAAGTCAACCCTAAAAGCCAGGAAAATAATATATGCACCCTTCTTTGATAGACCCAAATACTTATGATCACGCTTACCAAGATATATAGTGCACCATGCTTTGGCGTGTCCACATTGTCAAATCAATATGTTCATGTATACTACGCAATGGAAGGAATTTTAAATGTTAATACTATATTAAAATATTTGATATAAAAATTATGTGTATCCAATCTAGATTACATATTGTTTTACATATCATATACTACAAAAATCTACAAGCAAGAAAATAGGATATGGAAACTAGTACAATATCTTAATCTAACAAGAGTTTCAAATAAGACACCAAAAGATTCACATCTCACGTAACTCTTATTCTACCTTCATAGGGTTTTATGATTAGCTAACTGAAAATTCAGTTGCCTAATGGGATTGCATGTTAGTGTAGTTGTTAAATTGTTGATGGATTTTTCACTTTGTCTTCATGATAAACCCTCCAAGGACCTTCCTTCTTGGTCTTGGATCTTGAACATCTCCTCCTATCCACCTGTTTCCTTTCGTGATATTTATACATCATCCTATTCTAATTGCAAGAATTAAATTTTTCATTGAGAATGTAAAGAGAGATAGGGATATGGCTTACAATACATGTATATTTTACACTATTTTGAATCACTATAAAATAGCACAAATTACATATTTTAGATCACAAATATGCACTAAAGCAATGTAATTGCCAAAAAATCGATCAAATAGAATAATTTCAACGGCCTCATATTGGTTTATGTAATATAGGTATATCATGTCATATAAGATAATTGGTGACTAACATGAATACAATCACACATTATTCATACGATGAATCATTTGTGGTTCAAAATCCAAAGCAACTTTGAAGGCATATAACTTCATCTTTAATACCATTGTAAGGTTTTGGAGAGAGAGGGAACAATCAAAATAAAGAAAATCTCCTAGTGAAACCCAAGCAAAAGGATTTATCATATCCATTAAAATGTTGGTATATTAAAGACATACACGGGATAGAGAGTATACCTTGGTGCACATTATCTATCCAACAATTAGACACGTCATATAGCAGTGTAGAACTCACACTTCTTGATCCAAATCCAAAGTAGTTGTTGTTGTTGCTGCCTTCTTGTGATAACAACACATTGTCTTCTTCTTGGAGATGATGCTTGTTCTCAAGAGTCCACCCAAGTGCCTCGTCCTCTAAGTCATCCATGTGGATTGGGGAACACTTGGTTCACCATCTTAGTCACCAAGAGAAAGAGAAATCCATAGTTGTTGATGTGCTAGTGTCACTTTCTCTCCTTCTCCTCCCATGCATTGTGGGTTTTTGTCCTTTGAGTGAGTTTCCCTCTCTAAGAGGATCACTTAGATAACTTGTCGCACAATGTGTCTCCTCTTGGACGCACAACCCATAATATAGAAGTGTCATGGGCTTGGAATTTCTAAAATCCAATCTCATTTCTTATCATAACTAAAAATAGACATAAACAAGAAAAACTAAGATAGTAAACCAAGTCACCTGAGTCATTCATTGATTCACCCGATTGGGACTAGTTTTGACTCCAAGTAACTTGACTTACTTACCGAGTTGCTTGACTCGATAGTCCTAGTCTGGTATAGTTATTCAATTTGATTCCATTTCTAACAACACAATTTTATATCCTTTACCCAACCTAGTTCAATCGGTTGATTAATATTCATAGTGGCCCAATTCATCCCATTACCAATGTGATGATCGACTCATTGATTTAAATTCAATTTCTTCACTATACTAAATCATCTGGAAGCCCCGTTAGGCGTTCTCGTCAACTAATTGACATGTAAATCAAATGATTCCTAACCAATCTTGCATATTTGAATGCAAACTTCAATTCCCTTCTACATCACTTTGTATGTGACTATGTAGGTTCCGTTGGTATGTATGCCCACTGAGCCAATCATATAATGATTGAGGCATAACTTGTAAATTATTTTATTAATAATAAAGGTGACCTTCCAATTTATTTGGTTTTATTTACTTATGAGATGATGAAGTAACATAATAAATGTATAGAGGATAATATGACTCAATGGAATATGTCCTCAAGTACGTGAACTAAACAACGAGTTCATACAGATGCTAAGAATATATACATCCTTTTAATTTCCCTAGTTAGATGTTATTGTGGAAGGTTGATAGGTAACAATAACACATAAGACTAGAGTGTGTGTCGGTTGATGACAGAATCTTAGCAGTCATGACATGTGATATCAAACAATCACATAGATACTTGTTAGAGAACAGTGTATCAGACAGACCCACCATAAGATTGATAAATGGAAACCATAATTGGTAGTCAAAATCATTTGTTATAGTGTCGTCGGTGATTGTAGTTCTTAGACCTGAAGTCACTACACTCATCACATGTTGTTCCATATACTTTTACATCATCCACCATGATCATGAATAAGGGATTCCTTGAAAAGTGATGATTGGGTGCCCCATGACACATGGGGATGATTTTGAGTGATGTAGATGGTTCTTGTCCCTCCTATGAGAGTATGATATCCTGGCTACTTGATAAGTGAGACTGAGAAATGTATGGCCATGATCATGTGAGTCAATATATGATATTGAGCTTATATATACATATCTCAGACAGTTTTCTCTGTTTCAAGGAACATAGTTTGAATTATTGAATATGATGAGGATTCCATGCCTAGAGTTCAATCTGGATATCAGTGACAAAGGAACTATACAAACACTGTAACACCAATAACGGATTGTAGGTTGAAGTTGTTCTCCAACATTCCATTTACTTTGTAGCAACGAGGTGTGACTAGGCACCACTCTTTACTTTTTATGTCAGAATTGCTTATGGACATTCACTGTCAACGTAATATGGAACCTACAGTGTCACACACCTAGGAAATCACTTGGAGTAGGAGTTTGATCATGAATGGCAATTAAATTGGCTATTAAAGTGTTTACGTACTCACTTTAAATAATAATTGACTGAATGGAATCTGAACTGACACTTCAAGTGTTGAACCAGCCAGTTGGAGTGTCAGGTTAATTGGATATTTCAATGGTTGAGTTCTAGATGAATCAGGACATCAACTGACCGGTTCACTGAGTGAACCGATCGACTCAGGGTCATGAGACGACCGGTTCATGAGATGAACTACCTAGTTCTTTGCCCAAGATTGTGATATGAACCATTCGGTTCATAGAGAAATTCGATTGCATCAAGGATTAGTGTTGACGTCATATCATGCATTAACAAGATTAGAATTTCCAATACAAATACAATTTGGAAACATGATGAAATGACTGGTTCATTGGATGAACCAATCATCTCTCATGCCAAGTGGTCAGTTCAATGGTGAACCAATCATTTCACTGCTCGCAAGTTGTGAAAATTCATGAAATTTTGGTCCCTTCCACTCCAATACATATTGGGAATCCTAACCCTAACCCTCCTATAAATAAAGGGGTATTAGGGGCTTCCTAGAGAGAACTCAATTGCCTTCTTTGGTTGTGGTAATTGAGAGAACCCAAGAAAGTCCTACATGATAAAGGGAGAGATAGAAAGGGAGAACAATTGTGGAAGAGCAAGTTGGGGACAAGTATGCCAACGTGAAGGGACAACTCCTTCTTGTCTATTCTTCTAGAACGATAGGAGTTTTCCACGGTCCATGTGGACTACTACCAAGGCGAGGAGGTCGTTGGATGTTGATCAGAGTACAACGTCAACCTGCTGTTCATGGTGATCAACCAAGAGGCCGACACAAACGTTGTTCGAGTGTGACTTTATGAAAGGACACACACCACGACATGGATATTGTCACTTTACTTGCTCGAGGACTAGGTATATCCTCTAAACCGTCCTTCCAGTTGCATAGTTATTGACGCATTCTATTAGTTAAAGGGGAATATGGAAGTTGAATTTTTGTTTCTGCTACCTGTTATGTCACCATTTTTCCCTATAGTGGTATCAAAGCCGCATCAATCTAGTATATTTTGGGATAATTTATATGATCCGATTTTGGTTTCCATTGTTTATTTATTGCAGATGATGCAAATACTTAAATTGATTAAGGCAAATATCTATTTTAGCACCACATCCCAAATATATATATATGTATATGTATATGTATGTGTGTATGTATGTATATATATGAAACTTACACGCTTTTCCCTAAAAGCAAGTTTTAATGGTGGATGTGAAGAACGGTTGTGGCCAATGACCCTATATATCTGTGCACAGTTGTGTGGTTGGTTTTATCTTAGTTCTCATACTGAGCCTATACCTTATCTTCCAAATGTAAAAGCATTATTCTCTCTACCTATGCTCCCGTAGAATGTACGTTGAGGTTTCTCTTACACTATATAATAGAAAATTAGGATAATTTAATTTCTTGTTTTGACGAAGAAGAAGACGCTCAACAGTAGACCAACCAACTGTCTCAAAGGCAAAATAATTGTCTGGTGGACCTAACTGATCGACTGGAGCACCCAAAAGATGGTGGACCACATACCAGATGACCAATGTGACTACCAACCAACCAATCAGGATGTGAGCTAACCAGTTTAAGGGTTGAACCGGTCAATTCAGATTGCAAGCATGAATCTTCATCAATAATAGGTTTCTACATGAGATGTAGACCTCGATGGTGGTAATTCCTTGTGGATCCAAGAAATTACAGTAGAATGCCATAACCATCACTTATATTTATTGCATGTTTTCATTATGGGATATAGCATGTATATGATATGTACTATATATATGTGGTAACTGGATAATGGATATGTATTTATAAGTACAAACTATATCAAATGACACATTAAGTTTGAGATACTTTCCATTAGAAACACAGATTAAAAGCTTTGCCGACTAAGCGTGGGCACCCAAAGGGTTGTACATTGTCCATCTCATGGAAGTTTGATGGTAATAACGTGGGCTTGCCAAACGGGGTGCATTATTATTGTGGTGGCTCTTGGGTCAGGCTTAACTAGGTGTCCTTAATGAGATTAACCACCTAGAGGCATGCATATGATTATGGAAAATATATGTGTATTTTATCTATCCAAGAATTTCGTAAGATGCAGTTGGCAAAAGGGGACTTAATAATTGATTATTGATGTTGGTCGGCTAATAATTTAATTGTTTTGGATCTTGGCTCACTAGAAGGTTGTACAATGCAATCTTTTGAATTGACATGTGAGGGCTATCAATAATAAAATATAGAAGTGATAATTAATTAAAGACCTAATTGAATAGCATCAATAATCAAATCAAATCAAAAGGGTTTTGATACAATGCAAAATTTTCTCTTGTAGAATCAAATGGAAATCAAATAATCAATGAGATTTGTCCATAGGAAGGACATATTTAATGGAACAAATTTCCACAACTGATTTTGAACTTTGAGAAGGGTTCCCAATGAACAGTACAATCTCTATCTCTTAGAAACACCAATGCCAAATACCTACTCGTGATGCACCTAGAGCTGAGGCAGATGGTTACTTGAAGCATGTCAACGATTCTTTGGATATAAAGAACCATATGCTAAGCTGCATGAACTATGAGTTGCATGAGCACTGGTAGGACATGGGGATACTTGATATGCTAACACATCTTAAAAAACTTGAACATAAGCACACAAAGCTAGAAAGGTAAAATATCTCAAAGGCACTCTTTGAGTGTAAACTTATAGAGGGAGACTCAGTAGGACCCATGTGCTCAATATGATTGGACATGTGGAATATCTAGAAGAACAGGGATTCTCTTTGAGCTAAGAGTTGGACACATATATGATTATTCAATCATTGCCAGAATCATATAGCCACTTTATTGAGTGTTACCACTTGAATAATGATGCCATACCATTGTCAAAATTGCTTGGCATGTGTATTAATGCTAAAGAAATAATGAAGAATGACAAATCTATGATAGTGGTTGGTGAAGTTCCGTTCAAGGATGGAAACAAGGCCATGAATGGCTTTGAGACTAATCCCAAAGCTAGATCTTCAACACTCAAGATAAGGAGATAGAAAAGTACAAGAGTAATCTATCTGTTGTACTTGAAGGCATTCAGGAAGAAGAAGATGGGGATGGTGATCTCCGCTTCAGGTATACACGTTATTAAGATAAACTTATTTACTTTTTTCCACTTGGATGCTAGATACCGGATGTGTATCGCACATATGCTCATAAAATGTAGGATCTGAAAAGAAGTGTGCCTTTAGGATAAGGTGTCGTTGAACTGTGAGTTGCAAATGGAGAAAGAGTTGCTACTAATGTAGTTGGAACCTAAACTTTTTTTCTTCCCATAGGGCTTGCAATAGAGTTAGTGAACTTCTATTATCTACCTTCTATAAATAGAAATATCATTTATGTGTCTTATATGGACAAGGATGCATATGAATTTCATATTAAGAATGGTTGATGTTCTATATCAAAAGATGGGATATTTTATTCCAATGCCCCAATGTCTTAAGGTTTTTATTTTCTAGATCCAAAGGTAGATATTTATAACGTAAATACCAAAAGACTAAAGTTCAACAACTCAAATAAAACATATTGTTGGCATTGTCATCTAGGGCACATAAATGAAAATTGTATATAGGGTCACACATGTAGGAATTCACTTGGAATAGGAGTTTGATCATGAATGATAATGAAATTGTCTATTAAAGTGTTTAGGTACTCAAATTAAACAATAATTGACTATCTGGACTCTTAATTGACCAATTCAAGTGTTGAACCGACCAGTTGGAGTGTCAGGTTAATTGGATATTGCATTGGTGAATTATGCATGAACCAGGACTTGATTTGAAAGATTCACTGAGTGATCCAATATCCTCAGGGTTGTGAGACAACTGGTTCATGATACGATCCACCTGATTCATAGAGTAATTTGATTACATCAAGCATTAGTGTTGACATCATGTCGTGCATTATTGGATTAGAATTGCCAATACAATTGTGATTGAGAAACATGATAAAATGATCAGTTCGCTAGATGAGCTGATCGACTCACATGCCAACCGACCGGTACATTCATGTTGCCACTCATAGGTTGTGAAAATTCATGAAATTATGTTCTCTTCTACTCCCGCACAGTTTGGGAACACTAACCCTAACCCTTCTATAAATTGAGGGGTATTGGGGGCTTCTCAGAGACACAACTCAATTTCCTATGACAGTTGTTTGTCTTCTCTGGTTGTAGTAACCGAGAGAACTCATGAAAGTCCTACCTGATAAAGGGAGGGATATAAAAGGAGAACAATTGTTGGAGAGCAAGTTGGTGACTAGTACAACAACATGAAGGGTCAACTCCTTCTTGTCCGTTCTTCCAAAAAACATGAGTTCTCAGTGGTCCTTATTGACTAATACAGAGGTGAGGAGGTCATTGCCTTCCGCTCAGAGGATAACATCAACCTACTATTTGTGGTGATAAACTTGGAGGTTGACGTAGACGTTGTTTGAGTACGACTAGAAGAAAGGGTACACAACACGATGACGAAATTGGCATTGTACTTGCTCCAAGACGAGGTATATCCTCAAAACCATCTTTCCCATTTCATAGTTATTGATGCATTCCATTGATTAAAGGGGAATTTGGCAGTTAAATTTTTGTTTCAGCTGCCTATTCTATCGCCATATCTCCCTATAGGTTCCAGATTACGTTGGTAATGACGTCCATAACCTTACATAAGAAGATTGATACCTAGAAACTAATCAATACTACCAAACTAATTGGAGTAACTTCAGAACAATTTAAACTTGGAAAGTGACTAATTCTACCATGAATATATAAACCTTTCTTCACAGATATCCAGATTGGAATTGTGGAACAAATTTTTCATCTTCTTAATGTTTAATCTATCTTCCTTTATCTAGAGAAAACTATTGATTTTTTTTTAACTGAATATCATACATTGAATCACAAGAGTATTTTCATGCATTTCATAGTCTCCCTTATCATGTGGTGATGATATGACTCCAATGGAGGGACAAATTCCAACTAGATCACTCACAATAACCCTCAAGTGAAATAATGCACCCAATCACCACCTATATGGAAACCTTTATTTGAGTCACAATGGATCAGTGCTAAAGTAACTAAATAATGTGATCAGTATGGTTAGGTTAGGTCTAAGGATCACAATGACCACTATCACATTGATATGTGACTTTTACTTGCCATTATATGGCTTGAATGTGCATTCTCAAGGTCGTTCTCTCTAGTACAACTTATTCTTTTACAAGTATCCACTTATATGAGTTGATATCCAATATCATATCAAAAGAGTCATAGTCATCACCGCAACATACAAGCTACTCTTATAAATTATTGTTTTCCTGTAATAATAATAACCATCTAGGTACATAACAAAAATGAGTACTCTTAAGAATACATATGATATGATATTGAAGTCCTCAACCTAAAGTGCATGTTATCGAGTGAAAAAAATCTTAGTTATCTCAATATTAAAACAAACATAAATACTGGAATTTCATTAATTAATAATCAAACCATATAAAAAATGTTCCTACTAAAATCTACATGATGGCCCTCCGCTAATACAACCAACAAGGTTATAAATTAATATTTACAAGGGGTGAAATCTTCTTCTCTATGGTCATTAGGGGTGCCAATTAACTTAGAATTGTCTAAATATAATAGTTGATGGAATAAGTAAGTATTACGTAATTTTAATTATTAGTGACAAACAAATGTAGCTACCAACTAATGATAGTAAATAGATAAAACTTGGTAACTTGACGACCATGAATGGTAATTGGATAAGTAACATAATTTTTTAAATTTATCTTCAATTATGTAATGGTGACCATAAGTGAGTTAAGATACTAAGCTAGGTATAAAACATATGAATGACTAATTGCTATAAGTTTGAACTTGATACCCTCAACTAATTTATGAGTAATTGTATGGATAGCCACAACTTGGACCTTTAATTGAATCTAAATGATCCCTAAAGGGACATAACTAAGTAATTTGGTCACTTACACTTACACGATGTAAAATAAGAGATCGCTAATGGTACATAACTATATAATTTAGTTACTCAAGCTTATATGGGGGGAAATTAAAAACATTAGCAATCCTTCATGACAACATCTATGAATTTCCAAAACATAAAAAATACTATATATGTAATGATGATAGAGAAAGCTTGATAATAAACTATGTTAATCCATATTTACATAACCGTTATAGAGTAAAATATTGGCATGTGACAATATTACATACCTTAACCCTCTTAGGTGAGCTAAGACATTATGTTTTGTTTAAGGGGTGTAATTCATTGCACTAAGTGATCAATGTATCGATTTTAAGGACGAATTCCCTTTAATGGTAAGGTATTATAACATACTAAAACCTACGTAGATGTCCTAACACTTTGTTTCTTAATTAGATTGATTTTAGTCCTTTTTTTTACCAAAACAGGATGGTGATTCATGTCTTATCTTTTATCTAGTCCATAGAGTGCAATATATATGTCATTGTACATATTCATTTAACTTGGGTAATAACACAAAGATGTGATAATCATGTTCAAGTATTTATCATGTGTTGTGCCTACAATATCTAGGTATATTATGATATAAAAATCCCGTATTTGTAAATGACCACAATTGTCCTTATTGAGGTATATTTAGTAAACTTTAATTGTATTGGCTACTTCAATTAATATTTTTCTTATGTTATGAAAATAGTTACATGTATTCAAAAAATATAAGCCCACTTAATTATGATTGATACATTAAGGTATATCTTAATTGTGGAGAAAAACAGTCATCTATCTAAGTTATGTTAATTCATGATGTGTGCCTCCTTTTTGCGCCTTCCTCTCCTTACAAATAGATTGGATTCCATAAAGGTTGAATACCGTGACCATTCTTTTCCTCTTCCTTGTCCGCTTCCTCTCATATTCCTTCTTCCTCACTATTTATTCCAACCTCCTCTTCTTCCTTGTTGTCCAAGGCCCTAGTTCCCATAGTACACTTCTTCTTCTTATGCCATCCACATCCAACACAGAGTGATAGAGTGCATTCCTCCTCCTCATGTTCTATTCTTCTTCAATCTTCTTCCACACCACCTCCAGCAAACCCTAGTTCACTGACTTGGAGATCTTGGTCAGAGATCTCTACCTCATTATTCAACACCAAGTCCACTACCATGTCGTCATAAGCTATAAATTTTAAATTTC
Organism: Alisma plantago-aquatica; assembly: GCA_963693085.1. NCBI lineage: Eukaryota > Viridiplantae > Streptophyta > Magnoliopsida > Alismatales > Alismataceae > Alisma > Alisma plantago-aquatica. Next base: position 620,383,324 of record OY856410.1, read on the forward strand.
TCTCCACAATATGCAATTTAGGTCAATTCAAGAATTTGATTCTTATTAATACACCATTTCTAATCACTTATTTATTTGTTAATTTATTCATTCTTTTTGTTCGATATGGAAAATTGTAACCATTATCTTACATTTTTTCAATAATTTATTAGAAAATGATCTATTTTCTTTTTTAGAATATTAATTCTATTTAACTAAGACAAACTAGGCCCATTGTATACTTTGAAAGACTCTAGAGGGGGTAAATAGAGTTTTATAATAACTTTAACTAAAAAAAAATTCTCAAAAAATAACAGGAGAATAAGCAACCACAAGAGACAAAAATTTAGAGTGGTTTTGTCCAAGACGTCAGTCCACTACCTAGTTGTCTCCAACTAAGATTTGCAATAATTTATTTTATTATTTATCTATATGGACAAATTATAAAAGCCAACCATTTCTTACTCCCTCTTCTTTATTGACCATGGAAGAGCACCTTGCTATACATATTTTTTTACGTACAAAAAAGAGAACCAAAATTTACCTCTTCTTTCACAGGCATAGAAGAACACCGAACTTTGCCTCTTATTTTGTAGATGCAGAAGAGCACCAAATTACACCTCCTCTTTTATGGCCACGTAAGAGAACCGCCGAGTAAACTCCTTATTCTCTCGTAGGTTCTTGGACAATCTTCACTCCATGAAGTAGTCCATGAGTAATGCAACAATGCACAAAGAGATTAGAGAACATGAATCAACAATTCAACTCAAAAGTATTTGATATCAAGTATATGGACTAGGACCATAATAGGTAGGTAAATGTTTAGTGATGGTGTTGGGATGCTATGATTAGGACACAAAATTGCAGCTACATTAGATTACAAGCGTTGTGTGTTAGCTCAAATTGCTCAAAGAATAAAACGATCAAGTGTGTAAGTTGTATTCTAAGTGTCCTAAGACCACTTTTATTTATAGGAAATGTTTACAAGTGGTTAGGATTATTTTGGGAAGTGTCTACAGGGTTCTTAGTAGTCAAATAGACATTAGGATGAAATTTGTTGGGTTGCAACAACTAAATTGATTGTTAATTATATTAGTTTGTAGAACGTCCTCGGCCTAGGAAATCTTTGACCCGGAACGGTGTTGGTCGATATGTTGTTTGACCAAGAGTGATCTAAGTGCACAAATACTTCTAATGGATATGTGTTGGTCTTGGTTAACAATGTCAAAATTCTCTTTTCGATCGACCAAGTCTACGACTGAGTGGTTTTGGTCAACAAAAACTTCAATCAAGATTGAATTAGAATTTGATGTATTGTAAAAGTTTCTTTAGGTTGTCTGCGTCCTTGTCCAATCAACGTTTCAATTGACAAAGTCTTTGACTAAGTGTGTCTCGGTTGAAAAGGTTTTTTGATCGAGAGAAATACATGTAAAGTGGTATGTAAAATATGGAAAATCCACCCTAATAGATTCATATGAGGGCAGACAATATGATTAGGTACAATGCCAAGCGTTGACACTGGTGTCGTACAAAGCTAGATATATCTCCAATTTTCTACGAGTCAATACTTTCTTGTTTGTTTTGTAGTCAAAAAACATATGAGGATTGCTCTTGTTAATCAATATTTTAATGCTATTTGTGTGATATTTGAATAAAAAAGGAAAATCATATCTAATGACTTTTAATAAGACCTACCTATCCCAAACACTTAATTTTGACATAAGAGTGGGTTTGGGATAGGTGGGGTTGGTTGATTTTACATGATTTCTATATATTAGTTGAACATTTTGTACTACATACAAGTATATACAAACAAAAAATCAAGCATTTGACATGCCTATCACAATTAACATTTACCAAGATGTTCTTGTTTCTTCAAAACACTTAACGACAAGTTAGATCCAAAATAAGAAATGGTTGTCATCATCAAAAGAGAAGAAAAATTGATGTCAACTTTAGCCAACATAGTTTTCCCCCATTAAACATCTAAATGTTTTTCTTATATGTCTAGTTGTCACTTATAATTCAATAGTTCGTGTAGACTCAAACGTGGAGTATTACACATGACGATAATATTCATGAGATGTAGAGTTTTTGTACCTACCGGGATCATGTGAATGATCTACATGCCTCTTTGGTTAATGAAGTAGCAGTATTTGAATCACAACACTGTTAGTTAAGTATACCCGAGGAACCAATCATGTGATGATTGTAATGGAATAACTTGTAAAAATGATTCGATTATTAATAAAAGGCAAGCTTCTAATTTATTTTGTTTAATTAAGTTATGAGATATGATGTGATATTATAAATGTCTAGAGAATAATATTACTCAATGACATATGTATATAAGTATTACCCTTCTGAAATGAGATCATACATATGTTAAGAGTACATATACATATTTTCATTATGTCCATTATCGGTTGTTATTGTGGAAGGTTGATAGAAAAGAATGACACATAAGAGAAGAGTGTGTTGGTCGATGATTAAATCTCATTACTCATGCTATGGCAATATCAAACCAAGAACACAGATACATGTTAGGGAACAATGTTTCAGACAGACCCACTGGTAGATTGACACATGGAAGACATCGTCATGGAAGTCATAGTAAGGTCTCACAGTGATGGTAGTGGTTGTAGTTCTTAGACCTAAAATCAGTGCATTTGTCACATGTCATTGGGTACACTTTGACATCATCAAACACAATCTTGAAACATGGGTTATTATAAAGGTGATGATTGGGTGGCTGTGAAACATGGGGATAGGCTATGAGTGATAGATATGGGATTTATCCCTCCTGTAGGTGTTTGATGTCCTAGTCCTCTTGATTAGAGAGATTGAGAAATGCATGGTCATGCACATGTGAGTAAATATGTGATATTGAGCTTATATATATATCTCAGATAGTCTGCTTCGGCTCAAGAAACAAGATTGAATGATGAAGAGGGTGACTGCTCCATGCCTCGAGTTCAATCTGTACATTAGTGACAAAGGAACTATCCAAACACTGCAACACCATACACAAATTGTAGGTTGAAGTTGTTCTCCAACTTTTCATTTACTTAGGTAGCATTGATGTATGACTAGGCACCACTCATTACTTGTTATGTCATAAGTTGTTATGAACATTCACTACCAATGTAATATGGGACCTATAGGGTCAAACACATAGGTCTCAAACTAGAAGAGGAGTTTAGTTCTTGAGTAACAATTCAATTAAGTACTAAAGTGTTTATGTATTTCATTCACACAACAAATAGGCTGAAAACACTGGTAAACGCCCATCTCAATTGTTGAGACAACCATCTGGAAGTGCCAAATGGTCATCTCAGTGTTGAGATGAGGGTCTGGGGAGCTAGGCCTATTTTCAGTGAAATTGGCCAAGAAATGAATCGACCAAACTGACTGGCTCGACTTGGGTCACCAGATGACCATCTAGATGACCAAGATAGACATCTCACATGGGCAAGATTGTTTAGTTCGGTTGAGGGAAGGTTCTAGACATTTCTCTATTTGTTTCTCTTGAATATTACTTCTTTTGCAAGGAAATTAGTGTCCAACATTGATGGGAATTGAGTTGACCATTTTGTGCACAACTAGGAAACAACCAAACAGCCATCTGGGTTGTACCAAACGACCATCTGGCACGACAGACGACCGTATGGGCATTTGTAGGATGTGATATTTCTAGAATTGTTGCAATAATTTGAGATCTTCTGATCCCTTCCACTCCTACATCGACTGGGAACCCTGATCAAACCTCTATTGTAAATAGAGGGGTAATTGAGACTTCCCGGAACACAACACACACAATTGGGAAATAATTTCTCTGAAAAATGTTGTCCTCTCTGGTTGTGGTAACCATGAGAGCCTAGGAAAGTCCTACCCGACTAGGAGGGGTAGCCAAGGGAGAGAGTGATTCATATCTTTGTTGTGGGAGAGCGAGTCTGTGACTAGTACGCCAATGGAAGGGACAGCTCCTTGTATGATCTAGCAGAGTGATAGGAATTGTTGGTAGTCCATGTGGACTTTTCTAGAGGTGGGAGGCCATTGTCTGCCGCTGGGAGAGCATTGTCACCTAGCATTATGTGACAAGAGGAACTGCTACAGAAGATTATGTGTGAGTCTGGTGTACTTGGAGGAGCAATCAGATGAGTACCAATGCAACTAGGAGTTAGAGTTACATAATGACAATGACAAGGAGATGTCATTGGACTTGTTCCAGGACTAGGTATATCCTCGAAACCATCCTTCATATCTTATAGTAGTTGACATGATCTCATTATTATGTGAATATGGTATATAAAAGTTTTGTTTCCTCTTCTATTAGGAGAGTGAAATCACCCCTTTACTAAAAATTTGAAGAATTGACTTCCATTCCAAACACTCTTAGAGGTATGATGGAATGGGCATAAATTTTCCAAATTTATTAAACATTGGTATACAAAAGACCATTAGAAAGCAGCAGAATAAAAAAAATGACTGACTAATTTCATAAAAGGTTTACAAAAATACATCAATTTCTCCCATTAGGGTTTACATCAAGACATACAATCAAGATCTAGATAGAGGGAAGTCTAAACTACTACAATCTTGTCTCCAAGCAATATCTCCATCAACCGAGTCCAAGCCAAAAGCTAAGATCTTCCTTGTCTTGTCCATCACCTTGATCAGCACCTGGGTGGTTGGGAAGGCACCCAGAAAAAAGGGAAAAGGGAAGAAAAGTATGCGTCACAAAACTAGTCTAGGATATTAAGATAAGTAAAGCAAATAAAAATAGGCTACGGTTCATCATATGATGAAGATAACAAGAATATGAGGCTATATATCAATGAAGCTTGCCATTCACAAATATAATAAAAAGGATTTTCATGTAAGAGAGTTATGTCTACCAAACTAAGTAGGGTTGAGGCACCTACCGGACCTCTAACCTTAGGTGAGGGGAGTATATGACATTCCTAATCACCTATAATATTATGGGGAGAATAAGACATTCGCCGGGGCGATTATTTACATGTCCTTTGTGGGTGGTTGTACATAAGTATTGCTACATTAAGTTAAATAGAACATAATCCACATGCTAGAAAAAGTATTCATGGCAAGAATAATCATATGAATCAATAAGCATGGTAGTGGGGTACCAAGACCCAAGAATAATGTTCCAAAACTGATTTATGAGGCAAGTATAGCAAAAGATTCAAGAGTATATGAAATAGGGTTTAATAAAGCCTCATTATAGAAAAATAGGTTAAGGCACAATTATTCCCAACATAAGGTGTAAATTCACATACATAAATAGGGATTGCACATACATAGCACATACCTCTCTTATAGGATATCAATTACTAACTTTCACCACTTTAATTGAGTCCCAGTTCCACTTTGCCTATTTTCAATGTATTAACATGTATTAGAGTACATAGTGCACATTAATGTATACAAACCCTAATTTTAGACCTTTTTTAGAAAAAATTGTATTTATACTCTTAAAACATCACCAATAAACTTATTAAGTTCTCCTTATCAAGAAAATATTTTTTTATGTTAATTTTGGAGTTATGATGATTGAGATGTAATTTTTATGGATTTTATGCATTAAATTCGTTTTACAAAAATCACCCTTTGTCAAACCACGAAATAAGACCTTAAATTTTTTTTATTAGATAGAGATTAATTTTCCAATTCTAAAACATATTTATTTGTCAAATTTAGATAGGTGATTTAGAAGATAAGAATTTTTCAATACTAACTAATAGGATATTGCCACATCATCAAACCGATCGAGATATTTAAAGTGAGAGGGAGAGGGAGAAAACACCATTTGACATAATATCATGGTTTTATATTAATAATTATCCGAACTAGATCTTATAGAGAAGGTAAACCGGTAAGAAACCAAAACCCTAGATGAACATGGTAAATAGAGATGGAAATCATCGATTTTAAACATAGATGCATGAATTTTAAGCATGTAGCAAGCAATATATGAGAAGTGGGTTATAAAACTCGCCTCTAGGGAAGATAAGAAGGTCCAAACAACAAGGATCCGAGCTTAGAAGGTATGGTTGCTCCAAGCCTAGCTCCTTTCTTGGACAAAGATCACCTTCTCAACTTAGAGGTGATAAACCCTAGCAAAATAACAAAAGAGCATAGAGATGAGGTGTTTTAGGGTTCTAGGTGGGGTTTCACCATGTAATTCCATGGTTACCACCTGTAATAGGGTGTAAGGAAGACTAACAGTATGAAAATAGGGAAGGAAGGGAGGCAACTTACTAGTTTTGGTCGAATTTACCAAGGAGGAGCTTTAGAAACCCTAATAGAGCAATTTGGAAACCCTAGGAGCCTTCTTCACCAAGGTAGGCTCCCTCTATTACCTTGGGACAGAAAATTCGTGTCCAAATAAAGAAGGAACTATTATCTAAGCTAGAGGAAATAAAAGGAGAGCAAGAGTTTTTGAATTGTGAGTTGGGAAGGGGTATACATGGCTTTATAAAGAAAGAGGTGAAGTATGAGGTGTCTAAGGGACTTTCCATGTGTCTTTAGCCTAGGGCTTGATGGCCATGCAAGAGGAAAGCTCATGGACCCTTCTTGGATATCAAAAGTCAGTCCTAAGAGACCCTAGAGGATTCTAGGCCATTCCCACCGTTTTCAAGAAAGAAATAACCTCATTGGTTGATAGCTTTTAAAGATAAGCACCTTTCTAAAGAGGGTAATCCCTATAATTCCCTTGGAAAGAAATACCATCAAACCAAGGTGAAATTAGGTGTTACAATGGTTCAAAATCTCGTTAATGGTAAGGTAATATCTAAGGATAAAAATTTAGTTGATAATTTGCAAAGAAAACCTCCCAATTGGGTAAATTGCATAAAAGTCCAGAATGTACCTAAAATTGTATAACTTGCACAAACAACATCCAAATCGAACCAAATTTGAAACGTAGGCTAATTTGATGTTTTCAAATCATATAAAAATGTTATATTAAGGTTTAGAGCACTTAGTTATGCTAATTAAGCTTTCACTGAGGTATTTGTGCATAAACCGTTGTATTGGTACAATTAGTGAATAAATGTTCACTAAACGACTATAAATTCCACTAATTAAATAGAAAGGCCAATAAGGATAGAAATAAAAGGAAAAGATGGGAAAGAGGGTCAAAAGAAAAAATATCAAAATTCGGTGTGTTACATCTGCATGCTCTATAGCCATATTTCCCTACAGTTGGTATCAGAGCCAATGTCAATCTACTATATTATGGAATAATTGATATGATCGGATTTTGATTTTGTCATTATATTATTCCCGGTGATGCAAATATTATCTTGTCAAATCCAAACATCACGATAATCCACAAAATAATATATATGATATACAGATGCAATTTACACGTGTCGCCCTAATAGTGGTTTTGATGGTGGATGTGTAGCATGGTTATGCCCAACAACCCCTATTATCTATGCATGGTTGTATGATTGGTTGATCCACTTATCTTGATCTACATACTGAGCCTCTATCTTTTCTTTCCCGTGTAAAGTTAATTCTTTCCTACCCTTGCTCCTCTCGAATGTAAGTCAAGGTTTCCAAATAATCAAGTAAAAGTAGGATAGTTTACTTTCTATTATGAAGAAGAAGAAGCTGAAGATGAGCAGAACAACTGAAGGATCATGGAGTACCAGGAGGATGAGTCAGAATGATATCTTGACAGGACAAACCGGTCTAGTAGAGGATCCAATAGATGGTAGGAAGAAGGACCAGATCACCAGTGAGATGATCAAACAACTGGCAATGAGGTGAGCTAACTTGTTTAAAGGTTGAACTAGTCATCCCAGACTGGAAAGCATGGATCTTCATTAACAACATGTTTCTAAATGTGATGTAGTCCTAGATGACGTAATTCCTTGTAGATCCAAGGAATTACATTAGGTTGGCCATTACCATCACTTTCATTAATGCATGTTTTTGGTGTGGGATATAGCATGTATATGATACATACTATATATGTGGTGATTGGATAAAGTATATGTATTTATACAAATTCCCTCAATTAAAATATTAAGTCTTACATGACTTCCATTAGAAATACACATGAAAAACTTGATCGACGAAGCACATATTTTTACAAAGCATGGTGCATCGTGTATCTCATGGAAGTGTGATGGTAGATATGTAGGTTTGCACAAAGCATGGTGTGTATCTATCATATTGGTTATTGGGTCAGGCTTAACTATTAACTTGGAGAGCCGAAGCCCAGAGGCATGCAAATGTTATGGCAATGAGTTTCACATATCATCTATCTATGATTTTTATGTGATGCAATTGGCATGATGGCCTACCTAAATAGTCCGGTTGTGGGCAATCGACAAAACTCAACTCATGACTTGATGAAATATGTATTTTGGCCCACTAGAATATTATATGATGAAATATTCCAAGTTGATATTGAGGGCTATCAATTTGAATAAAATATTGGGACTGATAATAATTATGGACCTAATTCATATCATCAAAATATTAAAATAAAATCAAATCAAACAACCTCTTATTATGATCTGAATAATATGGTTGGACTGATGTCAGACTTGCTTGCTATATTGATTCATGCTGAAGCGAACATGAAGAAGGACAAGCCCATGATGATGATTAGCAGATATGAGTCCAAGGATCAAAGAAAGACCAAGAAGAGTTATGTAGTCAAGCTTAAATCCAAATCTTCAACACTCAAGATAATGAGAAAGGAAAGTACAAGAGGAACTCATCCTTTGTACTTTAAAGTTTTTAGGAAGCAGAAGATGGGGATGGTGATATCCACTTCAGGTATATACATTATTGTGATAATCTATCTACTTCATCAACATGGGTATTAGATACTGGATGTAGATCCCACATATGTTCACATATGCATGATCTGAAAGGAAGTAGGTCTTTCGAAAAAGGCAAAGTGGAACTGTGAGTTGCTAATGGTGCAAGAGTTGCAGCCAACACAGTTGGAACCTATAATGTATCTCTGCCTATGGGGCTTGTAATACAGTTAAAGAACTTCTATTATGCACCTTTTATAAATAGAAACATCGTTTCTATATCTTGTTTGGATAGGGATGCATTTTAATTCCATATTAAAAATGGTCGATGTTCTATTTCAAAAGATGGGATTGTTTACCGGAGTGCCCCAGTGTCTTATGGTCTTTATTTGTTAGATCTAAAGACATATGTATATAACATTAATACCAAAATACTAAAATTTAATGAATCAAACAAAACATACCTTTGGCATTTTCATCTATGGCACATAAATGAGAATAACATATCTAGTCTCCATAAAGATGGTTATTTGTACTCTTTTGATTTTAAACAAATTGAGAGATGTGAATCTTGTTTGATGGCCAATATGGCTAAGACACATTTCACTTGTAACAACTAGAGGTCTAGTGATCTATTAGGACTCATAGACATAGATGTGTGTGGACCTTTTAGAGCAACCGCTAGAGGTGGGTATCGGTACTTCATTACTTTCATTGATGACTTCAGTAGGTATGGTTATGTTTACTTAATGAAACATAAGTTAGAAGCTCTTGAAAAGTTCAAGGAGTTTATGAATGAAGTATAGAATCAACTTAGTAAAAGTATTAAGTCACTTCATTCTGATCAAGATGGAGAATACTTAAACTAAGAGTTTGAGGACCTTCTTACAGTACGTGGAATTGTATCCCACTGGACTTGACCTGGAACACCTCATCATAATGGTCTATCAAAACTAAGGAACCTCACATTATTGGATATGTAGTGATCAATTACGAGTTTAGCTGATCTTCCAACTACCTTCTGGGGTATGATCTACAAATTGTCGCACTTACACTAAACCAAGTGCCATCTAAGTCATTTTTAAACACACCATATGAGATATGGACTAAGAAGTGTCCCAAAATGTCTTATATGTAGATTTGGGGTTGTGAGGCTTATGTCAAGAATTTTTTTTCTACAAAGCTTGGCCCTAGATTGGAAAAATGTTATTTTGTTGGATAGCCCAAATAAACTGTCATATACTAGTTGGATAATCCATCTGATAACAAAGTGTTTATTTTCAGAGATATTGCATTCCAAATAAAGGAATTCATTTCAAAAGGAATCAGTGGGAAGTAAGTGGAACTCAAAGAGGTTTGAGACTAACAAGAAAACATTTAATAGTTAGATGCACAAGAGGAACCCATATATTCATAATGTGTTGTGGAATCCCAAATTCCTCAAGTAACACGGAACCTTTTAGATCTAATAGGACATGCCTTGAGCCTGAGATATTTGGATATCTTGTGACCCAAGATGGCAGTGAATTGGTCATAGATGATGAGTCAATAAACTATAAAGATGTTATAGGGGGACTAGAGTCTGAGAAATGGCTTGAGGTTATTAGATCTGAGATGGAATCCATGTATACCAACAAAGTATGGACTTTGGTGGATCCATCTTAAGGGGGATAAAACCCATAGGGTGCAAGTGGGTCTTCTAGAATAAGACCGACATGGATGGTAAAGTACAAACCTATAAGAGTAGATTGGTAGCAAAGGGTTTTAGACAAGTTCACATTATTGACTATAACAAACTAAAATTCATGTATAACATTAGTTTCAACCTTTTTCTAAGCTTTTCTTTCCTTTATGTCCTTGTTGTTGAATTAGTGGAAATTATTAAGGTTCGGTGTACATTTGTTCCCAAAATTTAACTTTTTAAGGAGTTAAGCACAAATATCTCAGTGAAAGATTAGTAATGGGTTTAATTTGCAAAATGTTCACTTAAGAGAGATAAGGATAAAATAAAAATAAATCTAGAAGTTTTTAAGGCTTTTGTGTGGGAAAAAGAATGAAAATCCAAAAACTGAAGACAATGTGACAATAAATGAATTTATTTTCCCATTGAGTAATATAAGAATAAATTGCCTAAAATTTTCAAAAGTGGAACTTAGAGGATAATTCTAAACCCAAATTCATTTTCCTCAGTGTAAAAGTTTGCTTGGATAATAAGTTTTACAACTTTTGGAAATTTGGTAATTGTAATTACATCAATTGAAAATGTAAAATAGGAGATAACTTAAAAATATAAAATAAAATATTAATGACTATAAATAACAATGGATGCCAAACTCGTGTTTTACATATTAAAATATACCTTTGGGTAAATTTTCACTCAAATTTGAGAATATTTGATTAAAGGGTGAAATCAGGAGAGAGAAAGTGTGTAGAACCTTCAATATAATAAATAAATGAACAAATAATCTCAAAATGTAAAATTGATGGCAAATTCATATCTAAGGCACTTAATGTGACTTGTAGGTGAAGTCTCGTCAAATTTCAAGAATCTTATCACCATTAATATAGTAGAAAAGAAAAAATAAGTTTTGATTTAGTTAACACATTAAAAGTCCCCAAAAGGAAAAACTAATTGCATATTCGGATTCCTCATATCAAAGATAGGCTTGATGTCAATTTTTGTTTAATTTGGAACATGTTTGCCCCATTAAATGAGGAGAGAGAAAAAGGGAAATTAATATATCCACACTTTAGTCCTAATTGATTTTGGATTTGCATTTATCTTGTAATAAGGTATTTTCCCTTATTTTTCTTTTTTTTGGCCAGTGAATGGACCGGATTTATCGTGTGATCGATCGAACGGCTAGGAACTCATCACCTAGCTCGCAACTAACAAGGAACGTAGACAGATATGATTGGAATTTAAAAATAAGATTTTTCGATTGTTTCTTAATGAAATCGAGCGATTGATTCTACACCAACTGATCCTAATATTTTAGTGTTTCGTCAACATTTTGAGAAAGCCCCAAACCTTGCTTTCCATGCAAGTTCAGGGAACTACCTTCTCGCCTCCCTACACCATCTAGCCTATAAATACCCTACATGAGGCTTGTTGGGTTCCCTTGGAACTCATCTATCCTGTCAATTTCACTCATATTTGTGTGGTTGATCTACAGTCAATGATTCTTTCTCCAGAGTTTACGACACACACCCCTCTCTCTACACACCATCTCCGTGCAAATCAAAGGTATGTGTGAGTTTGTCTTCTCTCAAGGTTTCTATTGGTATGCTGATCTTTGAGTTTGGTCGGGAGACGTAAAAAACTACAAAAAACTCAAGCTTGCACCTTGCTTGCCATGGTGGAAGTAGCTGGGGAAGATACTCCATGGAGGTTTTACAATTTTACCCCCACCGTCGTTCCCTTTCTTTCTCTGATCGCACGAGGGACACTTCTGTCCTTTTGGTCCTTGTTTTCTCGACTTTGCCTAGCACCTCTTAGACGTAGACCGCTGACTTGGCCGCCTTCCATTGGGCCAAGTCATGGGCCCGACTACCCTCTCTCCCTCTCTTTGCAATCGCTTTGCCTCCGTGGCATGTTCGTATTGGCTGATTTTCATAAAATCATAACTCATTATTCCTATGTCCAAAATTAAAAATAAAATATGTTTTGAACTTAGAAAAATTTCATCTTTCTAATAAAAATAGTTCCAAAGGATGATTTCGAGCTTTGTTGAAAGAGATTTTTAGAAAGTGAATTAAATGACTAAAAATCACCAAAAATACACCTAAATATTCATAACTCCAAAATATACAATATTAAATGTTTTCTTAATCAGAAAAACCTAACTAAATCAATGGTGATAGTTTAAAAGGAAAAATTGAAGTTTTGTTCAAAAAGTCAAAAAGTTAGGATTTCCTTACCTTTACTCATGAGTAAACCCTAGTTCATATTTAAACTTTGAAAATAGGAAAAAAAACTTTGGGATCGATTAGAGTAATGAAGAAGAAGTAATTTGATCTCATAAGAAAAGGTATGTGCTTTCTTTACACCTAAGTTGGGAAAATTTGTAACCCTAACCTAGTTTCCCTAATGAGTCTTCTATAAAATCCTAATTTTCCTTTTGATAATTCCTTAGCTATATTTTCCTCAAAATCAGTGTTAATGCTTATTTCTTGGGTCTTGTACCCCACTGCCATATTTTTATTTACTTGATGCTCATACTTTCCATATTTCTTAGCATTTTGATTTTATTAGACGATTAAACTAATGTAGTGGTCCTTTTTTACAACCACCCATAGATAGGGCATGTTTAAATTCACCCTAAGGTATGTGTTATACTCCCAAATATAGAATATTTGTAGGTGATTGGAATGTGTTACTCTCCCTCACCTATTGGTTGAGGTTAGGTAGGTTCCTCAACTATGGTTGAGGTTAGGTAGGTTCCTCAACCCTACATAGTTTAGGTAGTCAATATTAATCATGCATGTAACCTTTTCACTAATTTTTTTATGAACAGCTTCTTTTCATTTAAGCCTCATACTCTTGAATATCTTCATCTTACGATGAAATCTTAGCTTTATTTCCTTATAGTTTTCTTTTCTTTTGTTCTTGTTCATTTTCCTCTGAAAAATACCTTGTTTTTCTTTCCCCATTTTCTGGGTGCTTTCCCAACCACCCAGGGTTAGATCAAGGTGTTGAACAAGACCAATATGACCAAGTTCAAGAGTAATAGATTCAACTTTTGCTATCAAGGATGACTAGGTTCCTTATTGCTAGACCCTATAGTTTATTTTTATTCTTTTTTATCAAAGATACTCATGTAGTGAACAAGAGCTCAAAAATCAATGTAATAACTTAGTTTCTTTCCACTATTGTTGGCATTTCATATGTATCTGAATCATGCTTATTTACTTGAATTATTATACATGCATTCCACATTATCTATTTTCTTGGAAAAGTGGATGTTTTGTATTTCCTTTAAATTTTTATAAGGAGGTGATCTGGCCTCTTTACATTGACTATGATGAAATCTTTTCTCTAGTGGTCATGGTTAACTCCATCATGATCATGCTTGCTATTGCATCTTATCATGACTATGAGATTTGGCAAATGGATGTTAAAAATGCATTCCTTAACGGGAGCCTTGTTGAGGATGTGTATATGAGAAAGTATGAGGGGTTTATAGATCCAATGTTTGGAAATAAACTCTATAAGCTACAAAGGTCAATCTATGGATCGAAGAAAGCATCTCCGAGTTAGAATCTTCATTTTGATAAGACAGTGAAACGGTATAGATTTCTTCAAAATGAAGATGAACAGTGTGTACAAGAAGGTTAGTGGGAGCATAGTGACATTCCTCATATTGTCAGTAGATGACATACTATTGATGGGGAATGGCATCCTTAATTTACAAAATGTAACGACATGGCTTGAAAATACATTCTCTATTATGGACTTATGAGAAGAAGCCTACATCTTGGGGATAAAGATCTATAGATATAGATACAAAAGGCTTCTTGGACTAAGTCGGAGCAAATACATTGATAAATTGATGAAGCAGTTCAACATGGAGAACTCAAAGAGAGGAAATCTACATGTGTTGCAGGGAGTGACCGTCTCTAAGAGTCAATGTCCCAGTTCTTGTGAAGAAAGAGAATGTAGGCAATGTTGTTCACCCGTCTAGATGTATGCTTTGAGCATGACGAGTAGATATCAGTCAGATCCAGGTGATGCTCACTAGACAGCTGTAAAGACCATCTCGAGTACTTGAGAAGGACTAAGGATCAGTTCTTGGTCTACAACGGAGAGGAAGAGTTGGTGGTAAAGGGTTACATGGATGCAAGCTTCCAAAATGATCAGGAAGATTACAAATCACATTATGGATTCATGTTTTGCCTAAACAACAGAGCTGTAAGCTGGAAGAGTTCCAAAAAAGAGACAATTTTTTATTCTATACTAGCGCTCGAGTATATAGCTGCATCGAGTGAAACAAAGGAGGTTTTATGGATCAAGAAGTTCATTTTAGAACTTGGGGTTGATCCAAGCATCAGCGATGCAATCGAGCTATATAGTGACAACAATGGAGCTATTGTACAAGCTAAGGTACCCAGATCGCATTAGCGATCAAAGTATATACAAAGGTGATATCATCTCATACAAGAGATCATACAGTGAGGAGATGTAAAGATTTGCAAAGTACCAACTGAGAACAATGCTGTTGATCCCTTGATAAAGGCACTCTCACAACAGAAGCATAATGGTCATGTTTGGTCACTCAGAATAAGATTGTGGGTGATTAGCTCTAACTTTAAGTGGGAGTTTGTTATTTAAGTATGCCCAAAGACAGGATCATGTGATGATTGTAATGGCATAACTTGTAAAAATGATTTGATTATTAATAAAAGACAAGCTTCCAATTTATTCTATGTAATTTTGTTATGAGATGATGATGTAACATTATAAATGTCTAGATAACAATATTACTCAATGAGGTATCTATTCAATTATTTCCCTTGTGAAATGAGATCATAAAGATGATAAGAGTACATATACATATTCTCATTATGTCTCTGATCGGTTGTTATCGTTGAAGGTAGATAGACAACAATGACACATAAAATTAGAGTGTGATTTGGTTGATGACTAAATATCCTGAATCATGATATGGAAATATCAAACCAAACTCATAGATACATGTTAGGGAATCGTGTATTAGACACACCCACCATGAGACTGACACATTGAAGCCATCATCATGGAAGTCATAGTCAGGTCTCATACTGATGGTGATCATTGTGGTTCTTAGTCCTGAAATCACTACACTCATCACATGTCATTGGGTATGCTTTGACATCATCAAACACAGTCCTAAAACATGGGTTGTTATAAAGGTGATGATTGAGTGGCTTTGACACACATGGATATGTTGTGAGTGATAGATGTGGGATTTGTCCCTCCTACATGAATTGGATGTCCTAGGCCTCTTAATTGGCAAGACTGAGAAATGCATGGCCATGCATGTGTGAGTCAATATGTGATATTGAGCTTACATATATCTCAAATAGTCTGCTCTGGTTCAAGAAACAAAATTGAATGATGAAGAAGGTGACTACTCCATGCCTCGAGTTCAATCTGAACATCAGCGACAAACGAACTATACAAACGTTGCAAAAACATACACAAATTGTAGGTTGAAGTTGTTCTCCAAGTTTTCATTTA
This sequence comes from Alisma plantago-aquatica, assembly GCA_963693085.1. Lineage (NCBI taxonomy): Eukaryota > Viridiplantae > Streptophyta > Magnoliopsida > Alismatales > Alismataceae > Alisma > Alisma plantago-aquatica. The sequence goes on from OY856410.1 coordinate 620,399,323, forward strand.
GTTGGATAGCATTGATGTGGGACTAGGAACCACTCATTTCTTGTGATGTCATAAGTTATTATGTACATTCACTACCATTATAATATGATACCTATAGGGACACACACATATGACCTAGAAGAGGAGGTCATATCTTGAATAACAATTGAATTAAGTATTACATCATTTAGGTATTTGATTCACGCAACAAATAGGCTGACAACACTACCAAACGCCCATCTCAAGTGTTGAGACGGCCATATGGAAGTGACAAATGGTTGTCTCAAGTGTTGAGCCAGGCATATGTGGAGTCAGGTCTATTTTGAGTTGAAATTGGCTAAGAAACAAACTGAACAAACCAAATGGCTCGACTCGGATCATCATACAACCATATGGGTGACCGAGATGGTCCCATTCAGTCAAGGGAAAGTTCTAGATATTTCCTTATTTGTTTTACTTGTACATTACTTGTTGTGCAAAGAAATAAATGTCCAACATTGATAGGAATTGAGTTGCCAATTTCATGTACAATTGGCAAATAGACAAACGGTCATATGGGTTGTGCTAAATGACCGTATGGATTGTGCCAAATGAATGTATAGGCTGTCACATGATGTGATATTTCTAGAATTTCTGTAAAAATCTGATATCTGCTAGTCCCTTCCACTCTCGCGTCGACTAGAAACCCTAGTCCATACCCTTCCTGTAAATAGAGAGGAACGAGGGCTTCCCAGAATACAACATAGACAATTGAGAAATAGTTTCCCTGACAAACATTGTCCGCTCTGGTTGTGGTAACCACAAGAGACCCAGGAAAGTCCTATCCGACTAGGGAGAGATAGACAAGGGAGAGAGCAACTGAGATCATTGTTGTGAGAGAGAAAGTTTATGACTAGTACACCAACAAAAGAGACAATTCCTTCATGTCTGATCCAGCAGGATGATAGGAGTTCTACATTGACTGTGTGAACTTCTCTAGAGGCGAGAGCCTATTGTCTACTGCTAGGAGAGCATCATCAACCAATAGTCTGTGTTGAGAGGAACTATTGTAGAAGATGGCGTGTGAGTCTGGTGTCTTTAGAGGAGAAGTTAGATGAAGCACAGTGCAACTAGGAGTTAGAGTTGCACAATGACAACGATGAGGAGATTTTTCTAGACATGCTCCAGGAAGAGGTATATCCTGAAAATCATCCTTCATGTCTTATACTAATTGACGGATCTAATGATTATGAGATTATGGTACATAATTTTTTTGTTTTCACTACCTTCTCCATAGCCTTATTTCCCTACAAACTCAACATAAGTTAACTTAATGTATCTAATTATCCATGGGATCATTTCAATGACCTACATGTTTGTTGGTAAATGAAGTAGCCATATTGGATACCACTTCTTTAGATTATGTAAACATGAGTATCGAGCTATCCTTCCCTATAGACTCATAGTGTCCTTGTACCCAACTAATGAACATTGTCTGTTTTGCAACATCATAGATCTCGACATCTTTTTTGATCATGTTGTATATTACTGCACAAATCTGGAGATCAGTTTCAACAAAAAATAGTTCGTGATACTCTTTTTGACCTTGCATCTTGAGCTAGGGTAAAGGTCCTAAAAGAGACTCATGTGGCTTTTCTTAGCACACGGCCATATGGTATTCACTCGCAACATCTGGTTAAAAATCTAGTTGTTTCATTCGACATATGAAAAGCACACATGTGTTAACCTCACTGAAGTCTCTCCTCTAATAGTTGGTCTTTCAAAGTAACTTTAAAGCAGGCCAAGAAGCAGGCAATGATGTTGCACAAAAGGTACAAAAGTATGACGCAACATATATGTCATATCACCATTTTGTTTGCATTTCACTTTTGATTCATTGAGAATATTTGTAAATTATATGAAATCTCTTCTGTGGTGCCTCAATATGTCACCAATTGTAATTTTATGTTACTAATATCTACAATTTGTAATTTATTTTTAGATCAATAGGCTTTGCTGTCCAGAAAGAATTGGCATCTAATTTATCACATCTGTTTCAGTAAAGATATTTTCTAACTTATTATCTTATATGTTTTCTACTTCTCTCATATATGTGAATGTAGTGTATTATATCCAACCTCTATCTCTGACTAGGATTTTAGATTTAGACTATTATTATATGTTGTACTAAAGAATGCATCATGTGAGAAGCGATGTGTGCCAAAACATTTAATTAAGAATTTGAAGAAAAAATACATGCCATGGAATGGTTGATTGCGCGATGACTCAAAATTTTGATTGGCAAGTCAGGTTATTCGTACATCATCATTGAGAAACCAATATAAATTATCCTTAACTCTATGGGATTAGTGCCCCCATTCCACATTTGGTTAATTTTCCTTCCTCGTCGAGGTGCTCCCTGTTCATTCTCACACAGACAATCTTTCTAAGAGCAAGGGAGCGTGGGGATCATAAGAAATGTATTGTCTTCTTAGAATATTCATAAAAGAGACGTGTATGAGTTTGGGGACAATCAAAGCACGATTAGTCGGGTGCTTACAGAAGACACCACCCATTTGCAACAATTGATTCTGTGGGCATGTGGTCTATATATGCAAGCTGCTTCTATGGAGCATTTTGCCTCAAAAGATCAAGGCCCTTTAGCCTTAGGATAATCACAGAAGAGATGTGTCTAAGTTTGGAGACAATCATCATACCAATATCTCTTTATGAATGACTTTTCATCATGTTAGTGCCCTCTCATGAAAAGTGCAAAACATGACAAATTAGAGGATTGGCATTCCATTGTGACATACGGAGGAGGAACCTTCCATGTTATATGGGGAAGTTCCCTCTCACGACAAGTTACAAAAACAACACCAGAAATGTGTTTCGGCCGTCATCATGGGAGTGCCTTCTTAAAATAAGTGAGGGAAATTTAATTATAGATGGGAAGAATGCAAAGGAGACATGGGGAGGAGGGACCTTGAATTTTAGATAAGAAAGTTCCCTCTCAAAATAAGTCATCAAATAGCACCATGGACGAATTTAAGCCCACGTCGTGAGAGTCCCCTTTCAAAACAAGTCCCTCAAGATACATCTATGTGGAGATAAGGCCCATATCATGACAAGGTCCTCACACAACAAGTCTCATGAAATTAAATTGGGAGAAGTTGGTGTCTGTATCATGAGAATGTTCTTACACAACAAGTCCTTCAAAATGCATTTGCAAGGATCCATGACCCATATCATGACATCGTCCTCTCACAACAAGTCTGTGAAAATTCTTTTGGGAGGAGCTAGGGACAATATCATGACAGTGTCCTATCACAAAGTCTTAGGAAATTCTTTAATCAGATGCATATATACATCTATTATCCTCTTAAGTATTCATAAATAAAACATGTATGAATTTAAGGAGCACGGCCATCCAGGTGCTTGTGGTAGCCACCACCACTTTTAGCAAATTGTTGATGGGGGTGGGTCTAAGCAAGCCGCTTCCAAGGAGAAATTTTCCTCACAAGATAAAGGTCCATTAGACTTGGAATGATCACAAAAGATATGTCTATGAGTTTGGGGATCGTCGTTTTGCCAATGTCCGTCTATGAATGACTATAGAATGAGTAAGAATGACTTTAAATGACTGCCAAAAACACTTTCTCTCACACATCTCTTTTACGAATTGTCAAAAAGATTCAAAGATATATCCCTAGGAAAATGCATTTGGGAGTTTCCATGACCCATATCATGATAGTGTCCTCTCACAACAGGCCTCTTGAAATGCATTTGTGAGAAGCTGGGGGTCATATCATGATAATGTATTCTCATAGCAAGTCCCTAAAAATATATTTGTGATGAGACGAGGCCAATATCATAAAAATGTCATCTCACAACATGTCCCCCAAATTGCATTTTCAAGGTTCTACAGTCACATTGTGACAATGTCCTCTCACATCAAATATGTGAAAATGCTTCTACGAGGATCTAGGGCCCATATCATGACAGTGCCCTCTCACAACAAGAACCTAAAAATAATTTGGTTGAAGAGGTGTATATATACATTTTCCTCTCAACTATTCATAAAGGATATATGTATGAGTTTAAGGATGATCAAAGCGCAATCAACCGAGTGCTTGTGGAAACCACCATCCACTTGTAATCATTGATGTTGGGGGTGAGTGCCTTACGCAAACTACTACCGAGGCACAATTTGCCTCCGAAAACAAAGGCTCAGTAGCCTCAGAATGACCATAATAGAGACATGTATGAGTTTGGAGAATATCTTAATGCCAATATTCCTTTATAAATGAATTCTAAGAAGACTTAGAATGAATTTCAACAATAATTTCTATCACACATCTCTTTTGTGAATTGTCAAATAAATATATTAATATATCTCCATTGAATTACATTGAGCAAATGGTTGATGCTTATTATTAGCTGGGAGAAGTTGGATGACTGAGATGTTTGTCACCTAACCAATATACATGTTACCTATATGTTAAAAACCAATTAGAATATAGGTGATTCACATGTACATAACATGTAGGGTGTAACCTTTTCAAGTATGATAATATGTCTATCATCTTTGTTGTACAAGATTATACATACTATAAGTGATTTACATACATATCACCTAAAGTGTGTAACTCTTTCAAATATGCTAAAATCTATGTCACTGTTTTACTTAGTTCTTATATAGATTATAAATGATGTACAAACACGTCACTCAAAGTGAAATGTCTTTTACATGTATGTCACCTATACCTTCCTTTTTTGGTGGTCTGATCTACATATTTTTGGTTAGTGAACCAGTTGTTTTGGAACGACTACTCAGATCAAAAGATGTCGTGATCTATTTACTAGGCTAAAAAACTAAAATAGCATGTTTGGATATTTTAATTACCATAATGACATGATTCATAATTTAGTTCCCAAAATAGCACGTTTCTGAGGCAATACGCCTCCAAAAAGGATATATTGCTCTTAGTGGGGCCAACACGTCTCCCGATGGGACACATTGCCTCCATAGAGCAATACGTCCCCAATGAAGACATATTACATTTTCTTTTTCTTTTTTTACTTTTTTAATTATGATACCACACTACAACAAATATTAGATTTCCCGGCATAATGACATGCTATAAAAACTGCATAACTATGCCGGTATTGTATTTATTCGGCATTTTTCAATATGCCGGAAAAATGCCGCTGAAAAGCGTGCCGCCAAAAGTTTCACGGCATATTAAGAATTGTTGTAAATAATATCAAAATCGGCATTATGTCCATGCCGGGGATAAATGGATATCGCCGGAAAATGATGCCAAACCCGACATTCTAATATGCCGGAAGATGTCGTTTATAGACGTGCAACTACCAGATTCTTAGCATTTTCAAATTTCCTAGAAATAATGCTACACCCGGCATTACATACACGATGATAAATAGCATGAACGACATTAAAAAGTTTCCTCAAAGAAACAGACCCGACATTTCCAAGATGTCGGGAAATTAACGTATCATTATTTTAGATTCAATATTAGTTGGGTAAATACTTTAGAAAGTTCGGACTGTGCGTTTGGAGAAATTAGGCTGAGAACTCATTTATACATGTGCACCACATTGATCGAATAAAAATCCAGAATCATGTCATCTGCTCCATATTTTCTTCTGTACAAAGCTTAATCTTATTTTCTTTTTTATTCTTAATAAAGGCATAAGTTAATGACTCTTACAAACCCTCGTGTAACTTATACAACACTCTTACAATTGCCTCATTGGCAGGCTAAACCAATAGTCTTGCACCGCCTATTTCTCTTCCCAAGATACAACAAATTTAAGCCGTAAAATTACAACATTAGAAGTTATGTGTCTCAATGAGGCAGATGTCGCTTCCTGCATTGCTGGTGAACTATGCTTTGAAAAAGTCAGCAACTCGTCAGAAGAACAAACCACGGTTCCAAACAACTTCAGCGGCCGCCTCTGCAGCGGTCAGGAACTCTTAGTCTTGGAACACCTAGATGATGTTGGCAAGTGATATAGCATTACTGGAGAAACTTACATTTCATTAAGAAAGATGCAACTACAGTAAATCAACTTCAAGTGTATAGATATATGTAGTTAGGTATAGGTGATGAGCAGAGCCATACTTGATAAGCTTTGATGAGAGTTAATGCTATGCCAGGAGCTCCATGATCCCAATGCACCAATTGATCATCCTTGCTCTGGTTTTTTTCAGGGTAGTTCCCACTTGGAAGGCGATGCTGAATTATGTATTTCAGTGTGTCTTTAATGTAATCTTGCTCCTCCGTGTTCAGATTCATATGCATTAACACATGTAGTATCCCAACCACAACATGAGATGCACCAAAGTAATTTATCCCATAGCGGCCGTGCTCGTACATCAGAGGATGGTTGCCTCAAATCAGGATTATATCTACCTTCCATGATGAGCTGCTTGGAAACGGCATCCTAAATTACAGATTTACAGTTAGTGTCTTAGGTTCTTTTTCGCTAGTTTAGACAAAACTAGACGAAAAATGGCAGAGATGAGAACTTGCCATATAACCAGCAGGAAGAGATGAGAACTTGCCATATAACCAGCAGGAATTATAGTATCGCAACCAAGGTGCTTATTCAGAAACAAGCATGCCCACAAATAACCAACTTTTCCCTGAAAAAGCTCACTAGAGGCGCCGATGGACCCAACAATGTTTCTCTGTTCATATGAGAAAAAAGTGCATGCAGTCAATCACTGGTTTAGATGCAGAAACAACGGCCTCTCCTGCTGCATTAATATTTAGAAAAAATAACTAGTGACAGATATGAATAATAATCACAACATTTATGGATATGAAACTTAATCACATGGATATACTAGAGGACTAAAATCAAGTACATCTTGTGGCTTGACGTTGGCATAGGTAGATGATGCATGTAATTCTAAAAATTATGTATGTACTTATACTTTTATTTATAGGATAGTAGGTACTCTACAAAACCTGTAGCACCGATTGGAGGACTTAGAAAACAATAATTAGATTAAGAACATCATAGATAATCATATTAGTTTGTAGGCATTTCTGAACATTATGTTTACCAGCGTATTAGACTGTTGTAGAACTTTGAAAAATCTGCAGATATATGTTATTAATGCCAATATACAAATGAGTCGATTAATGATATCATAACTTTGTAATATAAAATGTACTTATTGTATGAACTCATATTTGGTGATCGTTTCTTAAAAAAATACAAACCATAGTAGTATGCATTATAAAATCATATGGATAATTAGCAAATCTCTGTAATTCGGTAATGTATCACATTGATCAGTAATGTACCCTAATATGAAACATTATTACTGTCTAAGAAAAGCAGCTTGAATATATAAATAAATATAACTTCTGTACATGAACCATATGCTTTGTAACCAGGCCAATAACGCCCAATACTTTCTTCGTTTATCCATATATGCCCTTTTCCCATACTATTCATATATAAAGCCAATGGTTCATCCCCTTCTGGAGCATTGAAGGAGGTTTGTAGATTTCAGGAGACATTGAGATTAGAAATTAAGTGACACCTAACCATTTATTATAGTATGGAATAAAGGCCACCGCTAATACAAAAATAGCTTAGCTTGCTAGCTAAAAATGCTCACCTTGTACCATGTCAAAGGTGTCAGAGTCCACGGGTCTCCCCACTCAATAGAAGAACTGCCACTGAGAGAATGCAAACATAGAGCTTCACCCTTCAATCCTACCTGCAACAACGTTGTGTTATTTAGCATGGTTAACTTGCCTAAAAGTGGAAATTGCTAATGTTTTACACCGGTATATTTACAGTGTATGTCCAGTTTTGCCAAGTAAGATCTTGTCTCCCTTCGTTCAACCCATTTAGCATAACTGGACCAAGAACGCCAGCATTCCATGACTCAAAATGTTCACCAACGTTCTGAACGGCAACACAAATATTAATACTTGGTAGCAAACCCAAAACATTTATTTTAGAAATTATCATAGGTGGTATAGACAGACCAGAAGTCCAACAGAAACACTCAAGATTAAAATTGTATTGCTACCGGCCTGCAGTTTGGCATTTGTTGTATATGTTAATTTTGGATTTTCTATACTTCCATAAACCATACCTGGCAAGCATATAAGAAAAACGTTTAGGAGGAAAAGAAATGGTTGCCATTTTAAGACCAATATCTAACTAGTAGATACTGATTTCAGTATCTGCGTGAAACTACTAAAGAAAAGAGTCCAAATGCCCATAAAATGAATATCTGATAATTGTCCATTGACAACAACATGCAATGAATGACCAGCTGACATTACGGTCAACATAGGGTACTGTCTATTTTTAAGAAACTTTTCGTTTGGATCTATGTTGACGCTACGTAAAATGATAAATAATGGTTAGGTGGCATAGTTTAAGAAACTGCAAAGAGGAAAAGGCCATAATCAGTCAGGATAAACTACTTACTAAGTTGTATACCATAGATAATCTGTGGAATCTCTAGTTATGTTGATTTGTTCCAGCAAGCCAACAGTTGAGAATGATTGTTCGCTGGGTTCTTCATTGTAGGACTGCCAAACAAAATCTGCAGCCCACTGCATGGTCATCAGTTTAGTCTGGGCACCAACCTGGAATGATGATATTTGAAGCAAGTCATGGACCATTTTGCAGAAGCAATACAACTAAAGGGAAAAGAAATGGTAGTGTAGCACATGATTTTATAACAGTTTTCTCCTGAAAGTTGACTGAAATTTTGCCAAATTGTTGGTGAATTTTATCTAAATTTTATGTGTAGTTATAGAATACCAAATTTTTTGTGGTTTTTTAGTGAATCCAATATCTCAAAATTATGACTGCTAAGGAAACGTCCTTACTCCTTAGACATCTCAAATAAAAGTAAAAGCGATATAGAAACCTAAAGTCATAGTAAGATAATAATTAGTTACCAAAAAAAATACAACAACTCTTAATTACCCAATCAAACTTGATATAAAAAAATATACTAACTATACTACATGTTTGCATGAGTAATGGCATCCCACTCAACTTTTTCCAAAAAACATAGTAAAAATAACTATTATAGGATGTTTTGCGGTTACTTTGACTACAATGTTCAATTTGCAAACTGTGAACTTTGAAACTGGAAATAATGCTACATTAAGGCAACAAACAGTAGTACCCTTTGACCAGAACCATTAAGAATATAAACATTGGGACTAAAAGTTATCTTTCAAGCAAGGTTGAGGCTTTCATATGTTTTTACATAATTATAAACCGTGCCTACTAACATGTGTTAACATGAGCAACAAAGTCCATTCACTGAATAAATAAATGACAGTGAGAGCATGATGTATACATGTTATGCAGACCACATAGGAGGATAGCCATTACAGATATGTGCAAGCTAGAAATTGAGGAGTTACAGATAGAAGTAGATACATTTATATTGCAAACAAAAAAGGAAACCAATGGCGCATATAGAAAGATAAGTATAGAACGTATATTACCGTGCAACAACGACATCTTTTGCTTCTACACCATAATCTCTATTCTACTCTTCATTGCACTGAGTGTTTGATCCTGAACCTATTGATTATGTCTAGTTTCAACATTAATGGAACATCCATGGATAACACACAGACGCACATATATAGATAGATAGATACATACATACATACATAGATATATATACAATATGTAAATAAACGATTATGTGTGCTTGTGTTAACATCAACATTACATTACCTCAGTGTTTTGAAATGAAAGCATCCAATCATATGCAGCCATGTACATGGTCTTCTCTTCATATCCTACTCGAGCCAAGTTAGCAATTAAGAATGCCCAAACAAAATAGCCAGGAGCAAAGTAATCAGCAGCAACAAGCCCTGTCACAGGCCTGACCCTTATAACAGGTGAATCTAATCCAGATTCATTATCCAATGACATATGCTTGACCCAGCACAATGGCCTGGTAGACAAAACCAAATAGAGAATTTGAACAAGGATGAAACAATGTATGCACGCAATCACATGCAAAGATAATACATCCACAAATGAAAGCTGGATGTTAAAGCAGGGAGAAACATACACCATACCAGAAACAAAAAACTAAAGTTGAGATCCAGAAGAAGCCTAAGGAAAAACCAAGTTTTGTTTGTCTCAAAAACAAAGCGAATTTGAATGAGTTGAAAACACATAACACAGCTCAGGCATTACCCAAAACTACAGGACAGAGCATACAAAGACAATAAGAGAACAGTTTTAAGTTTTAGTTCATGGAGAGAGTTCCATCTCAAAAAAGTGACACGGCTACCCTACAATAGTCGTGTCTTGAAACACCTACATGATGTTTTCAAGTGGAACAACATTACTAGATAAGCTTGCAGATAAGAAAGATGTGCTTCATGTGAATTAACTGAAGTGTTGATACATGCAAGTATAGTTGAATTATAAGTATATACTTGAAATGCTTTGATGGGAGTTATGCAAATCCAAGAGCAACATCACACCAGCGAACCATTATATCATTGCTCATCCAGGCTCTGCTTCATAGAATGGGAGTTCCTTTTTGGAGGGTGATGTTGAATCATGTATTTCCATAAAGAAAAACTGCTTGGTGATGGATCGCTAAACAAAGAATACAAGAAATTTGTAGTTGATAGTGACAAAAAAACAATACTTACCTTCAACAGCTGTGTTTCTAGTGTTAAAGTAGTCAATCTTGTACTCAATGACAACTATCAAAGGCTCATGATGAATGGAGTTTAGCCATATATATGGGATGTCACTTATGTCCTTGGCAGGATAAGCTAAGAGTTGTAGTAACAATAAACATTGAGGATGAGCTAGAGGACTTGAGAGTTAGTACGATGGTGGATCTTAGTAGACATTGGGATTATATCTTCATGAAGATGTATATGCCACAAGACATCGTCAATGTTATACAACACCTTTATGTTATACAACAACTTTATGTGCCTAGGGTGTCCAACGAGCAAGATACTTGGGAATGGAATCTCACTAATTGTGGATACTTTTTGACTTCAAAGTCTTATAGGTGTCTTATAAAAGGGTATGTCTGGAAGAAGATGAGGCCATGATCAGAAGGTGCAGTATTCAACAACTACACAACAAAATTGTTAGTTATGTGATGAGTGCATACTCATCATGAAATTCAATTACCTTTTTGGAACATTTTCATCTCTATTCCACATATTTTCACCCTAATACGAATCATAATGCACAAAACTACTTAGTTGATTCAATAATCAAGATTTTAACTAAATATCTTTCATTTAATGCAGGAAAATCAAGCAACTCCATGCATACGGTCTCAAGACTGTTTGGATCCGTGCGGTCTCAAGACCGTTTGGGTCCACACGGTCCCAAGACCGTTTGGCGGAATACACGAAGAAGGAATGACGAAACCAGTTGCCAAAGAAAGACATACGGTCTCAAGACCGTTTGGTCCCATACGGTCTCAAGACCGTTTGGTCCCATTCGGTCTCAAGACCGTTTGGTCCCATTCGGTCTCAAGACCGTTTGGTCCCATACGGTCTCAAGACCGTTTGGTCCCATTTGGTCTCAAGACCGTTTGGTCCCATTCGTTCTCAAGACCGTTTGGTCCCATTCGGTCTCAAGACCGTTTGGTCCCATTCGGTCTCAAGACCGTTTGGTCCCATTCGGCCCCAAGACCGTTTGGTCCCGCATGGTCCCAAGACCGTTCGATGCAAGCGCAAGGATCGATTGAAGAACTAGAGCCGCACGACCTCGCCAAGGCCAGGACCGATCGAAACAAACCATTTGGTGCCCATACGGTCTCCAAACCGTTTGGTGCCCATACGGTCTCCAAACCGTTTGGTGCCCATACTGTCTGCAAACCGTTTGGTGCCCATACGGTCTGCAAACCGTTTGGGGTCAGATCTGAAACTATAAATAGACCCCCAGGATCCCCATTTGAAGGCATCAGATCCGGATGCCGAGAGGCTGTCAGAGCACCACCCCGATCAAGTTCCACTCCATCTACTGCTGGTGTTGCATCCAAGGAGGCCAAGAAGAGAAAGAATACGGAGCACAGAGCACATCTTCTTCACCGGGCTGCGTCCACCCTCTGCACCGAGCTCATGGCGGATCTCTCTTTCTCTACTATCCTTCTTGTATCTCGCATCATGAGCGAGTAGTCCTCTTTCGCTGGGGTGCAGGGACTAGCCCCTCTGCCCATGCAAACCATGTTCTTTTGTTAAACTTTCCATGGCAATGTATATAACTCTTCATTTTGTCGTTCATCGTCGAGCTTGTAGGTTGGTTATGTGCGTGTTTCCATCTTTGTGCTCCCTATGTTGCGAGAACTTCAATGCATGGGTATGAATGTCGTTTAGCATGTTAGACTCCTTGACGAGAACTTCCGATGGGATTCCTTGAGGTCGTAAGTGCGTGATCCACGAGGGGATGAGCCATATAGCCTTCGGTGACGCTTCTGTGCGCCTGACGCCCGTATGGGGGGTTCACAGCCTTAGTTGGATTTTGTATCTTCGTTCTTTTCGTCGATGTTTACATGTACTATAGTCGCTTATTTGCTTAACGGTTGACGCGGTTGACTCCTTGATGAGAACTTCCGATAGGATTCCTTGAGGTTGTAAGTGTATGATCCACGAGGGGACGAGCCATCTAGCCTTCGGTGACGCTTCTGTGCGCCTGACGCCCGTATGGAAAGTTCACAGCCTTAGTTGGATGTTGTATCTTCAGAGCTGTAAGACATGTGATCCGGATGGCGATGAGAAATCGGCTGCATATGGTGATGCTTACGCGGACCTGACGCCCGTATGGGGGGTTCTACAGCAGCTCTACTTGGAGTGTTATATTGTGCCTGGATTGTTTGCAAAAGAGTATGTTTGTGTGTGTAGCGGTGGTCAAACCCGGTACCATCCCAGCGATTCCATATCATTGATCCAAACCCATCTTTTAATTCAACTTTTACTTTCTTGCATTTAGTTTAAACAACCCAAATCAAACTATTGTTCTAAATATTAGTTTTACTTGAGCTAGATCTAACTGACAAAGATTCTTAAAAACGTTGTCCTTTGGGTGCGATCCTCAACTATACTGCGATAAGACCCGTCCGCTTGCGGGTGGTATTGTTGCACTTGGTTTTGGTAAAAGCTCGGGGATATAAACTCCGAGTGAATTTATTAGTACATTCAAAAAGCCACGTCAAATTCTGGCGCCGTTGCCGGGGACAACGGAATTTGTGACGTCCCCGGATTTCGTCTTCTCCAAACCCTATTGGGAATGAGATGTCAGAATCCGAAAACATCATCCAATTATATCAGAAAGCGATGCGGAAGCATAATACGCATACATGAACATACAACCATAACATACTCAACATTCAACATGTATTTTTATACAAAATGAATTATTACAAAATGTTTTACATTTCCATATTGAATGAAAATTCTACAATCTATGAACATGTATGCTAACTAGGATCTTCACAATAGGTACAACCTGAACAACTTGCTCACATCCTGTACTTTTTCTCCCAAGCTAGCTCTGAACCTAAAACATACGTGAAACAACGTATCAACACACAAGGTGTTGTGCACGTGGGCAGAAAGATACATAGATTAGGGTTTTAAACCATGTATTAATATTCATCTTCATATAACATAGATTCTGTTCATCATGATGATCTCATAATTAAAACTGAGGTTCCATATACTGGTATAAGCCTACTCTGTGAATTTCATCATTTATTGAGCATGTGTGCATTAATTGCATCATCTTTAGTATTATTAGCCCTAATTGGACATATTAACTAAATTACGTAATTTAGTACATCAACATGGTCATACCTGACATCAAATGCATTATATACATAATTGTGGACTTACTAATATTTTTCCATGATTTTATATCATCCTTTGCTATTTATTATCTATTAAACAAGAATTATACATCTTACATGATATCACTATTATTAGTGCATCAAAAGTCTGATATTAAGATTTCATGTTGTTCTACGTATTTTTCTGAGAATTTCGATACCTTATTTGTATTTTTCTGATAAACGAGCTATTTATTATGCATTATACAAGAACTAAGCATTTTATGGGATATTTACCTTAAGCGACCAATATGGAGGTGACACGTGGCCCTGAGGAGGGCGCACCTCCTTGGATTGCTGCGGCCGGTTCTTTGGCTGATCCGATCTGGTTCACTAGTCGGTTCAGGGGTTTTGAACCCGGTTCAACCTTCTGTTCTCCTTTCTTTACACCCTCGCGCGAAAAGTGAGTCAGGGTCCCTGATCGAGACTCTGTTCTCGACGTATGCCGCCGCATAGGGTTACTCCGACGAGGAAGCAAGGGCAGCAGAGGGTTCCTCAGGGGCAAGCGGGCTTGCGGTCACCTTTGCGAGGTCGGAACGGATTGGGACAATAGAGTATCGGGGTGTGGCTCCCCTTGGAGCGGTGATCCGTCGAGGTCCAGCGAGGAGGTCGCCGGCCGCGGAGAAGAAGATGATGAGGGGAGCAAGGGAGGGTGCTGGGAGCTTGAGAAAAGGGTCAGTGAGCTTCCGCATGGCCTTGCACACCTTGAGAAGGGGTTTGATTGAGGTCACGACTAATAGAAAGGCCCAACCGGTAGCTGCATCGTGGAGGAGGTGTCTGGACGGAGTTTGGTTGAGGGTGGATCTACTGAGTCATGATTCAGATAAATTGCAGGCCAAGCTAGACAAAAGGGGTCTAGGCGAAGCTAATGGAGGCTATATGTAGTCTCTTGAGGCTATGGGTAGGGAAGCCCTAAAAACTCCACCGCCGGAGTGAGAAGGTCAGGGGGAGCGAAGGTTAGGAGGGCACATCGATGCATGAAACTCGGTCGTTGTTGGGATAGGTGGCCACGAAATTGCGAGACGAAGTCAGCTCGTCGGGCGAAGGGTGGAGAAAAGGGGGTGAGGTGGCGCATCGGGTCTGCTCGGGTCCGTTCTCGCCTCTCCGCTCTTTGCGGGAGGTTGAAGATGGGTCCTGGACCCTTGGATCAGCGCGGGAAGCTGGGGCCTTGAATCAGACGGCTGAGGGTCGACCCTTCATTAAACGGTCCGCGCCCAGCCTGAACCTAGGCCGCGTGACACATTCATTGACCAATTAAACCAAAACTTAGGTCCTAAGGTTGAGAACAAGGCAAAAATACACATAATTTCAAATGCTTATATCTCCTAATTGGATGGTCCAATTGCCACAAAACTTTATGTGTATCTTTATAATGTCATGATGTAGCTATGATGTAAAATTGGATTTAAAATCCGAATGTTGGCCATGTCAATTGGCTATATGTCATATTTCATGTAATTTGACTTTATAAGATACTAGGGATGGTATTAAAAGAAATTGATAAGCCGAAATAATCAAGATTGACATCAAACTCTAACATTGGTTCATATATACATAATTCCTCAAAAGGAAATTAGTTCACTACTCACTGGATCACCAAATGTATGATTGGTCTTATGAGGACTTAATTAATCAGAAAGGACATTCATTCATAATTGAATTCAATTAAGCATCCTAGTCCTCCATCGTATCTCAAATCACCTAGTTTAGGTGAAGGAATTCATGATTGTATTACCAATTCTTCAATGTGGTATTTGACATCTTACATAGAATGCTTGTCTCTCATTATTGTATTAGTTATTAAAACTCAAAAATCTAGGTTATCACATTCACCCCACCTTATTTGGAATTTCGTCCTCGAAATTCAACTAATCTCCTCCTTAAGAGGCTATTTTTGGGGTCGAACTTCATATACATCATTATTTCTTAGGTTCTAAGACCACCATAATTGCGTGCAGTCTAAGTTTTCAGCTTAGGGTCTAGCGATTCTTGGGTGTGTCCACCCCACCATATATATATGGAATCATCACTTAATATCTTAGCCGTAACATGACATTATGATATCTTAGGATTACAACACTCCTAAGGATACGGGTTATGTACATAATTTTATAGTTCAAGAGGAATTCGTTTATATGCTATGATATTCCGATTATTCAATTCTACATCATTAATATGTTTTATGATCAACATCTTACAATGATTTCAGCATTAGAGGAGATTTATCTTCATTCTTGATATTAGGATTTTTCTACATAAGAAGGGATAACGTAACATACTTGACCATTAGGGTTTCACCCTATGGTGTGATATTCATACTCAACTTAGAAGCATACATTAAGAAGGATCAAAGTTACAACTATATTTCTGATCATATATCCTATGATCCAAAAATATCTTTATATCAAGTTCATGAGTTCAACTTTTTTTTTAGGTCTTGCATGAATTATGTGAAGGGAAAAAAAATAGAATATACTAAGTTTATCCCATGATCTCAGAATCATATCTTTTATGTTTCATATGAAGGGAAAGAGAATATTTTAAAGTCAAACTTATCATGATTTCAAACTTGGGTACTACATGTATGATATAGGGGGGGAATATAGAATAGGGCAAGCTTATGCGAGTGACTCCTCATATATATATCATCTATATAGCTCAAGTGAGGTTTCTATCATCGTATATTAAGAAAGAGAAGAAGAAGGGAGAACATGTATTTTGAGTATCTTTTGCACAAAGCATCATACTCTCATAACTAGAGTTCATATATTACCTCACTTGCAACTAATGATGAGATTCACAAAATATGTCACTCCAGCTAGAACCTAACTCAGCCAAAGGATTGACTTTATCATATGGGTCATCTACCCATCCTTTTCTTTTACCCAATCCTCACATATAGATTTGAATCATGCCAGAGGACTCAACTCATCTACTCAGGAGTAATCTAGTGTAGGAATTTTTTTTTAACACATATCTCATATATTGGAGGCTAGGTCCTATGACCTTCTCCATGTGGGTCTTACTCTCTCTAGAGTTCACCACATATCTCATCCTACCACTAGATATCCTCCTTGTATAAGAGCTTGAGGCTCATGCACACTTATCCCTATCTTAACTTAGCTTATCTTAAGTAGGAAAAGGGAATGTACTTTCATCATCAAGATTTTGCTTAAATTCTTCAAAATTGGATTCAACTAATATACAACTTAAACCTATATAAGGAAACTTATACCATCAGAGATCAAACTTAGATAAGATTTCACGTGCTTATTTCAACTGTCATTCTATCATCTGATCTATGTATCACATATCTTAATAAGGCTCTAGACATCTAATCTAGAGTACTCTCTCTTCTAGACTGATGTCACTCCCTTTCACTTAGATTGCATGAACACTAACTACTCTCCAGTGTGAGGGACACATTTTTATATTTATGTATATATAATAAAATATTATATAGTTTTTCTCCGAGAAAGAAGACGTCAGAGAAAACACTCGAGGCTCGAGCCGATTGGAAAACAAAACCAAATCTGCAAAACCGAGTGTCCCACACACAGTAGATAGCCTAGTGTCATGTAACCTAGTGAAATGGTGAGAACGAGATGTAGACTAGTGTAGCTACCCAATACATATAAGCTCTATATGGAAAGGGTTTCTCACACTTGTCTAAACCTAGTTCTTGAACATCTAGGTTCTAACCTAGAGGCTAAGTCAGAACTTATTCCTATAAAACAGCTTACTAACTTTCTAGGGTTTAAGGTGGAAGGTGAAATTTAGTTTTTATGTTTCATGGTGAGCAATTGTCAGGTGTAGCTATTGTTCATGCTCTGATACCAACTGTGACGTCCCCGGATTTCGGCTTCTCCAAACCCTATTGGGAATGAGATGTCAGAATCCGAAAACATCATCCAATTATATCAGAAAGCGATGCGGAAGCATAATACGCATACATGAACATACAACCATAACATACTCAACATTAAACATGTATTTTTATACAAAATGAATTATTACAAAATGTTTTACATTTCCATATTGAATGAAAATTCTACAATCTATGAACATGTATGCTAACTAGGATCTTCACAATAGGTACAACCTGAACAACTTGCTCACATCCTGTACTTTTTCTCCCAAGCTAGCTCTGAACCTAAAACATACGTGAAACAACGAATCAACACACAAGGTGTTGTGCACGTGGGCAGAAAGATACATACATTTATGGCTTGCATAATTTTTGAAAAAGATTTGCAGAAGGAAAGAAAATCATAGAAAACACTTCTTTATTAAGCGAAATACGCCAATTTAAGTCATTTTCCTAGATGAATTGCATTATCAAGGTGGACTAGTACCAAAACATAAATATGGGCCCATGCCCATGTACCGTGTACTCTAGGGAAACTCCCTGTACACCGTGTGCTCTAGGGAGGTGTACTAGCCAACATTAATCCATTCCCTCGTAAGGGGGATAATGAACACCTTAAATAACTACAAAACATCTACTCATAATTTATGTTTTCAAGTGACAAAACAACGGGTACTACATAGCAATACTACATCCAATATTTGCAAATAGAAGAGAGCATACATACATATCATGATTGCAAGCAAGAAAACCATAGTCATATAATTAAATAAACCCACGTACCTGAGTTCAGAGATTTCTAATCATATCCATGATCATCTAGATAAACTGGTCAACACCTGATTAATAACAAAATCATATACTAGAATCAGATTCTGATCATCTTAACCCTAGTCGTGTTCATTAGGGTTTATATTATCTCATTAGGATATTCCAACATTTACTTGCATTATTGTCTTATATTTATCTTACTGGTGTCATTTTCCAGATTATGATTCATTATTTGAATATTAGGTTCCATATCCTTTTTGTTGCACATAATAACCCTAGGTTACATCATTAACCTAGATTAGGGTTTTAAACCATGTATTAATATTCATCTTCATATAACATAGATTCTGTTCATCATGATGATCTCATAATTAAAACTGAGGTTCCATATACTGGTATAAGCCTACTCTGTGAATTTCATCATTTATTGAGCATGTGTGCATTAATTGCATCATCTTTAGTATTATTAGCCCTAATTGGACATATTAACTAAATTACGTAATTTAGTACATCAACATGGTCATACCTGACATCAAATGCATTATATACATAATTGTGGACTTACTAATATTTTTCCATGATTTTATATCATCCTTTGCTATTTATTATCTATTAAACAAGAATTATACATCTTACATGATATCACTATTATTAGTGCATCAAAAGTCTGATATTAAGATTTCATGTTGTTCTACGTATTTTTCTGAGAATTTCGATACCTTATTTGTATTTTTCTGATAAACGAGCTATTTATTATGCATTATACAAGAACTAAGCAATTTATGGGATATTTACCTTAAGCGACCAATCTGGAGGTGACACGTGGCCCTGAGGAGGGCGCACCTCCTTGGCTTGCTGCGGCCGGTTCTTTGGCTGATCCGGTCTGGTTCACTAGTCGGTTCAGGGGTTTTGAACCCGGTTCAACCTTCTGTTCTCCTTTCTTTACACCCTCGCGCGAAAAGTGAGTCAGGGTCCCTGATCGAGACTCTGTTCTCGACGTATGCCGCCGCATAGGGTTACTCCGACGAGGAAGCAAGGGCAGAAGAGGGTTCCTCAGGGGCAAGCGGGCTTGCGGTCACCTTTGCGAGGTCGGAACGGATTAGGACGGTAGAGTATCGGGGTGTGGCTCCCCTTGGAGCGGTGATCCGTCGAGGTCCAGCGAGGAGGTCGCCGACCGCGGAGAAGAAGATGATGAGGGGAGCGAGGGAGGGTGCTGGGAGCTTGAGAAAAGGGTCAGTGAGCTTCCGCATGGCCTTGCACACCTTGAGAAGGGGTTTGATTGAGGTCACGACTAATAGAAAGGCCCAACCGGTAGCTGCATCGTGGAGGAGGTGCCTGGACGGAGTTTGGTTGAGGGTGGATCTACTGAGTCATGATTCAGATAAATTGCAGGCCAAGCTAGACAAAAGGGGTCTAGGCGACGCTAATGGAGGCTATATGTAGTCTCTTGAGGCTATGGGCAGGGAAGCCCTAAAAACTCCACCGCCGGAGTGAGAAGGTCAGGGGGAGCGAAGGTTAGGAGGGCACATCGATGCATGAAACTCGGTCGTTGTTGGGATAGGTGGCCACGAAATTGCGAGACGAAGTCAGCTCGTCGGGCGAAGGGTGGAGAAAAGGGGGTGAGGTGGCGCATCGGGTCTGCTCGGGTCCATTCTCGCCTCTCCGCTCTTTGCGGGAGGTTGAAGATGGGTCCTGGACCCTTGGATCAGCGCGGGAAGCTGGGGCCTTGAATCGGACAGCTGAGGGTCGACCCTTCATTAAACGGTCTGCGCCCAGCCTGAACCTGGGCCGCGTGACACATTCATTGACCAATTAAACCAAAACTTAGGTCCTAAGGTTGAGAACAAGGCAAAAATACACATAATTTCAAATGCTTATATCTCCTAATTGGATGGTCCAATTGCCACAAAACTTTAGGTGTATCTTTATAATGTCATGATGTAGATATGATGTAAAATTGGATTTAAAATCCGAATGTTGGCCATGTCAATTGGCTATATGTCATATTTCATGTAATTTGACTTTATAAGATACTAGGGATGGTATTAAAAGAAATTGATAATCCGAAATAATCAAGATTGACATCAAACTCTAACATTGGTTCATATATACATAATTCCTCAAAAGGAAATTAGTTCACTACTCACTGGATCACCAAATGTATGATTGGTCTTATGAGGACTTAATTAATCAGAAAGGACATTCATTCATAATTGAATTCAATTAAGCATCCTAGTCCTCCATCGTATCTCAAATCACCTAGTTTAGGTGAAGGAATTCATGATTGTATTACCAATTTTTCAATGTGGTATTTGACATCTTACATAGAATGCTTGTCTCTCATTATTGTATTAGTTATTAAAACTCAAAAATCTAGGTTATCATAGAATTAGTCAGTCAAATCCAGTTCTTTTAAGACTAATCTAGGATTTTGTTTTCTTTTTTGAAACTATCACTTATCTACTTGATCTTTATTCTACTTTGTGGATCTCATTTTCAAATCCTTCTAATTTTCAGGTGCCCTCCAACGCTTAGTGCATGCACCGATCAGACAGTCCCGGACTCACAGCGAGTTTTGATCCTGAAATAGATAGAACCTTCCATCGTAAGATCAGGGAAAATCAAGCAAGGATGGCGCAAGAAGAAGAAGTAGCCCGTAGAGTGGCTCAAGCCATCAATGCACAGAGAGAGAGGCTCATGCAAGAAGCCAGAGCTACAGTTCAACAGGAGATCTTAGCAGCACAGGCAGCAGCACAAGCAGTGGAACTTCAGAAAGATCTTAGAGAGTTCTCTATCCCAAAGGCTGCGAATGTCTATCACCCGGTGAAGCCTCCTCCCATCGAAGCTGCCAACTTTGAGATTAGAGCACATTGGATAACTTTTCTTCAAAACAACCCATTCTACGGTAAGCAAGCTGAAGACAGCCAAGGTCATCTTCTCAGATTCATCGACCTATGTGCTATGACGAAGAAAAATGGAGTCTCCGATGATGCCATTCGACTCCGTCTTTTCAAGTACTCTCTTGCTGATAGAGCCATTAGTTGGTACAATTCACTGCAGAGTGAAGTATCCATCACCACGTGGGAGCAGCTCCAAAATGCTTTTCTGGAAAAGTTCTACCCCCCATCTCTTACATATGAAATCAGGGGACGAATCACAAATTTCACTCAAGTCCCAGGGGAAACCCTTGCCGAAGCTTGGGATAGGTACAAGGAGCTCCTATGCAAATGCCCACACCATGGAATTCTTAAGAACCAGCTGATAGAGATATTCTACAGGGGTGTGGAGGATGACGTAAAGATGTTCCTTGACTCCTCATCTGGAGGGAACTTCATGCGGCAAAGTTACGACAGCGCATGGAGAGTAGTCACCCTGGGAGCAGAAAATCAAGCCAATTGGGGCAGATCTATTGGTAAAGGAGTCTTAAAGGTAGCAATGGCTGAGGCTATCCCAGAATACAAATCTATAGCTGAAACTTTGAAGGTCTTAGTTGCAAAGCAAGATCACATATAATCATCCCTTGCTGCGATTGGAAGAGGACATTCTCCCACTAGGCAACCAGAGCAGGTCAAGTAGACTTCTTTGTTTTGTGAAGCATGCAAAAGCACTGATCATTCCACACTGTCATGCAATGTTCTCTACGATGTTGTTTTAAGCAATGCCTGTGGACAAGGAGATAATTGCCAGATGGAAAATCTTAATGCTATTAACACCATCCCTGGGAAGAATCAAAATAGGAGTCACCCAGGCTTCCAATACGGGAACCCTTCAGGAGCTATGAACTCACATCAATTTGGTCCGAACAATCAACCCAGGGGCCCATCTGGTTACCAGTTTAACCAACAACAGAACTTTGGGAATCAAGGAAACTTCAAAGGAAACTTTCAGAATAGGAACTACAATAACTATCAGAACAATTCTCAATATCAGAACCTAAATCAACAGCAAAGTCAGACAGGACCCATCCCTTCTGATGATAAGCTATCAACCATTGAAAAGTTGTTGCAAACACAGCAAACGATGATAGCCAACCAACAATCCCAACAAAAGTCTATTGAAACTCAACTAGCTCAACTTGCTACTAGTATTAAGCCACCAGCTGGAGTCTTTGTCGGACAACCTGAGAACAATCCGAAACATCTTGAGCAGCTGAAGGTTGTCGCCACAAGATCAGGGAAAAGTTATTCAGATCCCCCAATGAACACGACTGTGGTTATCCCTGACGAGAGTGAACCTGTGACAGTCTAAAACATGACAACACCGGAATTGCAACCAGAGCAAAACGATACTGATAAGGGAAGTTCTAAAAAGGTTGTCAATGAAGAAGCTGAGACACCAGAGCAGGATATTCCTGTATATAAGCCTCGTGTTCCTTTCCCATCCTGCCTGAGGCAAACCAAGCTTGATACTAGATTCATCAAATTCAAAGAGGCTATGAAGAAACTCCATGTTGATATACCATTCTTAGATGCTCTTAATGAGATACCAGCCTGGACCAAGTATCTAAAGTTGCTTCTCACCGAAAAGTACATCACTGAAGAGTATGAAACTGTAAAATTGGCTGCAACCACATCAGATATCATACTAAGCAAGATGCCAAAGAAACAAAAAGATCCAGAATCCTTCGGAATCTCATGTCACATTGGTGACTCATCATGCAAGAAAGGATTGGCAGATCTTGGCGCAAGTATTTCTATTATGCCTCTCAGTCTATGCAAGAGATTAGGGTTCGCAGAATTGCTTCCAACTGCTATGAAAATTCAACTTGCGTATAATTCGATAAAAAGACCGTTAGGAATTCTCAAAGACATCCCGGTCAAGGTAGGCAAGGATGCATATGTTCCATGTGATTTTGTCATCATGGACATAAAAGAAGACACCAAATACCCTCTTATCTTCGGCCGTCCGTTCCTCGCCACTGCTAGAGCCCTTATTGATGTTGAAGCAGGAACCTTACTACTCAGGTTAGGTAAAGAAACTCTGGAGTTCAAAGTTTTTGAAAGCATGAGAAGACCAAGTATACAGGAAGAAGTATATCTGATTGATTGCATTGAGCAATTGTCACAACTGACTAAAGAGTATGATGAATCATATGACCCCTTGGAATTGGCCCTATCTGACTTATTCAATGACGAACCTATTGACCAGCAAGCAAAGGATTGCAATGAATTCCCCAACTCAACTAAAGAGAATGCTGAAGCTACTTACGAAGAACTAAAGACTACCAGAACTACAGAAGAAACTAGTGAAAAACCAGAACCTCCTGAAATGAAGACCCTACATGAAGGACTTAAGTACATGTTTGTAGATGATCTCAAAGCTTGTCCAGTGATCATAAACTCTGATCTAAGAACCAAGCAAGAAGAGAAACTTCTGGAGGTATTAAGGGAGAGCAAGAAAGCCATAGGCTATAAGATGAGTGACCTCACAGGGGTCAGTCAAGCTCAATGCATGCACAGAATCCCCATGATGGAAGACCATAAGCCAACCATCGAGCATCAATGAAAGTTGAACCCGAATATGAAGGAAGTGGTACGTCGCGAGATCATCAAACTTCTTACAGCTGGAATAATATACCCGATATCGGACTCACCATGGGTGAGCCCAGTACATGTGGTACCCAAGAAAGGAGGGACTACCGTTATAAGAAATGAAAACAATGAGCTCATCCCCACTCGAATAGTCACTGGGTGGCGGATGTGTATTGATTATAGAAAATTAAACAAGGCCACTCGAAAGGATCATTTTCCTATGCCCTTCCTCGATTAAGTTTTAGAAAGATTGGCCCATCAAGAATATTTCTGTTACCTGAACAGTTACTCTGGATTCTATCAGATTCCCATACATCCAGATGATCAAGAAAAAAGGACTTTCACCTGTCCCTTCGGGACATATGCTTTTAAAAGGATGCCATTTGGTCTGTGTAATGCCCCCGCAACTTTTCAACGTTGCATGACTGCCATTTTTGTAGGGCTTACTGAAACTGTTATGGAAGTCTTCATGGATGATTTCTCTGTATATGGGGACTCCTTTGATTCATGTATTAAGCATTTCTCCATGGTCCTCAAACGTTGTGAAGAAGCACATCTGGTGCTAAATTGGGAGAAATGCCACTTTATGGTAAAGGAAGGCATTGTCTTGGGCCACAGGGTTAGCAATAAAGGAATTGAAGTTGATAAAGCCAAGATAGAAGTCACATCTAAATTGGCAATTCCCACAAATGTAAAAGAAGTTCACGTTTTACTTGGCCACACTAGATTCTATAGAAGGTTTATACGTGATTTTTCCAAGATAACAAAGCCGATGACCAATCTAATTTTAAAAGATGTTGATTTCAATTTCAATGAAGAATGCGTAAAAAGTTTTGATACGCTGAAGAAAGCCCTTACGACTACCCCCATCATTAGAGCTCCCGATTGGGACCACCCCTTTGAAATTATGTGTGATGCCAGTGATTACGCGGTGGGTGCGGTCTTAGGACAATGCATAGAGAAGAAACATTATGTGATCTATTATGCGTCAAAAACCCTAGACGAAGCTCAAAGGAACTATGCTACTACTGAAAAGGAACTTTTGGCAGTCATCTATGCCTTCGATAAATTCAGAACAAGGATCACTGGATCGAAGGTGATCGTTTACATAGACCATGCTGCTATCCGTTACCTTATGGCAAAAAAAGATGCTAAGCCAAGGCTGATCAGATGGATACTCCTTCTGCAAGAATTCGACCTCGAAATAAGAGATAAAAAGGGGACGGAAAATGTTGTTGCAGATCACCTCAGTTGCATCCACACTCTGGATGCTGAAGGGATCCCGATAAATGACTCCCTACCGGATGATCAGCTTATGAGTGTCTCGGAAGTAGTGTCATGGTATTCTGACTTCGTAAACTACCTTGTTGCGGGAGTCATCCATCCCCAGTACACCGGGAACACTCTGAAGAAGTTTATGCATGATGTGAAGCATTACCATTGGGATGAACTGTATCTTTTTAAACTTTGCGTTGATGGTCTGTATAGACATTGTATCGCTGAAGAAGAAGCTCAATCTATTCTGGAACAATGCCACTCGGTACCTGTGGGTGGACATATGAGCTCCAAAAAGACTGCCTTAAAGGTTTTGCAATGTGGATTTTTCTGGCCAACTTTATCCAAGGACTCTTACGATTTTGTCCTATCCTGTGATAGATGTCAAAGATCTGGCAATATAACCAAAAGAGACGAGATGCCACTGAATCTATGGCAAGAAGTCGAGGTATTCGACGTCTGGGGAGTGGACTATATGGGGCCATTCCCATCTTATAATGGATTCGCATACATCCTAGTGGCGGTACACTACGTCTCCAAATGGGTTGAAGCTATACCAACCGTCACTAGTGATTCAAAACTACTCATCAAATTATTCAAAGATATTATCTTCCCACAGTTTGGAGTACCGCGAACCGTGATATCTAACGGAGGCTCCCACTTCATTGAACGAAGCTTTGAAGATCTTCTAAGAAAATATGGTGTCTCGCACAAGGTGGCTTCACCTTACCATCCACAAACCAGTGGACAGGTAGAGGTCTCTAACCGACAACTAAAAGCTATCCTTGAGAAAACCATTGGACGTAATCGAAAAGATTGGTCGTACTGCTTATAAAACTCCCCTTGGGACTACCCCTTTTCGATTGATATATGGAAAAGCTTGTCACCTGCCATTCGAATTAGAACACAAGGCATGGTGGGCAATTAAACAATTGAATTTCGATATGAAAGAAGCAGGGCAAGCCAGGATTCTGCAACTCAACGAGATGGATGAACTAAGAATGACAGCTATGAAAATGCACGAATCTACAAGGAACATACAAAACTTTGGCATGATGGACATCTGAAACGAAAGGACATACAAGTAGGAGACCAAGTTCTGGTTTTTAACTCAAGATTAAGGATATTCCCAGGAAAACTTCGCTCACGCTGGTCCGGACCGTACATTGTCAAAAGCATCTCTCCTCATGGCACCTTCTCTTTATGGAGTGTAGAGTCAGGAGAATTCATAACCAATGGCCACCGCCTGAAGAGATATTTCACCACAACAGACATAGGCACCAAATCAGTGCTAGAACTCACCGATCCAAAGGATCCCACATGAAGACAAAGGACTTTGTCGAGCCAGCGACATAAAACAAAGGCGCTTATCGGGAGGCAACCCGATCAATAAATCTGTTTTAATTTTCCTTTTCAAAATTTGTTTCTTACCTTACAGTTAAATTTTCCTTAAATAAAATTTGCCTTATGAGAGAGTTTATCTTTCTGAACACGAGATCGGAGTGGTGCTGATCAGAACGAAATCATTCTCGGCAGTCATACCTGGTGTTTCCTTTCCCCTCCATCTTGAATTTAGGGTTTGCTCGAGGACGAGCAAATCTCTAAGTTCAGGGTGGAGGGTGGGTGGTACATACTTCACTTCCATAAACACCCTCTGTCATATAAGTTGTCTTTATCATAAAATTTTTCAAAATTTTTGAGCAGATACCTGATGAAATTTTGACTCTTGTCGATAAAAATGCAACTAATTTTTTGCTATGCATCTTCAATCATAACATCCCCCTTATTCGAAGCAAATCCTTAAGAGGACTGACTTTTGAAACTTGCCTTTTGCCTGAAATCATCCTGTGAAGCTTATGATTCCTAACATCATAATACTTTTTACAAAATGATAAGTATCTGCCAAACTGATAGGGATCAAACATGTCGTGCTTCCTAACTGACTAGTGGAACAATGGCTCAGAATCCCCACCGGATCCGCATCAAGTCATTATTTGAGCAGAGTATGACAAAGAGAATAACTCGGTTTTGAATTGTAAATCAAGTGCATTTTGATCTGAACTCTCTTCTATACTTCTTCTATCATCTTCGTATCCCTCCATTTATCACTACCACCAAAATAGCCAAAGTTATGCCAAACCCTAAGTTCGGGGTGGCACGACACTTCCCCTTATCCGCTTCTTCCATACCCCTTCCAATAAATAGGGGCGTACCACCAAAAATGCAATCTCTAGTCGAATAGAGGAGAGATCTGCAATAAAAGATGCCAAAGTGCACACAAAAAGAAAAATGCAATCTCGAGTCGAATAGAGGAGAGATATGCAATAAAAGATGCCATAGTGCACACAAAAAATATGCAATAAATGAAATTGCAAAACAAATAAAAATCTCGAGTCGAATAGAGGAGAGATTTACTTCTTCTTTCCATACCACCTTTCACTCCTTTTTCTACCTAAGGGCACAATACATGCCCTACCATCCTGAACTACACCAGTGTCTGATAGGATGCATACGTTGTTGATTCTGCGGGTATCTCAGAACTCCTACAAAACTCTTCGACATGCTTGGTGTTGGAAAAAGTGGGGAGGAAGTGCTGTTGGGAAACGAACTCAGGAACGAAGCTATGGAAAGACGTGTTTAGTGGTCCCAGGAAGTTAAGGTACTCATTCATACTGAGCAGAAAGAAAACATTTGTGATGTGAAGATGAAGAAATCACACGGATCAGAAGTATTTCATTAGGCAACAGTTTCAAACTTTATGTTACTCGAGGACGAGCAACGATTTAAGTTCGGGGTGTTTTGATGAGTGCATACTCATCATGAAATTCAATTACCTTTTTGGAATATTTTCATCTCTATTCCACATCTTTTCACCCTAATATGAATCATAATGCACAAAATTACTTAGTTGATTCAATAATCAAGATTTTAACTAAATATCTTTCATTTAATGCAGGAAAATCAAGCAACTCCATGCATACGGTCTCAAGACCGTTTGGATCCTTACGGTTTCAAGACCGTTTGGGTCCACACGGTCCCAAGACCATTTGGCGGAATACACGAAGAACGAATGACGAAACTGGTTGCCAAAGAAAGCCATACGGTCTCAAGACCGTTTGGTCCCATTCGGTCTCAAGACCGTTTGGTCCCATACGGTCTCAAGACCGTTTGGTCCCATATGGTCTCAAGACCGTTTGGTCCCATACGGTCTCAAGACCGTTTGGTCCCATTCGGTCTCAAGACCGTTTGGTCCCATTCGGTCTCAAGACCGTTTGGTCCCATACGGTCTCAAGACCGTTTGGTCCCATTCGGTCTCAAGACCGTTTGGTCCCATTCGGTCTCAATACCCGTTGATCCCATTCGGTCCCAAGACCGTTTGGTCCCGCGCGGTCCCAAGACCGTTCGATGCAAGCGCAAGGATCGATTGAATAACTAGAGCCGCACGACCTCGCCAAGGCCAGTACCGATCGAAGCAAACCGTTTGGTGCTCATACGGTCTCCAAACCATTTGGTGCCCATACGGTCTCCAAACCGTTTGGTGCCCATACGGTCTGCAAACTGTTTGGTGCCCATACGGTCTGCAAAACGTTTGGTGCCCATACGGTTTCCAAACTGTTTGTGGTCAGATCTGAAACTATAAATAGACCCCCAGGGTCCTCATTTGAAGGCATCAGATCCGGACGCCGAGAGGCTGCTAGAGAACCACCCCGATCAACTTCCACTCCATCTACTGCTGGTGTTGCATCCAAGGAGGCCAAGAAGAGAAAGAAGACGGAGCAAGGAGCGCATCTTCTTCACCGGGCTGTGTCCACCCTCTGCACCGAGCTCATGGCGGATCTCTCTTTCTCTACTATCCTTCTTGTATCTCGCATCATGACCGAGTAGTCCTCTTTCACTGGGGTGTGGGGACTAGCCCCGCTGCCCATGGAAACCATGTTCTTTTGTTAAACTTTCCATGGCAATGTATATAACTCTTCATTTTGTCGTTCATCGTTGAGCTTGTAGGTTGGTTATGTGCATGTTTCCATCTTCTGCTCCCTATGTTGCGAGAACTTCAATGCATGGGTATGAATGTCGTTTAGCATGTTAGACTCCTTGACGAGAACTTCCGATGGCATTCCTTGAGGTCGTAAGTGCGTGATCCGTGAGGGGACGAGCCATCTAGCCTTCGGTGACGCTTCTGTGCGGCTGACGCTCGTATGGGGGGTTCACAGCCTTAGTTGGATTTTGTATCTTCGTGCTTTTCGTCGATGTTTACACGTACTATAGTCGCTTATTTGCTTAACGGTTGACGCGGTTGACTCCTTGACGAGAACTTCCGATACGATTCCTTGAGGTCGTAAGTGTACGATCCGCAAGGGGACGAGCCATCTAGCCTTCGGTGACTCTTCTATGCGCCTGACGCCCGTATGGGGGGTTCGCAGCCTTAGTTGGATGTTGTATCTTCACAGCCGTAAGACATGTGATCTGGATGGCGATGAGAAATCGGCTGCCTATGGTGATGCTTACGCGGACCTGACGCCCTTATGGGGGGTTCTACAACAGCTCTACTTGGAGTGTTATATTGTGCCTGGATTGTTTGCAAAAGAGTATGTTTGTGTCTGTAGCGGTGGTCAAACCCAGTACCATCCCAGCGATTCCATATCATTGATCCAAACCCATCTTTTAATTCAACTTTTACTTTCCTACATTTAGTTTAAACAACCCAAATCAAACTATTGTTCTAAATATTAGTTTTACTTGAGCTAGATCTAACTGACAAAGATTCTTAAAAACGTTGTCCTTTGGGTTCGATCCTCAACTATACTGCGATAAGACCCGTCTGCTTGCGGGTGGTATTGTTGCACTTGGTTTTGGTAAAAGCTCGGGGATATAAACTCCGAGTGAATTTGTTAGTGCATTCAAAAAGCCACGTCATTATGTCATTATTTTGACCAAGGCTTCGAATAGGCATAGAGATAGTAGGATATCTCACAAGATTGTACATGTTCTTCTCTCCTCTGGCATCTAGGTGCAATACATGAGCTTTAGAGGGATTCTAAAAATACGCACCTCTGTGGCACTCTAGGGGCAATATTGATAGGAGGAAACTAAGACCCACAGTTTTTCATTACAACTTCTTTGGATTGTTTTTAATTTGTCTCAGACTCTACATCCTATCATCCATTCCAACTGATACCTACTACGAAAGTGTATAAGAAACTTTACAAAATCTGAATATTTATGCAACGGTAATGCAAGGCAGCTTATAGTTTGAATAGATTTGAAAATCTTATTGACAAGTATGTTTGACATACATGTGGGAACCAAATTAAAGAATCCAAAATCTGAAATAGCTTTGGCAAAAAAGCCAGAACATCTATTACCTCAAAAAGCCATAGGAAATAGTAGCAAGACTAATGATATAATGGCAAATATTAGTGAATGCATATAAGTACTAATATGATATTGAACCCATATGATCTAACATATACCTCATAGATGACGATTTAAATAGAGAAGTAGATAAGTATATCACCATGTTTAGAGATCTGGACAAAGATGAAGAAACTACAGATATCAATGTTGAGTTGTCAGTAATAGGCGGGTAAACAATAAAAGGAGAGAAAACAACAAATTTTGATATAAAATAGTTGGCACACTATTAAGTGATATTGTTTGTCTCTGCATCTACTTGAGAGGTTCTTAAAAAAATGACTACCTGAATGAAAACTATAAACAATTAAGTATGCCTAAGTTCAAATACAACAAAGGCTCAACCAAAAAGCAATGAGCACATATCATTAGACTTTCCATCCAATTAGGTTCCTTATGGTAGCCATTAAAAAGGCTCCCTATGATAGAGAAGAGGTAGCAGACTGTGTGAAATAAAGCAGAAAATGATCCCAATCAGAAGATGAAACACACTAATCATAGAGGTAGCAAACTATGTTTTCATAAATGGAGAAGATAGTCACAAATAATCAAAGAAACCAGTCCGACTAGCTGGCCACAACCAGAAAGAACATAGAAGGAAAACTACATCCAAATCATGCATACCTCATATTAGAGCTCTAAGAAAATAAAACCTAAAATATGCATAGGAAAATATAATAGTTCCTTACTTTCCACATTGAGCTATAGCCAACTAGCAAAAGAAACCCAGAATCAAAAAGACCAAGAGTTGTAAAGAGACTTAGAGAGAGATAGATGAGTTCTAATAGTAATAATCACACATAAAATACCAGAATAAGATCATCAAAACACTCCATATCTTGATCATTGCAATAGCTTTCATAACAATCATGCATTAGACATCAGAGGACAGTTGACCATATGACCAGATTCCAAAAGGCACATATTGTAAGACATCTACAAGACATGATCAACATAAGAGGACACACTCAGTAACTCAATAAAAACATAGAACAGGTTTTATCCTCTTCAATATGTGTAGACACCTCTTAACTAGACCAGGAAAAGAATCAAACCTTGTGTGGAATCGGGTTCAGGTTACAACCGAACTTTCACCATTAATGTAAACCTTTAACCTAATTCATTGGATGGAGAATTAGATCGATTTTCTCATTATCTTTACAAACTCCATCTGTTGTATATTTTAAAAAATAAAAATATATGTTGTTATTATTTTAACAAATTTAGAGATTCCTAGTCATGTGAGTCATGTGGGTGTTACTTGCCATCACTCCGTTTATGTGGAGTCTGTTGTCAGGTTTTATGATTTTCTAAATAGAAAGACATTTGTAGTTTTTTTTTATTATACTTTAGGAATTGGATTGCTGAAATATTCACTATTCATATTTATCCCAATTTCCAAACATCCAAGATATTGTTGCCAACACACACACCCCACCTCGTGCACAAGGTTGGGAGGTAAAGCATGAAGCCTTTTCTAAAGAACACATATTCAATATCTCATAGCCATACTAGTATACAAGGAACACACAACATGCTAACCTAATGCATTATTATATATGCACACCAACATTTAAGAAGCATTCGACTAAAATCTTATAGAATAAAGGGAGGCTATCCAAACATGCCCATGGATGCTAACATAAGGACAAAAACAATTTAGGCCTCTGAATGTTGGTTTCGACTCAAACATAGATCAAACCCAAGAGCTTATCTTTAAGTTTTATACTCACAGAAAAATAGAATATCAAGAACCAAACTAAAATTGGAGGAATAATATCAAAAAGTAATAAATGCGTATTTTTCATAAATATGAAAAAAACTCAAAATTTTAATATGAAATGGTTTGATATTTAAAAAAAGTACAGTAAATAGCTAGATCCAAATGGTCAACTTCCTAACGGATGCATAGTTGTCTTGTTGTTGCTTTGTGTTATAGAAGGGTCAACTTCATATATTAAGTGTTACAAATGAGGTCGTGTACCTCCTCTCGAAAAGAGAAAACAAAAATGTTTACAATTATGGTAAGGGACTCTAAATCACACAATAATAATATTCAGATCTCATATTCAACAACTCATATATTCTATGTATGTGTGATCCTAATTTGTTTGAATTGGTACAGTGAATATGTAATAAATAGACCTATTTTTGTGTCTTCGAAAAGAAATACACACAACATTGGTCATTCAAAATGCAAGAGTTTTATTCTGAAGCAAAATTTATAAGTTAAATAGCGATTGTCTACAACAAGAAGCTATATTTTGATATGTATATTCATGTACAACATATTCATTTATACAACAACTTTACTAGCCAAATGAAAATTTTCTCTAGTTGTGACTTGTCACTAGTGTTCCATACAAAAGATTGATCATGTAGGATTGGTACAACCAAAGTATAAAAGATCAAGAAACAAATTACCACTTGTCTATAAGAAGAGAGAAGAGGGAAATCAGCTATGCTATGGAGGTATATGTAGATAATGTAAGGAAATCAATCAAAGTTCCTAAGCAGATGATACACTCATCAAGGGATACACAATTATTTGAAGCATATATAATGGGTGGACATTACAAATGAGTTAAGCATTCAACTTTGGTGTTGGTTATTTCCTTCCCACACCACCCTTCTATACTAGACCTCCCACACTACCCTTCTATACTAGAATTAGCACTTTGCTAATTCTAAATGTTGGAATTAGTGTCAGGTTTTTTTGTAGTGACCCCAGTCTATAATTGCCATAAAAAAAGTCATTAAAACATTTATTATACCTCCATTGATCAAGAGGCTATTTTGAAGAATAGGGACGAAGGAAAGGGTCAGGCTGCTCAGACTAAGATAATAGGTGAGGGACAATTCTAGAGCTGATTTTGAAGTTAGTAAACTTATGATCATGAGAATTATAGGATACATGCAGGAAGTGGTCATGTTGTTAATCCTCACAAATGAAAAGTTGATAGTGTGACCCCAAGAAGTCATGATGAATCTCAATGTAGATTAACATAAGTAGAGTCTCTGCGTGTCAACAAATCCAACTAAAAGATGGAATTAACGGTAGGGGCCAATAGATATAAAAATTAGAAATATACTATATGATTCACTATCAATAGGACATATTGTGATTGACAAGTGAAAACATATGTGATTCATCAATATGGATGTAAAAATGTATTATATGAGGCTAAAATGAGTAATATAACTGGCCAAAGTCCTATTATGTACTCACAACTTTTTCATCAGTGTACATTAGGAAAAATATCAAAAACTAAATTTCTAGGGATAGTCATTCAAAAAAATTTACACCAATAGGGAGAACAATATTGATGATGTTCAAGGTAGTAACATTTATGTGTGTGTAATTATCACCCCCTACTACCTTAAGACTTTGACAAAGTGTGCAAACTTTCTTAAAATTTAATAAACATATTGAAATTATGACCAACTATCTTCAACATAATAAGAGGAAAAAGCAAAACTCTAGTATTTTTGAAGAAAAAATGCAAGTTCGAGGTACACACATGTCAAATTTTGAAAAAATGAAACAATATTTTGTTAAAAAATCTCTATCCTAACAAAGATATTATGGCATAGTGATTATTAGAGCCTATAAAAATAAATATGTTATCATGGTTCCCTCTCTTAACTATTGTATATATTTGAGTCGTAAAATACATGAACTTTTGGTAAGTATCGTGTAACTATGTTTTTAAGTGTACACGACTTGTATTGAGTTTGTTCCAATGTAGCACAAACCATCAGGCTACAAGTTTGGAACAGTCTAGAACTGTCCAAATGGGTTAAAACATGACCAAACTGAAGAGCCATCTAAAGTAAAAGCATGGACTGAATAAAGACCAAGTTAAACCATCTTGGTCTAGAGAAGAACCATCAGAACCTATAGTTGAAATAACAACAGTTTAACGTAAACCTGCCATAGAGGCATAGACTGTGATATGTACAATAATAATATGTATATTGTTGGGAAAGAAACAAGATGTGTTCTTTTCATTGGGGGTGTAGAATATCTTGGATGTAGAAGTGAAAGAAAATGGTCTTGAGCCCCAACCATGACTGGACCAAACTCAAAACTAGTTATGGTGAAAATCTTGGAACAGAAAATAAGACCCAATGTTATGATTTGGTAAAAACCAACAGTTATACAACAATGCATCTTTGATGATCTATGTGCAATACATGGAAAAAGGAAAGATGGTTCAAATGGACGTCCATGCCTCTATCAACTAAACACCTAAGTAAACCAAATGTACAAGTTTAATCAATACTATTAAAAAAGTTATAACTACCACTGATAGACATAATCCACTTATAAAAAACTAGGTGGCTCAAATAACGTAATGAAGCATGTAGATAATAGAGTATATATTTTATAATATATTACATTCAGAAATTAAAATATTGCATGTATACACTTAAACCATTTGTTTTAGGTCCATAATTCTATAGAGGGAAGTATCTATAATTATAAAAGAAAAACAACAAATATAGTGGAGTATCCCGTACATATGTATAAACTAGTAAGAAAAATTCTTATCAACAATGGTGAGATGAGCACATTGATGCGTGCGTCGGATAACCAGAACAAATGCGATTGGGATTAATTCATACGCATGTTTCAGTTTTAATTGTTCTTGGTTCTGAAAGTTGTATCAAGATCACTATTAATTATCATACAAGATAATAGAGCAACCATACAGAAAATAATAGAGCACACCACGGTGCCCAACTGTTACCGGTACGGAATAGTCAACAAATCAAAGAACAAATACAGATCCATGAGCATACCTTATTTGGAGTTCAGAATCCCCCAATATTTCTATAAGATTTCACCGTAGATACAAGATCTCGTCCTTGTAAAATGGGGCTAAGGTCGAGCCTAGGTTAATGTATCTGTGATATACCTTCCATATATATAAGACGTCTTTCAACAATGTGGATGATCCACCACGGTATGTCAGAAGCCAGTGAAAGAAGTTTAAAGGAAGACGAGACAACCACTGGCGAGGAGGCTGGAGCAGGCTTCGATGTCGTCACCAGTCGATAGTGAGCTTGTAACTGATCATGCCACCAACCTGAAGAGAGGTGAATTGTAGGGACAGGGGATTAGGGAAGGTTGGGTAGTAAGGGAGACGGTTTCATAGGCATGCCTCTCTCGATGAGGAGGCAAAACCATTGCTTCTGGAATGCAGTGGAAGCAAAATTGGGGTAATCGTGAGTGGGGAAAGACCGAAAGAGAGAGCGGGTTTGTTTTTCTATTTTATATATAATATATAAATTTGTGAAAGACTTGTTGAAATTTAATCGGATCGCGCGTAAGTTAGATCGAGAGGAGGTGCGAGAAATGGGATGTTGGAGGGAATTTATTTTACGGCAATCAGTTTTAGAAGTGCCGAAAATTAGTGCCGATAAAACCTGAATATGTTGTAGTGCCATGTACGTTATATTAAGTGAACATAATCTACGAAGTGAACATAATCTACAATAACTTATATACAGTTAACCATATATTTTGAATAATACATGAACATATTAAAATGATAACATTACTTCATTAATACATAATATTTATAAATGTAGATAGAAGTATTTTAAATTAATGGATACATTACTAAAATTATATAATAAAGTTTAAAATCATAGAAATAAAACAAATACATACATATATACATACATACATCCATACATTCATACATACATATACATATGTATATGTATGTATATATTTATTTGTAAACCTAGAAAAAAGAAAATGAATATATTAACATATACCACACGTTGATATGTACATTATGTATATATATAATATACATATATATTTATCATATATATATATATATATATATTTTATAATATATATATAATATATATATATATGTTTTATAATATATATATATTAAATCCACAAAAATATAAAAATGTCAATTATGCAAAGTAAAATATACTAGAATAATAACAATAAACAATCAAATTAAAGTATATGATATATATGATTTTAAATTAAATAAAAAATCATAATATAGTTGATTTTTGTCATATTATATTTGTCTCTAAACTCGATAAATAGTTACAAATATTATTATGTCATTATGATTTTCATTAATATATTATTTTTAAACATAATAAAAAGAATGCTCCATAATATATTATGATTTTTATATGTTGCATTTATGATCATATGTAGCATAATTTTTATGTTGATTATCTATTCTTACTATTTGTGTATATTTATTTTATATAGTTGACATGTTTATATATATATATATATATATACTATATTTTCTCTACCAGTGCGGATAACCAAGATTCGCTACCCGTGCATCAATTTTATAATAGGAAGGCATGCATTTGTAATGAGATGGTCCAAATTATAATAGACAGACTCGTTTTGTAAATACAATGTGATGTTTATATTCTCTGTCTGAAAATAGTAAAATATATATTTATGACTGTAACAATGATTAATACAAAATGAGTCTTTGTATTACAATTTTGATCGTCTCATTACAAATTTGTACCATCTCATTACAAATGCATGCCTTCCTATCACAACACTGATGCACAAGTAACGAATCTTATTTACCCGCATGGGTAGCGAACATATACCATATATATATATATATATATATATATATATATATATATATATATATATATATATATATATATATATATATATATATGGCTAAAAGAATTGTGTACCTGAGTACATGTAGCTTACATGTACCCACCTTCATTTATGGGGATTGTAAAATTATATTGAATAATCCAACCTTATGGATGTATATATAGTATACCCCTTAGATAAGATGTGTATCAAAAATCATCACAATCTGATATTCATAGAACATACAATAAAAGAAAATGTTGATTTTCTAATCAATGGTAAGTTGTAGAAATTGTATAAACCATTGAATGATGTATGGCTATATCTCATGATCTACATAAGATATGGTTATGATTTTTTAAAAACATCTAATCTATATAGAGTTGAATCAATCCATATGGTTGGATTTTATCAACATACTCTACATATGCTATATTAATGGTCGGTACGCGTAAGTTACATGTACCGGTCGGTACACACTTCCTAACCTCTCTCTCTCTCTC
The DNA here is from genome assembly GCA_963693085.1 of Alisma plantago-aquatica. Taxonomy (NCBI): domain Eukaryota; kingdom Viridiplantae; phylum Streptophyta; class Magnoliopsida; order Alismatales; family Alismataceae; genus Alisma; species Alisma plantago-aquatica. The sequence goes on from OY856410.1 coordinate 620,437,178, forward strand.
TCTCTATATATATATATATATATATATATATATATATATATATATATATATATATATATATATATTGACAACAATCTAGTGAGAAATATATCTTGGTGAGAGCATGAGAGGCATTTGAATAATTTTTCACATGGACCAATTTTTCATAATGTAACCGTATAGGTTACCAATATACTTACCTTCCTATAAAATTCCATCACCGTTCAATTTGTATATCATTCACAACAACAAAATATTTTTCAACGCACTATAATGAATTTCAGAATGACCATTGGATGTAAATAGTGTATATTGTACATATGGACATGTGAATAATGTTTGATTGTAATAATTTTTTTTGAGAAGGTACATGAATTTATACTTTTTCCGTCTATACGGTTGGATTTAAAAAAAAAATTACAAATTTTGAAGTTTTCAAATGCCTCTCATGCTCTCACCGGAGGATGTTTCTCGCTGGATCGCTACCCTATATATATGTGTGTATGTATTTTATGTGCACCAACGTGTCTTACATATTACTATAGTAGTTTTTTATTTTACCCGGCCAGCGTCAGCGTAGGTGGTAGGCACGGTGTCCCCCTCCAGGGGGATCCTAGGTTCGAGCCCCCTATTAAGCGTTGTATTTACCAGCCGCTAGCTATCCGAGCTATAGCTGGGCAAAGGATGTGGGGGAGCCTGTTAAGGTTGTCATAATCATTTTAGTTGTTTATTTTAGTGTTTTCTTATTCTTAGTACTATATTAGTTTTCTTTTTTTTTCTTCTAAGTTTACAAAGAAATATGTATATATATGCTTTATTTCTATAATTATAAACTTTATTACATAATTTTAATATTGTAGCCATTAACTTTAAATGCTTTTATCTACATTTATAAGTATTATATATTAATTAAAACACAATATTTTTTATTATTTTGTTAGATTCATGTATTATTTTAAATATATGGTTAATTGTACATATATTAATGTAGATTATGTTTATTTAGTAATTTAACATATATATGTATATATAACATACATGGTATCATAATTAAAAAAAAGTAAAAAATAAAAAAAACAATACATCCTTACTTGTGACGCATTGTTCTGCTGGAGGCAATCCGTCCCCATTGGAGACTTATTACTTTTTTAAAATAGTAATATGTCTCCCGAGAGGACGTATTGACCCCACCATGAGTAATACGTCCTCTTTGGAGACGTATTGCTTCAGAAATGCACCGTTTTATAAGTTATGTTTTGCATCGTGCCATTTTGATAATTAAAATGTCCAAACATATTATTTTAGTTTTTTCACATATTTAATTACCCAAGAGATTATCTCAATGATCTACGTGTTTGTTGGTAAATGAAGCAGCAGTGTCGGATACCAATTGCTCACATTATGTAACAATTTGTGAATATAGGGTACTATATCCGACCTCTGTGTTCTGTATATGACTGGGTCATTAGATTGAGATAGTCATTATATCCTACCTCTATCTTCTGTATATGACTGGATCATTAGATTTAGACTGTTATTATATGGTGTACTAGAGAATGCGTCGTGTGCACCAGAAACGCCGAGCGCTAAAACATTTATGTATAAGAATCAAAGAAAAACTACATGTTATGTATTGGTTGATTGCACGATTGACGACACAAAATTGAGGTCGCCAACTCTGGTTCATCATCATTGAAGCACCAATAGAAGCTTGCTTGATCCATTTTCCTTCTTCATCCAGGCGCTCCCTGTTTGTTTTCAAACAGCCTCTCTTCAATGGAACACGCAATAGGTATCTGTTGTGGCTGCTGCTGTATTTCAAAGCAAAAGTTTTTAGTCCCACATTGCTTGCTTTGGAGACTTCTCTCCTATTCTTATATGGCTGCTGGTCCATGTAATATTTGAGGAAAAAAATAGGATATGGGCTTCGCACGCGTATGGTGGGACAGCAAAATGGGTTTGGGCCGGTCCGGTCCGGAAACCCTTTAATCGGGCGCGTCGGCGCACGACGCATCCCGCGCGCAGGGGGGATGCAAATCACTTGGGTTTTATCCACAAGTGTCGCATCTCTTGACATAGCAGATGTCCGTTGGCAACCGTTAGCCGATGTCTCTTCGGTTGGCAACCGCTCGCATTCGTTTATCCATCTCTGGGCTCCTATAAACCAAAAGTTTTCATTTGTTTTTTACACACACAACAGAAACACTAGACACAATTGTTCCGTTCGTTGTTTTGCCGTTGCCGCTTCTTCGGTGATCGCTGAAAGAAAGATCAAAGACCTCTCGCCTGAGGAGGGATTTGCGGGTGCACGCTTCGCCCCTCTTGTTTTGTATCCTGGGAGGGTACCCACCGTTGATTACTACTGCATCGACGTTCGTCGTTGAGTAAGGCGGAAATACTCTTAAGGACAGTGCATTCCTGCATGTCTCAACAGTCTGGTATACCTTCTTGTTTACATTTCGTCTGTTTATTATCACCGTAGAACAACAATCTTAAGAGTATCTTCTGTTTCTACGATGGTTAACAACATGGAAGGATTTGAAACTTCTTCTTCACCGGTTACGCCATCTGCGCCAAACAACCAACTTGTTACTGTTTCGACAGTCTTGCAAACTCCTCTTCCTGATGTTTCCAAAATTGAAACGTTTGACGGTGTTCATTACATACGTTGGAAAGAAAAGGTTTTCACTGCACTAGAAGTATCGAATGTTGCATTTGCTTTATCCCAAATGAAACCTGAATCTAATTATGTTGAATGGGAAAAGGAAAATCATATATGTCATCATGTTATTCTAAGTACTATTTCTAACCAACTGTTTGATGCATATGTCCCTGTTAAAATTGCTTCTGAAATATGGGAAAGTATAAACAAGAAATATGTTTTAGAAGAGGCTTCTACGCAGAAGTTTACAGTTGCAAATTTTATGAACTTTCGCATGTCTGATGACAAGGATATAATCACTCAAATTCATGACTTTCAAATTTTACTCGATGATTTGAAAAATGAAAAGATAGATCTTCCTGAATCGTTTATAGTTGGTAGTTTAATTGAAAAACTTCCCAGTTCTTGGAAGAATTATAAGAATAATTTAAAAAACAAACGAAAGACGATGTCTCTGGATGATGTGATAATACACATCCGAGTGGAAGATAAAAATCGTATAAGAAATAATATGATATGAATAAGGAACTGATTTCCTCTGTGAATTTTTTTAACTTTGACGTTAAACAAAATAATAAATCTTCTGATCATGCTAAAAATCGTTGGAAGAAGAAAAAGGATAAAAGAAACAATCATAAAAACAAAGGCCGCAAAGACATAGATAAAAATAATGTTTTTTGTTATGTATGTGGCAAACCTGGTCATACTTCTCCTAAACGTAGGCATAGGAAGAAAGAAGCAATTCAGGATTCGAAGGAACCTTCAACCAACCTTGTTACTGAGAATGTGTTTGTGGCATTTGTCAGCATTGACAGCATGGGATCATTCCACCAGAATGATTGGATCATTGACTCGGGGGCTAGTCGCCACATCATTGGCAACAAAGATGCCTTCGTGACTTTCACTGAAGTGGGACAGGAGGAACACCGGGTTGTCATGGGCAACTCCACTGCTTCTCCTGTGACTGGAAAGGGCAATGTCATAATCAAGATGACTTCTGGAAAAATTCTTTTGATCAAAGATGTGTTGTTTGTCCTAGATATTCGTGTGAATTTAATTTCCGTCTCCCAACTTATGAAGTTTGGGGTGAAAGTGTCCTTTGAATCAAACAAGGTCATTCTCTCCAAATCTAGAGATTACATAGGCATGGGATACTGTTCAAATGGCATTTTTATGTTGAATGTACCAAACTCTGCTGATAATGAAATAAGTCCTTCTGCTTATATCGTTGATTCTTTTGATGTATGCCACAGTAGATTAGGACATGTTAATTTTAAATATATACAACGCATGAAATCTTTAGGTTTACTAAAGGATATTGATGGTGTTGTTAATTTAAATAATAAATGTCAAATATGTGCTGAAACTAAATCTACCAAGAAACCATGTCCTCAAATTTCACATAGAAATTCTAAATTGCTCAATTTAATTCACACTGATCTTGGAGATTTAAAAGGAAACCTATCTAGAGGTGGCAAACGTTTCTACATTATTTTTGTAGATGATTTCTCACGATATACAAAATTATATTTACTACATTCAAAGGATGAAGCCTATAGAATGTTTGTTAATTATAAAACAGAAGTAGAGAATCAACTCAATAAGAAAATAAAACGTCTTCGCTCAGATAGGGGTGGTGAATATGATTGTTCTCCCTTTAATGAATTTTGTGTGAACCATGGTATTATACATGAATACACACCTCCATATTCACCTCAATCAAATGGTATTGCTAAACGTAAGAATAGAACTCTAAAGGAGATGATGAATTCTATTTTAATCAATTCAGGAGAACCTAACAACTTGTGGGGGGAAGCAATTTTGTCATCTTGTTTTCTTCAAAATCGCATCCCTAGTAGGAAGACAAATAAGACACCATATGAATTATGGAAAGGATATCCTATTAACTTGAAATACCTCAAAGTGTGGGGGTGTCTAGCTGAAGTCTTATTAACTGAGCCTAAGAAACGAAAATTGGAATCTAGAACCCTAGATGGTGTTTTTATAGGTTATGCTCAGAATAGTGTTGTATATAGATTCTAGGTTATTAGAAGTGGCAACAATGTTGTAGAACCTAATACAATTGTTGAATCTAAAAATGCTGAATTTTTTGAGCATATTTTTCCTATGAAAACTCCCTTAGAAAACTTAGCAAATCCTTCAAATGAAATTTTAGAAAATATCCCAAGTAGATCTAATTCTAATGATGTTTTAGACCAGATGATATAGAACCTAGAAGATCCACTAGGATGAGAAAGGAAAAGAATCTTGGTGATGATTTATATTCCTTTATAGTGGATAATGATCCTCAATCTTACAATAGAGCTATTAATTCAACTGATTCCTCTTTATGGAAGGAAGCAATTAATAGTGAGATTGAATCTATATATTCTAATCATACATGGGAATTAGTGGATCTTCCATCAGGTATTAAACCCATAGGATGTAAATGGATATTTAAAAGAAAATTGAAAACAGATGGGACTGTAGATAAATACAATGCTCGTTTGGTTGCCAAGGGATATAAACAACAAAAGGATATTGACTATTTTGATACATTTGCTCCTGTTACTAGAATCTCTTCAATTGGAATTTTAATTGGTTTGGCATCTATTATGAAATTAATCATACACCAAATGGATGTTAAAACTGCTTTCTTGAATGGAGATTTAGATGAGGAAATTTATATGTATCAACCTGAAGGGTATGTAGTTTCGGGAAAAGAACATATGGTATGTAGACTAATCAAATCTCTCTATGGTTTGAAACAAGCACCTAAACAGTGGCATGAGAAATTTGATAAGGTCGTTGTATCATATGGATTCCATATAAATGAAGGAGACAAATGTATATATTCTAAAGTCTCTAACCAAGGTTGTGTTATAATATGTCTCTATGTAGATGAAATGCTTATTTTTTGCACAAATATTGATATTATAAATAGTACAAAAGGCTTCTAGGCTTCTAACTTTGATATGAAAGATATGGAAGAAGCAGATGTAATTTTAGGAATCAAACTTCTTAAATATGATGATTGCATCATGTTATCCCAAGAACACTATGTTGATAAAATTATGAATAAGTTTTCAATGTTTGATTGTAAGCCGGTCAGTACACCTTTTAATTCTAATTGCAATCTCAAGAAAAATAAAGGTAATAGTGTTCAACAAGTCAAGTATGCACAAGTTATTGGAAGCCTGATGTACTTAATGAATTGTACTCCTCCAGATCTAGTATATGCAGTGGGGAGATTAAGTAGATATACTCAAAATCCTAATAAGGATCATTGGGATGCTCTACATAGGGTTTTAAGATACCTTAAAGGCACAATTAATCATGGATTGATTTTTTGTGGATCTCCAACTATGCTAGAAGGATTTTGTGATGCCAATTAGATTTTGGATTCAGATGAATTGAAATCTACAAGTGGCTACATCTTCACTATGGGTGGAGGTGTTGTGTCTTGGAAATCTTCCAAGCAAACAAGTATAGCTCGTTCCACTATGGAATCTGAGTTTATTGCCTTAGAAAAGGCTGGAATTGAAGCCGAATGGCTGAGACATGTTCTTATGGATCTTCCCATTTGGGAGAAACCTTCTCCACCAGTGTTTATCACTGTGATAATCAAGCTGCCATAGCAAGAGCTAAAAACAAAGTTTACAATGGGAAGAGTAGGAATATTCACCTACGTCACAATATTGTGAGGCAGCTTGTATATGATAGCATAATCTCAATGGATTATGTTAAGTTAGAATTACACTTGGCCGATCCTCTGACAAAGCCATTAAGTCAACGACTAGTGAGCGATACATCAAGGAAAATGGGATTATGCCCATATCAGAAGTCGAAGTGATGGAAACCCAACCTTCATGAACGGTAATCCCGGGAAGAAGGTTCAATGGGAAAAACTAAGTCACTGGATGACAAAATATGTTGTAATAAATGTATCTCATTCTTATGATGTAAACAACAATTGTAATATTTTAGTTGAATATACTTCTTAATGGATTTCATAGCCATTAATGGTGGTGTATATTTTCAATGTATACTTGATGAAAGTCCAACTATGTGAGTGTGGAGTGAGGCCGCTCCTGTTCAGATTTGGGCAGATCTCTAGAGCACTCATGAATTTCCCAGTAGGCGCATGGCCTAAGGTGCCAAACCGTAAGAAAGGTATTTGATTTTATAAATATCATGCGAGTAATGTATCTCTAATCTGACAAAAGAGGAATTGGTTCAAGAACATAGTTCCACCAATCTTCTACAGATTACGTATATCTACTCAATGCTTTAGTTCAAAGAACTAAGTTCTGCCAAAGCTTATGCAGGCTATTTATTTAAGTTCTTCCAGTGATTAACTCGATTTTTAATTTGGTTTTGTTTTGAAATAGTGGGGGATTGTTGTGGCTGCTGCTGTATTTCAAAATAAAAGTTTTTAGTCCCACATTGCTTGCTTTGGAGACTTCTCTCCTATTCTTATATGGCTGTTGGTCCATGTAATATTTTAGGAACAAAATAGGATATGGGCTTCGCACGCGTATGGTGGGGTAGTCCAAATGGGTTTGGTCTGGTCCGGTCCGGAAAACCTTTAATGGGGCGCGTCGGCGCCCGACGCATCCCCCGCGCTGGGGGGTTGCAAATCCGGCCTCCCAGAGCTCCTTGTGCGGGCGCGGCCCCGACCAAGTTTTGTCATTTGCTACACTTGGGACACTTGGGTTTATCCACAAGTGTCGCATCTCTTGACATAGCAGATGTCCGTTGGCAACCGCTAGCCAATGTCTCTTCGTTTGGCAACCGCTCGCATCCGTTGATCCATCTCTGGGCTCCTATAAACCAAACGCTTTCATTTGTTTTTTACGCACGCAACAGAAACACTAGACACAATCGTTCCGTTCGTTGGTTTGTCGTTGCTGCTTCTCCAGTGATCGCTGGAAGAACGATCAAAGACCTCTCGCCTGAGGAGGGATTTGCGGGTGCACGCTTCGCTCCTCTTGTTGTTGTATCCTGGGAGGGTACCCGCCGTGGATTACTACTGCACCGACGTTTGTCGTTGAGTAAGGCGGAAATACTCTTAAGGACAGAACATTCCTGCACGCCTCAACAAGTCTGGTATACCTTCTTATTTACATTTCTTCTGTTTACCTTAGAACAAGAGTATCGACTTGGGCACCACCAATTCCTGCGTTGGAGTGTGGAGGGAAGAACTAGGGTGCGTGAAGATCATAACCGACCGTCACGGTGACAGGATCACCCCATCCTCCATTGCGTTTTCCGAGAGGAGCGGTCGCCTAGTGGGCGATCCAACAATGAATCAAGCAACCTTAAACCCGACCAACACCATATTCGGTAGTACATATATGCATCACTCCTTATTTAATTCGTGCCAACATATGAACATATACATATCCAGATACCTGCACTGTATATATCTATCTGCACTCCGGCCGATTATACCTATGTTGCATCAGGTGCCAAGTGATTGATAGGGCACAGGATGTCCTATGATGAGGATCTGCAGCGATATATCAAGCACTACCCGTTCATGATCCAAGAGGGCCGCCAAGGCAAGCCCAACATCGTTGTTACATACCAAGGGGAGGACATGTCTTTCTCGGTTGAACAGGTCTCGTCAATGATACTCACTTACTTGCGCGAGATCGCCGAGGATTTTCTCAAGACCACCGTGAAAGACGTCGTCATCTCAGTGCCAGCTTACTTCAACGACTCGCAGCGAAGGGCAACGATGGATGTCGGCACCATAGCCGGCCTTAACGTATTACACATCATCAACGAACCAACGGCCGCTGCCATCGCATACGGTCTTCACAACATGTATCGTGGGCATAGAGACGAAAACGTGCTAGTGTTTGATCTTGGGGGAGGGACCCTGGATGTCTCCGTCCTTGTTATTTCCAGCGATGGCAGGGTCGAGGTAAAATCCACTGCTGGGAACACGTTTCTGGGAGGTGATTCACTACTAGAAAACACTTCATCTATTACGTTCAAGTGTGTCACCTTTATCCTAATAGATGACGTGATTGATTGTCATGTACCTAATACATGTCATCTTTTATGTGTAAGCTTTGTGCTATGTAGGCTCTTCTAAAGCATGTCATCTAAAGCCAATTACAGGTTTGCTGGAAACTGTCAATAGATGACATCAAACACTATCATCGTCGCAAGTAAAAGCAATATCTATTGTTGTCACCTATGTAATAATTGATGATGACACTTGTTGTCACCTAATCGATATAATGTGTGTTGATGATCACATAAATTCTGGTTCAGAGTGGGTGTTTGATGATTAGGAAGATCATGGTGTTGTACGTCCAGAACGTATCAACATTTTCATATATTGGTTGCATTTACTAATCATGATAGCATATATAGATATCATATTCTCACGGTAGAAAGAACCAAAGGAGCCAAAAAGAAAGGACTAAATAAATATATTATTAAAAATCAATGTATACATGACTCATACACATTCAACGTTTGTTCCATGTTTCATGTCTCAAATGTACAACTACAATACCAGTTCTGTCCACACTCCACACAATCAGACTAGGGAGAACTCCCACCAAACAAATTGATAAATGGCCTGACGGGGACCAATGTGTGTATCTTGAAACATTACAAGCTGATGTATCATGAGATGGAACGGTCTTTTCAGCTGCTCTGATACTCTGTGGAGGAGAGTATGCAGGGATTCTAAAAGTCTTGGTTAGAAGGGTTCGTGTAGCTGCTGTCTTCTACAAATTTCTGGAATGGAGCAATTTTCTGGAATGGAGCACTCACTGATTCACAAGCTGCTATTAGAGTGTGTGTCCTCCGTTTTTTGATCTGATCTGGCTTAGTCCATGTACAACTTGGTCTGATCTGTTTTGATTCTTCAAATTGCCCCCTGATCTAGCAACAATTGCAGAAACCACAACTTCAGTATCTTCTAAGCAGCACATGCACGTTGCAGTAAGAAGCCAACAGGGCTCCACCACTGTGAAGGTGAGTCAAAGAAAAGCTTCACCGCGTAATGATAACGGACGCTCTCTACTTGCTCGAACATGTGGAACTCGTCGGACAGATTGAGCCACCACTGGCACAAAAAGAAACGGCCGAAGTCTCTGCAATTAGAAAAATGTCAATTAGCCCATTCTTCTTCTTTTTGGTTATTTGTCATGTAATTATCTTATCGTGTCTGTCTTCCTCTTCCAGAAAACCCTCTTGTCGGCTAGATTTGGAGTTGAGGAGTACTACCAACCGTGTTGTTCCATTTTCTGATGCTAAGGAAGCTGAACTGATATAGCTGGCATGTTGTTGGATTCTATTGTTGAGATCACAATCGCATCATTTGCTAGCTACAACTACTACTGTCCATCGAACTAGAGTTGAATCCAGAGCTGCTTATTACTTGCTTATTTGCTGCTGCCATAATTTTCCAATTGTTCCTGCAACATCAGCGACTCCCACATGACCAGTTTTTCTTCGCTCAATAGCAGCAACTTTGATTCAAGTTGGAACAGCCGCGCCAGCCACGTGAAAATAGGGATGCACAGCAGCATACAACGTACATATCGCCTGGTCGTGGGCCATGCACAACAGTCGATCTCTTGGAGCCCCAACATCCGACGGCAATTTTCTGGGCTATCGAGAGTAAGGATGACAAGGGCATCCCCGGCCGCCGAACCCATGTCAAGATGCTCCTGAACATTGGCAGTTTAGAATGGACACTGAATAAGAAGGCAGACCAACAGAAGCAACTGAAGATGAGCATCAGAGTGCCCTTCAGGAACTTGTCGCCGGCCTGCTGTTCCTCCCCACTGCTGCCGCTGTGTGGGCGGCCTTTCGTCCAGAAGAACTCAACAACTGGACCCTTGTACAAGATCATCACCAGCGCGCCAGCAACAGTAATTAGGGTCCCTACCACCTTTGTCCACGTGTGCCAGCTCCGCTTCTTCATGTTCTCAACCCTGAAATTGGGCATTGATCAGCTGACTAGTGACTAGATTAGCTACTGGAAAATATAGATGTATCTAGATCACATTGATGTCCATAAATTGAAGTTGGATTACCTTAGTACAACGACAAGAAGGAATGTCATTGCTGGAAGCATGTTGTACAGGGCGGCAGAAAAGCTGGCGGAAGTTAGCTTGGCACCAACGTAGTAGAAGTTCTGGTCCAGAACGGGTCTGTATACGTATCATGTATCCATATTAGTATTTTTTACTATATATTTCATCGTATCAGTTGCATGCATCCAAAGGTTAGGGAAGTGTATGTGTGAGCCAAAGAGAGGATTAGAATGAATACTCACTCCAGTAGTGCTAGCAGCATTATCTTCATGAAGCACTTGAATGTCATCTTCGGCCTCACTTTTCTGCTCAATCACAGAGATGACAGTATAAATATCCATGACAGAAAAGCATATCTTCTTTAAGATCAAAGGAGAAGAAGTATACAATAATGTTCTTCTGATAATAAACATCTCTTAGCTATGCATGTTTATTCTCCAAGTTTCAGTTCTTGAATGCTTACAATTCAAAAGATGCAGTTTGCTCAATTGAAGAGCTCTAATAAAGAACCGGCGACGGGCCTCCTTACAGGAGGGCAGAATGTAGCAGCCTCCATGTCCTCTGCCTCCACTTTGGATCACTCTGGGCTCACCACCACGGGAAGCCCATTTGAGATTTTTAAGTGCTCTAGTTCGCAAATGACTTGAAAGAGAAACATATTAATAGGAAAGAGATCGCAAAATTACTTTATTGATGAAAGACCAAAAAATATAAAAGCTTACCACAACAATTGTAAAGGGCACTCTAGAAAAGTCATTTCCAAGACTTTCAATAATCTGAATATCAGTATCCTTTTTGTGAGTGAAGCACCGAACCAAGACCAATATGCCTACCCCAGATTCAGCAAAAAGCTGCATATATGTGATCATAAACATGAATCCATCCATGTACTTGTGATGAATGGTATGCTACTCAAACTTATATAGTTATGGGGACCTACCCATGCCAAGCTTGTTGTCATAAGCAACAAAAAGGATATGTAGTTCTTCTTTGCGACACAATTATTAAGCCACTAAACTCAAAACCACAGATTAACTAATCAGATTCAGTAAGTCCCTAAAAGATAGATTTGTCCTCTCATAATAAGTTGGAGGAGTCGGGGCCCTTATATTGATAGTGTCCTCTCATAATAATTCCTTAAAAATACATTTGGGTGAAGTTTGGGGCCATTTCATGACAATGTCCTCTCGCATCAAGTCCTTGAAAATACATTTGGGAGGTGTCATCGCTCATATAATTACAATGTCGTCTCACAGTAAGTCCTTAAAAATACATTTAGGAGGTGTCATCGCTCATATGATGACAATGTTGTCTCACAGTAAGTCCTTAAAAATACATTTGGGTGGTGTCAGGTCCCATATCATGACAACGTCCTCTCACAACAAGACCATAAAAACACATTTGGGAGGTGTGAGGGACCTAGATCATGATAATGTCCTTTCATAACATGCCTCTTCAAATGCATTAAGGAGAAGCCAAGGCCCATATATTGACAACGTCCTCTCACAATAAGTACCTAAAAATGCATTTTGGTGAAGTTTGGGCCCATATCATCACAACGTCCTCTCACGCCAAGTCCTTGAAAATACATTTGGGAGGTTCCATGGAGCATATGATCACAATGTTATCTCACAGTAAGTCCTTAAAAATGCATTTGGGAGGTGTTAGATCCCATATCACGACAACGTCCTCTCACAATAAGTCTATAAAAATGCATTTGGGAGGTGTCAGGGCCCATATCATGACAACATCCTCTGATAACAAGTCCATAAAAATGAATTTGGGAGGTGTCAGGGCCCATATCATGACAAATGTTATCTCTCATCAAGTCCTAAACATGCATTTGGGAGGTGCCATATTGTGGTTGTGTTCTTTCACAACCTGTCCCTTCAAATGCATTAAGGAGGATACATGGCCCATATATTGGCAGTGTCCTCTCATAATAAGTCCCTGAAAATATGTTTCCGTGAAGTTTGGGCCCATATCATGATAATATCCTCTCATGACAAGTCCTTGAAAATACATTTCGGAGCTTCCATGGCGCATATGATCACAATGTCATCTCACAGTAAGTTCTTAAAAATGCATTTGGGAGGTGTTAGGTCCCATATTATGACAACGTCCACAACAAGTCCATGAAAATGCATTTGGGATGTGTTAGGGTCCATATCATGACAAATGTTATCTCACATCAACTTCTAAAAATGCAATTGGTAGGTTCTATGACCCAGATCATGATAATGTCCTTTCACAACATGTCTCTTCAAATGCATTAAGGAGAAGCCAGGGCCCATATATTGACAACGTCCTCTCATAATAAGTACCTGAAAATGCATTTTGGTGAAGTTTGGGCCCATATCATCACAACGTCCTCTCACGCCAAGTCCTTAAAAATACATTTGGGAGGTGTCATGGAGCATATGATCACAATGTTATCTCACATTAAGTCCTTAAAAATGCATTTGGGAGGTGTTAGGTCCCATATCACGACAATGTCCTCTCACAAAAAGTCTATAAAAATGCATTTGAGAGGTTTCAAGGCCCATATCATGACAACATCCTCTCATAAGAATTCCATAAAAATGAATTTGGTAGGTATCAGGGCCTATATCAAGACAAATGTTATCTCACATCAAGTCCTTAAAAATGCATTTGGGAGGTGCCACGAATCATTTCTCACAATGCAACATCATGACTATCTCCACAATGCATGTTGTGATCGCGATAGAACATGATACAACATACACTCCAATTCCTTCTAGAAGCTAAGTGTCATCAAACATCTTAAAGCAACTCCATGAATATGACAATGTCCTCTCACGTTAACTCACAAAAATTGCATTTGGGATGAATATTGTGACAGTTTCCACTCACAATATGTTTCAAGTGAAAATGGGAGGTGCCATGGCACATATGATGACAATGTCCTCTCAAGTTTGGGCCTATATCATGACATTGTCCTCTCATGCCAAGTCCTTGAAAATACACTTTCTCTCTCCTTAATTTGTCTTCTCAAAAAATATTTTCCAAATTTGCCAAGTCCTTGCAAATACACTTTCCCATCGTGCAATAGAAGTGCAATGAAGATGAACCTCTCATAATACGGTAGATCTATCAACCATGTTGAAGGCATTGTTGAAGTCAACAAGAGCCGTGGTGACCGTAGTGTGGTGTTGTTGTTCATAGACAAGTCGAGTTACAACATGTTTGTAGAAGGGCCTCAGCACCACCAGAAATACCAATACCATATTGACGACATCAGAACTTACACCCTTTGTTGCAACTTTGGATACAAGGCACTGCCAAAAAGAACCCATAGCAATATGCCGAATGCCATTGTTTGATTTGAGAAGAGGAGTCAATGGAGCACTGGCAATGTAGAGAGCTAGGGAATCTAAACAATGACCAGTGAGCCAAAGATTCACCACAGTTGAAACTGCATGCAAAAAATCATCTTTCACTGCAGTGGCAGCCCCACACATATAATCAATAAGATGTTGTGATCGTAGGCCATCACATGCATAAGAAAATGGCTTGTTCAACCATACAACAAGAAACAACAAATGGAGAGCTAGATATTTCAGACTGAGGTTGTACCAATGGCAGTGGAGGTTGAGGGTGTTTAGCTTCAAGATATGATTAGTAGCTTTTATGGGGGTAACACCACTAGAACACGAATGGTAGTATAAAATTGGCTATCTTTGATCTTAGACTTGGCACGTAGAATACAAGCTTCAGAAGAATGTTCTCGCCCGGTAGGACAACAATGAGCCAAAATCTGAGCCAAGAGTTGTTGAATGACATTAGGTCCTGAATTCCAACTCTCCAAAGCCTTAAGGATCATAAGTTATTGTAGAGAGATGTGTTTTCGAGAAGATTATTCTTGAGCAGACTTAGGGGAGAAGTGATACAGAACACATGCTGGAAGCAACAAAAGACAAATCCTTGCATCAATAGAGCATGGGCAAGAAGCCACCTGGAGTAAGCAAGAGTGAAGAGTGTCGGCAAAGGGCAAACGACAAAGAAGAGGGATGCGCTTTGCGGTAGGGACACCCGTACGGAAGACAAAATCTACAAGATCTGTGTCGAGCTGTAGTCGATCAATAGGCAGAGGCGGTGGCTAAATACGATGACGAGCTGATAGGGTGCAAGAAAAAAAATCTGGAAAGTCAGAATTGATGAGAGCAGGCAAACCAACTATCACATCGAGTGATGCCTCACCAGGCTGTTGAGGTAGAGTGGTAGTAACATCAGACCCATCAAAAGCTTGATGAGGACAAAGCTTGATGAGGACATGCTTTAGACCATGATAGGATGCCAAGGCATACACCACACATCCAATGCTTGGAAGAACAAAGAGAAAAAACCAAGCCCTCCCAAACATCAGCATACTCCAACACCTTACAGATTCCATCAACAGCGACTCAGTGAAGATAAATGAACAACCTGAAGATGATTAGCAAAACTATTAGCTGCTAACGGTTTGCCACGACATGTATGGAGGCTCCTAAAAGGACATGAAACTTATGCAGCAGGTCCAACCATGCAGGATGTAGGCCCCGCGTGGTAAGGGACCACGGGAACAACCTCACGACTTTTCACTTGTGATGCAGTAAGACGATCATAATGTGTCGTTGTCGGTGTGGGAGAATTGAATTTTGCCATTAAAGAGAGCATAACTGAATTTCGCCTCTCGTGTATGGCGGCAGTCCTTCCTGCTAACTTGACCAGGGCAAGCCTGCTTAACACACGACTGTAGGGAATCATGTATGGGTTGCTGCCTCCGATGATTGATGTCGGACTCTATCGTATCGATCCTCGACGTACTAAGACCTGGACGGCTAGGCACCAGGGATGCTCTGAGCGTGATTGTTCCCTAATCTCTTGCTGCTATGGGCGTGGTTGTCGAAAAAAGTCCTTCAAAGTCGGTCTGGCCAAGTCCAACAAAAGTCGATAAGTTGAACTAGACTTGAAGTTACCGCCAGACCTTTCTGGTCGCCTTCCGTCCGCGTTTGGGAGATACTATGGAAGTCGGATCTTAATACTATGGTGTGGGGGAACAAGACGAGCAGAGAACCCCTAACATCAACGACACCGGGGTAGGTACAATAAATAATCAAAAGTAGGTGAAAGCCAAACAGAATCGTCATCGGTTCCCACATCATGTGCAGTGGCTTGGCGCCCTCACATCGCGTCGTCGTCCAACGTGCGGTGACCAAATAAGTGTTGATATATTCCAACAAAAATACACTCGGGAGGAGCCATGACACATTTCTTCTCACAAAAAGTCCCTTTCAATGCATTTCTTAGGAACTGGGGATCATATAGTGACAATGTCCACTCACAAAAATTCTATAAAAGTGTATATGTGAGGGCTGGGGCCCATATCATGAGAATTTTCTCTAACAGCAAGTCCCCCGTAATGTATTTGTGAGAATTCAAGGCCCATATCAAGGCAGTCTCCTCTCATAGTAATTCTGTAAAAATTCTAAGGTTAGGTGACATGAATTTGTGTCATCTATAACTTTGGTGACACACATACATGTCACCTAAATCTTATGTCTCCTTGTATATTACACTTGACTCATATACATGTGTAAACCCCCATTAGAGTATAGGTGATTCAAATGTATGTCACCTATAGTGTGTCACCCTTTCAAGTACGATAAAATGTCTGTCATCTATGTTGCACAGACTACAAGTGACATACATGCATGTCACCTAAAGTATGTCACCCTTTCAAATATACAAAAATGTATGTCATCTATTTTACGTAGGCCTACACAGATTATAAGTCATGTACAAACATGTCATCCAAAGTGCGTCACTTTTTACATGACTGTCATCTATACTATGTTTTTTAGTAGTGTGAGGACTTTGACAATAGGTTGGTCGATTACTGCATAAATATTTTCGAGCGCAGGCATGGAACGTTTCCTCAGAGACAAATCCAAAACGTTAGGGAGATTGAAGGCAGCTTGTGTGAGATAAGCTGGCCCTCTCATACCAAACTGAAACCACGATCGACATAGAAGTCTTATACGAAGGCATTGATTTCCAAACAAGCATAACTCGTACCAAGTTCAACGAGAGTTGAATGAGGATCTATTCCAGGAATGCATCACAATACTTGATAACTGCCTCAAGAACGCCAAAATAGACAAGGGATGCATCCATCAAGTCCTTCTGGTGGGTGGGTCGACTCAGATTCCAAGAGTGCAGTACCTACTGAAAGACTATTTCAACGGAATAATGTTCCGCAGTAGTGTTGACCTAGACAAGGCAGTTGCTCAAGGCGCTGCATTGCTCGCAGCAAAGATGGTTGGTAATGCATACATGGCTGTTCGCAATCTTGTAGTTATGGATGTCACCCCACTATCCCTCGGTATACGTCTTAGGAGCGGTGAGATGAGTGTGGTGGTACCCAGAAACACTCCAATTCCTACAACAAAGGAAATGATATATACCTGCCATGATGAGGTTGTGTCGGTTCAGATCGATGTCCGTGAGGGTGAACAACCACTAGCTGAAGACAACAACCTTCTTAGGAAGTTCATATTCACAGGATTACACCGTTTGCCAGCTAGACTGGTCAAGCTCCGTCTATGCTTTGTAGTTGATGCTAATGGCATCTTGACTGTCTCCGCAGAGCACCGTAATACCGAAAATGGGCAACACACCACACTGACTAATGTTATGTGACTCGAAGAAATATGTTAATCTAATTGTAGATGCGCTCCTAAAATTAAATGGATCTTCGTCCACACGATTAACGCGTATGGTACGGTTTATTTTCCGGATCCAAATAGTGATCTGATTACGGTTCTACATCTATAAATATATACACTCTGGTTAGGGTTTGTAATCATCATGTATTCTGTTTAGACGGCAGCCGCCGTACTCAGGGTGTACTCTGCCTCTTTCAAGAGCACTCATCGTAATCTTCCTCTGTTATAAAGGAAATCTCACCCCCTCTTGTAAGGACCCTGACCTTCGTTTAGGGTTTACCCTGTTTGTTTTGCCTAACCTTGATGCTTTGGTGCTTGCTAATCACCTTTAGTGGTGATTAGGGTTTGGTTGTGCTTTGTTGAGAGTTGGAGGGGCTACTTGCAAATAACCCAAGTCTAGGGTTTTGTGGGCAAGTTTGCCACCTTGTGAGGTATTCCTCTCTCTCTTTGCTTCCTCTTGTGTAGAAGACGTAGGCTTGGGCTCGTTGCTTGAGTTCTTTTGGGCCTGGTTGAGCTTGTTGGGCCTTGGGGTGCCTTGCTTTGGCTTGGTTGAGCATTGTATCAGCCAAGAGAAGTGTGTATCGCCCAAGAGGTGAGTGTATCGGCCAAGGAGTGTGTGTGTTGCCCATGGTGCTGGGTGTTGTGTCGCCCATGATCTTTGACCTATCTTTGACCTCATTTGTGTCACCACCAGTGGACACTTGGTTCTTGATGCTTGCATGTAGCAATGACCTTGGACATGTGTTTAGGGCTTGCTAGAGTGGTGTCTCGTGCACTAGGACAAGTGTCCCTAGGTGGACGGCACCTTGCCTTGCTCTACCTTGTTCTCTCCTCCCTTTCCTTCTATATATGTGGTTCCTTTCCTTGCTTGGAGTCCCTTTTGGTCCCTTAGTTTTCTTCTCCGCCTTGGTGTGCACGACACAACCCTTTCCTTTGCTTGTTGATGGCCGATATCCCCTTGAAGAAGCAAGCTTGGTGGTCGATATCCCTTGGAGTCTCTTCTTCTTTGCTTGGTGGTGCTTGGAGCTAGGAGCTGGGAGCTTGCTTGAGGCGGGCTACATAACTCCTAACCCTAGCTATACTATCTCCTTTTCCATGATCTTTCTTATATGTTGTTGTTAGTTTAGTACCTTGCTTAAGTATCCATGTTGGCCGATCCTCTTTATGGTTTATGGTTTCTTGGTGAGCTTGTGTTCTTGACCCTCTAGGTTTTTGGTTGCCTTGTGCTTGAGGAAGACAATGACCTTGTGAGTGGTGCCTTGGTTGAGATGGGTTGGGGATGTGCTTCCTGACAGCCCTCTTGACCTAGCTTCTTGGGCGATAGGCCTGTTGTGATGGCTGATATGCTTTGTTCTTGTAACGGGTGTCACGCTTCTATCTTACCTTGTGACGGCCATTAGGCCTTAGTCCAGTGGGTTGCACGATACATGGATGAGTTACCTTCCTTGGTCGTTATCTCTAGTGGGTTGACCTGGCCGATAGCTTCCTTGTGACGGGCGTTGCTGGGCAAGTCTGTGACGGGCGTCACATGCCCGATAGATGCCTTGTATCGGCCGATAACACCCTGCTATGACGGGCGTTGCCCGATATGCTGAAGTGCCCGACACACCTCTTGCACGCGTTCCCACCTGACGTAGCGTTGCGCTGTTGCACGCTGGTTGCCTTGGTGGCAATGCAGCGTTGCTGGCCGTTTTGGGTGATGAACCTTGGATGAGGGTAGGTTGCCCAATACAACCTCTAGTGAGGGTTCCTAGCGCTTGTAGTGAGGGTTTTACGTATCATGGAAAGCAAATTAGTTTAATATGTTCTTGCTTAACACTATAGTGACTCCTTACGTACTTAATGATAATGGTTAATGGTAACACTTATCCTTTATATCTAACATGATTATATGCATGAACTTGATCATCATGATTAGTTGTTAATGATAAGGAGAATAATGGTATGTATATAAGTGGTTTGCTTAATGATTTGTCTTATGCACATGATCATCAGTTGATGTATGATTGACAAGTATAGAATCTTTAATGTCACCCTGTATTGGTAAGCATAGTCCTTCTGTTGAGCCTATGATTATTGTATACAATAACCATGCAGGTGATGATTAGCCATGAAAAGGCTATGAGAGATATGTGATGAGTAACATCACTTTGATAATTACTCTTGTTGAAGAGATTGCATATATGATGTGTTTGTCCCATGATGATGATGTAAGCCTTGAGAGGCAATGGCAATATATGATGAGGGATTGAGATCCCATGGCATGTGATGATCCTTGAGATGGATCTGGATGATTGACAAGAGGCCAAGTGATAACATGTGATGTTGGATCCTTGAGATGGATCAGGTTGATGTGATTACAATGAAAGCATAATGTTGAGTTTCATGTTGTTTATTTCCTGTTATAGATTGCATGTTATACAACTTGGTTGAATCTTGCAATCCATATAAAAGATACTAATTAAGCACAGTGGAATATATCATGTAGTTTTCCCTAGCCATAGATCCATCATCGTCAGGAGCTGGTGATGGTGAAACGGGTTCTCCTACGGGTTAACCCGGAGCGCATATTTTTGAATATGCAAGGTTTCTCCTAGCCTCAAATAGAGAGGAAAACAAGTGCAGCTACGGTTGCATACTCGGATATGTGATGAGCATGGTGAACAGGCCCATGGCTCCGAATATGTGATATGAAGAGCATGAATGCGTTCATGGCTCAGAGCACGGTGATCAGGCCCGTGGCTAAGATATACTAGCGTCGTGACCTGTACTGAGGCGGGCTAGAGGAAGGGTAGCTTGAGGAGCTGACCCTGTGGCTGAGGCTACTTGAGCATGAGACTGCGAACCTGCTTTGGTTCTCGTGCACAGACCACGAGGGGGAAGGGGTTGGAGTCCGGCTCTTCCATTAACCTTATATGGCACCGGCTATGGGCTTCACAGCCAAAGGTTGGATTTGAACGGTACAGTTCACTTCCTCAGGGCATAATAAAATACGTAATTCAGCCGTATAGTATTTATTACTTAGGCAAAACTCGAAACATTGGTTGAGGCCTTGTTTGTGTAGTTAATCTGTTATATCTTGCAGTTACTTCTATATTCCTCATGTTATGTGGCAATATATCTTATCTTGTTAATCATGTTGCATAGAGAAGAATTAATTATGTGCCTTCTATACATCTGGTAAGCTTGTCGGTAAGAATAGCTTTGCTTTATATAAACTGCTTTTGTTATACCTCTTATCAGTTATCTGTTGTTACCGTTTTATCTTTCTGAGGTTCTGTAGTTGCGACGGGGAGTTATGTTTCTCGCTGGGATTGTGTGTCTCACCCCGCTGGTTTACAACCTTTTTAGGTGGTCCAGCTAGACGTGGTGGTGGTCGTGGAGTTGCGGCTGAGAGGCTAGATGAGCAGTAGAAGGCAAGCGATGTTTATGCTGCTATTTTGGATGTTTTGTAGTAGAGTCTAGAGTTATCCATGTACTCTCAGGTCCTTGGAGATGTTTTGACGTTGTTTCACGATGTATGATCGTTGATGTTTTGTATATCCTGCTGTTGGCCAGATGTGGGCCTTTATGTATGTATGAACAAGTGATGAACTCATGTGATGGTTAGACAACTGTTCCTTTAAGTTGTGAACATGTATCATATCTTGTATATGTTTGTATAACCTGTTTCCTTGCAGGATGAGGACTTGAATGTAATAGTTTCTCAGTTTATCAACTTTTCGCAATCTGTTTTAATTAAACTTTGTTTTTGGTAATCTGTGGTTATGGTGATTTTTGCACATTTTTGCGTAACACCTCGATGTCTGTGTGATAGTGGGATGTGTTGCCACATGTTTTTGGTATTAGAGATCTAGGTTTGCTGAGTCTATAAGGATTTAGGACTAGGTCGAGTCTGTTCTTGTGAGTTTACCTGGTTTTCTTACAACATCTTCTGCCCTCAGCGGAAGAGAAGCCAAGATGTCTGGAAACCATGAAGAACATGCTCCTGAGCATAGTGATGCTGCATCAGTTGATGGAGTTGCAGGACAGGGACATGAAGATCGGGTGCCTGAGGTCCCCCAACCTAACCCAGCCATTCTAGAACATCCTGCTTACCAACATCTTATGGGGCAGATGATGGCTAAGATGAATCTCATGGTTGAGCGATTGCCAGTGCCTCCTCCGAGAGTACATGCTCCCCATGGAGAATCATCGGGTATTGGGAAGACCTTCGAGCGGCTTCGCCGAGTCGGAGCTTCAGATTATGCTGGAACGGCTGATCCAGCGGATGCAGATATGTGGCTGACAAGTCTTGAGAAGGCTTTCCGGATCCTCGACATCCCCAAAACAGACAAAGTAAAGCATGATGTCTACCTTCTGAAGGGTAGTGCTGGTCACTGGTGGACCATCGAGGAAGAGAAGCGGCCTAGTGAGGTGATGTGTTGGGAAGTGTTCCGGCGTGAGTTCGTCAGCAGATACTTTCCGAAGACGTATCTGGATGAGAAGATCAGTCAGTTTGAGCGTTTGCGACAAGGAACGATGAACATCACCGAGTATGAAACCATGTTCATGGATCTGTTGAGGTTTTGTCCTCACATGGCAGCGACAGATGAGGAGCGGATCAGATGCTTTGAGAAAGGTCTGAGTGCTGAGTTGACAACACATGCTTCTGTGTTGGAGAACCGAGAGCGGTTTGCTACGTTTGTGGAATCTGTCCGGAGGATTGAAAGGCCAGTAAGGGAGAAAAGAGAGTCTGTGTCTCACAAAAGACATGCTCAGTTTCAGGGACAGAGGTTTGGTGGCTTCAAGAAGCCCATGTTTTCATCGCCGTTAGTGATGAGAGGTTCTGGTGTACCGTCGCAGTGGTCTCCGAGTAAGGGAAGAGGCTATGTTTTTTTGCCATCTAAGGCACATAGTACAGCATCGGTGGCAGTGACAGGTCCATCTAGGCCACAGTTTGATAATAGGACATGCTATACATGCGGTCAGATAGGGCATGTCAAGTCGAGTTGTCCCTACAAAGATGATGAAGTGACGCAGCAACCGAGGTAGAATCAACAAGGGTCAGAGAGGCTGCATCCCAGTGGTAGCAGAGGGCGAGGACGCGGTCAGGCATCACAAGATGGATCATCTGCTCAAGGAAGCAGAGGACGTAGACAACAAGCAACGGCCCGATTCTATGCTATGAGTCAGCCGGAGGCGATAGTCAACCCGCAAGTGGTGACAGGTCAGATGGAGTTATTTCATTCTGATATGTCTTCTTCTTGCTTTATATCTGTTTTGGTTGACCCGGGTGCTACACACTCTTTTATCGCCTATAGTATGCTTGAAAATTGTCGTTTGCATGTTAGCTGTAAGAAGGATAGCTTGTTGTTAGAAACCCCTCTTGACGGTTCCTCATTTCTTCGAGAAGAGTGTCCATCTTGTGTCTTGTCTTTTTTGGGACACAACATTCAAGTGGATCTTATACCACTTGATATGCATGGTTTCAATGTTATCCCTGGGATGGATACCTTAGAGAAGTATAAGGTTGTCTTGGACTGTGGTTCCAAGCAGGAGGTGTTTGATGATGGTGGAGAGAAGTGGATCTTCCAGGGAGATAGGAAGATTCTTCTGATGTGTTTGGTGTCAGCTATGGTGGAAAAGAAGTTGTTACGACAAGGATGTGAGGCATTCTTAGCTCACGTGGTGGATACCGTTGTGGTTACCAAGGCGAAAGGTCCTAGTGTTGAGGAGGTGTCAGTTGTCCGAGAGTTTGCAGATGTGTTTCCTGAAGAGTTTCCTAGTGTTCCTCCACCCCGAGAGATTGATTTAGAGATCAATCTGGTGCCAGGAACACATCCAGTTGCACAGACACCGTATAGGATGGCTCCGATAGAGATGGCAGAGCTGAAGAAGCAGCTTCAAGAGTTGTTGGAGAAAAGTTTTATCCGACCGAGTACGTCGCCTTGGGGTGGTCTAGTGTTGTTTGTCAAGAAGAAGGATGGATCGATGCGGTTGTGTATAGATTACCGGCAGTTGAACAAGGTCAAGATCAAGAACAAGTACCCATTACCGAGGATAGATGATCTGTTCGATCAGTTGCGTGGTGCTACAGTGTTTTCAAAGATCGATCTACGGTCTGGATATCACCAGTTGAGGATTAAGGTGGATGACATAGCAAAGTCAGCTTTTAGGATGAGGTATGGTCACTTTGAGTTTGTGGTTATGCCGTTTGGGCTAACAAATGCACCTGCTGCTTTCATGGATCTGATGAACAGAGTTTTCCGTCCATTCTTAGATCAGTTTGTTGTAGTCTTTATAGATGACATCTTGATCTATAGTCAGGACAAGCAAGAGCATGAGCGACATCTTCGTCTAGCGATGACTCTTCTTCGCCAACATCAGTTGTATGCCAAGTTTAGTAAGTGTGAGTTCTGGTTGGAGGAAGTGACTTTCTTGGGTCATGTGATATCTGCAGAAGGAGTCAAAGTAGATCCAAAGAAGGTGGAATCCGTTGCGGATTGGGAACAATCGAAGACGGCGGTAGAAGTTCGTGGTTTCCTTGGTTTAGCAGGATACTACCGGATGTTTATCAAGGACTTCAGTGCGATCGCGTTGCCGATGACAAAGTTGACCAGAAAGGATATACTTTTTGTTTGGGATGATCGATGTCAGCAAGCTTTCCAGAGTTTGAAGGAGAAGTTGACCAGTGCTCCAGTGTTAGTGCCAGATCCTGGAAAGGGCTACGTTGTTTTCTGTGATGCTTCCAAGAAAGGTTTAGGTTGTGTGCTGATGCAGGAAGATCATGTGGTTTCTTTTGCTTCGCGAGAGCTCAAGAAACATGAAAAGAACTATCCGACTCATGATTTGGAGTTGGCAGCAGTGGTTCATGTGTTAAAGATTTGGAGACACTATCTGTGGGAAAGTGTGTCAAATCTTTACAGATCATGAGAATCTAAAGTACATCTTTTCGCAGCATGAGTTGAACATGCGACAACGTCGATGAATGGAGTTGATCAATGATTACGACTGCACTATCGAGTATCATCCTGGTAAGGCGAATGTGGTAGCTGATGCGCTTAGTAGAAAGTCTTCTTCTCTTTCTTCAAAGAAGGCACGGTTGAGTTCTCTGGTATGCCATTGGCGAGTTATGTTTGTTTCTCTACGACAGATGAATGTGCATGTAACATCCCTGACCAGGGTTATAACCTAACCCTAGAAGTTTTGCCTAAATATGTAATTATATATTTGTGAATACTCCCTGGCATGTAATTAAGTTCCTCAGGAACATATATTTTCAATTTTTGCTCCTTTTTAAACAAAGTTGTAGCATTGTGTTGTATGCAGGGACATATGTGCAAATTACCCATTTTATGGGTTTAACTTGCAAATTCACAGGTTAAGATGTTCCTTTGATGTTGAAACATCATTAGGATGTTTATGATGAAGTTTGAAGGATTTCCCAAGCTTGAGCACCAAGGTGCAGCTGTGGAAGCAATCCCTATGCTTGAAAACCCTAATTTGGAGTAAAGTGCAATTTACCCAAATTGAGGGGTGCAACTTGTAATTTTCACCTGCTAGAGTATCTTTTATAACTCTTGTCATCATTTAGAATGGAAATGATGAAAAGGACGCATCAATGAACAATCCGATAAGAAAAATGATCCTTGTGATAAAAATCACCTAATATAGGTATGGAGACCTTTCATGTATGTACCCTAGTTGAAAGTTGGCTTTCTTTACCCTTAGTTCTTGAGATTTCATGAGATTTGCATAAGTTTAGATGATTTTGGACGTGCCCTTGAGCAAGGAGGGACTTAGATGTAAATTCCATGCTTTAGAGGTCCTTATGGTGTAAAAAGGCCTAAAGTATATAAGCCTTTTCCTTGCAAACAAGTGAACGGATCCTTCATTTCCTTCACTTCTTCTCTTCTTTCTCAAACGGCTAAGGCAAAGTTCTGGAGCTCAGGGAGATGACCAACCTGTTCTAGGTAAGAGAACACCACCTTCTAGCTCAAATTCATGGAGGAATTCTTCCTTTAAGGTTGGTTTTGTGGATAGCTCACTTAGTCTTCTTATTCTAGACGACCAATCCTACCTTTCCTTGGAGGAATCACCTCTGACCGAGTTGTGGAGCTCAAGACACCATTAGAGGCGTGAAGCTTGGAAACTTGGAGCTCTAGGAAAAATGTTCTAAGGCGGGTTTTATAACTCTAAACTCTTTGCTTTATATGCATACTTTGTTCTTGCAATTTAGCATACGGTGGAAGAACCGACCTTGACAGAGGTTGAAGATGAGGGGCGTGAATCCCTATGTTACTTTATCAAATGACCTTGGACCCTTTTGGTCCAAACGGTTGCAAACCGTTTGGGGTCAAACGGTTTCAAACCGTTTGCTCTCAAACGGTCTTGCAAGACCGTTTGGATTGAAATGGTCTCAAGAACATTTGATAGGGTTGACTAAGGGACGACCGTTTGAGGGTCTGTTGGTTATATATTGAATTTCATTCCTGCAAATAATCAAAGTTTAATTCTTAACCAATTGAGAGTTGAAGGCACTTCAACATCCTAACCCTAATCGTGTTGAAATTGCTGTTTTTAAGCATAGATCTTGTTGAGTTTTGGGTTGAAGGACCCAAACGGTCTCAAGACCATTTGGGGGTTCCTCTAAACGGTCTCAAGACCGTTTGGTCACAACCCAAGACCATTTGAAGGTCTAGGGTTGAGATAATCTAATGGTTCGAAGGTCCAATTGCAATAAATTGATGAATTGAAAAAAATGCTGATTTTTGACCTAATTGGAGTTCAACCCTAATCTAACCGACTTGGTTTTTGGTAAAACTTTGGGAAAACGGTCTCAAGACCGTTTGGATGATTTCCAAATGACCTCAAGACCGTTTGGGCCAAGTTTGGGCCCAATTGGAGGTCAATTGATAGGTTCAACCTTGAATTGATTCACATTGTTGAATATTGATGACCATCCGATTTGAAACCCTAATTGAGTTTGACTTAACCCTAATTGGCTTTCAATTGAGGGTTAATTTGGTGTCCAATTGATTGAGGATCATCCTAATTGACTCAATTTATAAGTGGTTAACATGGCTTTGGCCAATTGAGGGCTTCAACATACATATCCATGACCAATTGTAACTTTTGAACCACTTGGGAGGTCCAAACGGTTTGAGCCCATTTGGACCAAACGGTCTCAAGACCATTTGGATCCAAATGGTCTCAAGACCGTTTGGGGCCAAACGATCTCAAGACCGTTTGGGCTCAAACGATCTCAGGGTCGTTTGGACCAATCGATCTCAAGATAGGATGATCAAACGGTTTCAAACCGCATGAGCTTCAAACGGTTTGAAAGTCAAAACGGTCAACACACCCAAACGGTCTCAAGACCGTTTGAGGTCAAACGGTCTCAAGAGCGTTTGAGACCAAACGGTCTCAAGACCGTTTGGTGGTTGAAGGTTGAAACCGTTTGAAGGTGTTCAAGGTGGTTTGTACTTAATCAATTGATGGTGTTTTTGGTTCAATGGTGATCTAATCTAAACCCTAATGGTAACCTAGGTCATTAAGGGATTAAGTGATTAATGAGTTGACCCATGATGGTGATCATGAGGTAAATTACCAAAATACCCTTGAGGGGTTTAATTGAGTAATACACTGTTTTAATCAAACCCTAATCACATGATAGTGGTGTATTGGCTTATGTTAGCCTATGAGGACTTAACCCAACCTGATCTAGAGTGGTGTTATCACCATCTACTAGTAAGAGGAGAGAGAAAGTATCCTACGAGAGAGAAAGTACCCTTTTATGGTGGAAACTCAAGTAAGATACCTTCAATACACATGAATGCGCATGATTAGGGTATGATCCACCTATGTGAGATCATGGAAACCCTAATTATGATGTCTAGTTAATCTTAATCTTATTTAAGAGCTTTAATAATGATGTTTCTCATACATGATGATGTAATGAGTACAATTCACCATGGGGTGAATAGTAAACCCTAATTCTAGGGTGCGGACATGCATTGTAAATAGTAAACCCTGATTGATGAAAATTGGGGAACTTGATCATTCTAAGAGTTTGAAGGCATAATCTCTAGAATGAATTGTTTACTGTTATCAATTGAATTAACCATGCAGGTTGTCATGAGTTGATGATCATACCCAGGTATGGATTATGATACTTTATTCATTGAAAGCATGTTTTAGCTTTATGAATAAGTGAAATATCTTGATGCACTGTTAGTGACATCTATTGAGATTTATGGGTTGTGAGAGCCATAAATACCATCAAGGTCATGCTTAACATATGACTTGTGATGAGATGATTGAGAACTGCTGATTGAAAAGAGTTAGGCTTGTTACATTTTAGTATTCTCCTTTTGTAGATGTTATGCTAAATGTAATTATTTGAAGAACAATGTATGATGTTAAAAGAATACTGAATGTACCTAACTAATCAAGTGTAATGTAGAGCCCTGATCATAGATCCATCATTGTCAGAGTCTAAATGATGGTGAAACAGGTTTTCCCAAGGGAACTCCTGGATCACATACTTTTTGTATGTGGGGGAAATGGATGCGTAAATCCTTACATCCTAGTGTAGGAATTGATACCGTCAATCCTTCACTACAAAACCAAATGGTGAGATGTATCACAAATCTCCCAAAGAAAACACAAACACCGCATCGGTGAGAGATAAACAAGAAATCTTCCGATGATGAAGAGAGTACAGAACGCCACTGTAACTCTAAAATAGAGAAGGACCAGATTACCCTGGTAAGCTATAAACAGTAGACGTCTTGCAAGATGTCCTGCAAGCAATCCTCTAACTGACTGAGGAAGATGAGGTCTTAAGAATCCGACTCTTTTAATGACCTAAGTATGATACTGATGTGACTTACTAGTGATCAGTTGGAGTATGAGTGGTATGCCTCATCTCCACAGGGCATAATAATGTTTGAAAAACATAATCAACAACGTAGTATATCAGTTAGAGTTAACTACAACTTACTTGATTGATGTTACACTGAATAAAGTATATGTTCTTCATGTTTCATAAATGTTGAACTCTTGCTTATTACCAAAACTACTATTGCATACTCTGAAAGCTTTTACTGCTTAAGTTATTCTTTGTTTTGCTTATAAAGCTTCTAGTGGAGAGTTATAACTCTCGCTGGGACAATTATGTAAAATTGTCTCACCCCGTAGACTTCAACTTTTTAGGTGGTCGTCGAAGACGGAGAAACAAGAATACAGGTGACCAATCCCAGCAACAGCAGCACCAGGAGCAGCAGTAAATCTCAGGTGGAGATTCAGCCTGCTATGTGGTGTAGTTAGAGTCTGTCCTATGTGTCCTCTGTACTCTCAGGTCTTGGAGTCTTTTGGTGATGAGTTCTTGAGATTTTGTATCATGATGTGTATAATTACTCAAGAAGTAATTTGACAGAGTTGTAAACAGTTTAAATCCTTTTTCTATGGAAAAGGTTTGTGGTTTCAAGCTCTTATCTCGAAAAGTTTTAATTTCCCGTGATTTTTGTCTTCCGCTGATTATCGATTGCTTCTGCTTAAGTTTAAATCGTGATTATATCGTGGTTTGGAGATCGGAGCCCACAATTAAGTGGTATCAGAGCTCTAGGTTCGCCGAGTCTACAGAGGCATAGGACTTAGGAAGTCGAGTCTATCTTTAGTATTCCTTCCTTATCTAATAGAATCTTCTGCTCCTCAGGAAAAGAAGATACATAAGAATGTCAGAGCCACATGATGAGAACGTGGTAGAAAGTAGTGCTAGTGCACCTCAAAGCGGTGCAGGAGTACCAGAGATAGAACAGCATGTACCTGAGCAACCCAGGGAGCCACCCCAGTTTGACCCAGCTGATATGGGTAACCCAGCAGTTCAGACGATGTTCGGGAAGTTTATGACTGCCATGACACACATAACCGACAGGATGCCTATGCCTGCACCCAGGGCACCTGTCCAGCCAGAAGGTCAAGGTATCGGAAAGACATTCGAGCGACTACGTCGTGTCGGAGCTACCGAGTACCTTGGGACTGCCGACCCCGCAGATGCTGATCTGTGGTTGACATAGTTGGAGAAGGCTTTCAGGATTCTCAATATCCCTGAAGCTGAGAAGGTCAAACATGCGGTCTATCTTCTCAAAGGAAGTGCTGGTCATTGGTGGACAATGGAAGAGCAGAAGAGACCTGGAATGGAGATCTCGTGGGAAGACTTTCGGCGGGAATTTGTTCATAGATATTTCCCAAAGACCTTCCTAGACGAGAAGATCTCTCAGTTTGAGAGACTGAGGTAGGGCATGATGAACATTAGCGAGTATGAAGCTAAGTTCATGGAGTTGTTGCGGTTTTGTCCGCACATGGCTGCCACAGAAGAAGAAAGAATCAGGAGATTCGAGAGGGGTTTGAATGCTGACATGACTACCCCTGTGTCTGTCTTAGAAAACCGAGAGAGATTCTCTACCTTCGTTGAGTCAGTCCGAAGGATAGAGAGATCTGTGGTTGAGAAGAGGCAAACTCAGAAAAGATATCCATCATTCCAGGGTTCTTAATCTAAGGACATTAAGAAGCCTAGATCCTCTGCACCTAACCCTCCACCACCTAGATTTAGTTCTTAGACTCAGTGGTCTCCAAATAGAGGTAGAGGACGAGGACAACCACCTCAGGAGACTCAGAGTTCTGCATCAATGTCCGTTACTGGACCACCAAGACCACAAGAGAGAAGCTACTACAACTGTGGTAAGGTGGGACATTTGATGAAGGACTCCCGATCTAAGCCTATCAGTGTGACACAGCCTCCGAGACAAGATCAACAGGGATCACAGAGAAGGCAATCTCAAGGAGCATCTCAAGGACGCGGGCAAGTGTCTCAAGATGGATCATCAGCACCACCTCAACAACAGGCTACAGTGAGGTTCTATGCTATGAACCCACCAGAGGCAGTGGTCGATCCACAAGTGGTGACAGGTCAGATGGAACTTTTATATTCTGACATGTCTGACCCGGGTGCTACGCACTCTTTTATCACTCGAAGAGTGATTCACAACTGCAATATGATAGTTAGTCATAGGGAAGATAGTTTGTTGTTGGAGACTCCGTTGAGTGGGTCTGCTGTTCTGCAAGAAGTATGCTCTCCCTGCATACTCTTCTTTTCTAAGCATCACATTCAAGTGGACCTTATACCGCTTGATATGCAAGGATTTGATGTAATCCTCAGGATGGATACCTTGGAAAGGTATCGAGTTGTCTTGGATTGTGAGTCCAAGTTGGCAGTGTTTGCTGACGAAAGCAACACATGGACCTTTCAAGGAGAAAGAAAGATTCTGCCCACCTGTCTTGTATCAGCTATGGTTGCTGATAAGTTGATGAGGCAAGGATATTATGCATTCTTAGCCCATGTGGTAGATGTTACCAAGGAGAGTCCCAACCCTGTTGAAGTTCCTATAGTTAGGGAATTCGAGGATGTGTTTCCTGAAGAACTTCCTGGTATACCACCACCTCAGGAGATTGATTTTGAGATCAGTTTGGTCCCAGATATGAAACCCATAGTCCAGACTCCGTATAGGATGGCGCCTACCGAGATGGCTGAACTCAAGAAACAACTTCAAGAATTACTTGAGAAGGGTTTCATCCGACCGAGTACCTCACCTTGGGGTGCTCCGGTTTTGTTTGTTAAAAAGAAAGATGGATCAATGCGGTTGTACATTGATTATAGACAACTCAATAAAGTAACAATAAAGAACAAATATCCTTTGCCGAGGATTGATGATCTTTTTGACCAGTTGTGTGGTGCAACAGTCTTTTCCAAGATAGACTTAAGGTCTGGATATCATCAACTCCGCATTAAGGACAGTGACATATCCAAGTCTGCCTTTAGAACAAGATATGGTCACTACGAGTTCACGGTTATGTCGTTTGGACTAACCAATGCACCAGCTGCATTCATGGAACTCATGAATAGAGTTCTTCGACCCTTCCTTTATCAGTGTGTTGTCGTCTTCATAGATGACATACTGATTTATAGTAAGGATGCTCAACAGCATGAGCAGCATCTTCACCAAACTTTGACTTTTCTAAGAGAACATAAGCTATATGCTAAGTTTAGCAAATGCGAGTTCTGGTTATCTGAAGTGTCTTTTCTTGGACATGTGGTATCTGCCTCGGGAATTCGAGTTGACCCTAAAAAGGTAGAATCTATTCTACAGTGGGAACAACCGAAGACACCAACGGAGATTAAAAGTTTCTTGGGATTAGCTGGTTATTATCAAAGGCTTATTAAGAATTTTAGTTCTATAGCCTTACCCTTGACCAAGTTAACCCGGAAAGATGTTCCTTTTGCTTGGAGTGATAAGTGTCAACAGTCTTTTCAGCTGTTGAAGGAGAGGTTGACAAGTGCACCTGTTCTTGTGCTACCTGAGCAAGGAAAAGTATATGTAGTCTTTTGTGATGCCTCCAAGAATGGACTTGGATGTGTGTTGATGCAGGATAAACAAGTGATTTCTTTTGCTTCCCGACAGCTTAAGAAACACGAGGAGAATTATCCGACACATGATCTGGAGTTAGCTGCTGTGGTCCATGCCTTGAAGATCTGGAGACATTATCTCTACGGAGAAACCTTCCATATTTTCACAGACCACAAGAACCTTAAGTATATCTTCTCTCAGCATGAGCTTAACATGAGGCAACATCGCTGGATGGAGTTAATTAAGGACTACGACTGTACAATTGATTACCATCCGGGCAAGGCCAATGTGGTTGCAGATGCCTTGAGTAGGAAATTAGAAACATCAACCATGGATAGAGCACAACTAAGTTCCTTAGTATGTTCTAGAAGAGATATGTTTATCTCTTTAAGGCAAGACAATGTGCAGTTGAAGGTGTCATTGTTAGCTGGTTTGTTAGCTGAGATGCAGATTAAACCTATCCTAAGAGAACAGATAAAGGAGGCACAACAAGTTGATGTTGTAGTTAAACAGATTAGATCTGAGTATGGTGATGAGAAGCGAGAAGGTTTTCATGAGTCAGATGACCAAGTGGCATGCTATCATGGGAGGATGATAGTGCCAGATGTGGATAACCTGAGGAAGTTAATTCTGGAGGAAGCTCATTCTTCAATGTATGTTATGCATCCAGGGAGCACCAAGATGTATCAAAACTTGAAAGATATATATTGGTGGCCTGGGATGAAGAAGGATGTAGCTGAGTTTGTTCTGAGGTGTCCTGTGTGTCAGCAGGTCAAGGCTGAACACCAGAAACCTACAGGAACAATGCAATCCTTACCCATACCACAATGGAAGTGGGACCATGTGACCATGGACTTTGTTTTTGGCCTACCCAGGATAAACAAAGGACATGATTCCATTTGGGTAGTTGTTGATAGGTTGACAAAGACAGCACATTTCCTACCTGTCAAAACAACCTATTCTGCTGAAAGGTTATCCCAGTTGTATGTTCAAGAGATAGTGTGTTTGCACAGAGTTCCTGTCACTATAGTTTCTGACAGAGGTCCCCAGTTTACAAGTCGTTTTTGGGAACAGTTACACAGAGCCCTAGGCACCAAGTTAAGGTTTAGTACAACCTTTCATACACAGACTGATGGACAGTCAGAAAGGACTATACAGACCTTGGAAGACCTATTGAGAGCATGTGTTCTCCAGTTTACCGGGAGTTGGGATCTACATCTGAACTTGATAGAGTTTGCCTATAACAATAGCTATCAACATAGCATTGATATGGCACCATATGAAGCCTTATATGGTATACGTTGTAGATCACCCTTGTGTTGGTATGAGACTGGTGAGCACCAGTTGTTAGGTCCTGATCTTGTGCAGCAAACTACAAAGAAGATTAAAGTTATACAACAACAACTTAAGACTGCACAGGATAGGCAGAAATCGTATGCTGATAAACGTCGTAGACCCCTAGAGTTCCAGGTTGGAGACAGAGTATATCTTAAGGTCTCACCTTTGAAAGGAGTCCTTCGTTTTGGAAGGAAAGGGAAGTTAGCTCCTAGATTTATGGGACCTTATCCAATTGTCGAAAGAGTTGGAAAGGTAGCCTATAGACTAGAGTTACCTCATGAGTTGCAGAAGCTACACCATGTGTTTCACATTTCCATGCTAAGGAAATGTCACCCAGACACCGAGTCAGTTCTACAACCTATGGAAGTAGAATTGAATGAAGATATAACATATGAGGAGGGACCAGTGTCAATCCTTGATAACAGAACTAAAAAGTTAAAGAAGAAAGATATAAGTCTTGTGAAAGTCCTCTGGAACCATCGTGGTGTTGAAGAAGCCACATGGGAACTAGAGTATGAGATGAGAAGGAAATACCCTACTCTTTTCTCCTAATACGCTTTATCGATTTCGGGGACGAAATCCTTGTGAAGGGGTGGATAATTTTTAACATCCCTGACCTGGGTTATAACCTAACCCTCGAAGTTTTGCCTAAATGTGTAATTATATATTTGTGAATACTCCTTGGCATGTAATTAACTTCCTCAGGAACATATATTTTCAATTTTTGCTCCTTTTTAAACAAAGTTGTAGCATTGTGTTGTATGCAGGGACCTATGTGCAAATTACCCAGTTTAAGGGTTTCACTTGCAAATTCACAGGTTAAGATGTTCCTTTAATGTTGAAACATCATGAGGATGTTTATGATGAAGTTTGAAGGATTTCCCAAGCTTGAGCACCAAGGTGCAGCTGTGGAAGCAATCCCTATGCTTGAAAACCCTAATTTGGAGTAAAGTGCAATTTACCCAAATTGAGGGGTGCAACTTGTAATTTTCACCTTCTAGAGTATCTTTTATAACTCTTGTCATCATTTAGAATGGAAATGATGAAAGGGACACATCAATGAACAATCAGATAAGAAAAATGATCCTTGTGATAAAAATCACCTAATATAGGTATGGAGACCTTTCATGTATGTACCCTAGTTGAAAGTTGGCTTTATTTACCCTTAGATATTGATATTTCATGAGCTTTTCATAAGTTTAGATGAGTTTGGACGTGCCCTTGAGCAAGGAGGGACTTAGATGTAAATTCCATGCTTTAGAGGTCCTTATGGTGTAAAAAGGCCTAAAGTATATAAGCCTTTTCCTTGCAAACAAGTGAACGGATGCTTCATTTCCTTCACTTCTTATCTTCTTTCTCAAATGGCTAAGGCAAATCTCTAGAGCTCAGGGAGACGACCAACCTGTTCTAGGTAAGAGAACACCACCTTCTAGCTCGAATTCATGGAGGAATTCTTCCTTTAAGGTTGGTTTTGTGGATAGCTTACTTAGTCTTCTTGTTCTAGCCGACCAATCCTACCTTTCCTTGGAGGAATTACCTCTGACCGAGTTGTGGAGCTCAAGACACCATTAGAGGAGTGAAGCTTGGAAGCTTGGAGCTCTAGGAACAACGTTCTAATGTGGGTTTTATAACTCTAAACTCTTTGCTTTATATGCATACTTTGTTCTTGCAATTTAGCATATTAGTTCTTCTTCTACCTCCCTTCTTCCTTGCACTTTTGCAAGCAAAACGGTTGAAGAACCGACCTTGAAAGAGGTTGAAGATGAGGGGCGTGAATCCCTATGTTACTTTATCAAATGACCTTGGACCCTTTTGGTCCAAACGGTTGCAAACCGTTTGGGGTCAAACGGTTTCAAACTGTTTGCTCTCAAACGGTCTTGCAAGACCGTTTGGATTGAAACGGTCTCAAGACCATTTGATAGGGTTGACCAAGGGACGACCGTTTGAGGGTCTGTTGGTTATATATTGAATTTCATTCCTGCAAAGAATCAAAGTTTAATTCTTAACCAATTGAGAGTTGAAGGCACTTCAACATCCTAACCCTAATCGGGTTGAAATTGTTGTTTTTAAGCATAGATCTTGTTGAGTTTTGGGTTGAAGGACCCAAACGGTCTCAAGACCGCTTGGGGGTTCCTCCAAACGGTCTCAAGACCGTTTGGGCATAACCCATGACCGTTTGAAGGTCTAGGGTTGAGATAATCTAATGGTTCGAAGGTCCAATTGCAATAAATTGATGAATTGAAAAAAATGCTGATTTTTGACCTAATTGGAGTTCAACCCTAATCTAACCGACTTGGTTTTTGGTAAAACTTTGGGAAAACGGTCTCAAGACCGTTTGGATGATTTCCAAATGACCTCAAGACCGTTTGGGCCAAGTTTGGGCCCAATTGGAGGTCAATTGATAGGTTCAACCTTGAATTGATTCACATTGTTGAATATTGATGACCATCCAATTTGAAACCCTAACTGAGTTTGACTTAACCCTAATTGGCTTTCAATTGAGAGTTAATTTGGTGTCCAATTGATTGAGGATCATCCTAATTGACTCAATTTATAAGTGGTTAACATGGCTTTGGCCAATTGAGGGCTTCAACATACATATCCATGACCAATTGTAACTTTTGAACCACTTGGGAGGTCCAAACTGTTTGAGCCCATTTGGACCAAACGGTCTCAAGACCATTTGGATCCAAATGGTCTCAAGACCGTTTGGGGCCAAACGATCTCAAGACCGTTTGGGCTCAAACGATCTCAGGGTCGTTTGGACCAATCGATCTCAAGATAGGATGATCAAACGGTTTCAAACCGCATGAGCTTCAAACGGTTTGAAAGTCAAAACGGTCAACACACCCAAACGGCTCAAGACCGTTTGAGGTCAAATGGTCTCAAGACCGTTTGAGACCAAACGGTCTCAAGACCGTTTGAGACCAAACGGTCTCAAGACCGTTTGGTGGTTGAAGGTTGAAACCGTTTCAAGGTGTTCAAGGTGGTTTGTACTTAATCAATTGATGGTGTTTTTGGTTCAATGGTGATCTAATCTAAACCCTAATGGTAACCTAGGTCATTAAGGGATTAAGTAATTAATGAGTTGACCCATGATGGTGATCATGAGGTAAATTACCAAAATACCCTTGAGGGGTTTAATTGAGTAATACACTGTTTTAATCAAACCCTAATCACATGATAGTGATGTTTTGTCTTATGTTAGTCTATGAGGACTTAACCCAACCTGATCTAGAATGGTGTTATCACCATCTACTAGCAAGAGGAGAGAGAAAGTATCCTAAGAGAGAGAAAGTACCCTTTTATGGTGGAAACTCAAGTAAGATACCTTCAATACACATGAATGTGCATGATTAGGGTATGATCCACCTATGTGAGATCATGGAAACCCTAATTATGATGTCTAGTGAATCTTAATCTTATTTAAGAGCTTTAATGATGATGTTTCTCTTACATGATGATGTAATGAGTACAATTCGCCATGGGGTGAATAGTAAACCCTAATTCTAAGGTGAGGACATGCATTGTAAATAGTAAACCCTAATTGATGAAAATTGGGGAACTTGATCATTCTAAGAGTTTGAAGGCATAATCTCTAGAATGAATTGTTTACTGTTATCAATTGAATTAACCATACAGGTTGTCATGAGTTGATGATCATAACTAGGTATGGATTATGATACTTTATTCATTGAAAGCATGTTTTAGCTTTATGAATAAGTGAAATATGTTGATGCACTGTTAGTGACATCTATTGAGATTTGTGGGTTGTGAGAGCCATAAATACCATCAAGGTCATGCTTAACAGATGACTTGTGATGAGATGATTGAGAACTGCTGATTGAAAAGAGTTAGGCTTGTTACATTTTAGTATTCTCCTTTTATAGCTGTTATGCTAAATGTTATTATTTGAAGAACAATGTATGATGTTAAAAGAATACTGAATGTACCTAACTAATCAAGTGTAATGTAGAGCCCTGATCATAGATCCATCATTGTCAGAGTCTAAATGATGGTGAAACAGGTTTTCCCAAGGGAACTCCTGGATCACATACTTTTGAGTATGTGGGGGAAATGGATGCGTAAATCCTTACTTCCTAGTGTAGGAATTGATACCGTCAATCCTTCACTACAAAACCAAATGGTGAGATGTATCACAAATCTCCCAAAGAAAACACAAACACTGCATCGGTGAGAGATAAACAAGAAATCTTCCGATGACGAAGAGAGTACAGAACGCCACTGTAACTCTAAAATAGCGAAGGACCAGATTACCCTGGTAAGCTATAAACAACAGACGTCCTGCAAGATGTCCTGCAAACAATCCTCTAACTGACTGAGGAGGATGAGGTCCTAAGAATCCGGCTCTTTTAATGACCTAAGTATGATACTGATGCAACTTACTAGTGATCAGTTGGAGTATGAGTGGTATGCCTCATCTCCACAGGGCATAATAATGTTTGAAAAACATAATCAACAGCGTAGTATATCTGTTAGAGTTAACTACGAGTTACTTGATTGATGTTACACTGAATAAAGTATATGTTCTTCATGTTTCATACATGTTGAACTCTTACTTATCACCAAAACTGCTATTGCATACTCGGAAAGCTTTTACTGCTTAAGTTATTCTTTGTTTTTCTTATAAAGCTTCTAGTGGAGAGTTATAACTCTCGCTGGGACAATTATGTAAAATTGTCTCACCCAGTAGACTTCAACTTTTTAGTTGTTCGTCGAAGATGGAGAAACAAGAATACAGGTGACCAATCCCAACAACAGCAGCACCAGGAGCAGCAGTAAATCTCAGGTGGAGATTCAGCCTGCTATGTGGTGTAGTTAGAGTCTGTCCTATGTGTCCTCTGTACTCTCAGGTCTTGGAGTCTTTTGGTGATGAGTTCTTGAGATTTTGTATCATGATGTGTATAATTACTCAAGAAGAAATTTGACAGAGTTCTAAACAGTTTAAATCCTTTTTCTATGGAAAAGGTTTGTGGTTTCAAGCTCTTATCTCGAAAATTTTTAATTTCCCGTGATTTTTGTCTTCCGCTGATTATTGATTGCTTCCGCTTAAGTTTAAATCGTGATTATATCGTGGTTTGGAGATCGGAGCCCACAGTGCATATGGAAGTTTCCTTGTTAACTGGTCTTTTAGCACAGATGGGAGTCAAGCTTACACTGAGACAGCAGATCAAAGATGCACAGCAGATAGATGATGCGGTTCAGTTGATCATATCAAAGTTCGGTAGTGAAAAGCGTGATGGGTTCCATGAGTCCGAGGATGGGCTAGTTTGCTATCATGATAGGATGGTGGTCCCAGATGCTGATGATTTGAGGAAGTTGGTGCTCGAGGAAGCACACACGTAAATGTATTATATGCATCCAGGTGTCACCAAGATGCATCATAGTCTGAAGGACTTGTATTGGTGGCCCGACTTGAAGAAAGATGTAGCTGAGTTCGTGGCAAGATGTGCGGTTTGTCAACAAGTGAAGGCTGAGCATCAAAAACTGGAAGGTACGTTGCAACCTTTGCTGATACCACGGTGGAAATGGAATCATATAACCATGGATTTCGTAGTTGGTCTACCCCGGACAACTAGGAATCATGATTCCATTTGGGTGATAGTGGACAGATTGACGAAGTCTGCCCATTTCCGACTAGTGAAGACAATGTATACTGCCGAGAAACTCGCTCGAGTGTATGTAGATGAGATAGTACATTTGCATGGTTTGCAAGCGACGATAGTTTCTGATAGAGGTCCTCAGTTTACGAGTCATTTTTGGGAACAGTTGCACACAGCGTTGCGAACGCAATTGAGGTTCAGTACCACCTTTCACCCGTAGACAGATGGACAGTCTGAGAGGACTATTCAGACTTTAGAAGATCTCCTTCGAGCTTGTGTTTTGCAGTATTTAGGCAACTGGGATGTACATCTTAGCTTGATAGAGTTTGCCTACAACAACAGTTATCAACAAAGCATTGACATGTCTCCTTATGAGGCTTTGTATGGAAGGAAATGCAGATCTCCTTTGTGTTGGTATGAATCTGGTGAGTATCAGCTTTTGGGTCCTGAGTTAGTACAACAAACAACAGAAAAGATCAAAGTGATACAACAACAGTTGAAAGTGGCACAAGACAGGCTGAAGTCTTATGCAGACAATTGCCGATGACCTTTGGAGTTCCAGGTAGGAGATAAAGTGTATCTTAAGGTCTCTCCGTGGAAAGGTGTGCTAAGGTTTGGTCGGAAAGGTAAGTTAGCACCCTGATATATGGGGCCTTACTCAGTTATAGCACGTGTTGGAAAAGTAGCTTACCGGTTAGAGTTGCCTCCAAAGTTGCACAGGTTACATCCAGTGTTCCACGTCAGTATGCTGAAGAAAAGCCATCCAGATTCGGGAGCAGTGATACAACCAATTGAGGTTGAGCTTGATGAAGATGTGACCTACAAGGAAGGTCCTATGGCGATCCTTGACAGAAGGATCAAGAAGTTGAAGAGGAAGGACTTGGTTCTTGTGAAGGTTCTTTGGATTCATCGTGGCATTGAGGAAGCCACGTGGGAGATCGAGGAAGAGATGAGGAGGAAGTATCCCTCACTTTTCTCTTCGGATTTCGGGGACGAAATCCCTTGAAGGGGGTTAGCTTGTAAGGACCCTGACCTTTGTTTAGGGTTTAACCTATTTGTTTTGCCTAACCTTGATGCTTTGGTGCTTGCTAATCACCATTAGTGGTGATTAGGGTTTGGTTGTGCTTTGTTGAGAGTTGGAGGGGCTACTTGCAAATAACCCAAGTCTAGGGTTTTGTGGACAAGTTTGCCACCTTGTGAGGTCTTCCTCTCTCTCTTTGCTTCCTCTTATGTAGAAGAGGTAGGCTTGGGCTCGTTGCTTGAGTTCTTTTGGGCGTGGTTGAGCTTGTTGGGCCTTGAGGTGCCTTGCTTTGGCTTGGTTGAGCCTTGTATCGGCCAAGAGAGGTGTGTATCGCCCAACAGGTGAGTGTATCAGCCAAGGAGTGTGTGTGTCTCCCATGGTACTGGGCGTTGTGTCTCCCATGATCTTTGACCTAGCTTTGACCTCGTTTGTGTCACCACTAGTGGACACTTGGTGCTTGATGCTTGCATGTAGCAATGACCTTGGACATGTGTTTAGGGCTTGCTAGAGTGGTGGCTCGTGCACTAGGACAAGTGTCCCTAGGTGGACGAC
Organism: Alisma plantago-aquatica; assembly: GCA_963693085.1. NCBI lineage: Eukaryota > Viridiplantae > Streptophyta > Magnoliopsida > Alismatales > Alismataceae > Alisma > Alisma plantago-aquatica. Next base: position 620,477,601 of record OY856410.1, read on the forward strand.
ACCTTGCCTTGCTCTACCTTGTTTTCTCCTCCCTTTCCTTATATATATGTGGTTCCTATCCTTGCTTGGAGTCCCTTTTGGTCCCTTAGTTTTCTTCTCCACCTTGGTGTGCATGACACAACCCTTTCCTTTGCTTGTTGGTGGCCGATATCCCCTTGAAGGAGCAAGCTTGGTGGCCGATATCCCTTGGAGTCTCTTCTTCTTTTCTTGGTGGTGCTTGGAGCTTGCTTGAGGCGGGTTACATAACTCCTAACCCTAGCTACACTATCTCCTTTTCCATGATCTTTCTTATATGTTGTTGTTAGTTTAGTACCTTGCTTAAGTATCCATGTTGGCCGATTCTCTTTATGGTTTAGGGTTTCTTGGTGAGCTTGTGTTCTTGACCCTCTAGGGTTTTGGTTGCCTTGTGCTTGAGGAAGACAATGACCTTGTGATTGGTGCCTTGGTTGAGATGGGTTGGGGAGGTGCTTCCCGACAACCCTCTTGACCTAGCTTCTTGGGCGATAGGCCTGTTGTGACAGGAGATATGCTTTGTTCTTGTGACGGGTGTCACACTTCTATCTTACCTTGTGACGACCGTTAGGCCTTGGTCCAGTGGGTTGCACGATACATGGATGAGTTACCTTCCTTGGTCGTTATCTCTAGTGGGTTGACCTGGCCGATAGCTGCCTTGTGACTGGCATTGTTGGGCAAGTCTGTGACGGATGTCACATGCCTGATAGATGCCTTGTATCGCCCAAGAACACCCTACTGTGACGGGCGTTGCCCGATATGCTGAAGTGCCCGACACACCTCTTGTGCGCGTTACCACCTGACGTAGTGTTGCGCTGCTGCACGCTAGTTGCCTTGGTGGCAACGCAGCGTTGCGCGCCGTTTTGGGTGATGAACCTTGGGTGAGGGTAGGTTTCCCGATACAACCTCTAGTTAGGGTTCCTAGAGCTTGTAGTGAGGGTTTTACGTATCATGGAAAGTAGATTAGTTGTATATGTTCTTGCTTAACACTATAGTGACTCCTTGCGTACTTAATGATAATGGTAATGCTTGTCCTTTATATCTAACATGATTATATGCACGAACTTGATCATCATGATTATATGTTAATGATAAGGGGAATAATGGTATGTATATAAGTGGTTTTCTTAATGATGTGTCTTATGAACATGATCATCAGTTGATGTATGATTGACAAGTATAGAATCTTTAATGTCACCCTGTATTGGTAAGCATAGTCCTTCTGTTGAGCCTATGATTATTGTATACACTAACCATGCAGGTGATGATTAGCCATGAAAAGGCTATGAGAGATATGTGATGAGTAACATCACTTTGATAATTACTCTTGTTGAAGAGATTGCATATATGATGTGTTTGTCCCATGATGATAATGTAAGCCTTGAGAGGCAGTGGCAATATATGATGAGGGATTGAGATCCCATGGTATGTGATGATCCTTGAGATGGATCTAGATGATTGACAAGAGGCCAAGTGATAACATGTGATGTTGGATCCTTGAGATGGATCAGGTTGATGTGATTACTATGAAAGCATAATGTTGAGTTTCATGTTGTTTATTTCTTGTCATAGATTGCATGTTATACAACTTGGTTGAATCTTGCAATCCATATAAAAGATAATAATTAAGCATAGTGGAATATATCATGTAGTTTGCCCTGGCCATAGATCCATCTTCGTCAGGAGCTGGTGATGGTGAAACGGGTTCTCCTGCGGGTTAACCCGGAGCGCATATTTTTGAATATGTGAGGTTTCTCCTAGCCTCAAATAGAAAGGAAAACGAGTGCAGCTGCGGTTGCAGACTCGGATATGTGATGAGCATGGTGAACAGGCCCATGGCTCTAGATATGTGATATGAAGAGCATGAATGCGTTCATGGCTCAGAGCACGGTGCTTGTGGCTCAGATATACTAGCACCGTGACCTGTACCAAGGCGGGCTAGAGGAAGGGTAGCCTGAGGAGCTGACCCTGTGGCTGAGGCCACTTGAGCATGAGACTGCGGTCCTGCTTTGGTTCTCGTGCACTGACCACGAGGGGGAAGGTTGTGGAGTTCGACTCTTCCATTAACCTTGTATGGCACCGGCTATGGGCTTCGCAGCCGAAGGTTGAATTTGAACGGCACGGTTCACTTCCTCAGGGCATAATAAAATACGTAATTCAGTCGTATAGTATTTATTACTAAGGCAAAATAGGGAACATTGGTTGAGGCCTTGTTTGTGTAGTTAATCTGTTATATCTTGCAGTTACTTTTATATATTCCTCATGTTATGTGGAAATATATCTTATCTTGTTAATCATGTTGCATAGAGAAGAATTAATTATATGCCTTCTGTACATCTGGTAAGCTTGTCGATAAGAATAGCTTTGCTTTATATAAACTACTCTTGTTATACCTCTTATCAGTTATCTATTGTTACCGTTTTATCTTTCTGAGGTTCTTTAGTTGCGGCGGGGAGTTATCTTTCTTGCTGGGACTGTGTGTCTCACCTCGCTGGTTTACAACCTTTTTAGGTGGTCGAGCTAGACGTGGTGGTGGTCGCGGAGTTGCGGCCGAGCAGCTAGACGAGCGGTAGAAGGCAAGCGATGGTTATGTTGCTGTTTTGGATGTTTTGTAGTAGAGTCTAGAGTCATCCCTGTACTCTCAGGTCCTTGGAGGTGTTTTGACGTTGTTTCACGATGTATGATCGTTGATGTTTTGTATATCCTCCTATTGGCCGGATGTGGGCCTTTATGTATGTATGAACAGGTGATGAACTCATGTGATGGTTAGACAACTGTTCCTTTAAGCTGTGAACACGTATCAGATCTTGTATATGTTTGTATAACATGTTTCCTTGCAGGATGAGGACTTGAATGTAATAGTTTCTCTGTTTATCAGCTTTCCGCAATCAGTTTTAATTAAACCGTGTTTTTGGTAATTTGTGGTTATGGTGATTTCCGCACGTTTTCGTGTAACACCTCACTGTCTGTGTGATAGTGGGATGTGTTGCCACACCTCCCATGGAGTAGGTCATCCGACCAAACTAAGTAAATTCTCTATTTTGGTTGTGTGATCGTTCTATTTTTTTTTCTCATCTTGTTCTTCCGCTGAACTCGTCGTATTCTCTCATTCAAAATCTTAACAAACTGGTATCAGAGCCCGTGTTCAAGATCAGAACGATGACGAGTCTATACAAGGTTGAGAAGTTTGATCGCAAAATCAATTTCAGACTGTGGCATATCACGATGGGTGGTGTGCTTGTTCAACAAGGAGTCTCTAAGGCTCTGGAAGGGATCGAGAAGATGCCAGCCACTATGAAGGATGAAGAAAAAAAGGTGATGGACCAGAAGGCTCTTAGTGCCATCTAGTTTTCCTTGGACTACAAGGTTTTGACTGATGTTTCCAAGGAAACTACTGCTGTAGGAATTTGGAAGAAACTTGAAGATCTCTATATGCCGAAGTCTCTCCAAACCAATCATAAGTAGTGTCTCTACCTACTGCGTATGGTGGAATGTACTTCTATTCGGGATCACATCAATGAGTTTACTTCTATTATCATGGATCTGGAAAACATAGATATTCAACTCAAAATGAAGATAAAGGCCTTATACTGTTATGTTCTTCGCCCCCCTCATACAAGTAATTCCGTGAAACTATTCTGTATGAAAAATCTTCGATCAAGGTGGAGGATTTTATATCCTCATTATTGTCAAAGATCATGGTTGATAAAGATCTAATTGCTTCTTCTAGCAAGATTCAATCAAAGGCTCTTATGGTGAGGGGCCGAACAAAAGAAAAGGGAAACAACAAGAAGGAAGCCCATAGATCTAAGTCAAAGTCCAAGAAGGTCTGTAAATATTGTAAGAAGACTGGACACATTGTTGATGAATGTTACAAGTTACAGAACAAAAAGAAGAGGGAGAGTGAAAAATAAGAACAGCCTGTGGGTGCTAATGTAGCACGAGAAGATCTAGATTATGTTCATATGGCTTCATTATCGTCTTACTTATCTATAAATTTTCAAACTTCTTGGATTCTGGACTCCGGCTATTTACATCACATGTGTCCACAGAGAGATTGGTTCTCTTCTTATGAGAACTTTGATGGAGGCATTGTAAACATGGCAAATGATTGTACTTCCAAGACTATTGTTATTGGGTCAATCTGTATCAAGATGTTTGATGGAGTCATTTGAACTATCTAAAACGTCCATCATGTTGAAGGTCTCCAGAAAAATCTCATATGTCTTGGCTTGCTTGAAGATATCCATTTTTTACACCATGCTCAGAATGGACTCTTGTCCATTATCAAAGGAGATGACGTTCTAATAAAGGGAATATGTATTCCTGGAAACCTTTATAAATTGATGGGTGAAACTGTGACTGATGAAGCTGATGTTGTTGCTTCCTCAACCACTTCAGATTTGGATGGCACTAAATTGTGGCATATGAGACTGGGATACATGAGTCAGAAAGGTATCAAATTGTTATGCAAGAGAGGATTCCTTGGAGATGTCACTACATGAATGTTAGATTTCTGTGAGCATTGTGTTATGGGAAAGCAGAAAAGGTCACCTTTTCTACTGTGGATCACACTACAAAGAGAGTTGTTGATTATATCCATTCAGACATCTGGAGTCCTTCTCAAGTTCCATCCAAGAATGGTGCTAGATACATGCTTACTTTCATTGATAATTTCTCAAGGAGAGTTTGGGTGTATTTTCTGAAGCATAAATGTGATGCTCTTGATCAGTTTAAGAAGTGGAAGACGCTTACTGAAAAGCAAATAGGAAGAAGCATCAAGACACAAAGAATGGACAATGGCATGGAGTTTTGTTCTTCTAAATTCAATGACTTTTGTCAATATCAAGGCATTATAAGACGCCGCACAGTCAGGCATACTCCTCAGTAAAACGGTGTTGTGGAACATATGAATAGAGCTCTTCTAGAGCATGCACGTTACATGCTGATAAGTGCAGGTCTTACCAAAGATTTTTTAGCAGAAGTCATCTCTACTACATCTTATCTTGTCAATCGTTCTCCTTCTACCCCACTTGGTTTCAAAACTCCAGAAGAGGTCTGGTCTGGTCATGCTACAAAATATTCAAATTTATGTATTTTTGGTTGTCCTGCATATGTCTATTCAAATGAAGGAAAGCTTGAGCCTAGAGAAAAGAAGTGTATTTTTCTGGGTTATGTTGATGGTGTGAAGGGATACAAATTCTGGTTCATTGATCCAAACTCATCAAAGTTATTGATGAAAGAAATGTCACTTTAGATGAGTTTTTCATGTTTTCTGTAAAGCAAGATGGCGTTAATTCTCATGTTACAGGTTCTCAGAGTTCCACAGAGTAGGTGGAGCTTGAAGTCAGTGCACACAGCCTGGTACCTCCTGTTGTTACATAGGAAAATCCAGATGATGGTGAAGATGACACTCCTGAAGAACAAATATATTGCATTGCTACTGGGAGACCAAGAAGATAGATCAAACCACCTACAAGGCATTTAGATTATGTTGTTGCATATGCATTAGCTACTGCTGAAAAACAAATGAGTCTGGTAAACCATCTACCTATGTTGAAGCTGTGTTTAATCCAGATTCTGCCATGTGGATTGCAACTATGAAGGAAGAGATGGAGTCTCTTCAAAGGAATACCACTTGGGTGCTTGTAAATCCTCCCACTAGAAAGAAGATTGTAGGGTGCACATGGGTGTTAAAAAGGAAGGAAGCTGGTCCTGGAGATACTACTGCAAGGTTCAAAGCATGGTTAGTTGTAAAATGGTACAGTCAGGTGGAAGGTATAAATTACAATGATGTTTTCTCTCCTGTTGTCAAACACACCATCATCTGATTTCTATTGGCATTAGTTGCTAGATATGATTTAGAGCTTGAGCAACTTGATGTGGAGACCACATTCCTCTATGATGACTTAGAGGAACAGATCTACATGTAGTAACTTGAAGGTTATATTTCTACTACAAAGAAGGATCATGTGTTGTCATGCCCACATCCCACGATTACCACCAATCATGAGATTAGGGTATGACTATGAGGATTATACTTAATGAAAAGTTCAATCCTGATTATTTTATTCCTTTAATTTCAAACTCTTTGTTTTCTCGCATCCAATCACATAAACAAACTTTACAAGAGAATTAATCTTTGATCACTGTAATATGATCTCAACGTTAATGATACACATCTATACATTCATTCTATTTCTCACACTTCCATGTACATACGACATGATAATTAGATACATTCTCTCTTATTAAGGAAATAAATATACAAACATCATTTACAACTCTCTCACATCTATACAAGGACCTAGAGTGTCAGGGACCGACTGAACTTAACTAATCTCATACTTAACTCATGTGGTAGATTTACTCTGATGCTTTGACCTTCTTCAAGTCCATGTGGTTTCCCTAAAAATTGTGAGTAGTGGGGTGAACCTACTCACTCAGTGAATGAGTATTTCAAAGAAAAAATCTAAAGCACGGATATAATTATAGACATACCTTTTAGCAACTGATATCAATTATAACAACAATAAGCTTTAAAGAGACTAATCATTCACAATAATAAATATGGTAGGATACTCTAGATATCTACAAGAGTGAATCAATATATGAACATGTTTGATTGATAATAAAGAGGACTAATAATTCAGAAACATACAAAGAATTATTGAGTAACTGCACACACTTGTTTAACCTCTCATTCATCTTAATATGCCTTGAACTCACATGAGGTGTACCACAAAATGTGAAAGAATCGCAGAAAGATATGATCTCACTGTACAAGGCTTAGAAGCATGCTCGGGTTCCTAAGCCTATCTCTTAAGTAAGACCGCGTCTGCAATGAGCCTCGACACTTCTTCCTCTCGCCGGCTAATGGGAGTCGTCGGATATCTTAGACTCCACCTCTCAACCTGGGTACTCAGGCGGTGAGTCAAAGCCCTCATGCTTATTGTGCATCAATGGACCTACTGACCACTGATCACTACAACATGTAATACATGTACCACCAACATCCCAGGTTGGTGTTGAGTACCACACAATTGTAAGGAGTCTTCCCTACCGGTCAAAATTCCTGCACCCTACTGGTGCGCTCCGACTTATCTCGATCTGGACTACCTCCAGTCGAGAAACCGTTTCCTCCCCACTGAGCAGCCTTCATCCTATGAGGATTCTACAATGTTCAGGGCATCTACAAGTCTAATTCACTCTTTTCATACACAATTCAATAATCACATCAACATATCTTAGTTTAGATATATAAACCATTCGTTTCATAGACCATCTGATAACATTTACCACAACTAAACTATTAAGCATCACCACATCTCATATTGAGATTATTGATATCATAGTACTTGATTCATTGAACACCCTATCCTTAGGATTTCATTTACCTCATTCACGTATCATATGACTCTCATAAGGATTTCATGCGACATAAACATTCACTAAATAAAGTCTGTTATCAACAAATCATATAAAATTAATATATGTATGAAACCTTGGAACTGAGCTGAATTTGAGTTTCCATGTCGTTCACTGAGAAAACATGCATCAATAATAAAATTTAATAAATAAAGTCTATCATGTCAAGAAAATCCGTTCAAATGTATTTCATGATATCTATTCTCAAATATCCAACTTTCCTCACATCTAGGGTTTCACCCTCTTTACTGAGATATCAAACAAACACTATTCACCTTAAACGAAATCCAAGATAGTATCTGACATATATGTACTATGGATTCAGATAAACAATCATTCATAACCAAGGGGATTCATATAAACAAATTTCTCTATTTAAATTATACAATAATTTCAGTCATACACAAATTTCCTATATTTCAGTTTACTCTTATAACATTTGCCAATACTTAGGGAATTCTCATTAGGATGTATTGTAAACATTTCTGATATGATTTTATCATCTGAAACTCTATGCCACAACCAATCATAGGAAAAAAAGAAAGAGAAACAACCATTTCAATATTTTCATACTCTTGAGGTGATACCATGACATTGATAATATGATCCAACTATATTAGTTCATATGGCTCAATATGTACTATAGTTATGTATTACCTCTAAGCCACATAAGAGAGTTCACCATGTTGTTTTAAATTTTACTATTGTGCTACTCAAATAGCAAAACAGTCTTGAGTTGAAAGATTAGATTCAACAACAATTGTACAATACTACTCATGACATCCCCATTGGATCATGGATGGATAAGGTGAAGCATTACCATCACATTCCATACTATTCTCAAGTATGAACCCACACATAATTCAAGGTGTAACCATCAGGTTATAGCATACTAGGGTTTCAACAACAGTAACTGAGTACTCCATGATTGTATTAGTCATTCAAGGACTATTCATACCCAATTATCATCACTTATTCAAGCTAGGTATAACAAGCTATACCTCATTAGGGTTACATATCAATACAATATGGTTATCATCCCTTCTATTCTATGAGTGAATAGGTAAGACTACCTTATTCAAGGTAACCCTCCATTTGTTCCATCATCATTCAACCCATATCACCATATCACAATTGCACAATACTAAGATGGATTACTAGTATGAATGACTACAACTATCAGAAACCTTTAATTAATATATTGCTTGCACATGTACACTGAAATCATGCATAGAACCAATTTACATCCCTTAATATACCTTCAACAAATTATACTTCTAAAAATAAATGTACATATTACTAAAATCCATTGTTTGCTCTTATCTCTCTCCTCATTCATTACCACTTAATTTTTGCTACTTATCCTTCTCATTTTAATCATGTAGATTAAACATCCCTAAAATTGAAAGATACAAGGTATAAATAGATTATTCATCATTCTTGCTATCACTGCAAGAATTTATTTCATATCACACTTCACTCATATTGTATTTCTCCTTTTGTTTCAAACACACTTGTTACATTTCAAATATATCTTACTCTTTGATCTGAATCATTTCCATATTGTTTATCTACCTTTCAGATTATCTACCTTTAAACCCTAGATTACTACCAATGATAATTTACTTCTCATAGTGCAATTCTCATGATCTTGTTTCATAAAGATGCTAGTATTCAAGGTCAAATCACTAGTGACAACCCTTAAACTACTACAACTCTAAACACTCTATGGTTGGGTCTTTATCAATAGCATGACATTATTATGATGTGACTTTACTCCTTTAATTTGAACTTCAAACTTTGGATCTCACAAGTTTTACTAAAGTCTTCCTTATCTTATCAATTGAATTTCCTTTCTCTTACTTGGCCATTCAGATAGATTACATTCTCAATTTACCCTTCCAGGGTTTCATCATCATATTGTGTGTCATTATTACATTCACTATATGTCTCTACCACGGTGGTTATGCATCATATATGATTCATTTTCTTATCACTTCATTCCCACATTGCTCTGATTAAGTAATATATGGAAGAGAAGATGATTCTGAGACTTAGAATTCTTATCTACAAACATTCCCTTAATACATTTCTTGTATGTAGGTTTCATTAGTTATCAACAAGGATACCTGACTAACTTGCACTTTCTTGAATCTCGCAACCTCTTTCTTTTATAATCTATATCACTCCATTATGTTTCAAACCCTTCCTTACTTTCCATAATCCCCTTACCATATACTAATATTCCACCTGTCATCTTTAACTTCTACTTTTCTCTTGTGATCATGTTGATTATTCATATGTATGATCATGTATACCGTGTTGGACATATTTCTTTTTATCCTTCTACTAATGTGAAGTTGAAATTCTAAATCAATAATCTCTCTACTAGTTTCAACTCATGTTTAATACATTACATATCCTTCATTTTTAATCAAATGGCTCATGCATGGGTCAAAGTTAGTATCTCTTTCAATCAAGTTTTACCCTCTTGAATATATTCTACCTTTGTATGACTTATATATTGGGTGAGCTACACTTTTGTTCTTCTTTTAGAAACTAGTTTGTTTTTCTATAGAGACTTGGAATCCAAAGGTAATAAGGATGAATCTATTAAACTTCATAATTAATGTATACATTCCATGCTCTCAATTATGTCATGTAATCTCCATTCCTTAATCAAGTTCATCATTTCCAACATTTCACTTTGTTTCAACTACGTTTCTTATCCTAGTCGTATGATTTACATGTTCATCTAATTCCCTTTACTTTAATTATTTTGAAGACTCTTCACTTCTATCTACTTATTGTATACTTAACTCTTTTCTTATATTTTCCCCTTGCTTTGGAGTACATAAAAGCATTGTACTCAATTATATGATCCATTCCTCATGATTGATTCTGACTATCTTGATCTTTACATACTTTTCTCATACCTTTTCCATATTTGATATTTAAATTTCATATAATACTAATCATTAAACTTAATCTAAACCTTATGTTGTTTTCTTTTATTCCCAATTGCGGGTTTCTCATGTGAGGCCGCAAAGTTGGATCTCAGATATCATTTCCTACTGATTCTTAGCTATTCCAATCTTTCTGTATGTTTCAACATCTAAGTGTATGGACATTCTCACAATGATGTGTGTCTAATTTATCCAGAGTCTACTCTTATTATATTATTAATAGGAGTCATTAGATCCCAGTATCGCATCCTGCCAGTCGGACCAGGCCGAACCTGCAGTCCTGAAGCCAAGAGCTAGTCAAGATTAACCAACTCCTATTAATGTCAAACATGTGGAAAGAATATCCACTTAGGGAAAACTCATTTAAATATAACTTCTGGTCTAATTGATACAAAGAATATAAATAATAACTGAATCACTTCATGATACACAACAATATAAAAGAACCATATATATTCTACAAGCTGATAATCTAAATTCATACATATAAGAGAATTTCTATTGATCTCCAATAAAATAAGAAATATAAAGCAAGAGTTGTATCACATTCTATGTTTAATCTCTTAGTCGTTCAATACTTTCTAGTCTCCTAACCCTAAGATTTCTAGGGTTTCTCTCTAGCCCATCCTTCCTCTGCATACCTGGCCAGGGCATTCGGAGAAGAATAGACAGAGTAGCTTGATACTGGTTAGCCTAAGTATCCAGATACTTGGCTAGGGTATTCAAATGCCCAAACCTCCCAGAGCTAAAGACACATCCATTCTTAACTTCCACACTTATAACTCTAACTTTCTATCCTAATGGTCCCTAACAACTCAACCTAAGCTCTGATACCAAAAGTTTGTCACGCCCGCATCCCACGATTACCACCAATCATGAGATTAGGGTATGACTATGAGGATTATGCTTAATACAAAGTTCACTCTTGATTATTTTATTCCTTTAATTTCAAACTCTTTGTTTTCTCGCATCCAATCACATAAACAAACTTGACAAGAGAATTAAACTTTGATCACTCTAATATGATCTCAACATTAATGATACGCATCCATACATTCATTCTATTTCTCACACTTCCATGTACATACGACATGATAATTAGATACATTCTCTCTTATTTAGGAAATAAAGATACAAACATCATTTACAACTCTTTCACATCTATACAAGGACCTATAGTGATAGGGACCGACGGAACTTAACTAATCTCATACGTAACTCATGTGGTAGATCTACTATGATGCTTTGACCTTCTTCAAGTCTGTGTGGTTTCCCTAAAATGTTTGAGTAGTGGGGTGAGCCTACTCACTCAGTGAATGAATACTTCAAAGAAACAATCTAAAGAAGTGATATAATTATCGATATACCTCTGAGCAACTAATAACAATTATAACAACAGTAAGCTTTAAAGAGACTAATCATTCACAATAATAAATATGACAGGATACTCTAGATATCTACAAGAGTGAATCAATATATGAACATGCTTGATTGATCATAAAGAGGACTAATAATTCAAAAACATACAAAGAATATTTGAGTAACTGCACACACTTGTTTAACCTCTCATTCTTCTTATTATGCCCTGAACCCACATGAGGTGTACTATAACATGTGAAAGAATCGTAGCAAGCTATGATCTCACTATACAAGGCTTAGAAGCATGCCCGGGTTCCTAAGCCTATCTCTCGAGTAGGAACCCATTTGCAGCGGGCCTCGACACGTCTGCCTCTCGGCGGCTAATGGGAACCACCGAATATCTCAGACTCCACCTCTCAACTTGGGTACTCATGTGGTGAGTCAAATCCCTTAGGCTTACTATGCATCAGTTGACCTACTGACCACTGATCACTACATTATGTAACACAGGCACAACCGGCAACCCCAGTTTGTGTTGGATACCACACAAATGTAAGGAGTCTGCCCTACTGGTCAAGACCCCCGCACCCTACTGGTGCGCTCCGACTTACCTCGATCTGGACTACCTCCAGTCGGGAAACCGTTTCCTCCTCACATCGCTGGCCTCATCCTGTAAGGATTCTACAGTGTTCTGGGCATCTACAAGTCTAATTCACTCTTTACATTCACAATTCAATCATCAAATCAACATATCTTAGTTTAGCTCTGTAAACCATTCGTTTCATAGACCATCTGATAACATTTACCACAACTGAACTATTAAGCATCTCCACATCTCATACTGAGAACATTGATATTACAATACATAATTCATTGAATACCCTATCCTTAGGGTTTCATTTACCTCATTCACTTATCACATGGCTCTCATAAGGATTTCATGTGACATAAACATTCACTAAATAAAGACTGCTATCAACAAATCATATAAAATCAATATATGTATGAAACCTTGGAACTGAGATGAATTTGGGTTTCTGTGCCATTCACTTAGATAACATGCATTAATGATAAAATTGAATAAATAAAGTCTATCATGTCAAGAAAATCCATTCAAATGGATTTCACAATATCTATTCGCAAATATCCAACTTTCCTCACATCTAGGGTTTCACCCTCTTTACTGAGATATCAAACAAACACTATTCACCTTAAACGAAATCGAAGATAGTATCTGACATATATGTACTATGAATTCAGATAAACAATCATTCATAACTAAGGGGATCCAGATAAACAAATTTCTCTATTTAATTATACAACAATTTCACTCATAGACAAATTTTCTATATTTCAGTTTACTCTTATAACCTCTGCGAATTTTTCATTAGGATGTATTTTATACATTTCTAATATGGTTTTATCATCTTAAATTCATCCAAATAGAGGAAGATTCCATTTCATATCATTTTGCAACAACTTAGATCAAACAGACAATTCAGGGTTTATAGTCGCATACTAATCAATTAAAGATTATGGACGATTTAACCAATTTTCATGTAATATACTATTTAAAGGAAGTTCCCACTCACCCTAAGGTGTGAAAACACCTGAAGAACGCAGCTCACCCCTGAAAATCTTGATCTCATATCAAATCCCTAGCAGTTCACCTGATTCTTCTTCCTTTCAACTTGGAAACCCCATAAAATGAGGGAGTATGAAGAAAGAGTGAGAAAAGGGGAAGTTTGGATACCATTTCGGATCAAATCATAGGAGGGACGGAATCTTGACGTGTGAGAGAAGATTCACCATTAAATTCTATACAAAGAATCTAAACTTACTTGATTTCATACAAATTATGAGATCTACTAGTGTGTTAGGTTGACCACATAGAGAAATTGAGCTGCATGGGTGAATTACATATTAACCCCTCACTAAACTTTTTTTCTTATTTTAGGAGATTTTTTCTATCATAAAAAAGTTATTGTAAATCATCTATTTAAGAGATCAAACCTTACCTAAAAATTATGAGAATTTAGCATGTTGTCTATAATTGAGTTACAAAGCTTCAGTTTAAATTTGAGATCATTCCAAGCATCCATTAAATAATTACAAATCGAATAATACACTGTTATCCATAATTCTACATAATCATCAGTTGAACAGTAAATGCCCCAGAAGGCCATGCTAGCTGCCACAACTGTGCTAAGATGGACCCAGCACAACTGTGCTTCCTACCATGGCTGTAGTGCATTGGTTTCAGTAGATTTGAGTATAAAAGTTGGTCAATAGTTCAATTCTTTCAAAACAAACGTGTGGCCTAGAATGTTCGTGCCACCAACGACCCACCACGGTTGTGCTACCCACCACAGCCGTGCTATCCTATCCTTTAACTATAATTTTCATTCTCCTTTGCATACCTCTCTCATTCCTCCCTAACATGAGTCTATTTGGTGAAAACCCGAATTTCATCCGACTAGGGTTTATATTTTTTAAACCCTAATTATACAAAGATATAGCATACTTGGAGTTCTTATTAGGTTGAACATATCATGATTGAGATATCATTGTTAATTATGTTTAAGTAATTATCAATCTAGTAAAGCATGTAATCATCCACATAAACCCTATCTTACTGATTAAGCTCAGATACGGTTATAACATGTGTGCTTATTAAAGAAGTCACTTTATGATTGAAGCAATCCCCACGTCAGCGGTATCGTAGATTTGATTCTTTCATGGTCAATCATGGATATTTGAGGAGCTGATATGACATTTGTGTCTACTTGAAGAAACTTCCTAATGAGTCTCTCATTTGCCTCTTGCTCTATGTTGATGACATGTTGATTGCATCAAGAGATACTTCTGAAATCCGTAGTCTGAAGCAGTTATTTAACAAGGAATTTGAAATGAAAGACTTGGGAGTAGCAAAGAAAATTCTGGGAATGGAAATTATTTGAAGTCGTAAAGCTGGAAGATTACTTCTCAGTCAGGAAAAGTATGTGAAGAAATTTTTACAACGTTTCTCTATGTCTGATGCATCTCTGGTATCTATTCCTTTAGATGATTAGTTCAAGAAGATCTCATCTACTGAGTCACCGCAACCTGAAGAGGATGAAAGCTACATTTCTCGTGTTCCCTATTTCAGTGCAGTTGGTAGCATCATGTATGTTATTATTTGTACGCATCCGGACATAGCACAAACAGTTAGCATGGTGAGCAGATACATGTCCAATCTAGGAAAGCAAAATTGGCAAGAAGTCAAGTACATTCTTAGGTACCTTAAGGGTGCATCTTCTACATGCCATGGATTCGGCAAGAGCACAGAGATGCTTGTTGATTTTTGTTGATTATGACTTTGCAGATGACCGTGATAAAAGGCATTCTCTTACAGGCTATCTTTTTACTCTTGGTGGCTGTGTTGTAAGTTGAAAAACTACACTACAACCAACAGTTGCATTGTATACTACTGAAGCTGAGTACATGGCATTGACAAAAGCCATAAAAGAACCTACTTGGCTTAGAGGACTATGTGCTGAATTTTGTATTCTCGAGAAGACAACGGCCATCTACTGTGACAGTCAAAGTGCAATTCACCTTACAAAAAATCAGATGTTTTATGAAAGGACAAAGCACATCAACATCAAGTATCACTTCATTAGAGAGGTGATAGCGGAAGGGGAAGATTGTGGTGAAGAAGATTGCAAGTAAAGAAAATCATGTTAATTTATGACAAAGCCGTTGTGAGTTTCTAAGTTCGGACATTGTCTGGACTTGGTTAGTCTATACAACCTGCAGTGACGTCCTTAGGGGCTGAAGGACGAGAAAGATGTGCTATTATTCTTTTTCAGAGAGCTACATACTTCGAGTCAAGGTGGAGACAGTTATGTGCCTTGAAGAAATCTGTTGATCCGATTGTAGTTGTGGTCCTAAAATTAAATGGATCTTTGTCGGCCCGATTACCGAGCATTGGCGGGCCTTAGCCCGCCAATGCCAAAGGGGTGCGGGGGGAGATGTTGATTAACGAGTATGGTATAGTCTTTTTTCTGGATCCAAATTGGAATCTGATTACGGTTCTACATCTACAAATATATACGCTCTGGTTAGGGTTTGTAATCATCCTCTATTCTGTTTAGATTGAAACTTCCGTACTCAGGGTGTACTGTGCCTCTTTTAAGAGTGCTTGTTACGACCTCATCTGAGCTTAATTGGTAAACTAGGGTTTACCTAGACAATTGCAAAGATTAATTGGAATAATCATTCTTGAAATCTAATTAATGACCATAACACAATTAGGATGTTTTAACTATGATAAGAAGTTTAAGTGTTTGTTTGTCTTGAGAATTAGGGTTTGAGAAGCATAGACCCTAATCGGCCCAAAATAGGATTTTAATGATACATGAATACAAAATTTGATAAGTATAGTGTCTCAGTAAATGATTTTTAGTATTTTATGTGTAACTCTAATTTAGTTCAAATTTGGATATGATTTGGATGTATAAAATGTTAACAACATTGGAAAATATCAGAATTTTTGAAGAATGTTCTGACCTGTTTATCGGTCGAGTTTCAAACTCGACCGATCATATTTCCAGATTTATATTGCAGTGTGGTAATTGAATTTTTTCTTTTTATTGGTATATCCAATTGATCTAAAATTTTAAATGTGCTTGAAAAACACAGTTTTAGACATTCTGTTAAATTGGAATAATTTTTGGAGGACTTTTGATCTCTACATTGAGGGTGTCGGTCGAGTTCTGTGCAGGACAAACTCGACCGAATCTGCTGCAGACTGCAATATAGCAGTGTACTGTTTGATTTTTAATTATTTATTGGTAACATGAAATGATCTCAAATTTTTATTGGAGGTCTGAAACTTCATGCGGTATAACATATAAAATTTGCAGAATTTTGGGAGCTTCTGTTTGCTATTCAGTAGGCAAATTACAGAAACTATTGTGAAACTGAATATTCAGCCAATATAATTAAAGTTGAGTGTTGGGTTAATATGCAATTGACCTAAGCAGATCAAATTGACTTATATGATCGACCACACACACACACAGCTCTCATTATTCGTCATCCGCCCCAGAGAAATGAAAATCTAGAGAGAGAGGGAGAGTTAGGGCTTGAGTGGAGAAAGAGGAGGAATTGCTGACCTAGGGTTTTGCGGTCCGAGGAATGGTGAAATCAAGTAAGTTTAGATTCTTTGCATAGACTTTTATGGTGAAACTTATCTCTCATGTCAAGATTCCGTCCTTGCTCTGATTTGATCCAAGATGATGTTGAAATTCCCTCTTTTCTCACCCTTTCTTCATAATCCCTCATTTTCAAGGTTTCCGAGTTGAATGGAAGAAGAATTGGGAGATTTGCTAGGGATTTGATATGAGTTCGAGATCCCCTGAGTTGAGCTGCAGTTTTGAGGTGTTGTCACACCTTAGGGTGAGTAGGTTCTTCCTTCAAACAGTGTAATGCACGAAATTTGATTATAGCATCCAAACCCCTAATTGCTTAGTATGTGATCCTAAACCCTGAATGTCCATTTGTTCTGTGTAGTTGCAATTTGATACGAAATGGGCCCCTTCTCTGTTTGAATGACTCTCTGATGATAGAATCATATTAGAAATGTATACAACACATTCTAGAAAGAATGCTTTTCGGATTCATATTGTATGATGTAATTAGGGTTTAACCTACATGAGATCTCACTAGAGTTTTAATCCAATTGAAGGGATATCTAGACTTAAACCAAACCTAGGTCTAAATGCTCTCAATCAAGCTTAAGGCTATCATATTTCAATATTTAAAACCTTTGGGATTCGTCACTAAGTCTATGACTTTGATTTCACTAGTTTAAGCTCAAATGATCTGTGCCACGGCCGTGGGGTGACACCACGATCGTGTTGGAGGAAACCCTAATTGAACACTTAAAGATCAAAGTTAAATAAAGAGGACTAGTAATCCTATAAGTGGTTAGGATGTATCTCATGGGTTATCTTAATTGAATTTTATTCTTGATACATGATATCTCAGTGAATGGTATGGAAAACTTAAATTTAGTTAAATTTTCATGGTTTCATATCTATATTGATTGTATATGATTTGATGAAATCAATCTTTATTTAGTGAATGTTTATATCCTATGAAATCCTTATGAGAGCCACGTGACAATTGAATGAGGTAAATGAAAGGGTGAATGAGGTGAATGAAACCCTAAGAGTAGGGTGTTGGCATGTGATAAATGAATAAGGCAGATGAAACCCTAAGGATAGGGTGTTCAATGAATCGTGTTATGGTGATATAAAAGGTCTCGATATGAGATGTGGTGATACTTAACTGTTGAATTATATGTTTCTAGTGCATTTAACTTTATATGCTTGTTCTCTCTAAGTTGATATCTACATACTGCAGGCTTCTTATTTTCAATACATATCTCGTAAATTGCAGGTGATGAGTTATGACATGCCCTAGAAAGGGATGTTACTGAGACATGATATATGTTGAATACATAAGTTATGATGTTTCTTATGATATGATATGGCAGGCCGTGTGAGCCTTGTGAGAAATGTTAAATGACTTATGATTTCTGTTTAAAATGTACCTATAATGTTATTGTTAGACTTAGGTGCCCTGAACACCGTAGAACCCCTTTGAGAGGTCTGCTTCTTAGGGGTGAAACTCGTGTTGCAACAATAACTGTGCGGAGTCACGGTGGCACGAGGATAGAGATACAATGTTGCAACAAGAACTGTGTGGAGTCACGGTGGCACTGTAGAAAATAGGGGTTATTCAACATTAATCTGTGTGTGTGTCACGGTGGTAACCCAGTGAGACTCTCCGCCTGTGTGCTCAGGTTAGAGGAGGAGTCTAGAGCACTCGGAGTTAGTGCATTGAGGCCGGAGAGCCTGTGGTCCTGTAGTAGAACAGGGCTGGCAGTCAGACTTAGCATTTCCCAGGTGTGTCGCTAAGTCTTGTACGGTGTGGCCGTAGTGTACTGTGAGTCTCTATGCAGAGTACACTGCATAGATCAGGGCATAAGCTAAAATATGATTATATAGGTTCACAGAGTCCCTTATAAATGAAAGAGTTAAGGAAGACTAGAGCATAGTCTTCTAGTAGTTATTCTTTGGATGCAATATTTACATTCTTTGTTATTTCAATTATATTGTTTTAGAACTGCTCAGTGTAGTATTTATTGTTGTTAAATTTCATATCATTAACTCAAAGTTATATCTGTAATCACATTAGTGCCTTAGACTGTTTCTTTGAAGTATTCATTTACTGAGCGAGTAGGCTCACCCCTCTACTCAAACATTTTAGGGTTAACCGCGTGGACTTGAAGATGGTCAGAGCATCAGTGTAGATCTGCTACAAGAGTTAAGTACAAGATTAGTTGAGTCAGTCGGTCCTTGTCACTCTAGGTCCTCAGTAAGAGATAAGAGAGAGAGTTGTAATTACGATGTGTAATATTGTTCCTCTTTTGATATGTATGCTAATTAGCAAGTTTTATGTGCATAAGGTGTGAGAGACATCATGAATGTTTATACATGTATCTATACTATTGAAGTCTGATTAGTAAAAGAAATGTTCAGATTCCTTTGTTAAGATGTTATGTGGTTCAATGCGGGGAAACAATAGTTTTAAAGAAAAGAAAAAAAGATAAGGGTGTTCTTTGTGTTACATATAAATCCTATCTTATGCCCTAATCTCATGATTAGAGGAAATTGTGAGATCGGGGTGTAAAAGCTTGGTATCAGAGCTTAGGGTGAGTTGTCAAGGACCATTAAGTTAGTAAGTTAGCATCATAAGTGTGGAAGATAGGAGATGTTTTGATGTTAGCTTTGGGGATTTGAGTATTTGGATATCCTGGCCCGATATCTGAGTACTTGGATCAACCATTACAAGCTACTCTGTCTATTCTCTCACGTATACCCTGGCCAGGTATACAGTGGAAGAATGGGCTAGAGAGGAACCCTAGAAATGTTAGGGTTAGAAAATGAGAAAAGAAACAATAATTAAGAGCATAAATGTAAAAGGAGATAGAACTTACATTTCATAATGTTGTTTTTGTTGGAAATGTATAGAAATGCTCTTATATGTTTGAATTGAAATATTCAATACTTTGAAATATGGGTCTTTAGTATCTGTTGTATACTATGCAGTTGTAGCATTTATTGATTTCTTTCTTTGTAACCAGTAGACTAGAATTGACCTTTGAATGAGCTTTTGTTAGTGGATAAGTTTTCTTCCACACTTCTGAGATGAATAGGAGTTGAGTAATCCTTTGTAGTTCTTGGCTTCAGGACTTCAGGTTTGGCCTGGTCCGGTTGGCAGGATGTGTTACTAGGATCTAATGAATCCTATCAATAGTATAATAAGAATAGAATTTGAATAATTAGACCCACATCAGAGTAAGAATGTACATACAGTAAGATGTTGAAACATATGGGCAAGATTAGAACAACTAAGAATTAGTTGAAACTGATATCTGAGGTTCAATTTTGGGGCCTCATATGTAAAACCCTTAATTGGGAATAATAGAACATAATATGAAGTTCATGATCAGTTTATTGATTAATATTATAAGAACTATACATATGAAATATAGAAAAGATAGGTGAAATGTATGTATGGTTCTAGATAGCAAGAATCAATCATGAAGAATGAATCATATAATTGAGTATAATGCTTTTATGAACTCTAAAGCAAAGGCTAAGTAGAGAATAGGGTTGAGCATTCAATATGTCCATAGAAGTAAAGAGTCTTCAAAAGAGTAAAAGTAAAGAGAATCGTATGAACATGTAATTCATAAGACTAGAACAACAAACTAGTTTCTAAGCAAAGAACATAGATGTAGTTTAACGAATGAATAAGTCATACAAAGGTAGACTGTATTCAGGAGAGAAAAACTTGATTGAAAGAGAAACTATGTTTGACCCATGCATGATCCACTTGATTTAAAAATGAAGAATATGTAATATATTCAACATGAGGAAAAACTAATAGAAGGACTATTAATTTAGAACGTTAACTTCAAAATAGTATAAAGATAAAGGAGGAAATATGTGCAACATGGTATACATGACCATACATATGAATAAGAAACATGGTCATAAGAGAAAAATTTAGAATTAAAGATGACGGGTTAAAGAGTAGTATATAGTAAGAGGACTATGAAACGTAAGAAAGGGTTTGAAATATGATGGAAAAGTTATAAATAAAGAGGTTGTGAGATTCAAGAAAGTGCTAATTAATGAAATATCTCTGTTGATAACTAAGTGAATCTACATACGAGAATGTATTAAGGGAATGTTTGAATACTAGTATTCCAAGTCTTAAAATCATCTTCTCTTTCATATATTCCTTAATGAGAGCAAGGTGGGAATGAAATGATAAGAGAAAATGAATCATATATGGTGCATAACTACCTTGGTGGGGTCATCTAGTGAATGTAATAGTGACATACTATATGATGAAGTGCGATAAGAAATAAAATTCTTGTGTGATAGCAAGAATGATGAATAATCTATTCCTATCTTAAATACTTCAATGTTAATGATGTTTATTGTATATAATCATATGAAAAGGATAGGTAGCAAAAAGTAAAGAAGTAATGAATGAGCAGAGAGATATGGGAAAACACTAGCTTTGTGTAATATGTGAATTTGTTTTTACATGTATGATTTGTTGAAGGCATATTAAGGTATGAAAGTTGGTTCTACATATGATTTCAGGGTATTTGTGTAAGCTATATGTTAATTAAAGGTGTATGATAGTTGTAGTAATTCATACCAGATATGCATCCTAGTATTGTGTATTTGTGATATGGTGATACAGTTTGGATGATGACGGAAGACATGGAGGGATATCCTGAACAAGGTAGTCATACTTATTCACTCATATTAATAGAAAGGGATGATAATCAGATTGTCTGGACAAGTAACCCTAATGAGGTATAGCTTGTTATACCTAGCTCTAATATAACTGAGTGATGGTAATTGAGTATGATTAATGCTTGAATGACTGATACAATTGTGGATTACCTTATTACTGTTGTTGAAACCCTAAAATGATATAATACGATGGTTACACTTTGAATTGTGTGTGGGCCCATAACCCACAGGTCCCAGGATCGAAACAGGATAGTATGGAATGAGGTGGTAATGCTTCACCTCATGCATCCATGACCCAATGGGGATGCCAAGAGTAGTATTTTGCAATTGATTGTTGAATCTAGTCTTTTAATTCAAAATTGTTTTGCTATTTGAATAGCACTTTATTAAAGTTTAAAATAGCATGGTGAACTCGCTTTTGTCACTTAAAGGTGATACAGAACAATAGAACTTTCTGAGCCACATAAGTTGAGATAGTTGTATCAGAGTATCAGAGTTGCGCAGCGAAAGAGTGGTGGTTTATCTTTGCATTCTATGTTTGACTGTGTCATAAAGAATTTGCTTGATATCATTGAGAACTATTTGAAATATGTTGTGATTTAGTAAAGAATTAAAAGATCTAATGTTGAAAACTACATTCAAGTATGAAATACAAAAATATAATAACATGGAAGGCTTTAGAAGCTTAGAATAACCTTGAATGTATCTTTCTTGTAGGTTTATGTTTCGAGGACGAAAACATTCTAAAGGGGGAAGAGTTGTTATGACCCCATCTGAGCTGAATTGGTAAACTAGGGTTTACCTAGACAATTGCAAAGATTAATTGGAATAATCATTCTTGAAATATAATTAATGACCATAACACAATTAGGATGTTTTAACTATGATAAGAAGTTTAAGTGTTCGTTTGTCTTGAGAATTAGGGTTTGAGAAGCATAGACCCTAATCGGCCCAAAATAGGGTTTTAATGATACATGAATACAAAATTCGATAAGTATAGTGTCTCAGTAAATGATTTTTAGTATTTTATGTGTAACTCTAATTTAGCTCAAATTTGGATATGATTTGGAAATATATAATGGAAACAACATTGGAAACTATTAGAATTTTTGAAGAATGTTCTGACCTGTTTATCGGTCAAGTTTCAAACTCGACCGATCATATTTCTAGATTTATATAGAAGTATGTTAATTGAATTTTATCTTTTTATTGGTATATCCAATTGATCTCAAATTTTAACTGTGCTTGAAAAACTCAGTTTTAGAACCTCTGTTAAATTGGAATAATTTTTGCATGACTTTTGATCTCTACAGTGAGGGTGTCGGTCGAGTTCTGTGCAGGACAAACTCGACCGAATCTGCTGCAGACTGCAATATAGCAGTGTACTATTTGATTTTTATTTGATCCAAATGATCTCAAATTTTTACTTGAGGTCTGAAACTTTATTAGGTATAACGTATAAAATTTCCAGAATTTTTGGAGCTTTTGTTAGCTATTCAGTAGGCGAATTACAGAAACTATTGTGAAACTGAATATTCAGCCAATATAATTAGAGTTGAGTGTTGTGTTAATATGCAATTGACCCAAGCAGCTCAAATTGACTTATATGATCGACCACACACACACACAGCTCTCATTCTTCGTCATCCACCCCAGAGAAATGAAAATCTAGAGAGAGAGGGAGAGTTAGGGCTTGAGTGGAGAAAGAGGAGGAATTGCTGACCTAGGGTTTTTCGGTCTGAGGAATGGTGAAATCAAGTAAGTTTGGATTCTTTGCATAGAATTTTATGGTGAATCTTCTCTCTCATGTCAAGATTCCATCCATGCTCTGATTTGATCCAAGATGATGTTGAAATTCCCTCTTTTCTCACCCTTTCTTCATAATCCCTCATTTTCAAGGTTTCTGAGTTGAATGGAAGAAGAATTGGGAGATTTCTTAGGGATTTGAAATGAGTTCGAGATCCCCTGAGTTGAGCTGCAGTTTTGAGGTGTTTTCACACCTTAGGGTGAGTGGGTTCTTCCTTCAAACAGTGTAATGCACCAAATTTGATTATAGCATCCAAACCCCTAATTGCTTAGTATGTGATCCTAAACCCTGAATGTCCATTTGTTCTTTGTAGTTGCAATTTGATACGAAATGGGCTCCTTCTCAGTTTGAACGACTCTCTAATGATAGAATCATATTAGAAATGTATACATCACATTCTAGAAAGAATGCTTTTCAGATTCATATTGTATGATGTAATTAGTGTTTAACCTAACTGAGATCTCACTAGAGTTTTAATCCAATGGAAGAGATATCTAGACTTAAACCAAACCTAGGTCTAAATGCTCTCAATCAAGCTTAAGGATATCATATTTCAATATCTAAAACCTTTGGGATTCGTCACTAAGTCTATGACTTTGATTTCACTAGTTGAAGCTCAAATGATCTGTGCCACGGCCGTGGGGTGACACCACGATCGTGTTGGAGAAAACCCAAATTGAACACTTAAAGATCAAAGTTAAATAAAGAGGACTAGTAATCCTATAAGTGGTTAGGATGTATCTCATGGGTTATCTTAATTGAATTTTATTCTTGATACATGATATCTCAGTGAATGGTATGGAAAACTTAAATTTAGTTAAATTTTCATGGTTTCATATCTATATTGATTGTATATGATTTGATGAAAACAATCTTTATTTAGTGAATGTTTATATCTTATGAAATCCTTATGAGAGCCATGTGACAAGTGAATGAGGTAAATGAAAAGGTGAATGAGGCGAATGAAACCCTAATAGTAGGGTGTTGGCATGTGATAAATGAATAAGGCAGATGAAACCCTAAGGATAGGGTGTTCAATGCATCATGTTATGGTGATATAAAAGGTCTCGATATGAGATGTGGTGATACTTAACTGTTGAATTGTATGTTTCTAGTGCATTTAACTTTATATGCTTGTTCTCTCTAAGTTGATATCTACATACTGCAGGGCTTCTTATTTTCAATACATATCTCGTAAATTGCAGGTGATGAGTTATGACATGCCCTAGAAAGGGATGTTACTGAGACATGATATATGTTGAATACATAAGTTATGATGTTTCTTTTGATATGATATGGCAGGCCCTGTGAGCCTTGTGAGAAATGTTAAATGAGTTATGATTTCTGTTTAAAATGTACCTATAATGTTATTGTTAGACTTAGGTGCCCTGAACACCGTAGAACCCCTTTGAGAGGTCTGCTTCTTAGGGGTGAAACTCGTGTTGCAACAATAACTGTGCGGGGTCACGGTGGCACGAGGATAGAGAGACAGTGTTGCAACAAGAACTGTGCGGAGTCACGGTGGCACTGTAGAAAATAGGGGTTATTCAACATTAATCCGTGCGTGTGTCACAGTGGTAACCCAGTGAGACTCTCCGCCTGTGTGCTCAGGTTAGAGGAGGAGTCTAGAGCACTCGGAGTTAGTGCATTGAGGCCGGAGAGCTTGTGGTCCTGTAGCAAAACAGGGCTGGCAGTCAGACTTAGCATTTCCCGGGTGTGTCGCTAAGTCTTGTACGGTGTGGCCGTAGTGCACTGCGAGTCTCTATGCAGAGTACACTGCATAGATCAGGGCATAAGCTAAAATATGATTATATAGGTTCACAGAGTCCCTTATAAATGAAAGAGTTAAGGAAGACTAGAGCATAGTCTTCTAGTAGTTATTCTTTAGATGCTATATTTACATTCTTTGTTATTTCAATTATATTGTTTTAGAACTGCTCAGTGTAGTATTTATTGTTGTTAAATTTCATATCGTTTACTCAAAGTTATATCTGTAATCACATTAGTGCCTTAGACTGTTTCTTTGAAGTATTCATTCACTGAGCGAGTAGGCTCACCCCTCTACTCAAACATTTTAGGGTTAACCGCGTGGACTTGAAGATTGTCAGAGCATCAGTGTAGATCTGCTACAAGAGTTAAGTACAAGATTAGTTGAGTCAGTCGGTCCTTGTCACTCTAGGTCCTCAGTAAGAGATAAGAGAGAGAGTTGTAATTACGATGTGTAATATTGTTCCTCTTTTGATATGTATGCTAATTAGCAAGTTTTATGTGCATAAGGTGTGAGAGACATCATGAATGTTTATACATGTATCTATACTATTGAAGTCTGATTAGTAAAAGAAATGTTCAGATTCCTTTGTTAAGATGTTATGTGGTTCAATGCGGGGAAACAAGAGTTTTAAAGAAAAGAAAAAAAATTAAGGGTGTTCTTTGTGTTACATATAAATCCTATCTTATGTCCTAATCTCATGATGTGAGGAAATTGTGAGATCGGGGTGTAACAGTACTCCTCCTTGTAATCTTTCTCTGATATAGTAAAAATCTCTCCCCCTCCCGTGGAGTAGATCATCTGACCGAACTATGTAAATTTTGTGTTTTGGTTGCATGGTCATTCTCTTTTCTTCTCGTATTGTTCTTCCGCGGAACTCTTCGTATTCTCTCGTTCAAAATCTTAACCACCAACAACCTTAATAGACTTTGACCAGAGGACATTGAAAGGATGGTGGTGGAGGCCGAAAAGTTCGAGTTGGATGAGTTTGACCGCCATAAGAAAAGAATGGGCTAAAAGGAAGCTCGAGTCCTTTTTCTCTTTCGTATTTGATATTTTCGGGTTCTTAGCACATGAGGCGGTGGAATTTCTCAAGAGGGTCCAAAAAATTATGCACAACAATGTTATGACTCCCTGGTCTATGGATGTGATTTTCCGGACGATTCGATTTGTCATCCAAAAGAGACTGACGGCGCAACTTATTTCTCGTTTCCCTTCTATTTCTTTGTAATAATTAAGTAGTTAGATTAAGATTAGTTTTAAAGGTAAGTTTGTCGATCTATAATATGAAATAAAGGGTTATTAGCTACCAGGATCGAGGCACCAGGAACAACGTGAAAAATGTTATCCAAAGGGCGAGCTCCTGCTTAGAAAAGAATGACGATGCGGAGGCCTTTGAGTTTAAGTGCCTGAACTACCGAATTTTAGAGGTTGCGCTGATCGGTCCAAAAGTATAAGGAGACCATCTTTCTCGTATGCAACATTTCTGCTTTGATTCTTACGTTACCAAAGCGCTAGACTGGTTGAATGTAAATTCAACCCGCAGTGTGGCTTCCAAAACAGTAGACAAATTCGATGACTTGAAATTGAATTGGATTTGTTTGGTCTAAAGTAGATTGAACATATCTTTTTTATTTGTTTTTGTTCGGTGCTACCTCGTTTGTAAATGATTGTCAGTACAAGAAGATCGTTTGTGTTCTGTCATTGCATGATTGGTGAAATATTTGCAAATATACAATCATATAAGTTGTTTCTGCAGGCAGCAGCATGCCCATCTTCTGCCAACCCATCCACGGAAATAGAACCGCGTCCCGTATGGGGAGTATCGATTTGCCGTTATTGGTTGGGAAAGAAACAGACTACACATTTTCTATTATGTTTGTACATGTATGTAATTTAAATCATTTTATATTACATCCCATTAAGGTGTGTTTTGAATACGTCTCGAACAAGGTCGCATGAGCATTATAACTACATCAAACCAAACACATTGAAAAAAAAAGAACTGAGTTGCAACTTCATAACATTTTTTTTCAGCTCAACCAAACACACTCACTAGTAGAAAGGGGTCCTTTATTCAACGTGTCTTTTGGAAAAAATTGACTCGGGAAAAAAACTCCAAGGCAAGCACGCGTCAGTTTATTCACACTTCACATATCCCGCTCCGCTATCCATCCCACTCTCCTACCCCTTTTGCCTATCAGGCTATGACGGTAAAAACACTCATGCTGGTCATAAATATTTATTTTATCTGATGACCGCTATCACTTTCAGAAAACGGCCATGATCATTTATGAAAAGCAAAACCTAAAGGCCTAGTTGATGTTTCTCAATGAAGAAAAAACAATTTATCATAAGCAGATACAAAACTCCACTTACAGAGAGGAAACCAAATAAATTGTGAAAAAATGCTTTAAAATGAAATGGTTTTTTGAATGAAAAGAAATAAATAATAATTTTGCCTATCATAAGAAATATGCTAAATCATTTCCATCACTTTCACATCAAAATAGGAAACTAGGTCACGACCCGGGATAAAGAGAGGGAATCCTCTATGGACTGTCCCCTCTCCAATAGAACTAGTGACAAGAGGATTGCATAGTATTTCCCCAATTCCCCCCTCCCCTTCTTGTTTAGCAAGTGGATATGTGAAACACTTATATCTACTATGATAAAGTGGAATTTTTCTCTCTCCTCTTTATATCCACTTCCTCCCTCATAAAATAATCAACTACACCTAACTCTCTTTTCATCAATTAGATTTTTTAGATCAACTATTACTCAAACTTTGATTTTTGATAGATGAATTGTCAAATTTGAACTCAATTATACGGAGTTTGATGCATTCATATATCATTGAATTTATTTGAATTTTTTAGATTGTTAACATCATCCTCTAGATATCAATGTTTTTTTATAAGACGAAGAGGATATTTGTGAACAAATGGTAAAAATATAATCTCAATCAAACTTACAACTTTCATGTTATAGGTTTTGCAGGATTAATCCTTTTTGGATTTTATTTTGCAACCAATTAATATTTAGATCTAGTTTCCACAAATCTATCCTCGTTCCAACTACTTTGTAGTCTCTTCCTCCATTTCCATAGACAAGGACAAAGCATGTGGCTAGAGAACCATGCGCGCACACCATCGACCACTTTTATTCCTCAATTGACTTTTCCCTTACCTTTGTCACTTCCCCCTCATTCATTTTCTCATGATTCTACAATTTTCGTACCCTAAATCTCCTCCTCTCCCTCCTTCTTATTCCTTTCTCTCAAGCCTTCACGACGAATGTTGCGTTTGCAAATGCTTTCCCCGAATGTTCTTTGGCCAAATAATATCCATCAATAAGCTCTCGCCTAGCAGAGTTGGGGTTGGGCGGTACCTTTGCTAGCCATAGTGGGTCCCTGCCCCACTTCTCCCCCTACTCTAGTGATGCTTGTCGCCATTGTGGCCTTTGCCTTGTCAAGTAGGAGTATGGGTTGGGACAAGATGACCAATGATTGTTGGATTAGGAAGGTCCACAATGGACTACCATCCAACAACCAAAACCACTAGTTGCTCTTCTCTCTCACATGTTAACTTAGTTACTGGAATAGCCACACATGGGTCGTCCAATCGTGGCATGTCTACTATGGACTGTCGATCAACAAATCCAAATTTCACATGAAGTTAAATATTTTCCTCTCTCTACCATGTAATCAAATAATTTCCTATATCTTGCAAAATCATAGTAAATCCATCCTTGGGCTAAATATAGAAACATTATATACCACTTGATCAAAAATGTAAATTTTTTTATTGGAGTGGTTTTAAGGAATAGTTAAACTCATAATATCCCTAATATTTTTAATATGCATGTATTGGTCTCTTTATTTCTATTCATGTTATTTTATGATCAATAATGATTGATGATGCTTCGGTCTACTTTGTGTCCTAGGTATAGTAATATATTTGACATCTCGTGAACCTAATATTGACCTTAATTATCATAGATACTAGGGATGACCATGTGATATAAAATCTAGCATA
The DNA here is from genome assembly GCA_963693085.1 of Alisma plantago-aquatica. NCBI lineage: Eukaryota > Viridiplantae > Streptophyta > Magnoliopsida > Alismatales > Alismataceae > Alisma > Alisma plantago-aquatica. The sequence goes on from OY856410.1 coordinate 620,506,871, forward strand.
TATGGCTTGTTGGTGCGTGACTCTTTAATATTATGCAAATGATGACCTAATGATGACTCAATGCTATATTGAAAATCTAGATCAATCACTATGCCAACTTGGATTTTATATCTCATCCACTTAATGTGTATATTGGTTCATTAGATTCCCAATTATATTCATTAACCTCCCTCAATCTAAACTAGATGACATTGAATAACTTTATGTTAAATGTGACATCACGTTACATTATACTTAATTTAGTATAGTTGAATGCATAATTACCCTTTATATAAATTTATGACATTAATGACCTCAACATTATCATGTTAGACCCAAAATTGTAATATAATAAATAGAGCAAGTTTTGTGAACCAAGTTGAAAATATCACACGAATCATAGTTACAGCTTCAGAGATATGAATTTTATTATAAGAAAACACAATTTAGAACTTTATTCTTTAAATATTAATATCCAATGTCATCAATACGACTCAATTACTATTGACCAATCAAAATGATTCTTTTGTTTGTTACCTATCACCCATGTTAACAATCTAGTTTGTTCTCATCGGTCTATCATACCCGTTCATTAAAATGGCCTGGATTTGACCAAGATCTGAGGGACATATTGTTGTCTTCCTCACATGCTCCCTAGAATAAGAGTACGGGGCAGGAGAAAAACCTCAACCCCCTCTACACTCATTTTCTCACTTATAAGACACTCATTCTCACTTCCATTCTTCCTATGTTTTCAGTATCTTTCGTTTGCAACCCTAGTCATGCATTTCCATCCCACTCTCCTACAACTTTTGCTTATCAGGCTAAGACGGTAAAAACACTCATGTTGGTCATAAATATTTATTTTATCTAATGACTGCTATCACTTTCAGCAAACGGCCATGATCATTTATGAAAAGAAAAACCTAAAGGCCTAGTTGATGTTTCTCGATGAAGAAAAAACAATTTATCATAAGCAGATACAAAACTCCACTTACTGAGAGGAAACCAAATAAATTGTGAAAAAATGCTTTAAAATGAAATGTTTTTTTGAATGAAAAGAAATAAATAATAATTTTTCCTATCATAAGAAATATGATAAATCATTTCCATCACATCCACATCAAAATAGGAAACTAGGTCACGACACGGGATAAAGAGAGGGAATCCTCTATGGATTGTCCCCTCTCCAATAGAACTAGTGACAAGAGGATTGCATAGTATTTCCCCAATTCCCCCCTCCCCTTATTGTTTAGCAAGTGGATATGTGAAAACTTATATCTACTATAATAAAGTGGAATTTTTCTCTCTCCTCTTTATATCCACTTCCTCACTCATAAAATAATCAACTACACCTAACTCTCTTTTCATCAATTAGATTTTTTAGATCAACTATTACTCAAACTTTGATTTTTGATAGATGAATTGTCAAATTTGAACTCAATTATACGGAGTTTGATGCATTCATATATCATTGAATTTATTTGACTTTTTTAGATTGTTAACATCATCCTCTAGATATCAATGTTTTTATAAGACTAAGAGGATATTTGTGAACAAATAGTAAAAATATAATCTCAATCAAACTTACAACTTTCATGTTATAGGTTTTGCAATATTAATCCTTTTTTAATTTTATTTTGCAACCAATTAATATTTAGATCTAGTTTCCACAAATCTATCCTCGTTCCAACTACTTTGTAGTCTCTTCCTCCATTTCCATTGACAAGGACAAAGCATGTGGCTAGAGAACCATGCGCGCACAGCATCAACTACTTTTATTCCTCAATTGCCTTTTCCCTTACCTTTGTCACTTCCCCCTCATTCATTTTCTCATGATTCTTCAATTTTCGTACCCTAAATCTCCTCCTCTCCCTCCTTCTTATTCCTTTATATCAAGCCTTCACGACGAATGTTGCGTTTGCAAATGCTTTCCCCGAATGTTCTTTGGCCAAATAATATCCATCAATAAGCTCTCGCCGAGTAGAGTTGGGGTTGGGCGGTACCTTTGCTAGCCAGAGTGGGTCCCTGCCCCCCTTCTCCCCCTGCTCTAGTGATGCTTGTTTCCATTGTGGCCTTTGCCTTGTCAAGTAGGAGTATGGGTTGGGACAAGATGACCAATGATTGTTGGATTAGGAAGGTCCATAATGGACTACAATACAACAACCAAAATCACTAGTCGCTCTTCTCTCTCACATGTTAACTTAGTTACTGGAATAGACACACATGGGCCGTCCAATCGTGGCATGTCTACTATTGACTGTCAATCAACAAATCCAAATTTCACATGAAGTTAAATATTTTCCTCTCTCTACCATGTAATCAAATAATTTCCTATATCTTGCAAAAAAATAGTAAATCCATCCTTGGGCTAAATATAGAAACATTATATACCACTTGATCAAAAAATGTGAATTTTTTAATTGGAGTGGTTTTAAGGAATAGTTAAACTCATAATATCCCTAATATTTTGAATATGCATGTATTGGTCTCTTTAATGCTATTCATGTTATTTTATGATCAATAATGATTGATGATGCTTCAGTCTACTTTGTGTCCTAAGTATAGTAATATATGACATCTCATTAACCTGATATTGACCTTAATTATCATAGATACTAGGGATGACCATGTGATATGAAATCTAGCATATATGGCTTGTTGGTGCATGCCTCTTTAATATTATGCAAATTGACGGGTCTCGAAAGCATTGCTGCTCAAGTACAACATCTTCATGATAAAGATATTAAACAAGGCATGAGGCTTCAAGAGCTCATTGATTTGGTTATAATTCAGTTAAAAATGCCATCACAAGATCATGAAGATTACAATCATCAAAACCATTCCGTTGGGTCTGAAGTGGATTTTGTCCTACCATCCTATTCAGACCATCAACTTGGTTCATCGGGATTTTTCTGTGAAGAACCACCAATCTGGGGGAACTCTTCATTTTATCTAGATGATTCATCTGATCAACCAATGGAAGATACTAGTAGCATGCATGAATGGTTAGATGATGATGACGATGAATCCTATCCTCACCAAGAACGTCAGACAACCTCACAACTGGGGGGTCAGTTTGAAGAACCTGAATCAGAAATTGATCCAGACCAAGGTGATGACTCTCACATTGAGACTTGTCACTTAGCCACCACCCACACACCTACTATGGTCTGGAATAACTTGTTCGAGGAGGAGGACGAAAACTGTTCGAATTGGAGTAGTGAGTATACTGACGAAGACGAGTTGAAGCAACGTGAGCCGTCATTCTCCACCACCCTTTATAAGGTTTGGTGGGCATCGAAGGAGTAGGATGGACAATCCATCACAACATGGTTGCTAAGCATGAATATACCCTATACCACATAGAATGTGACAAGCTTGGGGTGGTAGAACTGCAAACTGATTCAACTGGGGATACTTCTTGTTCAGAAGATGATTGGATGACTTAGACTGTATATAAAAATTTACTCGAGCATCCAACCTTGTATTCAGAGGTGGATAAAGAAGAGAGGAGTGCTCTAGAAAACTTTCAGCCTCTCCTCTCTATCTCACCCCCTATGTCGACATCCTAGGGCCTTCCAATTCATATTCGTACATTGAAAGGTGCCTTGAGGATGATTTGTCAAAGAATTCATCTCAGTGCAGTTCAAGACAATTCCAGCACAAGGATGAGTTCACTGAGTCATCATATTCTATTCCACTACTCCAAACTCAGAAGGGCCCAGATCTCCGCCCCTTGTTCCCTACATGGCAGACCCCATCGGCAAGACACATGTGACACTGGTCCCAAAACTTAGGATTTGGGATCCTAGTGTCACTATCGTGGGGCAACCACCCCCTTTCTCTTACCCCTATCTTTTCTTTTCGTTTTGTCAAAATAAATTCTTGTTTTCTCTTATCTAGCTTCTTAAATATTTCCTTGCATACACGCATCACTTTAGGACTTTAATAGGATTGCCCACCCTATCTTCCATGCATTCCCACCCTACTATCCTAACCTTAGGTCTTGCTCGTAGACGAGCAAAGTTTTAAGCTTGGGGTGGAAGGGCTATTCTCCCTTACACCTCTCCATTCTTCACACATGCATGTTTACTTACTGCATTTAGGTGTAAATCACTTTCATAATTTGTAGCTTTGCAATTAAGGTTGTGCAATACAAATCTTAGACCTAAATGCTTATCTTTATGCATGAATGCACTTTTTTTCCCATCTTCAACTGATTGATCTTTTGCTTGACTTGCTCATTGACTCTTTCCTTAAGTTTTGTAATAAATCTAAGATTTTGCATCTTTTTTATAGCTTAAAACATTATTTCCTTGATCGATGTAATGAAAAATCCAAGATATAGGACCGTTGGAAGGAGCTATAGTTTGATCAAAATCTCCAAGCTGCATTTTTCACGAACTTGTCTCTATTCTAAGGATCCTTGAATCATAATTACTATCTTTTCACATAAGTGTCAAGCGAATAATGATGAGTTTTGAGCTATAGTCAAGTTGAAGTATTTTCCTTGATGGTCTGTGCACCGTCTCACCTTAGATTGAGTCAAAAAGATGAAATCTTAAAAAATTGCAAAAGAGGCTTGACCGCCACAAAATCCCAAAAATATGAAAAAAGAGTTCTCACTCAGGCCTATAAATTAGAATGCAGAGAATAAAAGCCTGAGTGTAAATAAATGAGTGCTTGTTTCCTCTTTCAGGAGAGTTGAGGATGATGCCCAACCGGTGTACAATTGTGCTCATGAATGTGGGTATGTCGTGAGCTCATTAGAGAGTCACTAGGAACCCCTAAGAGACCTATGAGATCATCCCAGTAGCAGGGTTGGTTTGAGCGCAGTACGAGGAGTTCCTGTCACTGCTCTGGGCCAAGTGGCTCAGACTGTATGGATTGTTTCTCATTACATGGACTAGTCTGACACAGATCGGGATCCTCAGAAGTCATTAGAGTCTTTTTACTTTTCATCTTAGCATCTGAATAAGTGAGAGGCGCGTTGTCCCTGATTGGACTACATGGATACATGATGATTGCTCATTGCTCATCACCGGCATAATCATCTATGTGACAATGCTTTTATACTATATAATTATGATTCAAACCCTCATGAGTATCGATAGGTTACATTGGACTAGCTTAATCTTGCTTGGTTGCTCTTTGATCTTACTTTGGCAGGATTGTGCTCGACTGGTCAGGGTTTGTTCTGAAATGTCATAGATCTGGAGAATTGATGTTTTAAACTATTTTTCTTAGCTATAACATTTGTCACCAAGCTTAATTTGTATGTTATCTTTTTGTTCTTTGAGCACAGTCTTGCTTGAGGACAACCAAAGGTTTAAGCTTGGGGTAGTTGATAACACCCAAATTTATTCATTTATGCTAAGCATTTATTTATGGTTTTGTGTCACTGTAGCCTTAATATGCCCAAAATAACCCATGTTTCTTATCTTTTAATAATTTATTTCTTTTCTTAGATAAAGTTTCTCAACCAGCCAATTTTGGGACTTACAGGCACCGAGCCTGAAAATACATCTATTCTCCATGATTTCTCCCCAACACACGATTTTTGCAGCAGCTAGACTCCCATCCGTCATGACAGCAGAGGACTAACCATCTCATTATGTGCACAAACTTAGGAGACGGTGGTCCTGCTAACCAACTAGCGGGCCTAAGAAACTTTTGATATCTTAGACCCTATTTTTGATGGCCAGTCCTTTATTAGGATGCACCCTCACCAATCAAAAGGGCTCATCGACGTGGGCCCCTCAATCACCAGTAATAGCCCCCCCCCACAGGGGTGGGTTCATTCCATGATGCCACGACGTGGCTAAGAAGAAGTGCCCTCGACCACGACCAAGGTACATCCTCGTGGACCGTGACCGCGGTCAAGATGAAGTAACCTCGACCTCGACTAAGGTACACCTTCCTCGACCTCGGCTGCGACCGTGGTATCTACCTGCCCAGAGACCGTGATCGAGGCATCCACCTCGACCACGATCCAAACCTCGACTACGACCGAGGTACATCCTCATGGACAGTGACCACGACCAAGATGAAGTAACCTCGACCGTGACCGAGGTACAACTTCCTCAACCTAAACTGCGACCGCGGTATCTACCTGCCCCGAGACCGCGATCGAGGCATCCACCACGACCGCGATCCAAACCTCAACCGCGACCGAGGCCTACATCTTGACTTCGAATTGACTACGACTGCGGGGTGCTCCATGACCGCGACCGAGTAAGACCACAGTTTGGATAAGTACCTCGACCATTTCTCCTATAAATACACACCCCACACAACCTAGAGAGGGGTTCTGACCTGGGGAGTTATTCCACCTTGGGGTTCCGACCTGGTGAGGTTCTATGAGCCTCGAGGGAGAGTTTGGAGGCCTTAGAAGGTCGAAGTGCTCGTTCTATGCCCGTCTCTTCAGCATGCTTCCATTCCCCACCATCTTCCATGTCCTGTCTAAGGTCTCCAAAGGCAGAAGTTGAGGAGAGAGAAGACTAAGGATCCACCTTCTTCATGAGAAGGAGAACGTCCACACCATCATCCTCTACCCCCATCCACAAACCAAGTTGTTGTTCTAGGCAGATCTAGAGAGTAAGGAGGCCAAGGAGCCCAGAAGATCAAGGAGGACGACCCAAAAGAAGAGACCCGGCCTATACAGAGGCTAGGGAGCAAGAGCCACCTCTCCTCTATAGGCTAAATCTCTTCTTCTTCTCCTTTCTTCTATTGTTCTCCTTTATTTCTATACAAATGATGTTCTTTCATCTTTATTTGGTGCCAACTATGCTTGTCCATGGCTTGCTGAGCTCCTTCTTTGCTATGTATCCTGTTTTGGGAATGTTTATGTACATTTATCATAAGCAAGTAGTTTTATTTTAGATCTAGCATGTTTTATGTTCTATCTCCTCTTTCTGGTTATGATTGCTAGTTTGGTTGATCTCTTTCTTGCTTGACTTGCTATTTCTACCTATATCGAGAGATTCGTTGTAGAAAAAGATAAGAGAAGATAGTTTGGATCAGAATTTTAAAGGAGGACGGTTCAAGGTCGTCTGTTCCAAACATCCCATAATATTCCAGACCTAAGAGGGAATCTAAAATATTCTAGGATGTTTGTTTGTCATCCTTGAGAGAGGTTTCATACCATAGATGGGTTTTAGTCGCACTACGTGAGAGTGAGTAGGATGACCCCACAGGAAAAGATACCACGGTGTGTGCTAAGTTTGAATGTAGGTTTCTTGTTTAGGTGTTCGAGGGTCGTCTACGCTCGAGAACGGGTGCATAGACTGCACAACTTATGGTTACATAGCCAGGAACTCCTTCTCCCTGATTAGTAGAATCCTACTGACTCCATTTTGCTTTCTTTTCTTTGTTTTGTTTAAATTCTTGACAACCCTCTAGACTAGTGCTAGCTCCATACTTTTATCAACTATCGTCTTGGCTTATCTGACTCAAGAACGAACCTCGAGCATCCTAAATGTCGCCACGTCCCTATGTTTGACCCCGTATATCTACTTCGACCCCATAATAAAGTTGTGGGTGTCCTTGAAGGTTTCGGGTTATAAATTTAAAAGTTTGATTCCTTCTGAGTCAGCCTCACTTCCGGACGCGCGATTCGGGGCCATTCAACCACAACCTTATTTAAGATTGTGGTGAGGCCCTTCATTCTGATGAAAAAGAGATAAGGGGAAAGGGGGTCTCCTAGCCTTATACCTCTTGAGTGTTGGATTATATTGGTTGGGACTCCATTTACTAGGACATGGAATGTCGCACCCCGATCTCACACTAACCACAACCCACGAGATTAGGGTGCGACGGATGGGATTTACACACAAGCCAAACCACTCATAACTTTTTAAACATTTTAAAGACATTAGAATGATAACCTGATTTATGCTGTAAACTAAAGTAAAACAATCTGCGGAAACATTTCAATTAAATTGGCTAGAGAACATAAACAGAGTATACAACATATTACATTGTTTGACATAAAGTAAAGCATAAGAGTTAATTTACATCTTTATACACATTCTCTCTCACCCACACCATGTTCCAAGGATCAAGGGGAAAGGATTAAGAGACCTCTAACTAAACTAACTACATATACCTTCCATAGACTAAGCGTTAGGATGAAAAGATCCTTCAGATTCCTGTTGCTGATGTTGACCTGAAAATGTTTGAGTAGAGGGATGAGCCTACTCGCTCAGTGAATAACATTTCATTTAGCTATCACTAAACAACTCATCAGATATATAAACTGAAATAAAACATAAGTGCAGTACTAAGCAGGGCAGTTCTAATGACATAACAGGTTTACAGATAATAATCACATTTCTATGCAACAACAGATATTTTAAACAAATAAACAGTTATAGAGAATTTGCACAGAAGTTCAAATCTCTTAACATATTAAATTTACTGTGATCCTATATGATTAAACTTTTATATTATTATGCCCTAATCATATGTAGTGTACTCTGCATACAAAGATCTGTAGCGAACTACGATCCCACCGTACAAGACTTAGCGACACACCCGGGAAATGCTAAGTCTGACTGCCAGTCCTGTTCTGCTACAGAACCCACAGGTTCTCCGGCCCACAGGCTCTCCGACCTCACTGCACTAACTCTGAGTGCTCTGGATTCCTCTAACCTGAGCACACAGGCGCAGCGAGTCTGGGTTACCACTGTGACACCGCATGGATTATTGTTGAATAACCCCTATTTACCCCAGTGCCACCATGACACCGCACAGATTATTGTTGAACACTGCCTTTCTGTCCTCGTGCCACCAGAATTACTCAACCGGTTGATGTTGAACACGAGTTTCACCCCTAAGATGCAGACCTCTCCAAGGGGTTCTACGGTGTTAGGGCACCTAAGTCTATTAACTAATTAACATATAAACACTTAAACAGGATATCACATTTCATACTTATTTCACATTCTGAACATCACTTGAAAACACATATATATCATTTGTCATCTTTAAACATGACTCAGTATCACTTATCCAGTTTCAATGCTAAACATCCATTTTTAATCAGCGTATACATTGCACTTGTAATACAGGAAATTCCATCATTTTCATCAATCATATTACGTATTTCAAGTTCCAATGAATCTATCATACTCTATTGTATGTGCTACACTGTTTAGGAGTTATACCAACTGATACTGAAGTAATTAAGCACTTAAATTGAGTTAAATAATGATTTTTGAATGAAATGCCACTCACAACTCAGAAACTCGACCGATTAGTCGGAAACTCGACCGATCACTGCACAACTCGACCGATCAGCTTGCAATTCCTGCTAAGAAAACTCGACCGAATCACATATAACTCGACCGAACGGCACACATACTGAAAACCTAAACAGACCTGCTGATGTCGATTTCACTCGAATCAGCAGGCAAAACCACATATTTGTGCAACAAATCACCTGCAACTGATGCACACACCCACGAACTAGCTCTAGGGAAGGAGGAGGATGAATTAGGGCTGCTCTTCGAGCCCTTTCCCTCTCCTGGCCGCCGATGCTGCTAGCGTAGCTCCGACTACTACTGGTTCATCTAGCGAGGAAGAACGGTGAGGAGAAGATGGAGGGCCGCAGCTGTTGGCCGGAACCGAGCTAGGGCTCCGAATCATCCTTCTCCCCCAGGTCTCTCTCTCCCTTTCACGCGAAGAAGAAAGGAAACACTCTGTGTTTCTCTCGTTTCTGAAAGTGAAACGAGTAAAAGGGGAAAGAAAGGATAAGAAAGAAAAACCTAGGAACCAAAACGTAAAGTCCGAGAACTTTCAAAAACTACAAATAGGTCCCTGCATGCTCAAAAACTTTCAACTTTTGACTCGAAAGTCGGTTTCAGACGATTTCACTGGCAACGCTTCAAGCGCAAGATCTACATGTTTTAAGGGCTAGGATTCACACTACGCACATACCATATCTATTTTTAAACTTTATTAACAAAAGCAAACTTATAACTTAGCAAAGCAGCTAAACACATGCTTAACAGCATACTTACAGGGTAAGCTCAACACGGGTCGTAACAATTCTCCTTTCCCTTATAAGAATTTCGTCCCGAAATTCCTAGAAGAGAAAAGGAAACTTGCTATGCATCTCAGACTCAAGCTCCCATGTAGCTTCTTCAAGGTTATGATTCCTCCACAGAACCTTCACCAATGGTATCTCACGGTTCTTAAGCTTCTTGATTCAGTGATCAACTATCTGCACTGGTCCTTCCACGTAGGACACATCTGTCTTAATCTGCGCTGGTACTGGACCTAAAACCTTTTCTGTACCGGGATGACACTTCTTCAACATAGACACATGAAACACATCATGAAGATTTGCCAACTCAGACGGCAAATCCGACTTGTAGGCTACAGGTCCAATCCTCTCAACAATAGGATATGGGCCCATATACCTAGGGGTCAACTTACCTCTCTTGCCAAACCTTAGAACTCCCTTCCACAGTGAAACCTTCAGATAAACCTCGTCACCAACCTCAAACTCAAGAGGTCGACGTCGTCTCTCTGCATAACTTTTCTGCCTGTCCTGAGCAGCTTTCAACTGCTCCCTGATCACAAATATCTTCTCTGTAGTTATATCGACTATCTCAGGTCCAAGAATTTCTTTCTCGCCAACCTCGTACCAACAAACTGGTGATCTACACTTCCTGCCATATAGAGCTTCATATGGGGCCATTCCAAGACTAGAATGGTAGCTGTTTTTATATGCAAACTCCATCAGGCTTAAGTGTTCTTCCCAGTTACCTCTGAACTGCACAATGCATGCTCTCAGCATGTCTTCAAGAGTCTGAATGGTCCTCTCATATTGACCATCTGTCTGCGGGTGAAACGATGTACTGAACCTCAGCCTTGTGCCCAACGCACGATGTAAGTGATTCCAGAACCTAGATGTAAACTTTGGATCTCTGTCAGAAATAATGGAAACTGGAATACCGTGCAATCTGATTACCTCATCCACATAAATCTTGGCCAACTTTGGAACATCAAAGGTTGACTTGACAGGAAGAAAGTGAGTAGACTTAGTTAGTCTATCCACAATCACCCAGATCGAGTCCGAACCTCTAGGCGTCCTGGGTAACCCTACCACAAAATCCATTGTGATGTGTTCCCATTTCCATTCAGGTATAGGAAGCGACTGCAAGGTACCAGCAGGTTTCTGATGCTCAGCTTTAACCTGCTGACACACTCCGAATCTAGCCACGTACTCAGCTACGTCTCTCTTCATACTTGACCACTAGTACAGCTCTTTGAGGTTCCTGTACATTTTCGTGTTACCTGGATGCATAGCATACATAGAAGCATGCTCTTCTTCAAGAATCTGCTCTTTCAGCTCACTGTTCCCAGGTACACACAACCTGTCATGAAGATACAACACACCATCGTCAGAAAACCTGAATTCTGTTCTTTTACCTTCCGACATATCCTGCATAACCTGCCACAACTCATCATCACTCTGCTGCAACTCCTTAATCTGATCATAGAAAGTAGGTTTGACCTGCATCTAAGCAATCAACCCACTCTGTCCAGACACATCCAAGTCTAAGTTCAACTTTCACATATCTACAAGTAAGTCTCTCTTGAAACATGCCATAGAAAATGCATCAGCTGTTGAACTCGACTTTCTACTCAAGGCATCTGCCACAACATTCGCTTTACCAGGATGATAATCGATTGTCACATCACAATCCTTGATCAGCTCAAGCCATCTGCGCTGTTTCAGATTCAAATAGTTCTGAGTGAAAATATACTTCAGGATCTTATGGTCTGTAAATACCTGACAAGTCTCTCCATACAGGTAGTGACGCCATGTCTTAAGAGAATGAACTATAGCATTTAACTCTAGATCATGAGTAGGATAGTTCTCTTCGTTCTTCTTAAGCCGTCTAGATGCGTAAGCCACAACTTTGCCTTCCTGCATCAGCACACAGCCCAAACCTCTCCTAGAGGCGTCGCAGAACACTGTATAACCTTTATCTGCCTCTGGAAAAACCAACACTGGTGCTGAAGTCAATTTCCTCTTCAGGATCTGAAAACTTTTCTCACAGTTATCAGACCAAACAAACGGTGCATCCTTCCTCGTCAAGCGTGTCAAGGGTGATGCTAGCACACTGAAGTTCTGTATAAACCTTCTGTAATAACCTGCTAATCCCAAGAAACTTCTAATCTCAGTAGGAGTCTTAGGTTGTTCCCACAGAAGCACAGAATCAACTTTCTTAGGATCAACGCTAACTCCATCTCTCGAGATAACATGTCCAAGAAATGCTACCTCGGCCAACCAGAACTCACACTTTGCTAAACTTAGCATACAGCTGATGTTGCCTCAACAACTGCAACACTACTCTCAGGTGTTGCTCATGATGTACATCATCTCTGGAGTAGATCAGAATATCATCTATAAAGACTACAATAAACTGATCTAGGAACGGTTTGAAAATCCGATTCATCATATCCATAAAGGCTGCTGGGGCATTGGTCAGCCCAAACGACATGACCAGAAACTCATAATGCCCATACCTGGTTCTGAAAGCTATTTTGGGAATATCAGAAGCCTTTACTCTGAGCTGATGATACCCAGATCTCAAGTCTATTTTAGAGAAGATCGTCACTCCACGCAACTGATCAAACAGATCGTCTATTCTCGGCAAAGGATACTTGTTCTTAATAGTGATCTTGTTCAGTTGCCTGTAATATATACAAAGACGCATAGTACCATCCTTTTTCTTCACAAACAGGACTGGAGCACCCCACGGCGAAGAACTGGGTCTGATGAAACACTTATCCAACAGCTCCTGCAGCTGCACCTTGAGTTCCTTCAACTCTGCAGGTGCCATTCTATAAGCTAGCAGTGCTACTGGATGACTACCTGGATATAACTGAATCTCAAAATCAATGTCTCTGACAGGAGGTAAGCCTGGCAACTCTTCTGGAAAAACATCAGAAAATTCACAAACCACATGCACATCATAAACACTGGCGGTGCTCTTCTCTGCTTTAGTGTCAACCACATGAGCAAGGAACGCTTCACATCCTTTCTGTGGCATCTTATCAGTTACAACAGCTGATACTATGCACGTAGGCAGAACTTTCCTGTCTCCAGTAAAAACACAAGAAAATTCACCTTGTTGAAAGGTAGCTTCCTTCTTCCAACAATCGAGTTGCACTCGATATGTCTCAAGACAATCCATACCCAAGATGACTTGAAAAGTATTGACATCCAGGAGTATGAGATTAGCAGCAAAGGTGTAACCTCCAAAAGATAACAAACATCCAGGACAAAACTCAGTCAGAACTGTTGGTCCACCTAGTGGAACTCTAACACTAACTCATCTACCAACTCTTGAGTTAAAAAATTAAGTTCACCAACTAAAGAACGTCATATGAAAGAGTGAGTAGCACCCGGATCTATCAAAACTACAACTGGTATACTATTAAACAAAAGCATCTCTCCTGTAACGACTTGTGAAGAGATTATACCTTCCTGAGGTGTCAAAGAGAAGAAACGTGCTGAAGCTCTCCCTCTGCCACGCTGTCCTCTCTGACCACTTATGCCACTGGGCACACCACCACCTCTAGAACCAGAAGCCACAGAAGAACTCAGAACATCATGGTACTGAGGCTGGAAAGCTTGTGATCCTGCTTGCCAAAGCTGAGGACATTCCCTTCTGAAGTGTCCTACTTGTCCACAGACAAAACAACTTGCACCCCAACACTGACCAATATGTGGTCTTCCACAGTTGTCACATGGCGGCATTTCTTGTTTCTGGGGACCTGTCACTGACATTGATGACTCAGAAGACCGTCCACTAGACGCGCTGCCCCATCTCCCTGGGTTGTATCTCCCTCTGCTCCTAGAAGAAGTAACATCCTCATATCTCTGTCTACTGAAACAGTTAAAGCCACGCCCGAGTTTAGAAAAGAAACCTCTACCTCCACCTCTATATCCACTACTGGACTGTCCTCTACTGAAATCTGTAGATCTCTTCTTAGACTCAGGCACCTTGTCAGCATTCACAGATTCTTCAACCTGTCTAGCAGCCTCAACAAACTCACCAAAGTTCTCTCTATTCCTCCTACTAGTAGCAGAAACTGTATGCCGAATCTCTGGCCTCAGTCCTTCTTGAAACCTCCTGCATCTCTCTATATTATTAGGTACAAGATGAGGACAGAAGTTCGCCAATCTGGTGAAAAGCGCTTCATATTCTGTAACTGACATGCTTCCTTGCTTAATGTTCTCTAGCTGTCTTGTTTTCTCATTAATGAAAGTAGGTGGATAATATTTAAGATGGAACTCTTCAGACAAATTCTGCCAAGAAAGCTCTGTACCTCTCCTCTTATCCTCCACACCGTGCCACCACAACTCTGCATCGCCCGTCAGAAGATAAACTGCATGATTAATCTTCTTCTCTTCTGGAAGCTCCATCAGGCGAAAGACCTTCTCTATCTGTCTCAACCACTCATTAGCCTCTACAGGATCTGTAGTACCACTGAATTCTGTACCACCAAGCTTCTTCACAAGTTCATAAGATCGCATCAGATCCTTACTGCTGGTAGAAGTAGAAGCTCGCCTATCAGCCTTGTACCTCTCTCTGGTCTCCAGAAACATCCTGTACATCCGAGATGCTTCATCAACATGATCACCTCCACCTGGACCCATGTCCTGTGGATCAGGGCCAACATGGCTCTCGGCCTGATCATCATGACCAAAGCCTCTTTCTGCCATCTGCAATGATATAACAGAATATTTCCTGTTAGAAAACTACAGATAGAAAAAAGACACCTAAACCTTAATCCTATTGGTCTCTTATCGTCCCCTGACTTGGACTCTGAGTAACTATGTACTCAAACCTAAGCTCTGATACCAAAGATGTCGCACCCCGATCTCACACTAACCACAACCCACGAGATTAGGGCGCGACGGATGGGATTTACACACAAGCCAAACCACTCATAACTTTTTAAACATTTTAAAGACATTAGAATGATAACCTGATTTATGCTGTAAACTAAAGTTAAACAATCTGCGGAAACATTTCAATTAAACTGGCTAGAGAACATAAACAGAGTCTACATCATATTACATTGTTCGACATAAAGTAAAGCATAAGAGTTAATTTACATCTTTATACACATTATCTCTCACCTACACCATGTTCCAAGGATCAAGGGGAAAGGACTAAGAGACCTCTAACTAAACTAACTACATATACCTTCCATAGAATAAGCATTAGGATGAAAAGATCCTTCAGATTCCTGTTGCTGATGTTGACCTGAAAATGTTTGAGTAGAGGGATGAGCCTACTCGCTCAGTGAATAGAATTTCATTTAGCTATCACTAAACAACTCATCAGATATATAAACTGAAATAAAACATAAGTGCAGTACTAAGCAGGGCAGTTCTAATGACATAGCATGTTTACAGATAATAATCACATTTCTATGCAACAACAAATATTTTAAACAAATAAACAGTTATAGAGAATTTGCACAGAAGTTCAAATCTCTTAACATATTAAATTTACTATGATCCTATATGATTACACTTTTATATTATTATGCCCTAATCATATGTAGTGTACTCTGCATACAAAGAACTGTAGCGAACTACGATCCCACCGTACAAGACTTAGCGACACACTCGAGAAATACTAAGTCTGACTGCCAGTCCTGTTCTACTACAGGACCCACAGGCTCTCTGGCCTCACTGCACTAACTCCGAGTGCTCTGGCCTCCTCCTCTATCCTGAGCACACAGGCGCAGGGAGTCTGGGTTACCACCATGACACCACAAGGATTATTGTTGAATAACCCCTATTTACCCCAGTGCCACCGTGACACCGCATGGATTATTGTTGAACACTGCCTTTCTGTCCTCGTCCCACCAGAATTACTCAACCGGTTGATGTTGAACACGAGTTTCACCCCTAAGATGCAGACCTCTCAAAGGGGTTCTACGATGTTAGGGCACCTAAGTCTATTAACTGATTAACATATAAACACTTAAACAGGAAATCACATTTCATACTTATTTCACATTCTGAACATCACTTGAAAATACATATATATCATTTGTCATCTTTAAACATGACTCAGTATCACTTATCCAGTTTCAATGCTAAACATCCATTTTTAATCTGCGTATACATTGCAACTGTAATATAGGAAATTCCATCATTTTCATCAATCATATTACGCGTTTCAAGTTCCAATGAATCTATCATACTCTATTGTATGTGCTACACTATTTAGGAGTTATACCAACTGATACTGAAGAAATTAAGCACTTAAATTTAGTTAAATAATGATTTTTGAATGAACTGCCACTCACAACTCAGAAACTCGACCGATTGGTCGGAAACTCGACCGATCACTGCACAACTCGACCGATCAGCTTGCAAACTCGATCGATCAGCTTGTTGTTCGATTCCTGCTAAGAAAACTCGACCGAATCACATATAACTCGACCGAACGGCGCACAGACTGAAAACCTAAACAGACTTGCTGATGTCGATTTCACTTGAATCAGCGGGCAAAACCACAGATTTCCGCAAGAAATCACCTGCAACTGATGCACACACCCACGAACTAGCTTTAGGAAAGGAGGAGGATGAACTAGGGCTGCTCTTCGCGCCCTTTCCCTCTCCTGGTCGCCGCTGCTGCTAGCGTAGCTCCGGTTACTGCTGGTTCAGCTAGCGAGGAAGAACAGTGAGTAGAATATGGAGGGCCGCAGCTGTTGGCCGGAACCGAGCTAGGGCTCCGAATCGTCCTTCTCCCCTAGGTCTCTCTCTCCCTTTCACGCGAAGAAGAAAGGAAACGCTCTGCGTTTCTCTCGTTTCTGAAAGTGAAACGAGTAAAAGGGGAAATAAAGGATAAGATGGAAAAACCTAGGGACCAAAACGTAAAGTCCGAGAACTTTCAAAAACTACAAACAGGTCCCTACATGCTCAAAAACTTTCAAATTTTGACTCGAAAGTCGGTTTCAGACGATTTCTCTGGAAACGCCTCAAGCGCAAGATCTTACACGTTTTAAGGGCTGGGATTCACACTACGCACATACCATATCTGTTTTTAAACGTTATTAACAAAAGCAAACTTATAACTTAGCAAAGCAGCTAAACACATGCTTAACAACATACTTACAGGGTAAGCTCAACACGGGTCGTAACATGGAAGGAAGTGGAGCCCATGCATTCCCTGGCACTGTATCCAGCAGTTCTAAAAATTCATTTCCCTCAAGACATCCAGAAGGTAGACTCTATTTATAGAATCATATTCTTTACTCAAGTCAGCTTTAAGGAAGAACTTATCAGCATCGTTTACACTTTTGAAGTCACACATCACTTCATTTGCAAGCATAATAGCATATTAAATTCTTCTACCCTTCATGAAACATTGGTTAAGGTTGATTAAAGATGAAAGAACATCTCTTAATCAGTTGGCCATATTTTTTGAGATGATTTTGTACACAAATTTATATAGAGAGATGGTTCTCCATTCACTTGGACTTTTAGGTTCCTTCACTTTCGTTATTAAGGGAATAAATGTTATATTTGCTTCTTTCAAAATTCTCCCTTTCAGAAAAAAGTCTTTGATAGTAGCACAAACATCATTCCCCACTATATCCCAGTTATGCTTATGGAAATGGGCATTCATCCCATCCAGTCCCAGAGATTTATCAGCACTAGCATTCATGACAACATCAAGAATCTCTTCGTCTATCACAAATTTGCTCAGTTGTAAGATTTGTTCCTCATTTAGTTTAGGCATACTAAACCACTATGATTGATCCTTATAGAACCCTTTGCCTTAAACAAATTTGTATAATGTTGTTCAAACACATGTTTAATATTCTCCAGACCCTATACTTGTTTTTATTCATATGCCAAAGTTTTAATTTGGTTCCTAATATTCCTTGTCTTCGCGGAGGTGTAGAAGAACTTGGTATTATTGTCTCCTTGCTTTAACCATTGTATTATTGATTTTTGTCTAAAGATACAATCTTCAGCTACCATGGCCTTTAGCGCCTCTTCTTTTTTCCTCTTTGCTATCTCCCATAACAGTTCATCCGTAGGATTATTTTTTGAGATACCTTGAGTATGTAAAGCTTCTCTCTCTCTTTGTTTTTTGTAGAGTCTGACATGTCACCCAATCTCTCCCAGTTCCACATTTGAAGTGCCTTCTTTGTCATCTTAAGCTTATGGTATAATCTATACATTGGAATGCCATTAATGTTATTATCCCATGCTTTAATGACAATGTCCTTGAAACCTTCAAACCTATCCTAAGCATTAAGATACGTAGTCAAGTATCTTTGTTTACGGATAGTGTCATCCATGTGTAGAATGAGGGCATGGTGATCACTTCAGATGGTAGGCATTACCTCTAGCCACATGTTTGAGAGCATTGACATAACTTGTAATTGGTAGAAAGCTCCATCAATCTTACTCCTTATATTGTTTGCTCCCACTTGTTGGTTATTCCACGTAAAGTAGGGAACTTTAGATGGAAGCTCAATAAAATTGTTATTCATGATAAAATTATTGAAATATAACATGGATCTTGTCGGGGGGATGAGAACCCAAGCCTTTCATTTATTGCTCTAAGCGCGTTACAATCACCTAATAGAATCCATAGGTCAGTTGGATGAATAATACATATATCCTCCTATAATTATGCTCTCTTACTATCATCATTTGCAACATAGATAATAGTGAGGTCGAAACACCTCTGATTCACCTTTAATTTATAGTGGATATATTTCTTTGACTGTCTAAGAGGATGATGGACAGATCAAGATTATCCCAAATGATGAGAATCCAAACCTTATTGAAGCTAGATGAATTATCAAGCCACTTAAATTTAGGCCACGACTTGTGCATCATCTTCCTTATCTTGCTTCTCTTGACTTTAACTTCAGTTAGAAGGGTTATGTCTGCTTGATCCCTCTTTATTCTTACTTGGACCATGTCTTGTTTATCCTTCTATGATAGACCTCTAACATTCTAGGGTATAATGGTAGGTAGTTTAATAATCTAGGAGTGGGGGAGAAATGTTGCATCCCACCCCTATAGAATTATTTAGTTGGTCAAACAAAGGTTGGTATCGATTACCCTATTTCTCTTTGGGTTTGTTCTTTGAAGTCTGACTATGACTTTTGGTATTTCTTCTCTCCTGCGGACTTACTATCCTTTTAGGTTGTGTAAATCCTTCACTAGCATGATTTTGACCCTCTTCATTTGGGATATCAGTCTCAGTGGCTTGGGCATTTTGTCAAGCATGCTGGGTACTAGGAAGTGTACTAGAACTTGGCTTCTTCACTTGCTGGGCTTCAACATTATCAACGTCACCAGCCTTCTCCTGTGGTTTGCATAATGATTTATCATGCCCAAAGGTCCCACAATGGGGGCAACTAAGAGGCATCCATTCATACTCAACACAAACTGAATGTGCATGGCCTTTTTTTGTTCACAGTTTCACCTTAGTTGGGAATGACGACGAAGCATCAAGAAGCATGTTAACTCTGGCATAGTCAATGCATTTTCAAGCATTGGTTTGACAATCCAAATACTAAGGTTTCCCTGGGTATGAAGCTATACAAGCAATCATGTGTTAACTTCATAGCTCGAGGAGGAGATTTAGAAGCCTGAGCCAGATATAGTTTTTCTTGCTCTAGCGGTTCACCTTTATCCCAATTCTTCAGAATCTTTGGTTTTCCCTTGACGTACCAAGGTCCCCCTTTCAGAGCAGTGTTCATATCGATTTTTGAATGTAATCTAATAATGAAATTACCACTGCTTCTTCCTAGAACTTACATGGATAATGTAGGTTTCTAGATTCTTAACAGATGGTCATGGAGAGTGGGGATATGAGGGTTAAATCCGATGATGTAGTCGGTGAGTGTGTTTCTCCACATTGAAGCATTTTTTGTTGACTTACGCCTGTGAGATGATAATGATATCATCATCAAGCATAATCTCTTCTTCTACAATTTAGGAATTGCTATCACCAATCTGAGTTTTACTTAGGGAGGCCCACTCTTTTGGAGTATCTACAACCCTGACTGAATCAATGCTAGGATGAGGGCGCCAACCTCCTTGTTGAGGGGGAGGTCGTCGGGCACTGCTAGCACCACCTGCACAGCCAGAGTGTTGCACCATCGTGAGATAATCCTATTACAATTATTGAATTTGATATTACAAATATGTAACAAAGGTGACAATAAAAAAATTTACAATTATCTCAAATTGACAGAATGTAAGTTTTTGAATATTTTGAATTGCACTAGATATCTTGACAATGACAACGAATAATTGAGAATGTTTTTAGTACCCGAAGGCCAATAAGGGTGGACCTCATTTTTTTTACACTGTAATATATTCACACGTGTTCGTCTTTATTTTAGCCTTCTATTAGAAATGTAGCTTGGAACTAATCTAACAAATGAGAATTGTTTGTGGTTAGTGACTTTGATGTATAGTGTTTTTTGCATCAAAATGGTGTCATCAATAGGTTTCTCAATTGGCATACAAGATGGTAACCCTAAAAAAAAAATAACCATGATTGAAACAATAATATTGGATTCTTGAAATAGATGGGATTGGATATACAACCCCTCATTTTATTAAAAGAAATTAGTATCGCTCTTGAACAACTAAATCACATGTTCACAAACTACAAAAGGGTATTTCCTTGAAGATGCAAGTTGTTGTTATAATAAACTTCTATTGTGTCATTCTAAAACAACCAAATGTTAAAGATGAAGTGGGAGGAAGAATTGGCCCAAGAGCTTGCTCATGGAAGAGGTGGGTACTCAATTGTGTTATCAATTAATGCAACTTGTATGGATAGGGTTTGCATCTTTGAAATCTTTACTACATATAACTCTAGTATACCTAATTTGTTTTATATTTTTAGAAATGTTTCGGCAAGGGCTTTTGGGTTTTCCATCCCCTACAAAATATTAAGTCTAAAGATGTATTAGTGGGCCTCCTTTTGAGTTTCTGTTATGATGAATTGAAGTAATATCTACAAGTGAGACTGCCTATAAAATCCTATGGTTCTCTTTAGAGTGAGAGATTTTTCTTTGTTGTTGGTCTTATGTTTACTGTGTGAGGGTTGAGTAGCCATGATGTTAGTTCCTTGACTTGGAAACAATTCTAAGTTGTAATAGTATTCTTTTCATGTGTATTTTTTTGATGCACTAAAACTTATTATTTGTATCCAAGGTTCACTTTCTTATAAGTCACAACAAAAGGAGGAATGGGGACATTAAGGCAATCCTTCTAGTGTACGTACTTGACATGTGCATCTGCATACATGGAGGCACTTAGGAGTTTCATAAAAGGTTACCAAGAGGGCATACAACTAGTTATGGAAAGTGAGGAATATGTGAAGCCAATGCAAGAATGATTATTATTATTCATTTCATAAGGATGTAGGTATTAGTATGATATATCACATGTAAAGTCAATCTCATGTCGGTTGTAGACACGTTAATGTTATCTTACATGAGTTAATATTTGAAATCTACATTTGTTTAAGGAAGGATGGGGAACCCTATGATTGGGGTCCCTCATATCTATTAAACACCAAAATCAAGCCTTACAAGGTCATAATGTTCGAAGGAAAAGACTGAGTATAATAAAACCTATCTACTTGCCCCCTACAGGCTGATCTACCAACCTCGTGGGCTACCATATTACAGTGACAACTAACATATTTAAAACTACAGAAAGAGAAAAGCTATTTCAAAGAGATGGTCTTCCGCTATAGATCCTAGGTAGTCCCACCTCAGTTCCTCCTTGTTGCATGCTTGGATTACCTCCATGGAGTCAGATTCCACCTCCACCTGATCGTCCCCCTCCTTGATAGCCCATAGCAGCACGGACCGCACTACTATTGCTTCAATCATCGCCACGTCCACACCTAGATATATCTTCTCCCCTGCGGCTCCGACTAGTTCCCCATTCCCATCTAGTAGCACCATGCCAATGGCCGTTGTTCCATCATCCCCACAAGAGTCGTGGACATTAAGATTTAGCCTTCCCAGCTCTGGCATCATCCACGCAGCTCACGCATGACCTGTGGGCTGCTCACCACAGCTCGCAGCATGATGATGCTACCCACAACTCGATCGGACCATAGACAAAGCACAATGGAAGATATATCCACTATGTACCTCCCCAGTTTGGAAGACTCACATACATTTCCCCTTCCATACCGACCACATGGAAGCAACAATCACCTCAGCCTCTTGAAAAGATGGCCTCTCCAAGGCAGACCTCATGGTAGTGTTAACCTCTGCATCTTTTATATCTTCCACCCATTCTTGTACTTCCCCATACATTTGTTCCCATACTTATGTAGAGTTTGGACACCGGAAAAACATATGAGGGATAGTTTCCTTCTCCATCATACATAGCATGCATGTTCCATCCTCTGTGCAATATCTATCAAAGAGTATCCCTCTAGTAGCTAAGCCTCCCGTGCAGATCCTCCATATGAAGTGGGCTGTTTTGTGACTCCATCTTGCTTGCCATATCCTCTTCCACATACTATCTCCTTGCTGGGAATTGTAACATCTGGCTTCATCTTTTCCTAAAATCCTCAACCAATAAGCAAAGCGGACCAAGAACTCCCCCTATTTGAGGGCCACCACATCCAAGTATCTCTGGGACCTCTAAGGCTCAACCGTATAGCACATATCCTCTTTGCATAGCTGTCCAAAATGTACTCTCTCACCTTGTCCTCATCCCACCTCATCCCATTTGTTGTCATGAGATCTCTGACCTTATTATAGGGTGGGATTTCATCTTGTTTGAAACATGCAAGAGTGACATCCTCCTTGGGAAGCCAATTATCTTCCCAAATGTTCACATCTACCCTATTGCCAATTCTAAATTGCACCCTTCTTTTAGGAGGGCCTTTGCCCCCCATAGACTCCTCAATGTGTAGTTGGGATCATGGCCTCTTCTAGCATCCCAAATGGATGTTTTGGGGAATTATCTAGATTTCAGATCTTTAGTCACAAGGGCCTCCAGGTGATCTGCCAATCGCAATAGCTGTCTCACCAGAAGGGCTTGGTTGAAAGTATGAAAATCTCTAAAACCAAGTCCTCCATGCCTCTTCAGCCTTATCGGACAGCTATAGTGAATTTGCTTAATCTTTCCTGGAAACTCTTTGATCTTGCTTTAGCAGGTTTGTAGTTGACTGGTGGGGGTTTGTTATGAAACGACATGGATCTGGACAATAGATGCTTTAAACTATTTTTCTTAACCTTAGCATCTACTGCCAAGCTTAATTTGGATGTTATCGTTTTGTTCTTTGAGATAGTCTTGCTTGAGGATAAGAAAGTTTTAAGCTTGGGGTAGTTGATAACACCCAAATCTATGCATATTATCTATGCATTTTATATATAGTTCAATGCCACTTTGGTCTTAATATGCCCACTAATGCTCATGTTTTATGTTTTCTTTCTCTCATTAGATAATGTAGTTAGAATAGCCAAAAATGTAGTCAATTTAGCCAATTTTGGGACTTGCAGGCATCGAACCAGACAAGACATCTATTCTCCAAATATTTCTCCCTGACACATGGTTTTTGCGGCAACTATGAACCTGCCACGACTGTGGAAACCAGCCACGACCGTGGTAATCCACCCTGACCACGACTGTGGCAATCAGACACGACCGTGGTGCCCATCACGACCGCGGCCTTCAAAACCAGGACCGCGGCCCTCGCCACGACCGAGGCCACATGCCACGACTGTGGCCGTCCACCTTCACCACGACCGTGGCCAATAAACGTGACCACAGTCTTCAACACCGCGACCGCGATCCCTCGCTACGACCATCGCCATCCGCCATGACCGTGGCCAATAACCGCGACTATGGGCTTCAACACCGTGATTGCAGTCTTCATATTCGACAACCACGACCGCAATTATTCACCACGACCGTGGCCATCCGCCATGACTGTGGCCGATAACCGTGACCATGGTTTTTCCTTCCACAACCACGACTCTGATTCCTCACCAAGGCTGTATCCTTTAGCCACGACCGTGGCCAACTCCCTCCACCACGACCGTGGTCTCCCGCCACGACCGTGGCACCCAGACCGCAACCGCTATCTTCATCACCACGACTGCGATTTCCACTCCATGAATCGCGACCGCGGTGTTGGCGACGACTGTGGCCGACCGCGCGACCTGCTGGCTGCAGTTTGCCGTCTGCCTCTATATATAGGTGTCCCTTCACTCATTTGAAGGGGGACCTGGATCAAGGATGCCGAGAAGATGCTACTCTGAGATCTGAAGGTTTCCAGAGTTCCGTGGGAGAGTCGAGAGGTCTGAGAAGGCCAAAGAACTCACCCTACGCCCTCCTCTTTAGAGATCTTCCATTCTCCACCACTCTACATCATCCCCCGGTCTTCGATCTCTAAGGGCAGAAGTTGAGGAGTGAGAAAGCCCACAACCTCCATCATCCCCCACCTTCGTTCACCCACCAAGCTATTGTTCGGGGTGGATCTAGAGAGAATGAGGACCAAGGAGTCCATATCTGATCAAGGAGGAGGACCAAAAGACAAGATCCATCCTATACGGAGGAAAAGGAGCGAGAGCCACCTCTGCTCCATGGGCTAAATCTCTTCTTCTCCCCCTTTCGTCTGCTGTGTTTCTTGGTTTCTTGTACAATGATGTTCTTCCATCTTTGTTCGGTGCCAACTATGCTTGTCCATGGCTAGTTGAGCTCCTTTTGTCTATGTAGCCCATTTTGGGCATGTTTATGTACTTTTGCCTAAAGCAAGTAGATTTGTTTCAGATCTAGTATGTTTCTTGTTCTATCTTCCCTTTTTGGTTATGATAGCTAGTTTGGTTGATTTCTTTCTTGCTTGAAATGTTATTTCTGCCTGTATTGAGAGACCCGTGTAGGAGTGGCTAAGAGACGATAGTTTGGATCTGAACCCGAGAGGAGGAAGATCCAAGGTACTCTATTCCTAATATCTTCGGATGTCCTAAGACCCGAGAGGGAACTTTGCATATTCTGAGGTATTGATATGTCATCCTCAAGAGAGGTTAGATGGAATATCATGATGGGTTTTAGTCACGTTGCGCGAGAGCAAGCGGATGACCCCAAAGAAACAGACATGACAGTATGTACTATGTTTGGGTATAGATCACTTTCTCAGGTGTTCGAGGGTTGTCTATGCCAAGAATGGGTGCATAGTCAAGAACTCCTTCTCTCTGATTAGTAGAATCCTGCATACTCTGTTTTGTTTTGTTTTGTTTTCTTTGTTTTGTTTTATTTTGTGACAACCCGCTAGACTAGTTCTAGCACATACTTTTATCGACTATCGCTTTTTGATTATCTGACTCGAAAATGAAATATGTGGCATCCTAAATGTCTCCACGTCCCTGTGTTCGACCCCGTAATAAAAGTTGTGGGGGCCTAGAAGGATTCAGGTTATAAATTTAAAAGCTTGATTCCTTCGTTTGTCCTGTGTTCGTATCTGGACGCCAGAAAAAGGCTGATCACTTTCCTAGATGCGTCATCAATAAAAGTAACAAAGAATCAATCTTCTTACACCCAAGGAGTTGACTTCCATAGGACCAAAAACATCAAAATAAATCATGTCTAACACATTAGAGTTCTTCTCACACTGAGCACTGAACTGGACCCTTTTTTTTCTTCCTAGCAAGCAACTTTCATAGGGGTCAAGAATCAAATTCTCAAAATAGGGGAACAAATCTTTCTTTGCAAGCACTTGTAAGCCTTTCTCACTGATGTGACCAAGCTACTTGTGCCATAAGTCTGGAGAAATGGAGTTGTCCACAATAATGACACTTTCATTTAGGACCTTTATGTTCATCCTGTACAAGGTGCTACAAATCTTGCCTCTAGCTACGACCAACTATCCTCTGGTGAAAATAGTTTTCAAGTCACAAAAATGATATTTAAAGCCATGAATGTCGATCGCATAGCCAAAGTTCATTATAATCAATTTTAGTAATATGTCTAACATTCTTTGGAAAGATGGTATAACCCAACTCGGTCTCAATATGCACATCACCAGTCCACGAATCTTCACATAGCTTTTCATATCCGTCTTCATTATTCCAAAGTTCCCAAACTTGTAGGAGCAAAAGAAATGTCTATTAGGACTGATGTGGTAAGAAGCACCATTATCCAACACCCACTTGGTGTTGTTACAGATATGTAGACAATGTTCCATGGCAACTCTACATGTGAGTACCTCTTCGGCATATGTAGAAACTATAGCTCAGTTGCTATCATCATCTGTCACTTTCTACTTTCCTTCTTTAATTCACTTTTTACATTGCCTATACAATTTGTGTACATTATGGGCTTGTTGCAGTAACGAAAAACTATCTTACTTCAGGACTTTGACCTATGATGTGACTTTCCTTTGTCATCACCCTAGCCATAAATTTGACTCCTCCCCCTGTCCTCAGTAATAAGAGCATGTGAAATTGACGTCTCTACTGAGCTATGTTGTCTCGTCTCTTCATTCAGTAGGGTATTGGACACCAAATCGAATGTCAACTTCCTATTTGGAGCAGAGTTACTAACAAAAATCATCAAGGTCTCTCATCTTTGAGGTAAGGAACCAAGAAGTAAAAGTGTCTACAACTAGTCATCAAGTGCCAAATCCGTCGTGTCTAGGTGATT
Source organism: Alisma plantago-aquatica (assembly GCA_963693085.1). NCBI lineage: Eukaryota > Viridiplantae > Streptophyta > Magnoliopsida > Alismatales > Alismataceae > Alisma > Alisma plantago-aquatica. Next base: position 620,533,563 of record OY856410.1, read on the forward strand.
CACCATGTTTTTAAAATAATTCAGGTGCACTGATATGTTTCTATTTTCTTTGAGTTTTAGGTTGTCATGTTTCTTAATCAGACACACTTTGTTCCTTGCAGTCTTCCTCTCATACAATGACTCGAGGTTCTTCCAGAAAGAGTAGGCATTGTTCTCATTGATGATGTGGTGGAAGACAGACTTGTCAACCTAACGACGGATGGGGCCCATGCATTTTCTGTTCATCTTTGTCCAGTCCTCCTATTTTGTATCCACGTCCTTGCTCGCATCTCCATGAACAAGTTAATAAAGATCATTGGAGTAATAAAGATCCTCCATATTTATCTTCCATGTCTGTCAATTTGATGTCGTCAACTTCACCATATTATTTGTGCCATTCATCTAGTCTATGTATCCAACCTGGCTCTCATACCACTTGATAGGGGTTAGCATGTCAAGATGTGTGTATTTGACACAAACAATAACAATGGAAGTACCTGCATGTATGGACTAGGCACACAAAAATAATATAACAAACAAACAACCACAAGAACACCATGATTTATGTGAAAACCCCCACAATGTGTGAGGGAAAAACTACATCGTCAAAGCCCGATGGAGGAATCCACTAATCAACAAATTACGGAGTTCGTCCCAAGTTTAGACTCAAAAATTGAGGAATATATAGCAAAAGAAATAGATACATCAAATACTGAATCAATATGTCACCACACTAAAAGGCCTCCCAGAAAAACACCCTCTTCAGAGAATACCCAGATGGAACAAAAATATTGGTTGTGGTAGACAACTCAGTGTAAAATGGAGAAGAGAACTAGAGCAGTGTCACCCTCTTTCCTTTCTCTTCTTTCTTCTTTCTTCCTTAGACTTTTCTTTTTGTCATGTATAGATCTGAGAACTGGCAGCTATAGTTTTCTTTTCTCGGTTCTATCCATTACGGCTGTGTGGATGGGGGTAGTAATACTCAATCCTTATGGTTGCAGTAATGCTCCAAAGGGATGTCCATAATTGGACTGGAACCAACATGGTTCTATGGACAACACTAATCTCCTTGAATATTCCTTCCAATAAATTCAATAGATGCACAACATCTTTTCCCTTAGCACATCAAAAGTGGGTTAATAGACTCAGGGACAGGAAGCTCCCATGATGATTTGTCAATTTTCTTCATTTTGTAAGTTCCCTTCGTGCAGAAAGCTTTTGACATCTTATTTATGACTATGATGTGAAGAAGGAAAAGGTTTGCCTTCCTGATTTTCCTTTCAAACACGAGATTGATCTATCCTTTCACAAATATCAACACATACTGCTAATGATCATGAGCCACCCAAGAAACGTACGATTTTTTTTCCTATTCCCATCAAACCATTCCATCACATCATTTGAGAAAAAACCATTATTTAAAGCGATATTACTAAGTTGATTCTAGATTTGAAGGTATTACCCACAATCTCGTAAAGCTTGTATTATAGATTCCAACGCCACATTACATATAGGGAAAAGGTTAGTATCAATCATATATCTTTTTTTCCTTTCATCAATAGTAAAAATAGCACCATACAATATGAGCCATATTTAAATATGTAGTTTAAAGGAAAGAGAGAATTTCATTTATCATGCCACTTCCCAGTAATTGGGATATTCATCTTTTTCCTTAGAGAGTTGTAAAGACTCTTGATCGTGAAACTCAATCTACTTCAAGGGTCCAGTTCCATTCATTCCTTCCAAAGAAGTTAGATGGTGGTTCCCTTTCGATTTTCTCTATCATTGTAGAGGTATCCAAGTATTTGTCTAGGAAGTCAACATCACATATCCTATTATGCACTAGGGAATTAACCTTCGTATGTATGATATCATTGGTAACTATTCCTTTTGGCTATTAATTAGTTTTAGAAAAAGGCCCCATAAATAAATCTAGAAAAAGTTTCGTCACCTAACACCATTGTTACAACCCCAGTTTTGGGTTCATTTTATGAGAAATGTAATTTCTCATATTAAAGATATTTGAACAAATAATGATATAATTTGTTTGGAATAAATGTGTTTCATTTACAATAGCCTTGTTGGTTGTTTTTTGGGCTTTATTGGCTATTGGGCCCAATAACAAGGAAAAGACAAAAAGGAGCTCCATTATTAATAAGAAATGGAGAAAAGAAAGATGTAGAAACCTCTAGAAGGCAAAAGTAAATAATCCAAAGTTAGATTTCGTGCCTCTTGGGTTCCTTGGGTTCCAAAGAGTCCAACGTTGCAAAGATAATGCAAAAAGAAAAGAAAAGATCCATTAAATATTTCTTTATTAAGAAAGAAATTGAAAACAATGATAAAATGTGGGAAATAAGTGAAAAGAGGTATAATTGACTTATCTTTGATGGATTTTCGTATCCATGAGGTTTCTTATGTTAAAAGGAATTCCAATGAGGAAAATAAAAAGAAAGATAAAGAGAAATTCTCAAAAAGAGATATTTTCATAAGAAATAAACAAGGTAATGAGAAATAATGAATATAGATGCATCCAGAAGGATAATAAGTATCCTTAAAAAGGATTTCGAAATATTAGAGTTTCTTGGGGTCCAAGGAACCCCAATTAAGAAATAGGAAAGAGAAAATACTAATAATGCAAAATAAGAGGATAAAGTGATATGTAGTTAATGGATTTTTTGGTATTGTTAGAAAGAAGGTATTTTCTATTAAAAAGAAAATATAATTTCCGTGGACAATGAATTAAAAGCCAAGAACAAGAAAATAAAAGGAATAATTTCGAATTCCTTAATAGTCAAGGATCATAGATAATCAAGGAATTATTTAAAGGAGAAATCTTATACTTGTTTAAAGGAAAGAAGGTTTCCTTTGAGAAGGGGCGTTGTTGACTTCGTGGGCAAGTATCCTAGGGCGTTTCTCTCCACCTCTATAAAAGGATAGAGCCCCTGGATAGGGCCAAAGAAAGTTCCATGCAGCCATCCCTCTCTTTTTCTTCTTCTACTTTTTCTTATTCATGCAAACACTAAGCATGGGAGAGTAGAGCGACCAGGAAGCAACGAGGAGCCTACGAAGGGTTTTGATGGTAGCCTGGTGTACCACGGTGCCAAGGAGCATCATAGCCATCGAGGTCGTGCACTGGAGCATGCACAACAGCAGCCGCCAGGCTGTAGTGATGGCCGCAACTGCATGGACGAAGAGCGAGAAAACGACCGCCAAGGCCAAGAACTAGAGACATCCTGTGTGCGCTAGAGCATGGTGGAGGCAGAACAACAGCTTCCGGTGAGTTTTGGGTCTAGATCTGGGAGGGAGAGCTGCGCCAAGAGCTGCCTGCTGCTGATCCAAGGTTGAAGACAAACTATCAGTCAATGGACAGATATACCCCTATGGGGTATGAAGGGCGGGCAACTTACATGAGGGTAAAAGCGTAAATCTGATATGTTTTCCAATCACCAAGCAACGTTGCATGTATAGAGGTGACGTGGCACCCTCTGATTGGCTCAAGTGAGTAAGTTCTTACAAAATTCATAACTAATTAATGGTAGCTCCGATGGATGCACATTATACATGAATTTTGATCAGAAGAACTCTAGGAATGCAAAAATATATATTTCAAGCCTAATTCTGATTGCAATTTTAAAAGTACTGGAAGTTATTAACTTTATTGTATTAATGATTAATAAACTCTATTTTTGAGATGATTAATGTAATTAGTAGAGTTTAATGGATGATTAAAGTCGATATTAGCATGTTAATCGTGTACAGATACATTAAGATAAAAAATGATGAACTTTGCAGTAATTAGTTTAGTTGAGAGTTCATGTGCATAAATATGCTTTAATGGGCCTTGAAACCCTAATATTAGTAAAAGTGACTCATAATGGTTTTATTATTCAAAATTGTGAATAAAGTTGAGATATGTTAATGCTAATCTATTTCAAGTATACAAGATCCTAATTGTGGATAAATACCCTTAATGTAGTAATTAGGGTTTTCTGATGGATAAAGGTCGAATTAATGACAAATAAAGTTCATATGTGAATTTGACCAAAATGAACTATGAATTGATGATAAATGAGCATAATGATCTTGTCATGGATTAAAAGGATAAAAATGGTAGCTTTAATGTAAAAGAGGCTTAATGGACTTAATTGATGGTTAATTATGCTTTTTCTGATATCAGGGCTATATGTTGTTAGAAGATAACCATAGTATCTTTCATGATGAATAGATGAGATAATTAGGGTTTGTGAGTAATTGTATAAAATTTGGGTTTAAAATAGTAAGAGATGAAGGGAACCCTAATTGCAATAAAAACCCTAAAAATGGACTAGAAACGCTAGGAAGCGAGCTAGATTTAGTAGGTCTTGATGGCATGATGAATAATAGGAAATTGTATGTATATTTCAGGATCTCATAATGTGCTTGCCTGCCTATTTGGATTTCTTGATTGGATTATTTTGTCTCAAATCATCCTGATAGGTATGTGGTTACGACTTATGAATAATCACTTTAGTTTCATGGCGATTCCTAAACGTTTTTATCGGTTTCCTGAAAATAACTGCTTGGATGACTTTTATTTCATGCAACTATAAGGTGACTATGATTATCACTATAAATATGTATATATAACTGGCTTAGATCTGGATCCTCCTCTGTGACTTTGCAAATGCTAAAAAGGGTAACCTAGAGTAAGGTCTAGGCTATCATGAGTTAGAAATTGGGCTACCCACGTGTAGTGCCATGAGACTCTACAGCACGCCATGAGTTAAGGAATGGGCTACCTACGGGTAGTGCCATGTGACTCAACCCTAGAAATTGATTCACCAGTTAGGTAGGATCATGATGGGTTTATTGGGGATCTACCATAAGGAAGGTAGCATCCAGGTCCACTGCAGGGACAGCGCAGAGGATAGGATATGTATGGATCGTGTAGTTATATTTAAAAGTTAAAGTTGTTTGTTAAATTGTAATTGATTGCAATATGTTCTTATGGTTCATTGCACGATTATTGTTTCCCTCACATACCAGCTTTATGCTGAATGACGTTTTGTTTGTCGGCATTTTAGGTACAAGTGAAAAGAACCAACAATAAAGTGGCATATGTGAAATTAAATATGAATTAAAGTTTAAAGGAGGATTAGTTAGAATAGACTTCATTTGGATAGAAGTAGATATCCAAGTTTTGGAAAAAGGTATGAAAAGTTTATTTTATTACAGCCTTTCAGTTTAGTTTAGTAGAATTTGATAATTATTATTAATTTTTTGTTGAACCTTTGATCCAAAAATTGGGATAACGACTCTGACCTCTTGGTCTCCCTTAATTGGGGGTTACTGGGAAGCGGGGTCGTTACATTTGGTATCAGAGCATAGGTTCCTCATTTAATCTTTAATAATTATTAAATTTTACAAACTCTTTAGAACCCAAGGGAGTTATTAGAGGAATTTCCAAAAGACAAAGGTGTCTAGAAAAGGATCACGTCTGGGGACTGGCAAGATTTTCCTCCACACCACTAGTCAGAATATGACGACTCCAGGATTAGTGTGACTTCCTGGCTAATGTCTCAGGATTTGATTCGAAATAAGATACCTTTAGGACTATCTCATCTTGTTCATCCCTTCTCAACTCAAATGTTGTTAAGGAATATAAGGATTAGGGTTTTCTCTCTTTTCCTCACCCTCTTGAGGTATGGGTAAGGTTGATAAGGTCTAAGGAATCCTCCACCAAATTAATGAAAAGCATGTAAATAAGATGTCATGGACATAAGCTTAATAGATTTAGCGTAAACTAAAGAATATACATGCTTAGGTCATATGACATAAGTTGTCATGTCCTCAGGAGAGACCTGAGGCTAGACCTTCTTGTCAGGAGGATAAGTAAAGAGAGTTAGACTTAGAGGTAGAGACCTCCATTATAAGTGGAGACCTGGCACATCCTCTGAGAATGATGTTAACCCTAACCCTAAGTGAAGGTTAGAGAGAAAGATGACATGATGAGTTAGATGTCATGGTAGACCAGGTGTTTGGATGGACATGCCTTGGATGCCATATGAGCCATGAGAGGTTGGATGATCGAGTACCTTTGGAAGGGTCGTGCATGTTAAAGTGAAGGATAGAACCTTCTTTGATGTGTTTAGAGAAGAACCTATAGAGCCCCCATGAGCTTATATGAGCATGGCATAGTAGGCACCCAGAATACATTAGTAGTGTGAGCAGTAGGTTGAAACCCTGGCCAAAGGAGTATGTTGGATAGCTGATGAGATAAGCATAAAGGGCTAGGGATAACCTTGAGCAAATATAAGTTTGAACATAAGCTTCACCCACGTAGAGGTATGCTTGTGAGCTTGATCCTTTTTCTTGGAGAGAGGACCTCTAGTAGTAAGGAAGTTTGTAGGGTTAGAGAAAGAGCATGACCCAAGCACTAAGGTTCGAAGCCTAGACTCTGAGATATGAGGAAAAGTGGGGAGTTGAGGATGATGCGACCTAAGTGGATGATAGTGGTTGCATCATGCTCACGATATCTTGGTTGCCATTAGAGGAACCAAACCCTAGTGAGAGGATGAGTCTGCTGGTACCTATGTACCTATGGTATAGATGAGAAGAAGAGTTCCTTAGACCTAGAGAGGTTTAGTAACAGGTTGTGAGGCCTTGTACCTTGTTGATTATCCTTGAAGAGGACTCAACTATGAAGTGTTTCTTGAGTAGAAGGATGACAGGAAGTGCATGTCATACCTTGTACATGTTTGGATCGTGGTTAGAGGTTGACCAGACAATTGGGATTCAGAGGACTAAACCTAGGGTTCCTAAGTATAATAGGGGAAGTGGTGTACCTGAGGCTCATGATGAGATTTGAGTTTCTATAGATTCGAGCATGGTACTCTTCATGGTTAGAGGAAAGGGAAACCCCTTAAGTTTAAGGTATGTTTGATGAACCCCTCACAACTAAGTTGATGACATGGGAAGGTATGATCTTGATCCAATGCTGAGGAATGAGAATAAGTATGACCTAGCATGGTTTAGTAGGTGGACTGCTTGTGCCTTAGTATCTTGCTATGGTTAAGCAAGCTCATGTGGATGTAAACCCTAGACATAAGGACATTTCTGACCTTGTTGTCAAGAGTTGTAGTTTCCTCCCATCCCGGGAGAGGGACCCTTTGGTAGGGTGTATACCAGTTTTGTGGGTTTTGAGGAAACCTAAAGAGGTCTCATAGGATCTTGAGAAGCCAAGTGAAAAGTACATGGTATGAGAATGAACTTGTAGACCCATAGATAACCATCTCTAAGTGCATGTAGATGTGTTACCAAGGAGGTAACCAGTATGGGGGCCTGACCAAGGTAGGCATGTCTCCATGACCCCTATGAAAGAATGGAAGTTAGCCCATGAATGTAGAGAAAGAGATGATGAAGGCTTGGGTAAGGTTCTAAGTTGAACATGTACTATGTTAGAATCCTAAGTCTATCCTAGGGTCAGGTAGGGATAAGACCGATGGGAGTAGGAGTTGCCTAATTCCCTAGTTGCACATGACCATAGGGTCGGGAGGTAACAACTATCATTGTCTAAGGGCCATGGGTTAGGAGATTGATCACCTTCATGAACTCATGGGACCCAAAGGGCGGATGAGTAGGGCACTCTTTGGATGCATAAGGGAAGAGGGATGACCCAAAAAGTGTCGGTACCCTATAGACCTAGAGGAGATGACCAAGGAATATGTGTGGACCCAAGTATGTTCGAGACCAGTTTTCCATGGAAGTAACTTTGATATCAAGATGATTGTGATGTAGTGACATATGTGGCACGTTTCAACTTAGATTTAAAGGTGTACTGGCAAGGTGGGATGTACCATCTCTACTCTTGGAACAGGAAGAACTCTGTATTTGGACTGCAGTCAAATGCTTATTTCCTCTTGTTATGAGAGTGAGAGACTGGACAATACACATTCCCTACACCAAGGATAAAGATGATGTGAGATGGAACGTTGCTACGAGGTATGAGGACGGGGAGGATAACATACCCTAGTGGAGTGAATGATACATGGATATTTTACAAGCAGGAAAAGAGATAAAGTAGTCACCTTATTAGGATGTTTTATCATGAGCTATGAGTTATACAAGTTTGAGTTTGAAAAACCAAGAGAATAAGCTCAGAGTTTTCTTGATGAAGATAGACTTAGAGCTGAGATGAGGTAATAAGTGAAATACATGGAGGTGTATGTATTCAACGTTACCTAACACCTAAAGATGGGAAGTGGTAATAGATGCTATGGATGAGGTACAACTGCCTAGTTTAGATGGAGGCTAGAAGAGGTTGTTAGGTTAACCCTCAATTGGAAAAGAGATAAGTTGGTTGACACTCGGATGTACCAATATTGGTTGATCAAGTTAATGGTTGTTTGGTTAGATAGCCTAGTCCTTAATGTATGAAGGGATAGTTGTAGAACCTCAGATGCAATTCTCTGGAAAGGAAGGTGATGAAACCCCGATTAGAGTGATTTAGGGTTTCTGAGGAATCGATCTTAAGGAATCATGACAATACATGAGATCATGATTTAAGATTACCATATACCATTGTACTACCAAGATAATAAGTGAAAGTAGTACTTTGGAGGCCCAAGATGATGTTGCATGTGGTATGTTGCCATGCAATCCAGGAGGTGAAGGACGAACATCAGTAACCCAGTGTATTGATATAAAGAATAAAGAGTTCCCAAGAGGGAATGGGAGTTCATCATTGTCAATGTTGTGGTAAGTCTCCCCTTGACCAAGGAAGGTCAAGATGCAATATGGGTGATGGTAGATCTCCTTACCTAGATAACAAGAGAAAGAAAGAGTACTGTCAAGGGACAAATCCAGTTGAACATCTTGTAAGAGAAAGAGATGGTTCAACTATATCATGATGCAAGTTCAAAAGTTCTTGAGTATGACTTAAAGATTCACTACCATGTGGTGGAAGTAGGTACACGAAGAACTAGATTCTAATACCACTTATCACCCTAGCTAATCATTACTGCAATCCAGACTAGAGGATCTGATGAGAGAATGTGTGCTCATTCAGGGTGATACATAAAGACAATTCATTATAAGATGTGATGATAACCACCATAGCTTGCATCGGGATGTAAAGAAGATCTGAAAAGGAGGTTGTGTCGGTCACCACTTCATTAAGATGATGTTGGTGAAGGGACCTCACGAAGGTCAAGAAAGGACCACAGTGTGTGCAGATGAAGTTGCTTTGATCGTGCAATGGCTGAAAGGAGCCTAGGGATGACATGAGTCGTAAGCTGATGCAAAGTAAACTGACATGCAGTTTACTGTGGGGGAATATGTGACATGAAATCTGACCCCTCTAAGTTATAGCTAAGAGAGATGAGTCCCCGATGCATGGGTTCTTTTGACATGGTTTGGTGGAGAAGGTTTAGTTTGCCCTTACCCCTCAGGATAATGTGATGTGTGATGAGTTCTATGTGTCCAATTTAGACCACTATGTGAGGTACCTGAACCATGTGCAGAGCAACAAACCTAGTGAGCCCCAAGGGAGGCTGAAATGACCTGAGTCACCTATGAGGTTTATAGATGCCAAGGTGAAAGAACTCAGAGAAAAGATTATGTGATGATACAGGTTCTTTGAAAGCACCATGGATAGGGCAAAGCCACATAGGGGCCAATGATGGACATGTAAAAGTCTTATCCTGATTGTTTGGTTGATTAATGGAATTTTGAGGACAAAATTCCTAGAAGAGGGGAAGGATGTTACAACCCCAGTTTTGGGTTCATTTGGTGAGAAATGTAATTTCTCATATTAAAGACATTTGAACAAATAATGATATAATTAGTTTGGAATAAATGATTTTCATTTACAATAGCCTTGTTGGTTGTTTTGTGGGCTTTATTGGCTATTGGGCCCAATAACAAGGAAAAGACAAAAAGGAACTCCATTATTAATAAGAAATGGAGAAAAGAAAGATGTAGAAACCTCTAGAAGGAAAAAGTAAATAATCCAAAGTTGGATTTTGTGCATCTTGGGTTCCTTGGGTTCCAAGGAGTCCAAAGTTGCAAAGATAATGCAAAAAGAAAAAAAAGATCCATTAAATATTTATTTATTAAGAAAGAAATTGAAAATAATGATAAAATGTGGGAAATAAGTGAAAAGAGATATAATTGAGTTATTTTTGATGGATTTTCGTATCCATGAGGTTTTTTTATGTTAAAAGGAATTCGAATGAGGAAAATAAAAGAAAGATAAAGATAGATTCTCAAAAAGATATATTTTAATAAGAAATAAACAAGGTAATGAGAAATAATTAATATAGATGCATCTAGAAGGATAATAAGTATCCTTAAAAAGGATTTCGAAATATTAGAGTTTCTTGGGGTCCAAGGAGCCCCAATGAAGAAAGAGGAAAGAGAAAATACCAATAATGCAAAATAAGAGGATAAAGTGATACATACTTAATGGATTTTGTGGTATTGTTAGAAAGAAGGTATTTTCTGTTAAAAAGAAAATATAATTTTTGTGGCCAATGAATTAAAAGCCCAGAATAAGAAAATAAAAGGAATAATTTCGAATTCCTTAATAGTCAAGGATCATAGATAATCAAGGAATTATTTAAAGGAGAAATCTTATACTTGTTTAAAGGAAAGAAGGTTTCCTTTGAGAAGAGGCCTTGTTGTCTTCGTGGGCAAGTATCCTAGGGCGTTGCTCTTCTCCTCTATAAAAGGATAGAGCTCCTGGCTAGAGCCAAAGAAAGTTCCACGCAACCATCCCTCTCTTTTTCTTCTTTTCCTTCTTCTTGTTCGTGCAAACCCAAAGCATGGGAGAGTAGAGAGACCAGGAAGAAACGAGGAGCCAACGAAGGGTTTTAATGGTAGCTTGGTGTACCATGGTGCCAAGGAGCATCATAGCCATCGAGGCCGGGCCCTGGTGCATGCACAACAACAGCCGCCAGGCTGCAGTGACGGCCGCAAGTGCATGGCCGACGAGTGAGAAAATGGCCGCCATGGCCAAGAACTGGAGACACCGCGTGTGTGCTAGAGCATGGCGGAGGTAGAACAACATCTTCCGGTGAGTTTCGTGTCTAGATCTCGGAGGCCGCCCTCAGTGGCTGCTGATGTTGATCCAAGGTTTAAGACAACCTATCGGTCAATCGACAAATATACCCCTCTGGGGTATGAAGGGCAGGCAACTTACGCGAGGGTAAAAGTGTAAATCAGATATGTTTTCCAAGTAGCAAGCAACGTTGCATGTATAGAGGTGATGTGGCGCCCTCTGATTGGCTCAAGTGAGTAAGTTCTTACAAAATTCATAACTAATTAACGGTATCTCGGATGGATGCGCATTATATATGAATTTTGATTAGGAGAACTCAAGGAATGCAAAAAAATATTTGAAGCTTAATTATGATTGTAATTCGAAAAGTAATGGAAGTTATTAACTTTAATGTATCCATGATTAAGAAACTCTATTTTTGAGATGATTAATGTAATTAGTAGAGTTTAATGGATGCTTAAAGTTGATATTAGATTGTTAATCATGAAAAGATACATTGATAAAAAATGATGAACTTTGCACATAATTAGTTAATTGAGAGTTCATGTGCATAAATATGCTTTAATGGGCCTTGAAACCCTAATATTAGTAAAAGTGACTCATAATGGTTTTAATAATTCAAAATTGTGAATAAAGTTGAGATAGTTAATTCTAAGCTATTTTAAGTATAAAAGTTCCTAATTGTGGATAAATACCCTTAATGTAGTAATTAGGGTTTTCTGATGGATAAAGGTAGAAGTAATGACAAATAAAGTTCATATGTGAATTTGACCATAATGAAGTATCAATTGTTGATAAATGGACATAATGAACTTGTCGTGGATTAAAAGGATAAAAATGGTAGCTTATATCTAAAAGAGGCTTAATGGACTTAATTGATGGTTGATTATGCTTTTTCTGATATTAGGGTTATATGTTGTTAGAAGATAACCTTAGTATCTTTCATGATGAAAAGGTGAGATAATTAGGGTTTATGAGTAATTGTATAAAATTAGGGTTTAAAATAGTAAGAGATGAAGGGAACCCTAATTGCAATAAAAACCCTAAAAGTGGACTAGAAACCCTAGGAAGCGAGCTAGGTTTAGTAGGTCTTGATGGCATGATTAATAATAGGAAATTGTATGCATATTTTAGGATCTCATAATGTGCTTGCTTGCCTATTTGGATTTCTTGTTTGGATTGTTCTGTCTCAAATCAGCCTGACAGGTATGTGGTTACACTTATGAATAATCACTTTAGTTTCACGGCGATTCCCGAACATTTTTATCTGTTGCCTAAAAATAACTGCTTGGATGACTTTTATTTCATGCAACTATAAGGTGACTAAGATTATCACTATATATATATAACTGGCTTAGATCCGGATCCTCTTCTGTGGCTTTGCAAATGCTAAAAAGGGTAACCTAGAGTAAGGTCTAGGCTATCATGAGCTAGAAATTGGGCTACCCCTGTATAGTGCCATGAGACTCTATAGCACGCCATGAGTTAAGGAGTGGGCTACCTATGGGTAGTGCCATGTGACTCAACCCTAGAAACTGATTCACCAGTTAGGTAGGATCATGAGGGGTTTAATGGGGATCTACAATAAGGAAGGTAGCATCCAAGTCCACTACAGGGATAGCGCAGAGGATAGGATATGTATGGATAATGCAGTTATATTTATAATGTAAAGTTGTTTGTTAAATTGTAATTGACTGCAATATGTTGTTATGGTTAATTGCATGATTATTTTTCCCCCCACATACCAGCTTTATGCTGACCGACGTTTTGTTTGTCGGCGTTTTAGGTACAAGTGAAAAGAACCAACAGTAAAGTGGCATATGTGGAATTAAATATGAATTAAAGTTCAAAGGAGGATTAGTTAGAATAGACTTTATGTGGATAGAAGTAGATATCCAAGTTTTTAAAAAAGGTACAAAAAGTTTAATTTTATTATATCCTTTTAGTTTAGTTTAGAAGAATTTGATAATTATTATTGATTATTTGTTGAACCTTTGTTCCAGAAATTGGGATAACGGCTCTGATCTCTTGGTCTTCATTAATTGGGGGTTACTGGGAGACGGGGTCATTACAACAATGGTTTTAAAATATCTTTTTCCAATGAAATTTTGATTAGAGGTGAGTGGAAATAAACGATTACTAAAATGGTTAGTTTCAAGTGGTTAATTTTTTCCAAAAATGGTTAATTCGTTGAAATTGGTTAAAAGTTTATATATCGATTAAAAATATTTTTGTTTAGTTAACAAAATTAACCAAATAAACACATATTTATTCAACAAAATGTCTTACACATATATAACCTCTATAGTTGTACTTTTATTTCAAAAAACTATACATTGATATAATAGTCAAGTTTTGATGAACTATAAAGCGCTATATCTATACGCAATACTACTATAGTAGCACATTTGTCAAAAGTCTATGAGTATTTTTATAAAATATAATTAAAGAGTGTCACATATTTAACCAAATGAAGTGAACAAATCAATGATTAACCATAACTAGATTAACTGATACTAATTTGGTTAGCTTAATGGTTAAGATCTCAATCCACAAATTAATGATTGAAGTGAAACTAATCAATAGAAAGTTACCAAATTAGTCGAATCTGCGCCCCTGATCTTGATGACATTGATAGCCTCTCCAATCATTCGAGCAACTCACCATTTCCAAATTCAATCTTTTGCAATACTTAGTCTTGACCAAATGACATCAAGGTACTTCTCTATTCTAATTAATGTCCCAACTATACTGGGCTAAGAAAGATACATTTAATTGTCTCTTCGATCTAATGCGACATCCCCCCCTAAAAATAGGGTTGATAAGTTTCTTCAATAAAACATCACTACTAGTTGTATTTGACGATACCATGTATACATACAAACCTTATGATGTATTTATCAATATTGACCATATCATGAATCATATTTGACTATATAGTATATGAGGGAATATCATCTAGAGTTTCATTTGTCAATGCGATTTTATTAGCTAAATTTAAGCTCTTAGTGGTTCAACTATTAATAGTGCATGAAACTTACTCCAAAACTTTGTTGTAAGTGTTCTAGGTAACTCTCTTATGGATGATAGGAACTCGTAGATATTTCCCAAGACCCTTGATAGTCTGGAGTCACATGATCTTGCTAATACAATATTGATCTTGATAGTTAACTTGGGCAAAAAAACCTAAATTTGTCCTTAGATATATGAGTTCATGAGGCTCTAGGTAACAAATTCATGGAATTTTTAGTAGTACGCGCTTGTTTGACTGATGCATCACCAAAGAGGACGAGGTCATCTATAAAGTTAACGTGAGATAAACATAGATTTTTTCCCATTCCCTTAATGGGTTTGAAATTACCAAGAGTGACTATTTTGTTAATCATATCGCTCCATGTATCTACACACATAACAAAAATGTAGGGTGAGAAGGGGTCACCTTATTTAACCCTTGAGTTGGTTGTAGATGAGGAAGCTTGGTGCCACTTTAAAGAACTTGAATAATTACCGAATGGAAAATTATACTAAACATATCGACAACTTTCTTAGGAAACATGCCTCATTCATAGGATAAAAAATGAAACTCTGCCTCAATGTATCATGTGATTTTGTTAAGTCAATCTTAACATCCATGAACTTCTTCTTAGAAATTTTCATAGAGTTGATAAGTTCTTTGACAAGAAAACTATTATATATATTATGTTTTCCAGGAATAAAGTTATTATTCATAGGACTCACACCTTGGTTACCAACTCCATCCATACATTAGATAAAGAGATTGGCTAAAATAGGCTACATTCAATAGCTATCACATTTAGGTATAAATGTGAATAGAGATTTTTTTAAACTTCTATAGAATACCATTAACAAAGAAAGAGTGAACTATATTAATAAATTGGAGTCTTCACAATACCCCAATTTCATTGTAGAAACCCATCATCCACCCCACCAAGGACTTGTGCCTTGTTAGGAGCCATAAGTAATAGGACTAACATGATCTCTTTCTTACTAGGGATAGCACTCAACATATACATATGTCGATTTCTTTCAAGAGATTTTTTACTCACTTTTATCTAATATCTATAGAGTTAAAATAGGGCATCCATAAGTGGACATGATAGTGGTAATATTGTTGGATCTTCATCTATAATCAAAGGAAAGTTAAAAGGTGGGAGGTGGGTTTCACCACAACAATGGGAACACAAATTACATGTAATTAGTTAATATATACTATAGTCTCATGTGCATAAGATGTGTCTCCATATTTTAGTTGTGTAATACCAAATTACAAATAGTACTATGAAGAATAACTCTAGGTTTTATTACTATGGAACTACTAGATATCATTAAAAAGATTCCCCAAATATTTGTTTATCATGAGCACAGACGCAACAATACTTTTCTTCTAGACAAGGGAGTGTAACATACCAAATTCTAAAATTTTATATTTTCACCCTCTTTCCCATGTTTTTCCTTTCATTTATATCCTTATTGGCCTTTCTATATAATTAATAGAATTTATAGTGGTTTAGTGAACATTTATTCACTAATTATACCAATGGAATGGTTTATGCACATATACCTCAGTGAAAGCTTAATTACCATAATTAAGTGCTCTAAACCTTAATCTAACTTTTTTATGTGATTTGAGAACATAAAATATGCCACATAACTCATTTTAGTGGTAATATGAAGATAAGAAACTTAATTGGATGAACGATTTAGATAATGGGTTGTTAATGGGCCATATGACATATCTCATAAAAAGAAGTCTCAAAAGAGGAAACAAACTTCAAATTTTAAATCTAAATATCAAAATTAGCCTACATGTCAAATTTCATCTAATTTGGACCATCTTGAAATATTAGAATAAGATTAGGAGAGAGAAAATCAATAAAAGGCATAAGTAATTAATAATGTGATTTTATAAATTCAAAATATGGAAATAATGGAAAATTTGTATTCTACACATCAAGGATAACTTGTGGATGAAGTTTGGTTTGATTCGGATGTTGTTTGTGCAAGCTATGCAATTTTAGGTACATTCTGGACTTTTATGCAATTTACCCAATTGGGAGGTTTTCTTTGCAAATTATCAACTGAATTTTAATCCTTAGATATTACCTTACCATTAACGAGATTTTATATCATTTGAGAACCTAGTTTTACCTTGGTTTGATGTCATTTCTTTCCAAGGGCATTATAGGGATTACCCTCTTTATAAAGATGTTTATCCTTAAAAGCTATCAACCAATGAGGTTATTTCTTTCTTGAAAAACGGTGGGGATGGCCTAGAATAATCTATGGGCTCTTAGGACCGACTTTTGATATGCATGAAGCCTCTATGAGCTATCCTCTTGCATGACCATCAATCCCTAGGCTAAAGACACACGGAAAGTCCCTTAAGACTCCTCATGCTTCACCTCTTTCTATATATAGCCATGTATACCCGTTCCCAACTCAAAATTCGAAAACTCTTGCTCTCCTTTTCTTTCCTCTAGCTTAGATAATAGTTCCTTCTGTATTTGGCCACGAAGTTGCTGCCCCAAGGAAATAGAGGGAGCCTACCTTGGTGAAGAAGGCTCCTAGGATGTTACACCCCGATCTCACAATTTCCTCAAATCATGAGATTAGGGCGTAAGATAGGATTTATAATTAACACAAAGAACACCCTTAACTTTTTTCTTTTCTTTTAAACCCTTGTTTCTTCGCATTGAACCACATAAAAAGATCTTAACAAGGGAATCCGAACATTTCATTACTAATCAGACTTTAACAGAAAAGATAAATATATAAACATTCATGATGTCTTTCACAACTTGTGCACATAAAACTTGTTAATTAGCATACATATCAAAGAGGAACAATATTACACATTGTAATTACAACTCTCTCTCTAAACTCTTACTGAGGACCTAGAGTGACAAGGACCGACTGACTCAACTAATCACGTACTTAACTCTTGTGGCAGATCTACACTGAAGCTCTCACCATCTTCAAGTCCACGCGATTAACCCTAAAATGTTTGAGTAGAGGGGTGAGCCTACTCGCTCAGTGAATGAATACTTCATGGAAACAGACTAATGCACTAATGTGATTGTAGATATAATTTTGAGTGAACGATATGAAATTTAACAACAATAAATACTACACTGAGCAGTTCTAAAACAATATAATTGAAATAGCAAAGAAATATAAATATTGCATCCAAAGAATAATTACTAGAAAACTATGCTCTAGTCATTCTTAACTCTTTCATTTATAAATAACTCTGTGAACCTATATGATCATATTTTAGATTATGCCCTAAATATATGCAGTGTACTCTGCATATAAAGATCCGCAACAAGTCCATGCTACGGTCCCACCGTACAAGACTTAGCGACACACCCGGGAATGCTAAGTCTGACGCCAGCCCTGTTCTGCCACAGGACCACAGGCTCTCCGGCCTACAGGCTCTCCGGCCTCAATGCACTACTCCGAGTGCTCTCTAGACTCCTCCTACTAACCTGAGCACACAGGCGGAGGGTCACAGGGTTACCTTCGCGACTCCGCACGAATGGTGTTAGATAACCAAGTTTTCTGGTGAAACCGCAGTGCCATTGTGACACAAGCACAATTGTTGTTAGACACTGCCCTTTTTCTCTTTCCTCGTTTGTCCGTGACACAAGCACGGATGATGTTGCAACACGAGTTTCACCCCAAAGCTGCAGATACCACTTAGGGGTTCTACGGTGTTAGGGCACCTATGTCTATACTTGATTAACAAATAAATAATTAAATAGGAAAAACACAGTTCATACTTATTTCACATTCCTAACATAACTTGAAAACATATTTACATCATTTGTACTCAGTAACATCCCTTTCTAGGGCATGTCATATCTCAACACCTGCAATTTACGAGATGTGTATTGAAAATAAGAAGCACTATAGTATAAAAATATCAACTCAGAGAGAACAAGCATATAAAGTTTAATGCACTAGGAACATACAATTTAACAATTAAGCATCACCACATCTCGTATCGAGACCTTTCATATTACCATAGCACGATTCATTGAACACCCTATCCTTAGGGTTTCATTTGCCTTATTCATTCATCTCATGCCAACATCCTACTCTTAGGGTTGCATTTGCCACATTCACCTTTTCATTTACCTCATTCACTTGACACATGGCTCTCATAAGGATTTCATAGAATATAAGCATTCACTAAATAAAGATTATTTCCAACAAATCGTATGCAATCAATATAGACATGAATCAATGAAAATTTAACTAAATTTAGGTTTTCCATATCATTACTGCGATATCATGTATCCAGAATAAGATTCAATTAAGATAACCCACGAGGTACATCCTAACCACTTATAGGATTACTAGTCCTTTTCAAACAGGTTGAAACTCTAGCGATATCCCAATTCGGTCAAACCCTAATTACATCATTTGATATAAATCTAAAAGCATCCTCAATAGGAAGTGTTGTATACGTATCTGATATGAATCTACCATTTAGGAGTCATTCAAACAGAGAAGGAATCCATATCATATCAATTTACAATAACTTAAATCAAATGGACATTTCAGGATTTAGAATTCACATGCTAAGCATTTAGGGATTTGGATGTTATAATCAAATTCGTGCATTAGAATGTTTGAAGGAAGAACCCACTCACCCTAAGGTGTGAAAACACCTCACAATTACAGCTCAACTCAGGGAATCTCGAATTCCCATCAAATCCCTAGCAAATCTCCCAATTCTTCTTCCATTCAACTCGGGAACCATGAAAAAGAGGGATTATGAAGAAAGGGTGAGAAAAGAGGGAATTTCGACATCCTCTTGGATCAAATCAGAGCATGGACGGAATCTTGACATAAGAGAGAAGATTCACCATAAAAGTCTATGCAAGGAATCCGAACTTACTTGATTTCATCCTTCCTGGAATCGCAAAACCCTAATTCAGCAATTTCCCCCACTTTCTCCACTCAAGCCCTAATTCTCCCTCTCTCTCTAAAAGCTCGTTTCTCTGGAATGGATGACGAGAAATGAGAGCTGTGTGTGTGTGTGGTCGACCTTATTAGTCAATTTGAGCTGCTTGGGTCAATTGCAAATTGACCCAACACTCAACTTTAATTATATTAGCTGAATATTCAACTATACAAAAGTTACTGTAATTCGTTTATTTCAGAGATCAAACCTTCTCCACAAATTATGAGCATTTAGCACGTTGTTTATAATTGATATATAGATCTTCTGTTAAAATTTGGGATCATTTGGAGTTACCAATAATTAATTAAAAATCGAACAGTGCACTGCTATATTGCAGTCAGCAATATATTCGGCCGAGTTTGTCCTGCACAAACTCGACCGACACCCTTACTGTAGGGATCCAAAGTCATCCAAAAATTATGCCAATTTAACAGAGTGTCTAAAATTGTATTTATCAAATATTGTTAAAATTTGAGATCAATTGGATATACCAATAAAAAGATAAAATTCAATTACCACACTGCTGTAAAATTCTGAAATTGTGATCGGTCGAGTTTGAAACTCGGCCGACAAACAGGTCAGAGCATTCTTCAAAAATTCTGATATTTTCCAATGTTGTTCACATTTTATATATCTAAATCATATCCAAATTTGAAGTAAACAGAGTTATACATAAAATACTAAAAATCATTTAGTGAGACATTCCACTTATCAAATTCTGTATTCATGCATCATCAAAACCCTATTTGGGCCGATTAGGGTTTATGCTTCTCAAACCCTAATTCTCAAGACAAAAGAACATTTAGACATCTTATCATAGTTAAAACATCCTAATTGTGTTATCGTCATTAATTAGATTTCAAGAATGATTATTCCAATTAACCTTTGCAATTGTCTAGGTAAACCCTAGTTTATCAATTAAGCTCAAATGAGGTCGTAACAACTCTTTCCCCCTTTAAAATGTTTCGTCCTCGAAACATAAACCTACAAGAAAAATACATTCAAGGTTATTCTAAGCTTCTATAGCCTTCCATGTCATTATATTCTTGTATTTCATACCTGAATGTAGTTTTCAACATTAGATCTTTTAATTCTTTACTAAATCACAACATGTTTCAAATAGTTCTCAATGATATCAAACAAATTCTTTATGCCACAGACAAACATAGAATGCAAAGATAAACCACCACGCTTTCGCTGCGCAACTCTGATACTCTGATACAACTATCTCAACTTATGCTGTTCAGAGAGTTCTATTGTTCTGTATCACCTTTAAGTGACAAAAGTAAGTTCACCATGTTGTTATAAACTTTAATAACATGCTACTCAGATAGCAAAACAGTCTTGAATTAAAAGACTAAATTCAACAATCAATTGCACAATACTACTCTTAGCATCCCCATTGGGTCATGGATGCATGAGGTGAAGCATTACCACCTCATTCCATACTGTCCTGTTTCGATCCTGGGACCTGTGAGTTATGGGCCCACACACAATTCAAAGTGTAACCATCGTATTATATCATTTTACAGTTTCAACCACAGAAATAAAGTAATCCACAATTGTATCAGTCATTCAAGCATTAATCATACTCAATTACCATCACTCAGTTATATTAGAGCTAGGTATAACAAGCTACACCTCATTAGGGTTACTTGTCCAAACAATCTAATTATCATCCCTTTCTATTAAAATGAGTGAATAAGTATGACTACCTTGTTCAGGGTATCTCTCCATATGTTCTGACATCATCCAAACCGTATCACCAGATGACCCTACCAAGGTAGTTATTCACCATGTATGATTCACTTTCTCTTATCCTTTCATTCCCACCTTGCTCTCATTAAGGAATATATGAAAGAGAAGATGATTTTAAGACTTGGAATACTTGTATTCAAACATCCCCTAATACATTCTCATATGTAGATTTACTTAGTCATCAACAGAGATATTTGATAAATTAGCACTTGCTTGAATTTCACAACC
This sequence comes from Alisma plantago-aquatica, assembly GCA_963693085.1. Taxonomy (NCBI): domain Eukaryota; kingdom Viridiplantae; phylum Streptophyta; class Magnoliopsida; order Alismatales; family Alismataceae; genus Alisma; species Alisma plantago-aquatica. The sequence goes on from OY856410.1 coordinate 620,554,559, forward strand.
TCTTTATTTTATAACTGCTCCATCATATTTCAAACCCTTTCTTACGTTTCATAGCCCTCTTACCATATACTACTCTTTAACCTGTCATCTTAAATTCAAATTTTTTTTTTCTTATGTCCATGTTGCTTATTCATACGTATGGTCATGTATACCATGTTGCACATATTTCCTCCTTTATCTTTATACTATTATGAAGTTAACATTCTAAATTAATAGTCCTTCTATTAGTTTTTACTCATGTTGAATACATTACATATTCTTCATTTTTACATCAAGTGGATCATGCATGAATCAAACATAATTTCTCTTTAAATCAAGTTTTTCTCTTCTGAATACAGTCTACCTTTATATGAGTTATTCATTCGTTAAACTACACCTATGTCCTTTGCTTAGAAACTAGTTTGTTGTTCTTGTCTTATGAATTACATATTCATACGATTCTCTTTACCTTTACTCCTTTAAAGACTCTTTACTTCTATGGACCTATTGAATGATCAACCCTATTCTTCTACTTAGCCTTTGTTTTAGAGTTCATAAAAGCATTATACTCTATTATATGATTCATTCTTCATGATTGATTCTTGCTATCTTGAACCATACATACATACATTTCACATATCTCTTCTATATTCCACATGTATAGTTCATGTAATATTAATCAATAAACTGATTATGAACTTCTTATCATGTTATATTATTCCCAATTAAGGGTTTCACCTTTGAGACCCCAAAGTTGAACCTCAGATATCAGTTTCAACTAATTCTTAGTTGTTCTGATCTTGCCCATATGTTTCAACATCTTACTGTACGTACATTCTTACTCTGAGGTGGGTCTAATTATTCCAATTATATTCTTATTATTCTATTGATAGGATTCATTAGATCCTAATAACGCATCCTGCCAACCGGACCAGGCCAAACCTGAAGTCCTGAAGCCAAGAATTACAAAGGATCACATACTTCCTGAACTTCCAATCACAGCTCAGAAACTCGGCCGATTGGTCAGAAACTCGGCCGATTGCTTCACAACTCGGCCGATCCGCTTGAAACTCAGCCGATCAACTAGCTGATTGATTTCCTGAAAAAGGAAACTCGGCCGAATTACACACAACTCGGCCGATCAGTTTGCTGTTCGATTTCCTATTAAGGAAACTCGGACGAACCACATATAACTCGGCTGAATTATGTACAAACTGAAAACCTAAACAGATCTGCTGATATCAATTTCACTCGAATCAGCGGGCAAGACTATAGAAACAAAAACTCATTTCAAGATGATTTCTAATCTACATGTTACAAAGAATGAAATCAATAAATGCTACAACTGCATAGTGTACAACAGATATTAAAGACCCATATTTCAAAGTATTGAATATTTCAATTCAAGCATATAAGAGCATTTCTATACATTTACAACAAAAACAACATTATGAAATGTAAGTTCTATCTCCTTTTACATTTATGCTCTTAATTCTTGTTTTCTTTTCTCGTTTTCTAACCCTAACATTTCTAGGGTTCATCTCTAGCCCATTCTTCCACTGTATACCTGGCCAGGGTATACGTGAGAGAATAGACAGAGTAGCTTGTACTGGTTGATCCAAGTACTCAGATATCAGGCCAGGATATCCAAATACTCAAATCCCCAAAGCTAACATCAAACATCTCCTATCTGCCACACATAGGACTCTAACTTACTAACTTAATGGTCCTTGACAACTCATCCTAAGCTCTGATACCAAGCTGTTACACCCCGATCTCACAATTTCCTCAAATCATGAGATTAGGGCGTAAGATAGGATTTAGAATTAACACAAAGAACACCCTTAACTTTTTTCTTTTCTTTTAAACCCTTGTTTCTTCGCATTGAACCACATAAAAAGATCTTAACAAGGGAATCCGAACATTTCATTACTAATCAGACTTTAACAGAAAAGATACATATATAAACATTCATGATGTCTTTCACAACTTGTGCACATAAAACTTGTTAATTAGCATACATATCAAAGAGGAACAATATTACACATTGTAATTACAACTCTCTCTCTAAACTCTTACTGAGGACCTAGAGTGACAAGGACCGACTGACTCAACTAATCACGTACTTAACTCTTGTGGCAGATCTACACTGAAGCTCTGACCATCTTCAAGTCCACGCGATTAACCCTAAAATGTTTGAGTAGAGGGGTGAGCCTACTCGCTCAGTGAATGAATACTTCATGGAAACAGACTAATGCACTAATGTGATTGCAGATATAATTTTGAGTGAACGATATGAAATTTAACAACAATAAATACTACACTGAGCAGTTCTAAAATAATATAATTGAAATAGCAAAGAAATATAAATATTTCATCCAAAGAATAATTACTAGAAAACTATGCTCTAGTCATTCTTAACTCTTTCATTTATAAATAACCCTGTGAACCTATATGATCATATTTTAGATTATTCCCTAAATATATGCAGTGTACTCTGCATATAAAGATCCGCAACAAGTCCATGCTACGGTCCCACCGTACAAGACTTAGCGACACACCCGGGAATGCTAAGTCTGACGCCAGCCCTGTTCTGCCACAGGACCACAGGCTCTCCGGCCTACAGGCTCTCCGGCCTCAATGCACTACTCCGAGTGCTCTCTAGACTCCTACTACTAAACTGAGCACACAGGCGGAGGGTCACAGGGTTACCTTAGCGACTCCGCACGAATGGTGTTAGATAACCAAGTTTTCTGGTGAAACCGCAGTGCCATTGTGACACAAGCACAATTGGTGTTAGACACTGCCCTTTTTCTCTTTCCTCGTTTGTCCGCGACACAAGCACGGATGATGTTGCAACACGAGTTTCACCCCAAAGCTGCAGATACCACTTAGGGGTTCTACGGTGTTAGGGCACCTATGTCTATACTTGATTAACAAATAAATAATTAAATAGGAAAAACACAGTTCATACTTATTTCACATTCCTAACATAACTTGAAAACATATTTACATCATTTGTACTCAGTAACATCCCTTTCTAGGGCATGTCATATCTCAACACCTGCAATTTACGAGATGTGTATTGAAAATAAGAAGCACTATAGTATAAAAATATCAACTCAGAGAGAACAAGCATATAAAGTTTAATGCACTAGGAACATACAATTTAACAATTAAGCATCACCACATCTCGTATCGAGACCTTTCATATTACCATAGCATGATTCATTGAACACCCTATCCTTAGGATTTCATTTGCCTTATTCATTCATCTCATGCCAACACCCTACTCTTAGGGTTGCATTTGCCACATTCACCTTTTCATTTACCTCATTCACTTGACACATGGCTCTCATAAGGATTTCATAGAATATAAGCATTCACTAAATAAAGATTATTTCCAACAAATCGTATGCAATCAATATAGACATGAATCCATGGAAATTTAATTAAATTTAGGTTTTCCATATCATTACTGCGATATCATGTATCCAGAATAAGATTCAATTAAGATAACCCACGAGGTACATCCTAACCACTTATAGGATTACTAGTCCTTTTCAAACAGGTTGAAACTCTAGCGATATCCCAATTAGGTCAAACCCTAATTACATCATTTGATATAAATCTAAAAGCATCCTCAATAGGAAGTGTTGTATACGTATCTGATATGAATCTACCATTTAGGAGTCATTCAAACAGAGAAGGAATCCATATCATATCAATTTACAATAACTTAAATCAAATGGACATTTCAGGATTTAGAATTCACATGCTAAGCATTTAGGGATTTGGATGTTATAATCAAATTCGTGCATTAGAATGTTTGAAGGAAGAACCCACTCACCCTAAGATGTGAAAACACCTCACAATTGCAGCTCAACTCAGGGAATCTCGAATTCCCATCAAATCCCTAGCAAATCTCCCAATTCTTCTTCCATTCAACTCGGGAACCTTGAAAAAGAGGGATTATGAAGAAAGGGTGAGAAAAGAGGGAATTTCGACATCCTCTTGGATCAAATCAGAGCATGGATGGAATCTTGACATAAGAGAGAAGATTCACCATAAAAGTCTATGCAAGGAATCCGAACTTACTTGATTTCATCCTTCCTGGAATCGCAAAACCCTAATTCAGCAATTTCCCCCACTTTCTCCACTCAAGCCCTAATTCTCCCTCTCTCTCTAGAAGCTCCTTTCTCTGGAATGGATGACGAGAAATGAGAGTTGTGTGTGTGTGTGGTCGACCTTATTAGTCAATTTGAGCTGCTTGGGTCAATTGCAAATTGACCCAACACTCAACTTTAATTATATTAGCTGAATATTCAACTATACAAAAGTTACTGTAATTCGTTTATTTCAGAGATCAAACCTTCTCCAACAATTATGAGAATTTAGCACATTGTTTATAATTGATCTATAGATCTTCTGTTAAAATTTGGGATCATTTGGAGTTACCAATAATTAACTAAAAATCGAACAGTGCACTGCTATATTGCAGTCAGCAATATATTCGGCCGAGTTTGTCCTGCACAAACTCGACCGACACCCTTACTGTAGGGATTCAAAAGTCATCCAAAAATTATGCCAATTTATCAGAGTGTCTAAAATTGTATTCATCAAATACTGTTAAAATTTGAGATCAATTGGATATACCAATAAAAAGATAAAATTCAATTACCACACTGCTGTAAAATTCTGAAATTGTGATCGGTCGAGTTTGAAACTCGGCCGACAAACAGGTCAGAGCATTCTTCAAAAATTCTGATATTTTCCAATGTTGTTCACATTTTATATATCTAAATCATATACAAATTTGAAGTAAATCAGAGTTATACATAAAATACTAAAAATCATTTAGTGAGACATTCCACTTATCAAATTCTGTATTCATGCATCATCAAAACCCTATTTGGGCCGATTAGGGTTTATGCTTCTCAAACCCTAATTCTCAAGACAAAAGAACATTTAGACATCTTATCATAGTTAAAACATCCTAATTGTGTTATCGTCATTAATTAGATTTCAAGAATGATTATTCCAATTAACCTTTGCAATTGTCTAGGTAAACCCTAGTTTATCAATTAAGCTCAAATGGGGTCGTAACATAGAACTTCCAAATTACATCTTAATGATCATAACTCCAACATTAATATAAATATATGTTTTCCTGATCAGGAAAACCTAATAAGTTTATTGGTGATGTTTTAAGAGTCTAAATCTGATTTTTTCTAAAAATATCTAAAAATAGGGATTCTATATATTAATGTGAACTATGTACTCTAATACATTTTAATACATTAAAAATAGGCAAAGTGGAACTTGGACTCAATTAAAGTGGTGAAAGTTAGTAATTGATATCAGTAAGAGAGGTATGTGCATTCCTTACATCCTATGTTGGTATAATTTCAGCCAAATCCTATATTTCCCTAATGAGGCTTAAATGAACCCTAAATATTCTATTCTTGAATCCTAATGTTGTTCATGCCTCAAATTAGATTATAATTTCTTCTTGTTTGGGTCTTATACCCCACTGCCATGCTTATTGAATATTATGACTACTCTTTTCATGACTACTTTTCTAGCATGTGGATTTATGTTCTATTTAATTTAAAGTAGCGGTACTTATGTACAACCACCCACATAGGGCATGTAAATAATCGCCCTGGGGAATGTCTTATTCTCCCCATAATATTGTAGGTGACTGGGAATGTCTTATTCTCCCCTCACCTAAGGTTAGAGGTCCGGTAGGTTCCTCAACCCTACTTAGTTAGGTAGACATAATTATCTTACATGCAAATCCTTTTTGATATAATTGTGAATGGAAAGTTTCTTTTTAATATAGCCTCATACTCTTGTTATCTTAATCATATGATGAACCCTAGCCTATTTTTATTTGTTGTACTTATCTTGATATCCCAGATTAGGTTTGTGACACATACTTTTCTTCCCTTTCCCTTTTCTTTGGGTGCCTTCCCAACCACCCAGGTGTTGAGCAATGTGATGGATAAGACAAGGAAGATCTTAGCTTTTGGCTTGGACTCGGTTGATGGAGATGTTGCTTGGAGACAAGATTGTAGTAGTCTAGACTTCCCTCTATCTAGATAATGATTGTGTGTCTTGATGTAAACCCTAATGGGAGAATTTGATGTATTTTTGTAAACCTTTTATGAAATTGAATATAGTCAGTTATTTTTTATTCCGCTGCCTTCCAATGGTGCTTTGTTTACCATATTTTAGTAAAGGGGTGATCTCGTCTCCTTACAGCATGGTATCAGAGCCCATGGTAGTCGAAATCTGACTAATTTAGTTTTGTCTCCCTGATTAGAATCCCTGCCTTACATAGTTCCTTTAGGTGACATGGTTTCCCTATAGTTGATTTATAAATGATGAAAGGTTGATTTAGGACCCTATAGTTCCACATTAGTATCATGATGAATAAAACTCTAAAATACTCATAACTAGAATATGCATAACCTAATGTTGTTTAGGTTTGCCTTTAGGTAACTATTAGGGCATGAAGTTGAAGCAAAGGTGTCTAGAAAGGATCAGGTTCTGGGGGCTGTCAATATTTTCCTCCACGCCACTTGCTTGGTTTATGAGGACTCCCAGATCCATATGATACATGCCTGGCCTAAGCTTAGATGCATTGTCTGAAATAGTTTTCTTTTAGGCAATAGTGACCTTAGACATCTATGTTGTATATCTTTGGGAACCCTAAGATTTAGGTGTATGATGACTTGTTTGAGAATGGATACCAAGATAGACTCCTTATCTCCCTTGGGGCTACATGCTTGGATAGTTTATCCCTAGACCCTAGAATTTGAAGTTTGGGGTTAAGTCAGATATTAGAGTGCACAGTGGAAGTGTGATGGATCTTGTACTTGGTTTAGTTAGATTCATCCTTTAACCCTAGTGTATTTTGGCTTGATAGGTAGAACTTTTAAGGGGTGTAGTATAGTTAGTTTGATGATGTTGGGTGGTTATATTTTGAGGACAAAATCCTCTTTAGGGGGATGGATCCCTATGACATATTGAAATCTATCTACACTATCTTTAGAAACCCTAACCCCATACTTAGGAGGTTGTTTTGCTTGAAACCTTAGTGGGGTCCAAACAAGTTATAGTTATAGAAGAAACATGCTTATTGATATAGTAATGAACATATAATGATCATCTGAGGAATAATTTATATGTTCAAATCCTAATGAATACCTAATGCACATAATATGAGTAACTCACATATTAATCCTAATGGATATGCATGGTGTTTCCCATGTCATAAACCAATAAACTCTAACTAAATGACAAGTAAGATGATTGTAACCTAATCTTGGACTTAATACATGCTAAGTAAAATATAGTGATCATATTAACCTAAACCCTAAGTTGTAATCATCTAACCTTAACATATACACCCTTAATGCCTTTCATGATACATTACTTACATTAGATGTCATAATCAATTAACATACTTTGATACACATAAATGATATATATATAATCAACTAATCACATATTAATTAGGTCATCAATATGAAATGCATGATATGTTACCTTGTTATCTAATACACACACGATTAGTCACTTAATGTGAATCAATTTTAATATGCCTCACCTTGATCATTAAAATACATGGAATGGCTTCAATATCAATATGAAGTGATTCGATTCACATAAATGTGCAAGTCAATAATATAAATAAATATGATAAAATGATTAATGATGAAATAAATGTGAGCAATAAAGATAATGTGGTAATGAGATAACATTTAATAAAAATATATGTAATTGATGGGACATAATTCGGATTGAATGAAGAATTAATGACAAATTGAATATTTCATGCAAAATAATTCGTTATAACTTAATGTGGAGATAGTATAAGGATAATGAAGTCGAAGTTCAAAATATTAAGGATAATGATCAAGTATATTGAGGGAATTGAGTAACCCATAATTTTTCTAAAATTCTTAGTAAGATAAATAAGAAATATATATGTATATATATATGATGTTTCATGGATGATAATGAAATATAACTTACTTGGTAAAAAAGTGATTATGACATGCCATAATTAAAATAATGGTAAATATCCTAAAAAGAATATCTAAATAATGGAACCTAGGTGATCCTTGAGAACCTAAACCTATGTCAAGATGCTTGTGGAGTATATGTTAATGAGTTGTTTGGTAGAAGTTAAGGTTAGAGAAATAACCTGAAGTTTTGTGATGAGATGTTGCACACTCACCCTTCCCTTCTTGCTTGTGATTTCGGGGACGAAATCCTCTTTAAGGGGTGGAGTGTTGTAACATACCGAATTCTAAAATTTTATCTTTTGACCCTCTTTCCCATCTTTTCCTTTAATTTCTATCCTTATTGGCCTTTCTATTTAATTAATGGAATTTATTGTGGTTTAGTGAACATTTATTCACTAATTATACCAATGGAAGGGTTTATGCACAAATATCTCAGTGAAAGCTTAATTACCATAATTAAGTGCTCTAAACCCTAATCTAACTTTTTGATGTGATTTGAAAACATAAAATATGCCACATAACACATTTTAGTGGTAATATAAAGATAAGAAACTTAATTGGATGAACAATTTAGATAATGGGTTGTTAATGGGCCATATGACATATCTCACAAAAAGAACTCTCAAAAGAGGAAAAAAACTTCAAATTTTAAATCTAAATATCAAAATTATCCTACATGTCAAATTTCATCTAATTTGAAGCATCTTGAAATATTAGGATAAGTTTAGGAGAGAGAAAATCAATAAAAGGCATAAGTAATTAATAATGTAATTTTATAAATTAGAAATATGGAAATAATGGAAAATTCATATTCTACACATCAACGATAACTTGTGGATGAAGTTTGGTTAGATTTGGATGTTGTTTGTGCAAGTTATGAAATTTTAGGTACATTCTGGACTTTTATGCAATTTACCCAATTGGGAGGTTTTCTTTGCAAATTATCAACTAAATTTTAATACTTAGATATTCCCTTACCATTAAAGATATTTTAAACCATTGGAGAACCTAGTTTCTTCTTGGTTTGATGGTATTTCTTTCCAAGGGCATTATAGGGATTACCCTCTTTATAAAGATGCTCATCCTTAAAAGCTATCAACCAATGAGGTTATTTCTTTCTTGAAAAATGGTGGGGATAGCCTAGAATAATCTATGGGCTCTTAGTACCGACTTTTGATATGCATGAAGCCTCTATGAGCTATCCTCTTGCATGGCCATCAATCCCTAGGCTAAAGACACATGGAAAGTCCCTTAAGACTCCTCATGCTTCACCTCTTTCTATATATTGCCATGTATACCCCTTCCCAACTCAAAATTCGAAAACTCTTTCTCTCCTTTTCTTTCCTCTATTGTGGATAATAGTCCGTTCTGTATTTGGCCACGAAGTTTCTGCCCCAAGGAAATAGAGGGAGCCTACCTTGGTGAAGAAGGCTCCTAGGGCTTCCAAATTGCTCTATTAGGATTTCTAAAGCTCCTCCTTGGTAATTTCGACCAAAACTAGTAAGTTTCCTCCCTTAATTTCCTGTTTTCATACTTATAGTATTCCTTACACCTTCTTCTTGGTCTGAACCATGACCATACATGGTAAAACTCCACCTAAAACCCTAAAACATGTCATCTCCTTGCTCTTTTGCTAGGGTTTGCACCTCTAAAGTGGAGAAGGTGATCTTTGCTCAAGAAAGGAGCTTGTCTTGAAGCAACCAGACCTTCTAATCTCGTAATCCTTTCTTTTTTGAACCTTATTACCTTCCTAGAGGAAAGTTTAGTTAACACCCTTCTCATATATTGCTTAGTACATGCATAAAACTCATGCTTTTATGTTGAAATCGACGATTTCCATCTCTTTTTACCATGCTCTTCTAAGGTTTTGATTTCTTGCTGTTTTACCTTCTATAGAAGCTCTAGTTTGGTTACCTATGCATCTTCAAACCTGATCTTGGTCGAATGGTGTTTTCTCCCTCTCCCTCTCTCTTTAATTATCTAGATCGGTTTGATGATGTGGCAATTTACTATTGGTTAGTATTGCAAAATTCATATCTTCTAAACCGCTTATCCAAATTTGACAAATAAATATGTTTTGGAATTGGAAAATTAATATATATCTAATAAAAATATTTTCAAGGTCTGATTTCATGGTTTTATGAAGGGTGATTTTTGTAAAACGAATTTAATGCATAAAATCCATAAAAATGACATCTTAATGATCATAACTCCAAAATTAACATAAATATATGTTTTCTGGATCAGGAAAACCTAATAAGTTTATTGGTGATGTTTTGAGAGTCTAAATCCGAATTTTTTTAAAAAAATCTCAAAAAATATGGTTTCTATATATTAATGTGTACTATGTACTCTAATACATTTTAATACATTGAAAATAGGCAAAGTGGAACTTGGACTCAATTAAAGTGGTGAAAGTTAGTAATTGGTATCAGTAAGAGAGGTATGCTCATTCCTTACACCCTATGTTGGGATAATTGCATCCAAATCCTATATTTCCCTAGTGAGGCTTAAATGAACCCTAAATATTCTATTCTTGAATGCTAATGTTGTTCATGCCTCAAATTAGATTATAATTTCTTCTTGTTTGGGTCTTATACCCCACTGCCATGCTTATTGAATATTATGACTACTGTTGCCATGACTACTTTTCTAGCATGTGGATTTATGTTCTATTTAATTTAAAGTAGCGGTACTTATGTACAACCACCCACAGAGGGCATGTAAATAATCACCCTGGGGAATGTCTTATTCTCCCCATAATATTGTAGGTGACTGGGAATGTCTTATTCTCACCTCACCTAAGGTTAGAGGTCCGGTAGGTGCCTCAACCCTACTTAGTTAGGTAGATATAATTATCTTACATGCAAATCCTTTTTGGTATAATTGTTAATGGCAAGTTTCTTTTGAATATAGCCCTCATACTCTTGTTATCTTAATCATATGATGAACCCTAGCCTGCTTTTATTTGTTGTACTTATATTGATATCCCATATTAGTTTTGTGACACATACTTTTCTTCCCTTTCCCTTTTTGCTGGGTGACTTCCCAACCACCCATGTGTTGAGCAATATGATGGATAAGACAAGGAAGATCTTTGCTTTTGGCTTGGACTCGGTTGATGGAGATGTTGCTTGGAGACAAGATTGTAGTATTATATACTTCCCTCTATCTAGATCCTGATTGTGTGTCTTGATGTAAACCGTAATAGGAGAATTTGATGTATTTTTGCAAACCTTTTATGAAATTGAATAGAGTCAGTTATTTTTTATTCCACTGCTTTCTAATGGTGCTTTGTTTACCATATTTTAGTAAAGGGGTGATCTCGCCTCCTTACAGGAAGAGACATCCAAACAAGGATAAACAACATGTTAATAGCTTTCTATCAAGAGAATATATATCATCCTATAGTGCTCATGGAGGATGGTGTATAAATCACAATGACATTGGTTAGTTTTACACTAATTCACTTCAAAACTTAGAACATCACCTTTGTCTATGGAAGCCCGAGTTCTTCCAAGAGGAGATTCTGGGTCGAGACACAAGGAAATCTCACAAATAGTATCTGATGTTTGGGCCATGGTTGGTGATTTTAACATGATGATTGACATCTCAGATAAGAAAGGAGGTCCTCACTTCGATTTCCACAACAACTCTTTATTCAATTATTGCTCCTCCATATTGGCCTCAATAATGTCTGAATATGCAACAATTTGTATACCTAAGACACCAACATATTCTGGAGAAACTAGATCTTGTTGTTGTAAATGATAAATGGATGTCCATTGAAGGTTTCTTCAAGTCGACCATAATACCAAGGATGTATTTCGATCACAATCCCCTTCTTCTATCTAACCTCAGCACTACTAGTGTTAGGAAAGCAGTGTTCAAGACAACAACCAGCTGGGTGATCTCACCTAGCTTCCACCAGACATTGCTACCATGTTGGGATACATCTCAAGCTTTCCATGATGCCCTTTCCTTAATAAAACAGGCTACCATGAAATGGGAAAAGGCAAACTCAAGGAAGAAGCACAAGTAGAAGTCAGCAATTCTCACCAAGATGAAAGTTGTTGATCAATATAGTATTGCTAACAATCTATTATCTATTGATCTATAAGAATAATAAATAAATGCCCTAACACATGAGGAGAGGGATTGGCAACAAATGTTTCATATTCATTCGCTGCAATATGGCGAGGACAAAAAAAATTATTCCATGTTTATGTCAAGCCGCATTGACTTTTTAAAAAGATTAATTGGCTACAATAACGCTAGAGAGTGGGTTGATTTTCAACCCACCATGAAGTGCCTTATTTGCGACTATTTCCTTACACTGATGTCCCCTACTAACATTGAAGCTTATGCTTGAACATTCTAAAGCTTGTCCCTACAAGCATAACATTTTGCAGCCCGATCCCCCATACATGATGTAGTGAAGCCGGTAGCCCTCCTAATGGTGCCTTCTGAAGATCCTGGGCCCTAAAACATCTATAATGAATTCATGCAAACCAACTGGGATTAAGTGGGTAAATCTATTGTCCTCGCGATTCAATAGGCTTTCAATTCAGGTTGCATTCGATGTAGGCACTGGAACTCATATATGGTGTTGATCCCAAAAATTGGACATCCACAATGTTGTAGTGATCTATATACAATCTCCTTGAAAAATCCATGCTTTAAGTTAATCTCTAAAATTCTTGTTCAGTCTCTTGAACTTCAATCGTAATTCTTGGATTTAAGAAACTCAGTAAAGTTTTATCATCAGTAGTCTGATTAGCTATAACATCCTCCTCGTGTGGGAGGTTGTCCATTCTATGAAGAAGAAATCAAGTGGAAAGAAATGGGTCAGAATCAAACTAGACCTCTCCAAAGACTTTGATGGAATGAAATGGCCATTAATACATGATTCCCTACTTAGAATTGGGTTACCTTCCATCACAGTTAATTTTATAATGCAAATCATCTCAAGTGTAAGGACAACTATTCTATGAGAAGGGAGTCCCTCTTGAACCTTTCAAGTAACCCTAGGGTGTTTGTCAATGTGGCCCACTCAGCCCGTATATCTTTGTCCTCTACATGTAGAGCCTAACTCAATCAATTAAAAAATTTGTGTCCAACAAGATTTATAAACCCATTCACCTCACAATGTATCGAATTCCCTTACACATGTTCTTTTTCTGATGATATCCTCTTAATATTGAAAGCTGACACACAACAATCTGATTCCATCCTCAATGTGTTGAGTGATTTTGCTGAAGTCTTGGGCCAAGTCATTTAAAAAGAGAAATCTTGTTTTTACTTTTCCTCAAACACCTCACTTGTAGAGTAGAGAAACTTCTTCTATACGATTTACATCACTTGTACTGATAACTTGGGACACAATCTTGGCATCCCTATATCACAACATCGCAAGAACAATACCAACACATTATATGTAAGGCCCCTGACCTGAGTTTTTGGTTAACCCTGCTTTCTTTGCCTTGAATATGTGTTTAGAACCTTTCTCTAATCATTTGATATGATTTTAGACCTTGTAGAGAGCTTAAGTTTCAATTTTGAGCTTGTTTGGGTGATGTTTGTGCTTTGTGTGCTAGTTGTGGTGCAAATTGCAATTTACCCAAAATAGGGGGTTAGTGTGCAACTTGTCACCTCTAGAGTGTTCCTTCTCTCTCTTGGATTCATGATACAGAGTGTGATTCTTTGAGGTGCTTTGTTTGACCCATGGTAGAATGGTGTCACCCTTAATGGTGATTAAGGTTTACTCGGGTTGGTGTGCTTTGACCTTTGTGACATTTGTTGGTTTGTCCCATCCTAAGTCACAACCTAGGGTTTGTTGAGGGGGTGTCGGGTTTGATACACTTCCACTTGACGTGGTGGTCATCACCAAGGTTGTCTTGGGTCGATCCAAAGGCTTGGATACATGTGTTTTGACCTAGGATGCTTGTGGTGGTCTTGGTGTCATGACCTAGTAGTGTTGTTAGGGTGTGTTGTAACCATGGATCCCCTTGGTGTGTCGTAGTCATGAATTAGGGAGTGGAGTTTCTTAGGTGGTCAAGACACTAGCTAGAGTGTATCACCACGTCTTGCATGTCATGCTTAAGTTGTTGCATGTTGGCTTTTCAGTGGACAAGTGTCTATTTGGAGCCCTATCTTGTTGACACCTCATCCTTTGTCTTACCCCCCTCCTCCTTTGATACATGAACCCTCTTACCTCAATGCAAGTGGTTCTTTTCATTCATCTTCTTCCTCCCTTATTTTTTTCACTTCCTCATAGATTGGTGGAGCAAAGGAGGTTGATCATTGGAGCTTTGGTGATCGGATCCCTTGCATTTGGTGACCTTGCTCATCTTCAACCTTGGTACATATCTCCTCTTCGTTTGCAACGTTTCCTTGGAATTTCCACTTTGTCTTCTTCCCTTTTCTCGGCCATGGACCATGCTTGGATGTGATGGTCATTCTTGAGGAAGAAACCCTCATCTCTAGGGTCATGGGCCATGGTGGGATGAAGTTCTTTTACCTTTTCCTCCTTCTTCCTTGGTTCGGTTAAGGTTTCCTTTCTTTCTCCTTTTCATGGTATATCTTGACTTGGGCATCTTCTTCTCTTGAAGGTCCTATTGTGTATTAAGGCCTTTTTTGGAACATTTTCAACCTTTGGATCATGTACTTGGAGCTTGAAACCATGGAGCTTGAGGATCCTTGGTGTTGAGCTTCTTAAGGTGGGTTTTATAACTTTCTACCCTCCCCTATTATTAGCACTCTTAATTTTATTTCCGTGTTGCTGCTTTCTATCTCTAAAATGTCCCCTTATCATGTTAGTAGATAATAATGATATCCAGATCTGGTTGGTGGAAAAAATCTGGTTTAGTTTGATAAAAATCAGAAAACCTGATTGTATACCCAAATTTTGATAACTATGCAATAATGGTGGTTATTCTCCATCTTTGGGCTATGATCTTGAGCATGTTCTTTGGGTTCGTGTACCTTGATACCTTAGAGTTTTTTAGGTTCTATTTTTAGTATGATAGCCATGGTTCTTCACCCTTGCATGTGGTGCTTTCATGGAGTTCTCTTGGTGAATGTTTTTGGTTCTTGGTGATCATCTTGTGTGGAGTTTTCCACTTTGATGATGGAGGCATTTCATGGTGTTCCTTGCTGTTCCAGATCTATTGGCTTCCTATTTTGACCTTGGGCATGTGTTGGGGATGGTATTGACCTTGTGGGGTCTCTACCCCTTGAGTGTTGCATTCGATACCCTAGCTTTAGGTCAACATGGTCGTAACATGTTAGCCACTTGAGTGGTAGGTCGATGCCTTTTCTTGTAGCGGTCAAAACCATGTCCTTATGGAAAAGTTTGTCTTAGATTTTTGTGTGGTCGTGACACCACATAGGTAGTTGACCTTCTAGCTATTGGGTGCAGGTCAAAACAGTTGTAAAGATGAAGGGTTGTGACCATAGTTTCATGGGTGGTAAATACATGATGAAAGTGGTTCTTAGGTTTTGTATATCGACCTAACTCTAACACCAGTTGTGTTGTTGTGAATGTTATAAGTACAATATAGGTTGAGGTCATAAGAAGGGGGTGTGTTATGGTCATCACACATGGTTGGGCAGGTCACTACACCTTTATCGTGTGAGTAGTTGTGACATGGAGGGTGGTGGGTCATACACATATGAGAGATGTGGATTAATGCTTATGCATGATACATGGTTAGCACACATACACTTGAATACATGATAATGCATGTATGGTACTATTTGGATAACGTAATGCTTGACTCTAAATTTGATGCTTAACTTTCATATTATCCAAGAAAGTGGGAAACAATACACCTAGAGTTTGATGTGTTATGGTGGTTTACTTCCCATGTTTTGATCTTGGTTTTGGTCACATACATGAGGTATGTGTGCCTTGATGTATCATGGGGTTTAGGTTTTGTTTTGGAGGTTTCAAATGTGGTTTTCTCTCTCTTTCACAAAGACCTTTCATGATATTTTTATAATACACGTTTTAAGGTTTTAGTGACTGATTTTGAGTGAAGTCTCTCTCCTTGAGGTTGGTGGTCTTTCTTGCTATAATATACTAATTTAACCTATAGATATGATATTAATGAGCTTTCTAGATTTTATCACGAAATTAGGGTTCAAGACGTTGCAGTATTCTTTTGTAGATTACTCTTTTTCTTAAACCTTAAAATTTTATGCAACCGATTTGACCATGTGTCGGTTGAGGTGATCTTGATACATGCAATATAAGCTTGTGTTTTATCACCATGCTAAGCTTCTGCCTTTATGTTTTACTTGGTATTTAGGATGTTTTCCTCTTGTGTTGAGGTTCAGCATTCTTTTTTCTAATTGTCTTGTATTAGACGATCTCCATAGTGTTTGTTTTATGGTTTGCTAGTCTTGGATACTTGAGTTTTAAACCTTGATGGCACTTGGCCTTCTGTTGCTCAGTTTCACTTGCGTTGTGACATGTACCAAGGTGGGATAGGACTTTCACTTTTGACTATATGTCATAGGTTGTAGTTGACTGGTATGTCTCTGTTGTGTACTCGAGTACTGAGCACGAGTTTTGGTGTGATCGTGGATTCCAACTCTTCCATAGACCTTTTATAGCACCAATTTTGACCTAGCAGTGGTCGGTTGGATTTGGGTGGTACAACTCAAATCCTCAATGCGTAATAAAACATGTAATCATCTATGTAGCATAATTATTCAGGATCAAATACTAAACATTGTTTGAGGCCTTACTTTGTTTTTGTATAGTTCTATGGACAGAAACTACACATGTTCTCCGTATTCCTTTTTAGATTATTAATTTATCTACTTTTATCATTTAGTTAAATCTGCTTTCCTATTAATGGTATAATCTCCTTTCTAGTTATATGTGATTTTAATAGATGTTGCCAGAGAGTTATCACTCTTGTTGGGACTTTGGTCTCACCCCATGGGTTTCCACATATTTTAGGTGGACGTGCATGCAGGGATAGTGATCGTGATTCTGGGCAGACATCCTGAGGTGTTTTAGCTATTATATCATGGATATGCATCTAGTATCTAGTAATAGAGTCCTATCTGTCATCCCTATACACTCAGGTCCTTGGGGATGTTTTATAGATGTTTTACATTGGTTTAAGTTTTTGAGTCTGTACACTGATGGTACAGAGATGGTTTGTGTACTTGAGAAGGTTATCACATGTAATAGATTGTGTCTACTTATCCATAGAACAGTGTTATGTAATTCCTTTTGATATGAATGAAATACAAGTGGATCTAGATTACGGTTTCAGACATAATGAGTTCAACTTGATGCATGGTTACAAAATCAATTTTAATTTCTTGTATTTGAATCCGCTTGCTTAGTGTTAATTCCATGTTTATTTTTGAGTAATCTCGCTTTGTGTGACAAAGGGTGTCACATTGGGTGGTATCAAAGCTGTAGGTTTTCTGAGTCTATGGGGACACTACGAACATGATTAGGATGGTGTCTAAGTTGAGAACATGACATAAAACATGGTGCATACTACCTAATCTCAGTACTTGAGTGCCTTGGCCAGGCATACAACTATTGATATGAAGTTGAGTATGGAACTCTTAGGTTGCTTTCTTTTTTATTAACCTAATCAAGTAGCCATTTTGAAACAACCTAAAGAGCATAATTAAACATGAATCTCAATAATAATACCTTCATCTTACTCTAAAGAAGGACATAATTACATCATACCATATCGAAACCTGAATGACTGCTATTCATAAGAGAGGAATATGACACTGTAAAACCTAAATTTGAAGACATATAAGCTATAAGAGATCCTTGAAGATGTAATTCCAAAAAGTTTTTAATGTAAAAGATGGATAAATCTATGTTATAAGGTAAGTCAAGGTGTAAAACTCACATAAGTTGAAGAGAATTCCTGAGATAAGTATGACAAAGGTAACACATGAAAATGATAATAAACTAATAAAGTGGAATCTGAGATAACCTCAGACCAACCTATGTGAATAAGGAACTTCAAAAATGAAAAACTTCATTATGCATGGAAGTGTTAAAGAGGAATGATATCTTCTTATCAAAACAAATATGAAATATGATGGTTTACCTCTTAGAAAGGAGTTGGAAAAAAATATTAAAACAAGAAAACATACATGAGGCTGATGAAAAATAACTAGAAATGAAGTAATAAGATGATTTAACCTTGATGATTCATATGTTGGTAGAAAGGAATCCAAGTTAAAAAATGACTTATAATAAGTTGTAACTCTGTATGATAGAAAAGAGAATTGGTAAACCCTTCCCTATTAGTTGGACTGTTGATATTGTCACATGTAAGATCAATGTTGAGTTAACAGATCAGAGTGACACAACGGAAGCGTGGTGGGCTCATAACCCATAGGTCTTGTGACATGAACTAATGGTGATTTTAAGCTGAATATCTGAAAAGTGTCAAAGATGATAGTGTTATCCTCATCAACCGATGGAGACATGATGCCTCATAACCAATGATGGTTCATGTTTCTACACCATAATGTAATTAAGTATCCTGATTTGCTTTAATTAATACCTTAACTAATAGTTCCTTTGGTTATATGATTCAAGAATTAAACCTACATATCAACCAGTAGTTTTGAAATGATTGAACCTAATTCAATAGTTGTGAATAAATGTCATAACATCCACTGGTTTATAATGAAGTTGATAGTATAATGTTTTGGTTCTAATAATGAGAAATTCGATGATGTATACCCTTAAACTTGTAGTACTACCTTTACCCTCAGATAAATATGACAAACTCCCAGATTTGTGAACCTTATCTATGATGTTACAAATTGAGAAGGTAACTTATAGATTAAAATTTTCATCTAAGTTGTACAAGGTACAAATAACGTTTCTGTGATTGAGGGTGTGTCCTATGTGACAAATCATGTGTAAATCTTGAGAAAAGATCTTGCTGTTGGATAAAAAGTGTTATGACATCACCAAGGTGTAGAAGAAGCCACATGGGAGCTTGAGGTAGAAATGAAGAGGTAGTGCTTGTCTCTTTCCATTGAGGATTTCGGGGGCGAAACCTCTGTTAGGGGTTTATGGCATGTAAGGCCCCTGACCTCGGTTTTGGGTTAACACTATTATCTTTGGCTTGATGATGTGCTTAGAACCTTTCTCTAACCATTTGAGATGATCTTAGAGATTTTGAAGAGCTTATGTTTCAAGTTTGAGCTTGTTTGGGTGATGTTTGTGCTTTGTGTGCTAGTTGTGGTGCAAATTGCAATTTACCATAAATAGGGGGTTGGTGTGCAATTTGTCACCTCTAGAGTGTTTCTTCTCTCTCTTGGCTTCATGAGAGAGAATTTGGTGCTTTGGGGGGCTTTGTTTGACCCTTGTTAGAGTGGTGTCACCCTTAGTGGTGATTAGGGTTTAGGGTTGGTGTGCTTTGACCTTGTGACCTTTTTGGTTTGTTCCGACCTAGGTCATGACCTAGGGTTTGTTGAGGGGGTTTCATGGTCGAGACACTTCCCCTTGGTGTGGTGTTCGTGAGTTTCTTAGGTGGTCGAGACACTACCTATAGTGTATCCCCATGTCTTGCATGTCATGCCTAAGTGGTTTCATGTTGGTGTTTTAGTGGACAAGTGTCTCTTTGGAACAGTATCTTGTTGACAACTCATCCTTTGTCTTACCTCCCTCCTCCTTTGCTATATGAACCCTCTTTCCTCCATGCAAGTGGTTCTTTTCAGTCATCTTCTTCCTCCCTTCTCTTTTGCTCGTCCTTAGAGCTTGGTGGAGCAAAGGAGGGATGATCCTTGGAGCTTTGGTGATCGAATCCCTTGCATGTGGTGATACTTGCTCATATTTAACCTTGGTAAGTCTCCTCTTCTTTTGCAACGTTTCCCTAGAATTTCAACTTCATCTTCTTCCCTTTTCTTGGCCATGGACCAAGCTTGTATGTGATGGTCATTCATGAGGAATAAACCCTCATCTCTAATCTCAAAATAGAACCTGAAACACCCTAAGGTATCAATGTATGTGAACCCAAAGAACATGCTCAAGATCATAGCCCAGAGATGAAGAAAAACCACCATTATCTCATAGTTATCAAAAATCGGGTATACAATTAGGGTTTCTGATTCTTATCAAACTAAACTAGATTTTCTCCACCAACCAAATCTAGAGATAATTATTATCTAATAACATGATAAGGGAATGTTTTAGAGAGAGAAAATAGAAACAAGCAAATAAAATTAAGCGTGCTAATAATAGAGGAGGGTAGAAAGTTATAAAACCCTCCATAAGAAGCTCAACACCAAGGATCCTCAAGCTCCAAGTTTCCAAGATCTAAGAACACGAACCAAAGGTTGAAGATGATCCACCAAAGGTCCCACTTTCGTCCACAACAACACCTCTAAGAGAAGAAGATGCCAAGGTCAAGATAGCCCTAGAAAATGAGAAAGAAAGGAAATCTTCTTCACTCTTGCATGTTTTGCTTTCATGGAGTTCTCTTGGTGAAAGATTAGGGTTCTTGGGGATCATCTTGTGTGGAGTTTTCCACCTTGATGATGGAGGAATTCCATGGTGTTCCTTGTTGTTCCAGATATATTTCCTTCCCATTTTGACCTTGGGGATTTTTTGGGGATGGTCCTGACCTTGTGGGGTTGCTACCCCTTGAGTGTTGCAGTCAATACCCTAGCTTTAGGTCAACATGGTCGTAAGATGTTAGCCACTTGAGTGGTAGGTCGATTCCTTTTCTTGTAACAGTTGAAGCCATGTATTTATGGACCAGTTTGTCTTAGATTTTGTTGTTGTCATGACACCACATAGGCGGTTGACCTTCTAGCTATTGGGTGTAGGTCAAAACATTAGTAAAGATGAAAGGTTGTGACCATAGTTTCATAGGTGGTCGTTATATGATGAAAGTGGTTCTTAGGCTTTGCAAATTGACCTAACTCTAACACTAATTGGGCTATTGTGGATGTTATAAGTACAAGATAGGTTGACGTTGCAACAAGGGGGTGTGTTATTGTCATAACACATGGTTGGGTAGGTCGCAACACCCTTATGGTGTGAGTGGTTGTGACATGGACGGTGGTGGGTCATACACATATGAGAGGTGTGGATTAATGCTTATTCATGATACATGGTTAGCACGCATACACTCGAACACATGATAATACATGTATGGTACTATTTGGATAATGTAATGCTTGACTCTAAACCTCATGCTTAACTTTCATATGATCCAAGAAAGAGGGAAACAATACACATAGGGTTTGATGATGTTATCTGATACAAAACCCTAATGTTAAGTACCTGAATTGGAGGATGGATGTGTTATGGTGGTTTACTACCCTTTTTTATCTTGATTTGGTCACATACATGATGTCGGTGTGCCTTGATGTATTATGGAGTTCAGGTTTTGTTTTGGAGGTGTCAAATGTGGTTTTCTCCCTCTTGCACAAAGACCTTGCATGATGTTTTTATAATACATGTTTTAAGGTTTTTAGTGAAGGATTTTGTGTGAAGTCTCTCTCCTTGAGGATGGTGGTCTTTCTTGCTGTAATCTATTGATTTAACCTCTAGTTATGATATTAATGAGATGTCTAGATGTTATCCTGAATTTAGGGTTCAAGACTTTGTAGTATTCTCATGTAGATTACTCTTTTTCTTAAACCCTAAAATTCATGTAACCAATTTGATCATGTGTCAGTTCAGGTGATCTTGATACATGCAGTATAAGCTTGGGTTTTATCACCATGCTAAGTTTCAACCTTTATGTTTTCCTTGGTATTTTGGATGTTTTGCTTAGTATTTTGGATGTATTCCTCATGTGTTGAGGTTCGGCTTTCTTTTTTCTAAGTGGTTTTTATTAGATGATCTCCATAGTGTTTGTTTTAAGGTTTGCTTGTCTTGGATCCTTGAGTTTTATACTTTGATGGTGGTTGGTCTTATATTGTTTGATCTTGTTTCAACAAAGACAATTTTGGGCCTTGATGTTTAGGGTCGAGTCATAAGCTTTCTTGTTACTTTGGGGTCAAGACTCCTTGTTTTTAGTTTTGGTCAGGTTGCATGTTCTTGTGTTGACTATAATGTTGGCCGAAATGACTGATTGCAATACCATGCTTTGATGTTGTTTGTTTCATGATCTGTCGTGGGCGTGACGTTTTTATGCAGTAGAGGTCGCGACGCTATGTTGTATTGGTGTCACAACACCATGTAGTGTTTCTGGTCGAGAGGTCTGTGTTGGTGTCGATCGCAACGCCATGCCCTATCACAGTCGCGACACGGTGGGATGGTGGTCACGACGCCTATCAGTTATGACACCTAGTCAGTGTGAGGTCCTGAATCTTGGTTAGTGTGTTGTTGTGATGTGTGCATAACACCGCAATATTGTTTATATATATGTGTATTTATGTTGTCACCTAATGTTGTTGACAGGATGAACTTGTATGGTTAATTGATGTTCCCTAACCCTATTGATGTGCAATGAGGCTTGATTGTCTCTCTCTCTCATGGAATGGTTATGAGGATATGTGATTATCTCTCTTGTTTAAGAACTTCTAACCATACACATGTTGTGATCTTGATAAACATAGATATTGCATGCAATGGTAACTATGATATAATATAGGTTGAACAAGACTTGTGAGGCATGTTGAGGCATTTGTAATACAAGAATGATGTGAATGGTCCTATGACCTGGCAATGTCTTGTTGCCTAATATGAGATGACATTCCCAATGATGAGTTGAGGGATTGATATCCTATAGTACGTGACTTTCTTGTGGATGTTGTAAATGGCAATGATACATGATAGTGTGACAAGTTCACACCCTATATGCTATATCTTATGAAAGTGTGCTATGCCCTTATCTTTGTAGAGTTTTTATGACTTTATACATTGTAAATTGATTGATGCTAAAAGATAGTTAATTGTCTAAACTAGTCAAGTGGAACCTAATCATGTAGTTTTGCCATATGCCATAGATCCATCTAAGTGTCAACACTTGCTAGATGGGGAAATGGAGTTGTCCCTTAGAGGAAGTCTAGAGTCATATATTGTTGAGTATATGCATTCACAAGATTGGATATGGGCCATACCCTGGAAGGAGTGTGGCTATAGGTCATAGCTCAGTGACTTTAATGCTTATGAGGTTTGACAGGATTGGTTGTGGGCCATACCCAAATAGGAGTGTGACTGAGGATCGTAGCTCAGTTTCATTAGCGTTGTGACCTATACCGAGGTGGGCTAGGGCTTTCACTGTTGACTAAATGTCACATGTTGTAGTTGACTAGTATATCTCTGTTGGGTACTTGTGTACTGACCATGAGGTATGGTGAGTTCTTAGATTCTGACTCTTCAATAGACCTTGTATGGCATCGATTTCAATTTAGCATTGGTTGGTTGGATTTGGGTGGTACGACTCAAACCCTCAAAGCATAATAAAATACATAATCAACCGTGTATCATATTTGAATAGGATCAAATACAAAACATTGGTTGAAGCGTTGCTTTGCTTTTATATAGTTCTATGAATAGAAAATATACATGTCTTCATATTCCTTTTTAGAATATTAATTTCTCTGCTTATATCATTTCGCTGAATCATCTTACGTGTTAATGGCCTAATCTCCTGTGTAGTTATCCGTTCTTTTAATAGATGTAAGTAGAGAGTTATAACTCTCGCTAGGACTTTGGTCTCACAATGTGGGTTTTCACATCTTTTAGGTGGACGTGCATGTTGGGATAGAGATTGTGATGTTGAGGCAAACATCCTGAGGTGTTGTATGTGTTGGATCATGGATATGATTCTAGTGTCTAGTAATAGAGTCCTATGTGTCATGCCTGTACACTCAGGTCCTTGGGGGTGTTTTATAAACATTTTACATTAGTTTGAGTTTTTGAGTCTATATGATGATGGTACAAAGATGGTTTGTGTACTTGAGAAGGTTATCACATGTAATAGATTGTGGCTAGTTAGCCAGGGAACAATGTTAGTGGATCCAAATTATGGTTTTAGACATGATGAGTTCAACTTGATGCATGGTTACAAAATCGGTTTTAGTTTCTTATGTTTTTTCATAATCTGCTTGCTTAGTGTTAATTCCTTGTTTGGTTTTGAGTATTCTCACTTTGTGTGACAAAGGGTGTCACATTATAGCTTCTATAAAAGATTTCATGAAAATTTGGGTCACAAGACATATATCCTTAGCCAGAAGAGTAACTTTAGCAAAGTCCACTCTTCAAGATTTTCCGTCTTATATAATGTATACCGCACAACTCTCTTCATCACTCTACGATGACGTCAAAAAACATATCAATCATTTAATCTGGTTTGGTGATAGAGACTAAAGTAAACTCTCCCTAGACTTGTGGAAGAAAGTCACATCCTCTAAAGATATAGGGGTTTAGGAATCAAAGATGATTGGGATCTCAGGCTAAAAAATGCCTGGTACATTCTGAATAATCAGTCGGTACCATGGGTACATGTCATGAGTAAGAAATACATGGAAGATGAACATATTACAAAGAATCCATGTTCCTTGGCATGGGTCTTCATCAAATGCAACATCAACAACCTCTTTGTAGTATGCTTTAAGACTATTAATCCAGGATAAGCCACATATGTCTGGTTCGATCGATGGATAAATGGCAAGTCCATTTACCCTAATGAGTGAGAGGACCTTCAATTCAATTCCATGAGAATACCTAATGACGTTTGGGACTCCTCAATAATTAACACCTTCTTGTTGAGCGGAGCATGGAACTTGATTATGTTCATTCTGTCATCGATCCACAACATAGGAAATGACACATGGATTTGGCTGCCTAACGCCGAAGGTACACTCACTACCAAGGTTGCATACAACTAGGTCCATTTGGAGAGAAACATCTCCATCCCTTGGAACTGTAGGGCTATATAAAATCTCAAATTAATTGAATGTCTTTGTACTCTTTCTTGGATACTCCAACATCGTCCACTCCTCAATCGAGAAAAAATGCACCATTTGGAAGTTGATATCACATGTCAAATATGTAATAATGCACCTAAAACTTTAGTCTGTTGTCTCAAAACTACAAGACTGGATTTCTAATTTGGAGGGGCGTCCAAGTCCCTACCATCTTCTTCCTAAGAACAAGGAACAATGGATTAATCACATCTTCTCACAACAATAGCTCCACTAACAAATTGTTCGTCATTGTATCCTGCCGACATATATCTAAGATCAAGAATGATCTAGTGCATCAAAAATAAAAAATGAATCTATCTTCCCATATTGCCTTCATTTAGGAAAGAACCAAGTCAATTAATAAATTACACCGGAGGTTCACACACATTAGTTGATGCCTCACATCTCCTTCATCAAGCCAATCCACTTTGACTTCATCTTCTTCATGGATGCAACTTCTCAAATGAGCTCATCTACGGCGAGAATAGGCATTCATGTCATTGACATGAGTGGGAAATGTATTTTGGGCAGAGGTATCCCCATGCATGCTCTCTTCATTCTTGAGGAAGAGTTTCATATGATTATTTTTGCCATACAAATTTGCAGAGATACAAAAATGGACAGTGTAACATCCCAATTTTTCCAAAATGTATAAATTATTGAGCGGAAGCTTAATTCACATTGGGATATCACAAAGTGATAATCATTACATAAAAGTAGAGTTCATATATAAAAATCACAGGATAAAATAATAGTTCTCATACTCAAGTCCTCAACATAACTCATACATGAACAAAATTAAACATGTTCACTGTTAAACACCTAACACTTTCTCATAAACATGAAAAGAAATCCAAACTAGGTATAGCGGCACCCCCACCAGGTATTTCCTTCTGAAGATCCTTGAGTTATTCCTCACATGTTAGATGACTTTATCCTCTACACTTGCTCCTTACCTATGGACATCGTGCCCCAATCCATGCATCAAACAAATTGGTAGTGGAATTAAACATAATATCTTTAAGAAACATATAATCTAAAAATAAGCTATAAACATTAAACATTGAAAAAAGGACAAAATTACTTTTAGATTATGTCTTTATATTGATCTATATAGTAATACTTGGGTTCTCACATAAGCGCCTCTTCTCTTATGAAACTGTAGTGCCACTTGGGTTGAACCTAAGAGCCTCTTCTCTTATGCATCGTAGTGCCTCTTAGTTTTTCTTTGAGGAGCCTCTTGGTGATGGTCTTATATAAGTTATCTTTTAACATTATCTTTCTCTTAAAAATCGTATGTTTCTCTTAAATCTTAATATTGACTTTACTATTAATGTGCATGAAGATGACACAATAAACTTGGTGTTTCGTTTATTATAAATTCATTGACTTCTAACAATTAAAGCAATTAATAATCATTCATATCATTCATTGTATACATATACTTAAAATCAACCAATAACTATGTTCAAAGTGCATGAAGCACTTACCTCTCTCTTAGAGAAGATCATATTGCTCCTGTTATGTTGAAGAAACCCTATTCATGTTCCTAGGATTCATAGAACCCTAATTTTCCTATTATGACAATTATAATTCATTAATAATTGGTATTCAACCTAATTTCTAGGGTTTGGGGATTCTTTAATGATTCAATGGAAATTGGAGTCGAATTAGGGTTTGAAATTTAGTCAAACATCTCAATGTTGAAAAATTGAACAAAACCCACAAAGAACTTGATTCCATTGTACGTATCAATAAAAAGATATGAATTTCCATTTACCGACCAATAAAAAATAAGATAAAGCCACCTAGTAATTTCCTATGCATGAAAAAATGAAAATATAAACAAAGACTGATATGCATATAGTACTATTTACCAAATATATGCATGATATGGGTGATTATGTCAAGATACTATCATAAATCATTTTGTGTTACACATCAAGTTAAATGCATTAATTCCTAAAGTACCAATGTTAGAGTGTGATACATATTCAGTATTAACACGGGAAAAATTATAATTTCATGCTTGAGTTATTCTAGCCCTTGTCATGGTACAATCAAGGTCCCTAGAGCACAAAGCTCCAAACTAGAATTTGATCAAACCACACTTTTGATGAAAACAAAGGCAACGAGCACCTTCTTCACCCTCTGTCGAGCAAAGATAGTTTGTGTTTGGGTCTTGCAGTGGGGTCTAAGGTTGGAAAATGGCAGTCTGCCCTGAGGAAGCACAGGAGAAATTAGGGAGTAGAGGACAATGCTCCTCCTCTTACATAGAGGTAACCAGACGAAGCCACAATAACACAAACAAATTTAGAGCCACAGAGGAGGTCACATAGAGTAAAGGTACTAGGGGAAAATGAGGATTTGAACAGAGATTCTCAACATGGAAATTAAGGGGGAAAATTGAAAACTTGAGATTACCTCCACTTTCGTCGAGTTGGTTGGGTTATACAATCTTCTTGGAGGCCTTCGTGGAAAATCCAAATCCTCCAACCCAACCGCGATGGCCACGTAAACCACAATAGGTTGCTGGAGGTGTTGAGGGTAGGCCAAACGTAGAGATCAAGCTATAGGGATGAAGAGGGGCTCTGTAAGATATGCATGGTCAAAGGATGTGCTTTTAAGTTTTCTATCACCCTTCTTATATAGGTAGTGGGTTGTTGAGTCTTTGAAGATCAGTGGATTCATGATCATAATGAAATGAAGATACCCTTCGTCTAGGTTGTTAGTGGTATGAAATCCCATGATGTTTGGGATTGGGTGGTTCGGGAAGGAAGCTAATGTGGGGGAAAGACCCGTAGATACCGAGAAATATTGGAGAGGGAGTTCAGACCTATGACCTGAGAGTCTGAATTGGAAGGGGGACGAAAATCAAAAGGGTCACGTGAGAAACACATATAAGTGATATACGATTTAAATCCTATGTCCACAAATAAAGAATTAGGTTAATTCTTTTCTAGATCAAATTGTATAATCTAGGAAGGTTCAAATTTTCCAAAATTTTGCGTGTTACTTAATTGGGACATAAGAAACCCAAAAATATAGCTAGCTTCCTGATTTGACCAATCTAGTTGACTAAATAGTTAATTAATCATATATGATTGTTTCTAATGAGTTTGTGGATAATAATTTGAAAAAATCCTTACATTATCAAAAGCAACTTATTCTAAAATTATGAGGACATTAAAGGAAAATTGATTGGGTTAATTTCATGTCAGACCCTAAATGTCACTTATTGGATGATTAGAATTAAATGGGTGATTTCAAGTTTCAACTAAATCGATTAAGTGCAAAAGCTATGAAATTTAGTTTATATAACATATTTGAGAGCCATCAACACATTAGTATATTCCTTAAATATCAATTTGGAAATTAAAAATTTTAGTGTTTGAAATTAGGGACATTTTATAAGATTCAAATTTTTGGGCTAGCTGTTACAAATAGAGTTTTTATCCTTTCAGACTCATGCTCTTTAGTGGAGGTGGCCAACGAAGAGAACACGCCTATAGCCACACTCCAGCCTCTTTAGAGGAAATTCCAAGCCACCACAAGCTTGCTATCTTAGCTTTCCATTCTCTATGTTCCTCAAGATCTAAATTGTGTTGTTGATAACATATCTAAATATTATATGAGAACCTACTTTCTGTATTGTTTTCAATCACATAAAACAATAGATGTATACTTAAATACATTTTGGCATATGCTAGAGACAAATATTAATAAAAGCTAAATCTCTAGTCCCCCCAAAAGAAGTAGGTGAATTGAATAACAAAAAAAACAACAATAAGCTTGAGGCACTGTATATGGATAATTGGGTCAAGTTGGGGTCTAGTAGTAAAAGAAAATTATTTTATAAAAACTATGAGCAATTAAAATAATTGAAGGAGAATAGTTTGAGACATCTAAATAAATACTAATTATTAATGCACCATTTCATATTATTCAAAATGATAGTCTAATAGTGCAATTTGATATTTAAAATGGTTTTCATAATGTAGGACAACTTATCAATTGTGATAATTTACATATTTAAGTATTATATGTAAGATTAACACTAATGTATATGATAGTGATGGTATACATAACACAATTAGAGGTAGTGGCGAGTTTTGGTCACGTCAAGTATAAAGATGATTATAGATAATTGTTAAGGATGGAAATAAACTATAAAATAATTTCTATGATGTCATATCGTAGTTTGTAATTTTATGTGATATGACACTTTATATAGAGATTTTGCATCAAATAGTAACTTGTGAAGTTTCTAATGTTTTTATTAAACATGATGCAACTTAAGAAGAAATATATATTTTTAACGGTATTAATTCGAAACTATCAAGATAATATGCTATGAATAAACTAGGACTCAAGTGTTGTATAACTAAAAATCTTGGTTATATTTGGGTTCATATTGATAGCGTAATACATTTGAAAAATATATTGCCTCAATTGTACATTTTATAATAAATCTATCAAATACAACATATACTTTTGAGGAATCTCATCTGAGGGTCCAATCTTTGAATTTAGATAAAAATTGAATATAATGTGAGGTGTGATGAATTGAAATTCTAAAAATTTTGTACAAGTTCTAAATTATGTATCTTATTTATAATATAGGTGATATTATCATTGTTTTTAGGAAAAAATAATGAATTTTAGTTAATAGTTAGTGATGAGTTAAATAGAAAAAGTTTAGGGTAACTAGTAGAAACAAAATTCTAGGTATGGAATAATATAATGGTTTTTGGAAGATGTTTAACAGATCAAAATGATCGCAAAAACTAGCTAACTAGTTTAAAAGCTCAAAGATAATCACATTTGGAGGATTGGTGACTGCCATCAAGTCACGAATCCATAGACAAATGGGTTGTTTCCAAACTCAATCCCATTTGGAAGCTAACATGGTATCCCAACCGCATTGGGATTCATAACAAAAACTTCCATTGATAAGATAACAATTTGAAACCTTTTTTATGTGGTGTGCTTCAGGTGTTTCTTAGACCCAAAAAAATAACTTTTATAAATTGTCAATGGTATATGTGAATTTACAAGAATTATAGTCCCCTCAATATATTTCAACATGCTTACATTGTACACTTTTAGTAAATTTTTCTTTGGACGAGCACATGAGGAACAATTTTGGTGCGACCTCAAGTAAAATATTGATGCCACATTATTGTAATGAATATTTTCTTATTGGAAGCTAGATGTATTTTCAATAACTTTATACATTGAACTAAGACTTTAGCCATTACACTATTAATAAAAAATGCATTTTAACAAAAGGAAATACATACTTCATAAGGGACTTGTGTTAATCCATCCCAATTACACATAAATTATATATACATTTATTTTGGAAGATAGAAATGAATTCAAAAATAGTGAAGTCTTTATTTGAATCACTCATAAAGAAATGATCTCTATCAAACATTTGCAAACAAAATTGGAAGAAGATATTCATATAGGATTGAAGTTTAATATAGAGTAATTGATTTGACGAAAATTAAGGATGTCGAGGCAATCTGTTGTGGCAAAGGTAATTGTAGCTTGTACTGTATGGGGAAAGTGAAGAGGTGATAATGATATTGAGGGTAGTGTTCTTTTAGTTGAATAAAGTGGACTAGGATTGATATTATTCATATTAGTGTATATGTTTGAATATCAATATGAACCAGATCCATATGTTTCCAAATGTAATGGTTGGTTACACTATAATAAATAACCATTATCGAAGGAAGATAAAGGACTGACATGATCTAGGTTTAATATACTTCTTCCTCGCCTACTCCTTTGTTATCCATTTCTTTATTTTGATCATTCTCTTTTATAGCTAAAGTGTAAACCTTCTTCTCAAGGGTGGGTTTTACAAGGAGATGGTCACGACATATAGAGTAATAGGATATGGAGGAAATAGAAAAGTCAACAGGCCATTCAACTACATGGCATTGCCATTAGCTTTGGTGGATCACCTCCAGAAGAAATTTTATGAATGAAGAGCCATGCGATTATGGTAGGAAGTTTGTTTAAAAGGCATAAATAGACAATTCCCTGGACGCAATAGTAGGATGATATATACCAAGGAAGACAACACAACAAATATCGCAAATTCCTTCTTTTCAAGGGAGAGCAAGAGTCAGATAACAATGACATAAAAGGAAAAAAAAGGTAGCAATTACATGTAATTAATGATGTCCGTTCTCATGTTCGGCAATATTGCAAACCTGTCATTATGATTACAAATCTTCACCAAGGTATTACTAGAGAGAGGACAACATTTACGGGGAAGCAAGGGGGTGATTGAGGTTTGAAGGTTGAAGGAAGGAGTAAGGCAAGGTAAATAAAAGGGGTTAGACATGACATCGTTTGTGATGGTCGTACACTGACCCCTAGATTTTCTACGGAAACAGTTTGAGATAAAACCGAGGCTATGGCACATTAGTTGGGCCCTAATAGGTACTTGTCTAATTAAGATCAGGAAAATATTGAGTATGGCACACAATCATGAAAATTATTGTTTTAATAACATATAACCAGTAGTGCACGATAAAACAATCTGTCATTCACTAACCCAGGCTTGGGCCGACATTCCAGTTTGGGACTTCAAATTGTTTGTAATATTAACAGCCTCATAATGTGCAAAATTACAGAAGTTGTCAAAGATCACCTTAAGTTGTCATCTCATCAAACAACATTCTACAAAACCCAGTCATTATTAATCGCTTAATATTCCTAATTTGATGCTGAAATTTTAGGGTCAAAGAATGCTACTACAAATCTTGCCTATGAACAAGATTTTATTTTCAACCAATATAAGGCGCCTTTAGTGGAACCACTTGACAGCTGACCTGTTATTTTGTAGTTCTCAATTCTGATCTTCAACGCCCCAAATTTGGATGCTTCGTTTTCACCTTTCTGTTGCATCGTTGTGTAGCAATCCACGAGAATCAGAGGCGTCTGCTAATTGCCATATGTTATTCAGATGATCTATCCACCCCTGAAAGTGAATGGTGTCAGCTTCCTCTGAATTCTCGTCTAACCAATCGTTGGCACAACAGACTGAAGACTCTAAACTGGACTTGGTGTTAAATACCTTTTAGTGTGGCCCAAAATAAATATAATATTAGATAACATATTTCCTTAAAAGGATGCATCTGTTGGAGATGGAATGGTTTCCCACAACCGACATGCCTCTTCATGGTGGATAAAGAGGTTTTTTGATTTATTATATATAGGATGGTCCTCTCTCCATGGATGCTATCAGTAACCGACTCCATTTATCGGATAACCCACCAGGAGAGAGAAATCAGTTCCTCTTCACGTACGCTTTCGCTTGGGGAACGCTCGCTTCTGTTCGAGAACGTTCCTCGTCTTCTCCGTTGTCTGGACGTTGCACTATATCGGCACAACCTTATTCTGGAATGAAATTCATGTAGGCTTCTTCCGGTATGTTCCTCTAACAATGGTATCAGAGCAAGGTTAGGATTTCTTTGTTCGGGTGAGATTTTGATTCACATGTGAACATACGTCGTACTTTCATCTCCATTAATCGCAATTCCTAACATTCACTACAAAAAACATAGGAATTACCTACATTTAATATAGGTACAATTTGTTTATTTATAGTTAATACAAGTTTCTTTTACAATTTGTATAAATGTAATTAAATCAAATGCAGCGAATAAAAATAACTACACATCCATTACGCTGAATGTTTCATTTTCCCGCTTCGCTTCTCTTCCAATTTACTTTCCCCCTTCTCCAATCAGCGATTCAATTTTTTCCGCCCGATATTCCCATTTTTGTCATCATCACTCCTCCTATCCAACCTCCCCAAAAGAGACCTGGCTGTTGTCCAGCTCCAGCGAGAAAGTAGAGATTATTGAATTCCAAGCGCACGAACCACTTCAACTCCATGGCCTCGCTGCCACCTTTAGCTTATTAGACAATACGATCTGGGATGTCCTTCATAACACTTCAAGCATCACCGCCGCCAAAAATGTACTCATCGTCCTTCTGCGTCGGCGGCCGGACCGAGGATCCCAAGGAGACATGCATTGGGGTAATGGATGGTGTGCAGGTAGCTTATATGGGGAAATCAAGCACTGATGAGACGGACTGGACAGAAGTTGGTGACTACTAGAGGTGTGCCAGCCCGCGTGCGTCTTCTTACATGATCTTCAATCACGATATTTGGAACAAGTTTGTACAATGGTCATGAGATGCATCCTGAAACTCATGTCGGGGATGTAGTCGTAAATTAGTAACTTCACCTCAAGAACATGGCAATGGGAACGGATCAAGAGAATGTGATTACTCACTGATAGTCATGATCCGACAAAGAATGGTTCCTGGAGGCATTGCCCGAAAGGCAACATATGCACAACCAGGATGTGCGTTTTCCGGTTGTTCCAAATCGAAGGGTGCCCTTTTTGTTTATTAATGATTCATGTGGATTTTATATAATACCATTTGCATACTTTTCTCTATGGTGATGTTACCATATATTGATGTGCCTCTTTTGCTTTTAAAAAAATCAGCTGATGGATGAACACTATTTTATCTAATTTATGGTTGTTATTTAACTTTGACTATTGACGCTTGGGTTCAAGTCTCTAGAATAGGGTCCTGTTGACCAATGTATAAGCTTATTTGTTTCTTAGCTAACCTATATGATAATAGTATCTTCATTTAGTTTAATACATATATGTGTGTATCATCCTCGTTTAGCTCAACACCGACTACCAGATATAAATGTATTGTTCTTTTCTTGACATTTTTAATATAGAATAGGGCTTCTCAAGTACTTTCAAGAGTCTGTTGTCTGTAAAATCGTTAGGATTATTCCTAAGGTCGTTGTTTTAGTGAATAAAACCCAGTTGCATTGTTAGTTGTCAAAATCAGTATTAATGGGTGCATGTGTTTTACTAAACATTCCCGAGTGCAAGGTTTTAGTATGTGGTGGTGAATGGTAGGATTTACATGCAGCATGAATGTATCCAAATTGTGGCTACCTTGCATTTTCCTATCATAACATAAATAGACATTTAAGAATCCTTCAATAGTATTTGCATGAATATTATGTTA
The DNA here is from genome assembly GCA_963693085.1 of Alisma plantago-aquatica. Taxonomy (NCBI): domain Eukaryota; kingdom Viridiplantae; phylum Streptophyta; class Magnoliopsida; order Alismatales; family Alismataceae; genus Alisma; species Alisma plantago-aquatica. The sequence continues at coordinate 620,588,611 of OY856410.1, forward strand.
GTAGCTACCAAATAATGTGATATGGCAAGTGTAAGTTGGTATTATTAATTTTTTCCTGGTTACTTAACAAGTTGTAACCTAAAACATCCTTGAAGGTATCTATTACATCTAAATTTCAGGTCCTACTTAGAGTAGTGATGTAGGAAGGGTTTAATCTCAAAATTGTAAAATAAAATGCCTTTTTGAAGATCATATATGTGTATATTTTATTTTCTTACTGTTCTTGTCTAATTACCGACATGCAGTATACATGAAAAGTTACTCCAAAGCATACTTTTTTAAAATTTTATTGTTTGCAGGTTGGAGGCCGTCTATACTCATTTATGTATCTTGATAGAATTTTAGGTGGAAGTGCATATAATGAGGTATAATATTGTAAGTACTGCTTGAAGAGAAAGCAATATTTGGCTATTTATCAATTGCTTAACGTTTCAAGGTAGTAGTAGATGTTAAAGAACATGGGTTACTCATTAAAGATCTCATACATGATTGCAAAATATCAGACCAATTGGATTTGTTGTACTGGAATTTCACATTGTCTAGCTAGATTTCGTATTTGAAATGTCATGTAATTTGAAATTGAAAGCCTCTAGAAAAATATGAGTGGAAGCAACCCGCGCCTTCACATTCAGCCTTGAGATGGAGGCTTTGTTGCTGGCCTCTCTAGTCTATGGTTTAGAAAAGAGTTTCATCCCAGTGGAATAGTTGGCCTTATTATATTTTATATTATCTAAGTACCAATTATATGAAAATACTGATCAAGACTGGTTATTTCGAAAACCAAAACAGCAAGAAAGCTCAACAAGTATCCATGTTTCAGACCTTAATAACCGAGACCAGTTGATCCTCGCCTTAGATAGTGATAACCTTGGATAAATGATCATGCTCCAATGTTTCTCAATAAAAATGAGACAACTAATCTCCAGAATAATATATCATGTTGCAGGCATGCATTTTTGATGATATTGACATCTAATAGTTTTTCACATCCACTTATTTAGCTATGGGTATATATATATTCATTTCATGAAAATATTAGTTTGGAGTACTTCTTTAGGCTTTAAGTTTTGTTTGACTTAGTATATACTGTTAGATTTTCCTAAAAAAGTATTCATTTCTTTTAATAAGTGAGGTGTCCCATATATGGTGTTAGGAAAATGGAGCCAATAGTGTGAGAATCGTCTGTGAACATTATTTAGCCAGTAGTGTTAAGAGTCATAAAGAATATTAGTGATACATGTGCTACTCGAGGGCATCTACATGGGAAATGGTTATTCATAAATCACATACAATGAGAAGTTTGGAACATATTTAGAATTTAATCCAGTTTGAACATGACCATTTCTGACAATGCTAATGTTGCAGGCCAATTTTATGAAATTGAGACTACTAGTATCCATAATAATAGGAAGGGGCAGCTTGAATGATGACGTACATGTACCAACTATTAAATTCATGGACTTGGACATGGTGATGTAATTGTTGAATCAATGAAAATATTGCTTTATACTATTCTGTAAGGCTTTAGGATTTTTTTATATTTTATTTTGCCAAAAAATTTTATCGTTTATGGAAGGAGGACTAGCAACAATTTGCCCTAGATGATGGTATTCTTTATCACTTGACTTGGATTAGTTGAAACTTATGGAGTACCTGATCTCACAGATTTTGTGGTTTATAAGGAACGTGGAGGAGCTCCAGATTTCACAGATTATATGCTCGTTGCAGGAGGAGTTGCGGATTTCATGGACTATATGATGTATGGTGGTTGACTGAGTTAATATCTTTTCTGTAATAAGGGCTCAATACGTATGACTACTTAATAGCCTTAAAAGAGCATAAACAACAAGGCCTATGAGTCCAACAGAGTTCTCAACAAACCCCTTTGAGCTCTGCAACCGGTTTGAGTAGTTTATTATTTAGTATCTGCTCAATGAAGTTATGGGCAATATCTATCTCCTATTTATTCTCTTAGCGAATCATTCTCTAAAATGAAATGTGCTTTCTGTCCATTTTCTTAATTCTATAAATGTCATGTTGCTCTGTTTTGTAAACAACTGCGTGGATATATAAGCTAAGGAAACTTTGAGGACCCCAAGAAGCCTTTCTTGACATATAAAGCTTGAGATGAAAGGCTCATTCAAAAGGGTTGTAACATGGTCAATTTTTTTGAAGATGGCACATAATCCTAATTTGGTGTGTATATAGCAATGAAAATTTGTACAAAATACATCTGAGATAAATTATGCATTTTATTTTAGAAGTTACATGTAGACATGATTGTTTTTCTTTGTCATGAGAAACAGAATTATGTACACATTATTTGTGTTATATCTCATAAATGGAATAATTAACACATATAGTAGCAGTACTTGGGCTACATGGAGCATTTTATTTTTTTCTTTCAGGTACCGCACATAGCTTCAGACTGTAAACATGACTCCTAGAATGTATATCCTCAGAATGTACATCTTCAGATGTACTTCCCAAACTGTTGTTTTCTGCATTTCTGGAATGTACATCTTCTACAAAGCATATAATTCTTCTTAGTATACAAAAAATGCAGCCAATAATGAAAAAAATAGAAGCTACTCTGGAAAGTGTGCTGAAGACATTCTAGGCATTTTTGGAGCAGGTGTTGTTCCAGGACAAGCAAAAAAGGTACTACAAATGCAAACAGATAAAGGTAACATAATTATAGTAGTAGACATAAAGTTTTTTCCTTTGGTTTAATGTGTAAGTGAATGTCATGCTTTAAACCAAGATCAAGCCTAAATTTTAGAAGTGATCCTGAAATTTATGAGAACACCGGTGTTTCTTTGAGAAAAGATTTATAGTGATCTGAATCACATCAAGGAGGTTAGATATTTTTTGAATTCGTTTTTAGATGGGGGCAGTACATGTTGGTCTGGTGTAGACCCTGGGTTCCATTATTCTGATTATGAAATGCTTAATCATTTCTATGTTTTTAAATTGATGTGATCTTGAGTGTGAACCTGAAGAGCAGGTGAGGGGCTTGTTCTCTGTTGGGTCTCCAAATTTCTGTTGTGAACATGTATTTCCTTTTTAGTCAGAGAGTTGTTGTCTAAGATAAAAGGAAGACCAATTGCGACTATCCTCAAAGGTGTAGAAAAAACTATGGGACAACTATAATGAGTGACTAAACACTACACATAATCATATCTGGTTGCCTCCTTTTATTTAAAAGAAGGATGGCTCTCTTGGTGTTCAAATCTAATCTAACTCACTTCATCTTATCAACTTGTTGTAGGTACTAACAATTTTGTGGAAACACTTTGTGACAAGATATTCAGACCATCTCTATTTACAATCATCTCAGAAGATCCAAAGTAGGTAATGTCTTTGATTGGCATTACTACATTCCCATATACTACCTCCTTTTCCGATGCTTTTTTTAAGATGGATGTAATATAGAGAATTATGACTAAACTCCACAACATGTCCATCAACCTCAGACAATTCAAATATTTTGATCTTGTTTCTTTCAAAGTCTTTTTTAAGAGTGGATGTATATCTATTAGTAATGCCACCACTCCCGTCCAAGTTCATGATGCCCATCCACCTGCATTAAAATTTCTCATGCTAGAAGAGAAGCATATGTTTTTCTTAGAATGCCTATCAAGGGGGTTACCAAGACTACCTCAAGAAGAACGAACATATTTTTCTACTATAAATCTAGGAAAAAATATGCCTAATTTAAACCTAGGATTTACAGAATGACCTTGATTTAGTCAATTTGAGTTACCCATAAAAGGCACATTGTACTCATTGTGTAAGGTAAGCAAAATTCCTAAGTAATCTGCCTTCAAAAGTTGAAGATGATTGAGATAGGCATTTCTAGCAGAATTATGTCCGCTTGTCCAAACAATGATCATTGATACTAGAGCCTAGTTGAGATGCATAATCATTTGTTAATAAGTATTACATATACATTAGATTGACTAGTGGCATCGACAATTTTTGGGGGATTCATTTTTGTGATGAAGTTGTTGACTTCTACAGACTACAGAAGTTCAGTTATTTTGTTTGGATGTCTCAACGGTTTGTCTAATTACTAATAGCCAAGTACTTATCTCTGATGTAGCATTTACAGACCATTTGATTCAATTATGTCCATCAAAATGGTTCATCATGTTGTTTTCAGATCATCAAGAATTAATGGCATGTCCCTTGTGCTTTGAATTGCCTTAATCCCTTGATTATCGCTAGAATTAACACTAACAACTAAAATCTTCAAGTAGCTTTTAGCATATTCCAATCTATACTTATTGATTCCACCACCGTCATCTGATAAATTGTTTAATTTATCATCAACTGCTTCAAAATGATAGCCGTGAGGACTATGACCATCTTTTTCCCTTTTTTGCCCATATTATGTTTTCTCCAAATATTATTTTTGACCAGAACACTAGGCGCGCAAGATTTGACTGATACAATAGACTTTTCATGTTCCTCTTTGTTTTTTTCATAAATTTCTGAAAATCACTCACCTCCATGCATTTTAAGAGAGTTCACACATAAGAATTATTATACCATCTTTCATTTAGATGCGCGTAGGTAAAAATGGTAGGAGCTTTGAATTTAAGCATACATAACTAATTTCTTGTAGAGAAATAAAGAACATTTGTCTCACATCCTACAATCAGATCGGGTCATAGACAGAACAAGAATTTTTCACTTAGTTTAGTCTTCATGAAAGAAAGGACTTCAGATCTCATGGAGGAGTCATGTGTACATATAGCTACAGCCAGATCAGTATGAGCCTGTCATTTTAAATAAGTTTTACTAGGAATGTAGATTGTATTAGTCGGTTGGTGGACTTGAGCACCCTTAATTGCACCTCTCACCTATCAAATATCGTAGGGTGTTATTTTTAGATGAGTTAGTCCTATCTTTCCCAAGATATCCCTAGTGCATACCTTAATGTCTATGCCCCATTAACTATTCTCGATTTGAATGGTCATCTTGATTACTCGGGCTCTTTGTTTTAGGATATGACATGTCATCTTCCTTAATATACTTATTGATTCCCTGACACTACTTAACTAAAGTTCATAAGTAGGATTGTACTCTCATATGCACTAACCTTAGGAGTATTGTTTTCCTCAAATATGCAATGTGGCACATATCATCCGGGGAAGAAGGAAACTATCCTTCAGATTCGAAGCCACGCTTACATGTGTTTGTACAACAAACAACAAAGGGAAGGGCATATACAACTAAAGGGTATGGGTAGCTTGAAGAGACACTTTGCATGATCTTCTGGTGTCTGTGACGAGATACTAGACTAATTTGATAGTTAATGAATTCAAATTGTGTCATCTCTATAGTTGGAGAATCATAGTATCGTGAGTCATCGAAATCTTCTGACATGGGGGAATACGGTGAACAAAAATCCTCTCTGAAGCTGTAGCACATAGCCTCTGATCTAACAAGTGAGTCCAAGAGATTATCCTCTAGTGAATCACCAATAGTTAGTCTATTAAGACTTGTCTCCATCATCCGCGTGAAACCCCCATGTTCCGGCTTATTAACATTTTCTATCAATTGTCTATTGTATTCATCTCATATAGTCTGATATGTTTCTTATACTAAATCACTGACATAATGTTCATATATGGATTTTAAATAATTCGATGTTTCATTATTTATAATTCAGTTGGATGGTGTTTCATAGTGGTTATATCTACCACTACAAGTTATAACTAGTGAATAAGTCAGATGCATTTTTAAATCTGAGCCAAAGCATCTCCAAGACAAATGTTTGACACAACATTACTCTTATCATGGAACAAAAAGGCGCGCCTCGAGGCTTCAAAGGCATACACCTTGAGGTGAGGCGTACCCCAATGTGCCCTGAGGCGTGCGCCTAACTGTCCAGGTGAGAGGCATGCACCTCATTTTTGGCGAGGCGTAAAAAGGCGTTGAGGCGTTTCCGAGGCGTAAGCCTCAATTCAGACCCCAATTTAAGCCTCGTATTCATATGTATAATCTATATATACATGTAAATATACATATATATATATATATATCTAAGCATGTATATATGTGTGTATAATATATATATGTTTGTATATATACATACATATGTATCTAAACATGTATATTTGTGTCTATATATTTATGTATTTGTGTATGTATCTATAATGTATATGCATATACATGTAACGTCGCACATTGTATACATTTACATGTATATATTTGTGCATGTCTATGTGTATATGTATATAATTGTAAGATGTGTACAGATTTACATGTATATATGTTGATATTTTGTATTCTTTTATATATTGGATGTACTTGCATATGTTTATGTGTATATGTAATGGAGTTACATGTATATATATCTAAATGTATATAATTTTTAAAATGTGTATACTTGTGTATGCCTATGTGAATGTACATGCTTGTACTAACATATATGTACATTATAATATAACATTATATATACACATATATATGTATGTATGTATATATATATATAATATATATAATATATATATATAATATGAATGCCTCGGTACATTCTGAGGCTTACGCCTCGCCTCGCCTCGTCTCGCCAAGACAAAAACGCCTCATGCCTTTTTCAACCTTGACTCTTATTTATCCTTTCAGTCATTTTGAAATGAATTTTCACCATGGTACAAGATCGATGGACACAATAACTACATTTAACCCTCTATTGCAGATGGCAAGAGCGTAAACTATGTGCCTACTATTTTGTGTTGATTGTTGATTTTAGGCCTAGTTTGGCCGCCTACTTCATGAATCCTTCGTAATCGGGTACAGGGCAGTGTTGTTCTCCAATAGTAGCGGGAGGCAGGCTGCATTCCGCTCCTGGACTTCACCGTTAATTGGTATTGAGAATAGATGCTACAACGCAACAGACCGGGCAAAGGGCTGGCATTTGCCAGCACCACCAATTATGACGTGACTATGAAAGTTGTCATTCACTATTACAACACTTACGTCATGGTGATCATAAGTTCCACGTATCGCATGATGGACTGTCAATTATTATGCAAATTACCGGAATTTCAAAAATCTGCAGTCAAACTAGGCCTTAAAGTTCAAACCTTCATCAAGGATTGTTACCATAACAATATCTAAAATTCTCTGATGTGGTCACAAATATTTTTTCTTTTCTTTTCTGAAGACAACATCTCAATGGTTTAATGCTATTTATATTATTGATGGTATGTGGATTTTGTTCTTTGCATATCATTGATGAAGTCTTGCAAATATGATAGGTAAAGTAGAAGCTTCCTGGATACCTGATACAACTTGTTTTGCTTCTGCTACTTTGATGGTATGTCCTATATTCCACTAGTTTCATTATCAAAGTTCTTAGTGTACTTTGATCATCTTGGATATCCTCCCCTAGGTCCAACTTAGTCCTTTGATCACTTCAATGTTATCATTATGTTTAAAGCAGCCAGTAGGAACTATCTCCCATATTTGTTGATCTCTAGATGTTATAAAAACAGTGTCTCTTTGTCTTGCTTTGGTTTATGCTTGATGTGATTAACAATCTAGTTTGATACATTGCCTAGTATTTCTGAAATCCCACTTGACTAAGTTTTTAGCAACAACATACCATGTATGTCATGTACAACAACTAATTGGATTGAAATCATATTTTAAAGAGCACAATAAGAGGAAAAGATTAAACTGACCCATTGTGTGATGCTCTTTACACGACAGAATCATTAATATGTAAAAGTCCATGTTAATAGAGATTGGTATGTTATAGGTGGATGCAGAAGGAATGGGTATAGTTCTAAACACATGGTTTCCTTGCTTATTGAAGAAGCAACTCCAACAAATGAAAGACAAGACGTAAGCCCAGAATAATAGGGAGTTTTTATGATCAAAGTTGAAAAGGCAATCAATATGCTCTTAACTTCAAACTTGTGTTATTAAGTTGATGACAACTTGCACATAAGTCATGATAGAATGCCACATGTAGGCAAATATGGTACTCCTAAAAAATAAATATGGTACTTGATAGGGTAACACAAAAATATTTTGTTAACTTTTTTAATAGTAAAAAATTAACTATGGCTTGAATAATATTTATAGAAAATTATTCTATTGCTTCAATAACTATTGGATAAATATGCTAAAAGTATGTAAGGGGTTCTGATGACCAAGTTAACTTTATTTTTGGTAAGTGGTTCATTTGATTTTTAGGTAGTTCCAATTGTCTAGTTTGTGGATCTAACCCCAGAGGAGTGGATTGACTATGGGTAATATGATGAACCTGATATTTTTCTTGATGATGTGAAGTCTCGTTTCTTTTATTTCTGAATGTATCAAGCATTCAAGTGAACAGAGGATTACTGTATATGAAAAAAGCATCTAGGCGAATAGAGGTCTGTTGTATGTGAACATGCATTTCATTGAATAAGGTTATAAAATATGAATCCTATGATACCAATGCTTGAGCTCAATTAATACTACTGTTTAAAAATTAATGCAACTTGATTCCATTTTTCCAATCTGCTTTGATGTCTTGCTGTCACAGAACCTATAGCAGTGTTGATATTTTCACTCCCAATGGTATCCCCAAGTACCTCTCATTATTCCTTAGCCAACAGGTTAGTTTTATTCTTTCCCCGTTCTTTGGGTGGACTGCAACTTATTCATGTTTTCACCTCAACACCATATCCTTCTTTGACAATTTGTTACTCCTTTTCTTCCAGATCTTCTACATTTAATTGTCTGTATTTGTTCCCTTTTTGGTTTGAGGTTGTTGTTTAGTCTTGGGCCCCTCTTCCTCTAGTCCCTCTCCTTCAAACTGTTTTCCTCTCATTGTTAGGTCTTGATTCTTTAAACATGGAAGAGGAAGAATTATTATGCTCATTAGATGTCAGATCACAATCATCATTGCTGCAAAGATTACAACTAGGAGCTCTACTATGAAAAGCATGGGCATCCCTCTAAAGTAATACATTGGTCTATGATATTACTGATGGCAAGCTATATTTCATTTCTCAGATGCATCTCGGGGCTGCTATGTTTCTGAGATTTTCTTGACACTTTTATCTGTTGAGTTTCTCCTTTACCCCATGTTGTTGATGCTTTGGAGCTCCCATGATGATCTGTCTAGGTTCAGTAATACTATAATAGACAAGATAATCATATTATTTAATCAACATATTATAGTCTATATGTTGTGATACATATATTCTATGATTTCTTGCAATACAAATGCAATCTTACCAATTATCTAATATGCACTGTTCTTCGTGTGTGTGTTGTAGGAGGAGGTTTGAGGGCTTGAACTGAATAGAGTTTTTCGTCCAGAGCACCACAACATACTACCTTTTGGCTGGTCTTTCACTTAAAATTGTTGCTCTTTTTTACATAGACAGAACAATGTGATCTTTAAGTTTCAGAGCAAGGTGGTACAATTAAAGAAGGCAGTTGAAACTAGTAAGGTAAATCAAATACTCAATTTCTAACAAGAAATACTTTAGACTGGATTCTGGTATCAACCACAAACAATGTGGATTTTATTTATTGATCTTAAGGGTTTTGTTTCTCAGTCAAATTACATAAGGTATGTATCTGCAAATTTAACATCCACCTTGGTTTTACACTTATATATTAAGAGATCATATACAAGGAATGGGGAAAACTGAGTGACATGAAAGACTATGATGAAAGGTCACTTGGTCCGGTAATATATAATTTGATGGCCAATTATCACAAAGGTAGATAGATTGTAGTATTTTGGCTGATTCTAGAGTGAAATGAGTCTATCCTCTATCCTAAATTGTTGTTTGTTGTAGTCTTGGAATTCATACTCTAATCCCAACCAGCAATGCATTAAAGGTAGAACTCAGACCTAAATCATAGCAAAATGGTGTTGGAGTTCTAGTAGGAATGACTATATGGGAGTGTCATAATGGGTTTTAGTTTGCCCCAAAAAGAGGCATCAATAGTATTTCATAGTGCAATCTACCTAAAATTATAATTTGGTTCATGTATGAGAATGAGGCATTAACATAGATGTATGACTGAAAATGTTGTTAGCTCAAAATAGTCTATTGCCTTTCCATTTCAGTAATTAGTATAAAACTTTAGCACAAGTATGGTCTGCCAGCTTAATAATTTTAGGGGAAAATTACACAAGTATGCTCACCATTTTATTGAGTATGATATCTACCCCAGCTGAATGTTTCACAAGTATCCTAAAATTCATTAGAGTGCACATTTTGATCCCAAATTTTGAAAACATATACATTAGGTCATGCTCTTTCTAAAGTTAGCTGATCTTTTTTGCTAAATCCCCGTACTAATAATCCTTTAGCTTCTATCACCTAACATCCCAACCCACACTATACTGCTTGAATATGTCCTAACATTTAAAGAATATATCTATCACACTCACCTCTATTACCACTGCCACCACAAAATACCCTGGTCCTTCATCCCTTCTCCTTCCACTCACTCTGCTCCCTTCACCTCCATACACCTTATTGAAGACAAGGAGTCCCCTCCTTATTGAAGACAAGGCTCTTCTCTAGAACATGAAAACATGTTCAAAATCTTACCCACCTACCTTGGTGACAGTGACATGTGCATCCAATATGATTGGAACTTGATAATCACATCATAGTGAGCAAAAGGTTTGAACTGTCAAAAAGTCTATTACAGTTGCGACTCTTGAATATTTTGTTTTCTTGAGAAAATGATATTGTTGAAAGGTGCTTTACATCTCCTCTTTTCTCCTTTTTTTCTATATAGAACAAAACATAAGTATTGATTTTTGCTCTACCATCGCCCGTGCCAGTGGAAGAAAATAGTTTGATATATGCATCCAATTATTCAATATTTACATCAGAGATAATTGCCAATCAATCATGTTGATGGACTTCTCAACATGGTAGGTCTATTTTCCTGGTGGATAGGAACATCTACCAGAAACCTACTACAAAAAGAAACTTAGGAATTGGACAAAGGGCTATTAGACTTGCAAGAAGAAACTTCATGTTTATCCTTTGCAAAATTATTATTACTTCACAACAAATCAATTCACGAAATAGAATATACAAAACTCTATTACAAGGTTGAGTGTAGAGTCATGCCTTATAGGAAAATAAATTATCCCTTTCCAAAGCAATTCACATAACATAATCGATATTCCTTAAGAATGTTCAGACATATCACACCGTTGATCTTTCTTATTGGTAGTTCTTTTATAAGGATATAATTATTTATTTAAGTTTTATGTATGCATATAATGGAAGTCCCTATTATGTTTCCTTCACATGTATATTTCTATAGACAACATATATTGTTCTTGGTTCAGAAATAATTATGATGTCTCATCACCCTCAGTGAGAACAAAATCGATGCAATAGAAATATTGAGCTTTGTTTCAGGTAATGTATAAAATTTCCAATAATTAGTTATAGAATTCATAGTTAGTGTATCTCCAGTTTAGTGTTTCAATAATTACTTATAGAATGCATAGTATGAAGATCCAACTTCCAAGTGAGATATATTTATCACACTCATAGTGACCATAGATAGACATTAACTAGCACAAATAGCAACATAAGTCGTCTTCTTGTCCTTCTTAACTCCCTCCTCCCTCTCCAATCTCCAAAATAGAAGCTAGATGCTAGAAAAAATACATTACTACTACAGATAGCTAGCCAACTAGATATGGGTGTACCCTACATCATGCATGCCATAACTGGGCTCTTGGTTAGCATATGTATCATGATAATTCGCTCTTAGCTATAGCTAAGCATCCTTCCTACCATGTTCACTTATGAATGCACCTGATGTGTTGCAGGGAGTGACTAACTTGGGTTCCACCTCTACAATGACTTGAATCTTCACCCACTCACCTCTTACTATTTTCTACACCATTACAGTACAACAAACTTTGTGTCCCTTATGTGGTTGGTTACAATAGGGCAGTGACTTCCTTCCCTAAGTTCCCTATCATTGCCATTGGAATAATGATAACCTATTTATTGTTTTTGTATATCTCTATGCTCCCTAAGAACTCTAGTCTGCTATTGTGTATCTTCAATTGGATATTGTGTCTATGTATAACCTATTTATTGTTGCTTGATTACTACTCCTTACTGAAAATGTTGTTGCAATATCCATGGAGACTCCAATTTCACGTGATGGTGAATCAATTTGAAACTTCATCTAGTAAACATCTAACAGCAACAAGGCCATACAAATTTTTATTAAAGATCGTAATGTCATTGCTCTCACCCTCAACTGCTTGCCTCAATTGCAATAGTTTCATCTTAGCCAAAGCATGATAGGTTCCTTCACTCTTCGACAACCTATTCCCTATCAAACTTGGCTCCTTCCTCTCAACCTAATTATGATAGCTTGCAAGCATTATGTATGCTTAAATTGCTCCATTTTCAATGGTTCCTTGACCAGTCCCTTATAATAGACCCAGGCGTCTCTGTTTGAAAGAGTTTGCTAGTGTTTTTTTATTAATTTCTTATGTTTCCTACTTTTAGTAGATGATTTTAGTAGATTTTTCTCTACTCCACTGCATTGTTTTCCTTCTTTACTATGATCCTTGTTGTGGTTTTCTTGACCCCTAAAGGCTTCCAGGGAGCTACCTTGACAAGTATGATAGTTTCTGGTCTAATTCCATGTTAAAGATTGAACTATCAAGTTTCTCACCACTTATATGTTTACAGAAGTACCAATTGAGTTATACAACAGTTTGGACTCGGTTAGAGAGGATGAAGAATCATGGCAGGTAGCATTGAACGTATTTTATGTTTGTTCTTTGAATTTCATTGTCTTCTCTTTCTGAGTATGGTGCTTCATAATAGGAATTTTATTTTCATGTACACTGCTATACATATCAGATTGAAATGCAGTTGTTATTCTTGATCTTATTGCAAGTCATGTGGATTCTATTTTTTCCTACAGATAGATATGTATTCATGCTTCACTTTCAAAATATAGCATGAAGCTTGTCCTAAGAAACAAGTGAACCACCTATCTCTTGCTATTATCTATAGAAAATATTCACAAGAGCTTCTTATTTCCAAACCAGATTAGTGGTTCCAGAAATCTCATGTGAGGGTTTAGTACGCACACCAAATCTGTCACTTTGTCCATTATGCTTGTTGGAATTACCAGAAACCTCAATTGATAACTAATTGAATATATTCCATGTTCTTGATGCCTTAAGCAGGAACCTTAACATATGCAACAACTGGAACGAATAAGTTTGAAAGCTCCTGGCATGGCGGGAACATTTCCATAAGCAAAATCTCCTGCTCCTAAATTTTTGGGGAGAATTGCTTGGGTATGCATATCATTTCCGATTATTCCATTTTTTTATTGCAAACATAAACTTTTGTTGGTGCTACTAAGGGTGTCTTAATAAAGTCTTCTATGAATGACAACATAGTTGTGCTAAGTTGTACATGGAATTTTCTTGCTGTATATGTTAACAAAGTGAGCAATGATTTCATTTTAGCTCATATATAGCTCTCTTTTATCTAAATTCTCATATATAGCTCGGTTGGGCAATGACACAAATTCCATTCACTTAGAAAATTCTATTTTTTATTTGTGGCTACTTCTCGATCTTTCTGTGGATATGGGACTTGTAATTGTTAGCTTCCATCTTAGATTGTAGATATCTTTAAGTGACATCCTACCTTTGGTTGTTGAGGTTCAAGATTTGGCTATTTATCCATTCCCTCAACATGGCTTGATGTTTAATGATATGCAATCTGATGTGCTTTTATTCTGGTCATTTTCTATTATTGAAGTTGAGTATTCTGCTGACTTGAGTTGTTGTTTAAGTTCAAGTGTGGCCTCAACATCATTTCCACTGTACTCGTTAAAATTTAGCTTGTTTATTAAGACATATTGATTGATTATAACCCTGTGATGACCTCTTGAATCGCCTTCTTTTTATCTTATGATGATTATATTCATGTGTAGCTAATCGGTTGCTAAGGTGTTCATTTTCCTCTTCTGATGTGGGTGTGCCCGATATTATGGTAGCAAGGTTCCATACATCCTGAAGTAAATGACTCATTAGGAAACAAATGGTATGCATTGCTTTCTTGGGGACTTCAAACATAAAGATAGTCACTTTGTGGGTGCAGGAAACCTTTCTTCTCAGTCAGATTCTACTACACTCTCGACAATTGGATACTTATTTTCAAATTTGGAATTGTGATAGTGCTTCATAGGGTATCCATCTACAGTTCACTTTCATCGCCATCTGTTGGGATTGTTGTGTGGTCACAGAGTTGTTCTCAGCTTTTGGACTAGGAGGCCTACTACAATTTTAGAAGTGAGATATAGTCCTCATATGCAATTAGAATTAGATGGTGATGGTGGACCAGAACAAGTCCTAAAATGGTAAAAAATCTACACTAAACAAATCATCTCTTGTCATCTACCTTTCTTTATGTGATTAATTATTGCAGGTTCAAATTCTATCCATGCTTAAAGATTGTACTACTTTGAGGGAAGAGTAGGAATGACAGAGATTGCGAGTAAGGTGTAGCTTAAAAATGAATGAAATAATTATTCTATTCAATGACTGCAATTTTGATACATATATGATGCAGGATAAAAAAAGGCCTCAATGTCAACTTATTGCTAAACAAGAATCCCTCTTTGGGTCTAGATCAAGTCCAACAAAATAGAGTACAAAGACAATTCCTAGAACATCTATGGACGGTCCAAGTTGTAATAGAAAAATGTCACTATGAGGGGTGATGCTACAATCTTCAAATCAAGACTTCTTCCATTCAACAAAATCGACCCACTCATCAAGGAAATCGGATGAAGGGCCAACGTGTCACAAGGTCACAACTTTGCGCAACACAAGAACCCATGCTATCTCCAACTCATTGAACAAAAGGAGAAGACAACAATGATTCTAAAACTAGTCGAGAAAGATACATACTCTTTTTCCAAGATGTGTGTCGACCTCACCGAATTTATTAGTACATGTATATCCTTTTCTTTGTACACATTATGTAACAGGGGAAAGGTATGCATCCTCCCCATGTACATTTGACGTTTCATTATAAATGAAAGTAAGTTTGTTGGCATAAAGAGCATAATTTGGTCTAACTACTACAAATTTGTTACTAAAAGAGATTCTGGACTAATTACAATATATATGAATAATCAAACTATACATATATGTATATGTGGCACTACATATGTAGCTAGTGCATAATCCAACTACATATATATATGTGCGCAGTAGATGTTGCCTTTCCCTACAAATTAACTACATATAATTTGTATTAACTTCATGTTTTTGCTACATACTAACTATATATACAATTGTAGGCATACATTTAGCTATATTTATACCTATGTTTAAATATGTAAGGACAATATCTAGCTACGCTTCTGGATACATATGAATTTGTAGAGAATGGATTATCTAACTACATATTTGGAAAATATAGTTAAAGGCTTTAGCTATATGAGCATATACTACAATTTGTATGTGTAAAGAAATATGTAGTCAAAGCCTTTTGCTACAAAATATGGGGTTTTCGCTACCTTTTTTTATAGTTAAAGACCTTTTTTTAGTAGTGATTGGGTGTTTGCAGGCAAGTATTTCCCCACTTACTGACTATTAACCGCAAGATCAAGGAGGGTATCCGCAAGTCTTCCCCGTCGTTCTCGTGTTTTTTTGTGGTGGTATGCTCGATGTAAATCAATCATGGTTACAATTAATTTGTGCCGATATTGACATTACTTTTTCCTGCGGTTCCATCACACTGCACTGCAACATAATCTTCGTCCGTTTCAACCATAATGGAAGCTTGTGGTAGCAGTTTATTTCTTTTTCCATATACAATTTCTTATCTGTGTTGGCCGGCAAAGCCGTAAACACAAATTTGGAAATCATGTACTGATTCATTGATATTGGGGACTTAAGTCTAACAAGTTTTAGTAATAGCTTGTATCAAGTAAACGAGCGGGCAGACTATTAGTAACAGTCGACAGAAGAACACGACTGTGATGACCTATATAAAGTAAATCGCCTTATTTCTGAAAGTCCTATATATATATTTTGCTGTTCCAGATATGCATAATGCTCAATGAATTAATGACGTCACAATATATGATTAGACATCCCGTAATGGTTGTATGTAATACAGGGATGTTCTTTTGCCATGAATATAAAGTTAAATGTCATGTTACGACTGATCTTCATTGATCATATATATGTACATTGATTTCCATCAACTGTGCTGCTTATACGTCCTTTGTTTGACATTGTTCCTCATCTTTGCCATTGTGGTCATCTTCCTTTTGTTCTTATTTACTGTCCATGTATTGAAGACGGCTAGGTGAGATTCATGATACTTGACGGTGCGTCTGTAATGATTGTGTTATTATGCCATTACGAAATTATGGACATGGTACTGCCAGTAATTATATCTCTAACAATGGTACTGCCAATACGACTTGTTGAACTACACAATTCCATTATATTAGATGAATGCTACTGTTACTAATTGTGAATATACATGTTACATTCAAGAATATGGGTAGTCTTACCAAAGTAAGCCTATTCATACGGTGATAAAAAAAAATATTCACATAATGGTCAAGTAACTTGACCATAATGATTTCGGTTAAAATTTTCATAGTTATTGCAATTATACAAGTTAAGAAAGTTAGTATATGTATGTCATTGATATAATGTTTATCCTAAAGGAAAAATATTATATTATTCACAATAATATGCTATGTTGTTTTGTTAAGTGAGACAAACTCACATAAAGAAACTAATCCTACTCAATGTTACATATTTATCCAAAGATAAGTTGTAATGATTACTTGTGATTAGTATTATAAAAGTAAATAAAGTAGACCTCAGAATTACTTTTATATTTCAACTGTGGTTTTAATATGAAATTTTAATTATTGCAGTTATTTCCTCATCTTTGTAGGATGAAAATAATAATATTCCTACTCTCAACGGGTCAAATTTTAATGAACAAAAAGAAAAGGTCATCTTCACATTAGGGTGTATGGACTTAGACTTAGCTTTCCGAGTGGAAAAACCACAACCACTTACGGAGGAAAGTACTGCTGTTGAAAAAGTCAATTATGATAAGTGGGAACGTTCTAATAGGCTTTGTTTGTTGCTTATGTAAGCACATGTAGGAAAGCATATTAGAAGGTCTATTCCTACTTCTAAATTGGCAAAAGATTTTCTAAAAGCAATAGAGGAACAATATGTTTCTTCTAGTAAGTCTAGGGCTAGCACCTTAATGGCTAAAATGTACTCTTTGAAGTACAATGGCTCTTGTGGGATCCATGAACATATCATGGAGATGAGAGATATTACCGCACAACTCAACGAGATGGAGTTATCCATCTCTAATGCATTTCTTGTTCATTTCATTTTAACTTCCTTGCCTAGTCAGTATGGGTCATTCAATGTTTCTTACAACACACAAAAGGAAAAATGGTCAATTAATGATTTATTGGCCATTTGTGTTCAAGAAGAAGAGAGACTTAAGAATGAAGGGGTCCCTGCTGCGCATTTAAGCACCCACGACAAATGTGGTTGCAAGGGTAAAGGTAAAATGAAGGGAACTACTCCTATCTCAGGTGGGGTGTCCAAGCCAGATGCCAAGGCTGAGGGAAGCAAGGCTAATATGAAATGCTTCTTCTGCCGTAAGAAAGGACATGCTACGAAGGAGTGCTTCAAGTACAAGAAATGGTTAGAGAAGAAAGGTATAATTTCTCTTGTTTCATATAAATGTCATCTTTTAAATGATCCATTATATAGTTGGTGGCTTGACTCTGGTGCTACTGTGCATATTTCCAATACATTACAGGGATTTCTGAATCAAAGGAAACCAACGGAGCGTGAAAAAGTCCTTTATTCTGGAAATAAATTGGGTTCACGTGTAAAGGCTGTTGGTACATGCAGATTAATCCTTGACAATGGAAGCTTGCTGGATTAAAAAATACTTTCTATGTACCAAACTATAGTAGAAATTTAGTCTCTGTTTCTAGATTAGAAAAACTAAATTATACTTTTATTCACTACAAAAAACTGGGCCATTATTCACGGGAGAGTCCTGTCACAAACCCCTCTCTACAGGCCCTCAGAAATAGGGACGGTTGAGGGTCTGGCCCTCACAAATGGTCCGTGAAGAGAACTCACGTGACAAATACCAGTGGCCCTCACGAATACCCTCACGAATACAATTGTGAGGGACTATTTAGCCTTCATAAATACATTTTTGAGGGACAATTTAGCCTTCATAAATACATTTTTGAGGGACTATTTAGCCTTCATAAATACATTTTTGAGGGACTATTTAGCCTTCATAAATACATTTTTGAGGGACTATTTAGCCTTCATGAAACATTTTTGAGGGACTTGATGGTCCTGGAGAATATATTTTTGAGGGGCTATGTGGTAGCCATGAATGCAATTTTGATGGTCAATCTGGACCTTCATCAATATATTTATGATTTGGTTATTGATTATTGAATGATTTATTAAATGTTAATTAATTGTTACTATAGTGAATATTAAATTTTAAATGAAAACTTTGTATACATAACCTCAAGCAATATTTTTATACTAATTCACATGACATCATAAGAAGATTCAACACCAAAATGACACATAAAAATGTTAAATCACCTCAACCAATTTTTGATATTGAAACAAAGTATTATCCATACATTGTGTGCTCAACGTTGATATAAATAAAGAGTACATATGGTTTTAAAATTTGAGATTGATGACAATCAACATATCATGCTAGAAACTCCTAAGATCTATAATGTCTTCATATTCCTTCAAATGGTGTTGTGTTCTTCATCAATGCCACGCCTCATACGGTTAGGTACTTGAACATTCTTCTCCTAAAAATGACAAATCATTATATTAATAGAATTTAAAGTTAATACATAAATCATAGTACAACAAACAACTTACCCTTATATTTCGGTTTTGGTCTACTCCAAGGTGAATTGTCCGTTGAAATCCATCATTAAAAGTAATTCTACCCTATCAATATAAATACAAAAAGGAATCATAAGAAACATATAATTAGAAAAAGTAGATAGGTATACATGCAAGTTATATGAAACCATCCTCAATATAAGCAAGCCAATAGTTGGATATGGAAGAACATCCTCAATATAAGAGATAGATATCTCTATAATGTCCAATTCCACATTGGAAAGGGGACTGATGTGAAGTGTGGAGTGTGGAAGCTCCCTGAGATCAGAGGAATTGAGCAGATTCAAAAAATCTGCAGCTGCATGCTCGGGAAACTAAAAACTATCTCTCTAAAAGACGCTTGGGAGGTATGCAGTTCTAAACATGAGGTCTTGCCTTGGACCAAGTGGCTATGAAAGAGTCGAGCACCTAAAAGAGCAACACTTTGCTGCTGGAACAGAAATGAAGTACACCTGCTAAAGAACAGAAATGAAGCTCTTCTTGCTACTCTTATGATTTATCACATATGGCCACAAACCAATTCAGACCCATATTAAAACGTAGAATAATAAGAATAACAAGTATATGTTTTTGAACAATTCCCAACAATTTGGAGCAGCTTGGACATCCAAAAATTAAAAACAAAGTAGATAGAGTTAGCCCATACAGAGAGTGGCCATTCCCAAGGTTATTAATATCAACAGCCCCTTAAGAAAATGACTCAAAAGAAGGGGACAAGCAGGGGACAAGGGCATCTGGAGCAGAAATAGTAGGCAATAACAATATTCATCATCACAATTACTGCCATCTTTAAAGTTCGTGGAGTGTTGGTGCACAAGCAGGTATAACCTATAGAGTATTGGTCCACTCAGTAGGCAAAAGATTCACTCTGTTCCTAAGCAAAATCTGGAATGACCACTCTATATTAATTACTCAACTATTAGTTATTTAGATAGTCTAGAAAACAGATGTTTGATTCAAAGTCCCAGTTCACAGGTGAAGGAGAGAATTGTTTTGGGCCATTGAGTAAGTAACAAGGGATAGAGGAAAACAAGGCAAAGATCAAATTCAATCTTGCACCACCGTTTGTAATGAAATAAGTTAGAGACTTCTTTAGACAAGAAGATTTTAACAAAGGATATATCAAGGATTTCTCAAGGACTGCAAAGCCCCTCACCAATCCTCTTCTTAAAGATATGATTTTCTCTTTTGATTCTACTTGTGTGGATATATGAATGATTTGAAAGCTACTTTTGTAACCACACCTATTATCCTTCTACCTGATTAATCTCTACCCTTAGAGATGATGTACAACACTAGTGATTATACAATGAAGGAAGTTATGAGACAGTGGATTGATAAGAGGTACCTCATGGTATATAACATCTAAAATACATTGGTTGTAGCACAAAGGAATTATGCCACAACTAAGAAAGAGTTGATGTGTATTGTGTATGCCTTTGACAAGTCCAAGTAGTACCTAGTGGTTCAAGGGTGATAGTCTGCACCAACCATGCAGCCATACACTACTCCATGATGAAGAAAGAAGCCAAGCTCGGGTTGACATGTTGGATCTTATTGTTGCAGGATTTTGATATGGAGATATGTGAAAAGAAGAGGAGAGAGAACATGGTAGCTAACCATCTCAGTTGCATTCACCTCTCTAAAAATGACAGCAGACCGATTGATGGCTCTCTCCTCGATGGCTAGCTGATGAAAGTTTCTTTTGACACTCCATGGTATATATTTCATGAACTATCTTGCTGCTAAAGTCTTATACTCAGAGTACATTGGTGATTCAAATAAAAACTTCATGTACGACATTAAGAATTACTATTGGGATGAGCAATACATTTACTGATGGTTTATATCAAATATGTGTCACAAATGAGGAAGGCCATTTAATTCTTGAGCAATGCTACTTGGGCCCAACGGTGGGCACATGAGTGCAAAGAAGACCACATAAAAAGTCCTCCAATGTGGATTGTAGAGGCCTATAATATTCAAAGATGGGTATGAATTCATCTTATGTTATGAACAATGTAAGAGGACACGAAGCATATGAAGGAGGGATGAAATGCCTTTGACAACTTGGCAAGAAGTTGAGTTTTATGACAACTTGAATCAAGTTTTAGATAAGCTGAAATGAATTACTTACAGAATTTAAACGCTGATTTCTTGGTGTGAAAGACACCGATGAAGATGTGGTTGGTGTGTTCTGCATTTGAGGATAACTTTGTCGATTATTACCAGAGGAAGGGGACCAACTTTCAACTGCAGCCTTTAATAAAGTGTACATGTTAATATTCTGATGTGTATGAATATTGAAAATAATCTATAGCTGTAATGAGTTACCTGTGGCGCAAAGATCCGTTGATGTCCATTTCCTTGTATGGAAAGCCTGCCTACTCCATTCTCCCTTGAATTGCCTTGTATGGAAAGTCTGCCTACTCCAGTCTCCCTTGAATTGCTTGGTCTAGAAAGTCTTCCTAAGACATCCCCGCTTGAATTATTTTGGTTGGGAAACATGCCTACATCTGCACCATTTCTTGTATTGTCTTGTATGTGAAAAGAACCCACATCCGACCTATTTGTGCCACTTTGCATGTGTAAGACACCTGTAGTATTCTGATTGGGGTATTCAACTGCACAATCAACATTAATACTGCCATCCTATAACAAATACATCAACAATGTCAAAAAACAATTATATATTACATTGACATAGACAACTGAATCTGAGTTACCTGTGATTGATTATACCAAGTCATTAATTGGGAGACGGAGTTCTTCAATCCATTTACTGTTTCTTCAAGTTCCTTAAGTTTATCCTGAAATAGAAAACAAAGTACAAACATCAATCTAATAGACTAGTTGTAACTAATAGTTCAAGTTTAGATTTTCTCCAACATACATCCTTTGCATTGCTTTCCTCAAGAAGCATTTCATATCTTATACGGGCAGCTTTTCCCCTATGTCCTATCTCTTTGTGCCCAATTCCAACACCTCGGATCCTAGCCTTTTTTGAAGGATTTAAAACTTGCAAATAAGCAGCACGTGTTAGATTATCAACACTTCTAGGATCTATTTCTTCTTGGTTTGCTACTTGGTTTTCCACGATATCAGAGATTTCAAGCTGTAATTAGAAAGCATCATAAAAGGAAAGCATAAATTCAGATATTTAAGCATATTAAGCTTTGTAGACATCATAGGAAAGCAAATATCCATTTTCTAACCACTTGTGGGCTTTTGTCGTAAACTTTTTCCAAAAATTTGTTAAGAGGCACAATGGGTTGATCTTCACTGACCTACACATGATAGATAACATAATAATTGTCCATGTTATATGTTCAACTCCTACTAAGAAAGGCAAGTGTCCATTATTAATACCATTTCTGCCCGATAACAACTCCATGGCTTTGATCCTGTGGTATGATCCATCACTTTTTTTGCTCTGTTTGCCTTGTTGATCTCGGAAATTTTCTAAACCATAAGAAACATATAATTAGAAAAAGTAGATAGGTATACATGCAAGTTATATGAAACCATCCTCAATATAAGCAAGCCAACAACTGGATGTGGAAGAACATCCTCAATATAAGAGATAGATATCTCTATAATGTCCAATTCCACATTGGAAAGGGGACTGATGTGAAGTGTGGAAGCTCCCTGAGATCAGAGGAATTGAGCAGATTCAAAAAATCTACAGCAACGTTGAGCTGGGAAGTGGAGATGATATCTGCATGCTCAGGAATTGAGCAATACTTTGCTGCTGGAACAGAAACGAAGTACAACTGCTAAAGAACATAAATGAACAGCAATACTTTGCTACTCTTATCATTTATCACATATGGATACATAGAAACAAATGTGTTTTTGAAGACAGTAGGAGCAAACCAAACAGTGTGTGGCATTGCAGGAATACTGATTATAGAAGTTTGCATAGATAAATTGCATCCTTCTTTTTGACTTTTGATATCTATCTTTATAGATGTATTGAGCTTTGCTCCCCTTTGTAAATTTTGTGAGTAATGAAAGAGAAACACACTTATTGATAAAAAAAAAAGTTATATGAAACCATTGTACCTTAGACTTCTCGGTTCCCCATTCTTTAACAAGATTTTTAAACTGTTCCATATCTATGGAAGCATTTTTCTCAACTTTCTTCATCATCAATTGTGGTTCAATCTTGTACTTTTCATAGTAATCTTTCTTTACACGGGCCCTCCACACTGATATCCCTTTGCTAATGTGTTCATCAATGTGATTCCATGCATTAGGGTGACTGCCTAAATCAAAGTATGTCTACAAAAACATAGAAAATATTACTTTAGAAATCACAATCATACAATTTGTTGGTCTTTTTATGAAAACGATTACCTCAATAAATGATTTTCTATCTGCAAAAGCTTGTTCTGGTTGTTCGTTCCACTTCAAGTCTAGATGCCATATGTGTGGTTTCCTTGCTAGCATATGACAATAACGATTCAATTTGACACCATTCTCCCCAATAGCATTTCCTTCATCATCCCATTGGACCTTGTGACGTGGTTGCCCTTGCTTAGGAAGTAGGCTTTGCTCACTTGCAGGCCCACGTCCATACTTCCTATTCTCCTGTTCATCCTCAACATTTTCTTCAACTATTACATCATTTTCAATAGGTTGATCCTCACAATTTTCTTCAATTGTGGATGGAGGGACAGCAATAGGTTGATCCTCACAATTTTCTTCAATTGTGGATGGAGGGACAGCAATAGGTTGATCCTCACAATTTTCTTCAATTGTGGATGGAGGGACAACAATAGGTTGACTGGGTGTGTTGTTACAAGTAGATCTAGTGAATCTTCTTCCTGCCATCCTTCAATTGATAAGGAAAAAAATTAGATTATTAGTGCAGAAATGTCAGTAACAAAAGTAGTAGGTACGTTTGAAAAACAAATAAATTGCAGAGAATATGAGACACCAACATATGAATATTCAGCATTTGAAAAACATATAACTTGTAGAGTACCTTGGTTTCATATCCCAAAAAAGAATAATGATGTCCTACTTGCCGATATATGAAACAAGACTAAATAAATTGCAAAGAATATGCCATATAGTAACAGTTTGCCAAAAAAATGCAATACAACATATTCCCCAAGTAAAGTATTCTAGACTTGCAAACAAAACAGACTGATTAATGAACTAAACATTAGCCCCATCATTCTTTTTTTTAGTTCTATCAACAAAAGATCCCCCGGTGTCACTCCTCGTCCAAGACACATCACTAGTTACACCACCATCAAATTGTAAACCAGTCAAACAATTCTCAATAAGAGGTACTTCAGAATAATCTTTAGGAGGATGCTTTAGCACTGTGCACCAATCATCATCATTAGGATCCTTCACATAAAAGCATTGCAATGCTTGAGAAGCCAGGATAAACGGTTCCTCCTTTTTTTTTATCCTTGAAGTGTTGATTTGTGTGAACCCATACTCATCAATTCGCAACCCGTTAGAAGTGCTTTCATCATACCAAGAACATCTGAATAATGGAACTTTGATTCCTGGACCATAAGTTAGCTCAATAACCTCCTCTAAGTAGCCATAGTACGTGACTTCAGCATTTATAGGATTTCGATCTCTACCACTTGAATAACTTGAAGTGTCAGCACACAAATACACTCCACTATTTTGTGTAGTACATGTACTTTCAATGTTCTTTGAACGGAAACGATATCCATTGACTGAAAATCCTTCATAAGACATTCCCTCAGCACAAGGGCCTTGGGATAACCATCTCAAATCATCGCTAATACTGTTCGGCCTAATCTCTCGCATTTGCATTACCTTCATAAATAAGTAAAACATTAATGTAATCTACACTAACTTGAACATTAAGAGTGACAACAATATTTATGTTTGAGACTTACATGCTCTTTCAACCACTTAGAGAACTCCTTTGCATGTTTTGTTTCTAGGGTCCGTGGGGCAATGTTGGGTTCCATATCTTGAAGAATACACATGTGTTCACTGCTTTATAAGAAGTGTCTAAATTAATGTACAACATATATACAAATATCAGCAAGAATTTTAGGACCTAATTAAATCTTACCTTCTGTAAACATCCAATTCCTCTTTATTGAAAAGGACATAACAATGGGCTTGTTCCAAAGTGTGGATGTCGAAATTTCTTGACACTCCAACTCTAATTGGAGATCCATCAACATTATGAGCATTGCGGATCAGTTTTGTCTCAAAATTATGCAAGTACCTACCACAAAATGTCAAACTTTCTTCAGCTAAATAGCAACTAGCAATACAACCAGCCGGTTTAGCTTTGTTTCTTACATACTTCTTCAATTTCTTCAAGTATCTCTCTATTGGGTACATCCACCTAGTTCGGACAGATCCGGCTTGCCTGGCTTCATAAGCTAAATGAATGGGCAAATGCATCATGATGGTGAAGAAAGAAGGAGGGAAGATTCTCTCCAACTGGCAAAGAGTGACAGCAATTTCTTGTTCCAATTCTTTGAATTCTTCCACATCAATAATGTTAGAGCAAAGCTTGTTGAAAAATGAGCACAAATTAGCAATAGGCTTGTACACATCTAAGCTTATGCAATGTCTCAAGGCAACAGGTAGAAGTTGATGCATAAGAACATGACAATCATGACTTTTCAGCCCAACAAGTTTTCTATCAGATTTGCTAACACACCTAGATATGTTAGAAGAATAGCCATCAGGAACTTTCAACTTTTCTAACACGGATAGGAACTTATCTTTCTGCGCATTAGTCATGGTGTAAGATGCTGGAGGCAAGTAATAGCGGTCACCTGCATCTACTGGCCATAAATCTCTTCGAATGCGCATTTTCTTCAAATCTTGACGAGCTTGTAAGTTGTCTTTACTTTTCTTAGAATCACCCAATAATGTGTTTAAAATATTCTCGCACACATTCTTTTCTATGTGCATCACATCCAGATTGTGTCTAACAGATAAATACTTCCAATAAGGTAGCTGAAAAAAGATGCTTATCTTATTCCAACCAGGAGGTAATGGTTGAATTTGATCTCCAAGCCTCTTGCGCTTATTCATTTTTCCAAATGTGATATTTTCATACCCATCAAATTGCCTCAGTATATCTTCTCCAGATAGTGGCTTAGGTGGAAGTCGAAAATCTTTTTCGCCATCAAAATTTTTCCTATCACGTCTATACGGATGATTCATTGGAAGAAAACGTCGATGGAAACCATAGCATTGCTTTTTCCCATACTGTAACCATTTTGATACAGTCTCCACATTACAACAAGGACATCCCAAATCTTTCTTACCTTTAGTGCTCCAACCAGATAAGTCACCATATGCTGGGAAATCATTAATGGTCCATAAAATCATTGCCCGCATAGTGAAGTTCCTTTTTCTATATGCATCATAAACTTTGACTCCAAGCTCCCAAAGTAGTTGCAACTCCTCAATTAATGGCTCCAAGTATACATCAAGGTCATTGCCAACCATATGTGGACCTGGGATTAATAGGGACATCATAATAAATTGTTCTTTCATAAGAAGCCAAGGCGGAAGATTGAGAGGTGTCACCAACACAGGCCAGATGCTATGTGATGCACTCATATTGCCAAATGCATTAAATCCATCTGTTGCTAATGCCAATCTAACATTGCGTGGTTCAGCAGCAAAGTCTGGATACCTGGCATCAATAGACAACCATTCTGGTGTGTCTGAAGGATGATGAATACGACCATCCTTGCCTTTTACTTCTGATGGCCAAATCATGTCTTTAGCAATAGATGAAGACATATAGAGCCTCCCTAACCGAGGTATCAAAGGGAAGTGATACATGAACTTAGCAGCTACCTTCTTTCCCTTTGTTTTGTATTGCTTTTCATTCCATCTTGAAGCACCACAAGTATCACAATTTTCTTTTGAAGCTGCATCTTTGCGAAAAAGCATGCAATTATTTGTACATACATCTATAGTAGAATGATCAAGTCGTAAATCCTTCACGATCGCATTTGCTTCATAGTACGTCTCCGGGAATAGACAATTTTCTTCCGGAAATCCTGAAACAATCAACTGTAACAACTTTGTGAAAGAATCGTTAGACCATCCAGATTCCTCCTTCAGAAATAGCAAGGCAACCAAATACGATAGCTTAGAATGACTTGTGCAACCTCTATAGAGTGGTTGATCTGCCTCTTTTAGTAGCTTGTAAAATCTTTGTGCATCTACATTTGCAGGTTCCTCTATAGCTTCAGTAGAGTGGTCATTTGTTGTGTCACCCATACCAAACAAATCCTCCAACATCTGATGCATATTGTCGGTGCTAGGCATGTTTGGTGCCACAACAGGATTGCTCCTACCAATCACCTCCCCATGAAACGTCCAAACATCATAGCTATGCACAAATCCTTTTAGTAATACATGTGAGAATACCTCCTCCTCTGTTTTAAGGTATCTGTTCAAACATACCTTGCAAGGACATATTAATTTCCCCTGTCTAGTTGGTCTCTGATGGATAAGAGCAAACTCAATGAACTTTCGTAACCCTGCCTTGAATACATCACTTTGCACTCTGTTCCCAATATACATCCAACTCCGATCTATTAGAAAATCCATCTACATGAAGGAAAATATATAATAAGTTAAGCACAGCTGTTTGAGATGTTAGGAAATAGCTGTTAGGAAAATATAAGTAGAGATCAGGAAGCTTTAACAAATACATGCAAACAACAACAATTGTTTGAGATGTAGTCATGTAGGAGCAAGAATAAGTAAGAAAAAGTAGAAGAAAACTTGCAAATAGAAGTGGTACTAGTAGTCTAGGTTTGAGTAAGAATCTGAATTTCTGATATGAGTAACAAGGAAATAGCAATAAGAGGGGACAGAGAAGTAACAAAAATTTAGATGCAATAGAAGGAACACGAAATGAAGGAGAAATTGCAAAAAAAGAAAAGAAAAGAAACTAGAATAGGAGACACAAGAGGAAATAGAAAAAAAATCAAAGAAACAGTAGTATAAAAGGACTGATTTTTTTGCAACAATTGTAGCAAAAGAGGAGGGAAGGGAGAAGACATACAAGAAGTCTATCAATATACAAGAAGCCTTACCCCTATCATGAGTCCAATCTTCATGACAGGGGAATCCTATCAGTGAGTTTACACTCAACAGCCTTACCCCGATGAAATCAGCTACATGCCAATTAAAGAATAAATGAATGATAAATTCATTAGAACTTCTACACAACAAACATATAGAAGTATAGAAAAACCCTCTTTTTTTAGGTTGTTCATCATTGAGATGTTGTTTCTAGCAATCTTTCATAATAGGATTTTAAATTCAGATGTATGATCATCTGAATTAAATACCAAGAAAGTTGACCATAGATATCAATATTTTAGATAGAATCCTTAAGAAGGTATTTCTCATGGATCAATTTGATCCATAGACTACCTTTCTTTGAAGCTACTATCCAGATATTTAATATCATAGCAACCTTACAAACGTCTTTGACTTTTTTTATAGACATACCACCTTCATCCTTTACCTTGGTTACATCATCCCACTTAATAAGATGGATATCATTTTTGCCTTCACACTATCCCCACAATAAATTTATAATAGTTATTTCCAAAAATTTTGATTGGCGGACATAGTATAATTACAAAGTTCTAGTCTCCAATGGAAACTGAAATGATATGTAAATAAGTTTGGTATCTTTAAAAATCAAATGATGGGCATAGAAGCACTAAAGCATGGGCATAAATAATGATGGTAACTTCTGGTTCACTTGTATGATATGTATCATTATAAGTTAGTAGCATACCATCATTATAGTAACTTCTGGTTCACTTGTATATTTGTCTTAGTAATGTGGGTTCCTCCTTGTTCCCTTTATTGTTAAAACAACATTTATATATTGTCTTTTTTCCTTTACCCCCTCCATCTAAAATAATACCCTTTCTGTAACATG
Source organism: Alisma plantago-aquatica (assembly GCA_963693085.1). Lineage (NCBI taxonomy): Eukaryota > Viridiplantae > Streptophyta > Magnoliopsida > Alismatales > Alismataceae > Alisma > Alisma plantago-aquatica. The sequence continues at coordinate 620,617,584 of OY856410.1, forward strand.
TGGTTGTGATGCATGCCCTAAAAGCCAATAACTATAGTAATGATCCGAACTCTGTACTTGGAGATTAATTAAAGGCTGACTGCCCAGGGCTCCAATGAGATACATCCATCCCTGATATAATAGTTGGCACTTTGGAGATCTTTGGCATGGATGGAGGATGCTCAGCTGTGGTGAACTTCTATGCAGGCTTATTTAGGATCTCATTCGCTGTGGAAACATTAAGTGCGTTGTCAGTAAAATCTTTTTATGTATTTCGTTTAACTAATTTAAACGAAATACATTAAAAGATTTTACTTACAATGCCCTTCATGTTTCCACAGCGAATGAGATCCTAAATAAGCCTACATAGAAGTTCACCACAGCTGAGCATCCTCCATCCATGCCAAAGATCTCCAAAGTGCCAACTATTATATCAGGGATGGATGTATCTCATCGGAGCCCTGGGCAGTCAGCCTTTAATTAATCTCCAAGTAAAGAGTTCGGATCATTACTATAGTTATTGGCTTTTAGGGCATGCATCACAACCACATGTTACAGAAAGTGTATTATTTTAGATGGAGGGGGTAAAGGAAAAAAGACATATATACAAATGTCGTTTTAACAATTAAGGGAACAAGGAGGAACCCACATTACTAAGAACACCCATTCTTTCTTGAGGCTTCTGCCTAGATTTCTGAAATGTTGACAATGACTTAGTGTGCCTCTGCAAAATGCAAAAACACCAGGCTATATTATACTAAGCACCAAAAACAAAACATTCAAAAACAACACAGTGAGAAAACAGAACAGAACTCGTACAAGTGACCACAAATAGCAGTAAGAAGAAATCTTTTATCCCCAATAGTGATTCTAGTATGTATTAATTTATCATATTAAAAAAGCTTTTCAACAGAGCATTAGATACCATTCCACAAAACAAAAACTCTCCCAATACCATGACTGGTGTGATGAGAAATCCACTATAACTACCCAAATTTATTGGATAAACAATTGCTAAGTTATCAAACTTATTGGATAAAGTAGCATTGTTATCCTCAGTTTACCCCTTTCTCCCTCTACCTCTGGACGTATTCTTCTTATTACATTTTAGAAACTAAAAGGAAGGTTCTAAGTTATTTTTCTCAACAGAGTTGGGAGGGGTAACAAGGTTAACACTTCCCCTTCAAAAGAAAGGTCATTTCAGCACAACATTTTACAAGCAACCATCTTGATCATCACTGGATCAATAGACTAAAAAACACCAGATATATAGAAGCTCTACTTCATCTTCTGAACATAAGGACAAGTAGGAAACTCCAACATTGTAGAATACATACAACCATCTTGATCACCACTACATCAATAAACCAGTAACATCAGATGGAACCCTTCTTCATCTTTAGAAAATACGAACAAGTATAGCAATTCCAGAAAAAATAACACAGGGCTCGTTTAGTAAAGAAGCACTTTTATCTCATTATGGATAATAGACTATAGCACACTCACATTGACTAACCATTCCTCAAAAATCACCTTATTTCTATACCACCAGATATAGTAAAGGATACATATAATAGATTTAAAGGAGGTATTGCTTATTTCCTTCATACTGTCTTCAAAGAAACTAGGAATATTATTAATACATTCATTATCAACTACTTTGGCTATGACCCATATATATGTGTGTCATGAGAACACTTGTTCATATAGAATAGAACAGAGTAGAAAAATTACACATACATGCACACATGTGTATTGCTTTGAACCAAGCTTGAGCCTCAACAATTATATATGAGTAATATTTGATCAAGTATGACTTGGATTACATGGTAGGTATTATACATAAATTCGAGTTTGTACAATTAATAAATATTGTACATATTCGAGAAAGACAATATTCAATCAAATACTATATCTACTCAATCACATAAGTAAATTATTCTTTTCTTATTAACAAAACACAAAGTTGTATGATAGAAAAGCATTATGAGGATGCTATACTGTAGATGCATAGCCTAGGAATTTATGTACATCACAACTTTGATTCCCTTCCATTTAGTTATGGTAGCTACTCCCAAGGAGCTATTTCCTCGCTTCCAAATATTGAACACACCCCTGACTACTCTGTATTACTGTTGTATGACCATCTCCATGCAACTGAGGATAGTCAAAGTTTTTCAAGATTGTGATATGTTTCTTATACGTGTGAACGTTAACCCTTAGGGGAGGAGGAGATAACTCATATGAATACTAGATGGTTAGTATTTTTACTAAGTAAACCCAGCTAATCCTATGCAGATCACATTGGGGGGAGATGAGGCGGACACATGAGGTATGAACTGGAAGCCCATTGGAGGAAGAACCAATCTTGGCTATCAGGCGTCGAACTGGGGGCTAGTGCTCTCCCAAATGAGAAAAAGAAAAAAAGATACGAACCTAGAGAGGATTCCAGTGGCCGAAGAAGCAAGCTGCGTAGCAGAAACGACCAATGCGGCCGAGCAGGGCAATCGGCGGCAATCAAGCACGGTGACTGCGTAGCAGCAACGACCAATGCGGACGGCAGCAATCGTCAATGGCGGAGGGCAGCAACCATCAACAGCGGCAAGGAGTTATGAAGGATGAGCCCAATACGAAGGATGAACGACAGCAACCGAGCAGGGCGATTGGCGTCAAGGATGACCCAATGCGGAGGAACCGATGAGAGAATCGGGAGGGGGAGGGTTCAGCGGAGGAGTGCGGAGGAACCGATGAGAGAATCGGGAAGGGGAGGGTTCAGTGGAGGAGTGCGGAGGAAATGAGGGGGAAACTAGCGCCCGCCGGGACTGGGTGGTTTTTTTCGTGAATTTTGATAGATGAATCATAGTTTTAGAATGGAGGGAAGGATTATGAGATGGAGGGAAGATTTGGCATGGAGTTTTTGAGGGGGTAATTCGTAACAAATGTATTTGTGAGGGACCAATGTTCACATAAAATGCCTAACGATGTCAAGAACACGGTTGAGGGATGTGGTCCCATATTTGAAGGATGAGCCCTCACAAATGGACATCATTATTCACGATTTTTGGTTCCTCACAAATGTTCTTCAACAAAAGCCAAATTTTTTGTAGTGATTCTTCAAAGTGGATGACTCTCATTGTATAAAAACTCTAGCATTATTGGTACTTGTCTTTTAATAAATAATCTTTATCAAGTTCAATTAAGCCCTCATTTTGAGTAATCACTTATAGTCCAACATGATATTATTGAAAATAAACGCACATTACTAGATGAAAAGTCATCACTATTATGGCATCGAAGGTTGGGACACATATCTAAAGAAAGAATCCAAAGATTAGTAAAGGAAGGAATTTTAGGGCCTTTAGATTTTACCGATTTTGGAACATGTGTTGAATGCATAAAAGCTAAGCAAACCAACACTTCTAAAAAGGGTGCTAAGAGAAGTACTGAAACATTAGAAATAATTCACACAGACATTAATGGACCTATTCCACCTTATTTTACAAGGGAAAAGTATTTTGCAACCTTTATTGATGACTATTCATGATATACGTATCTCTACTTATTAAATGACAAAAGTGAGGTTTTTCAAGCCTTTAAGGACTTTAAGATTGAAGTGGAGAAACAATTAGGTAAAGTGATTAAGATAGTCAGATCAGATAGGGGAGGTGAATATTATGGAAGGTTCACTAAGATGGGACAATGAAAGAGACCATTTGCACATTTCCTTCAAGAAGAAGGCATTGCACCTCAATATACAATGCCAGGCACACCAAGTCAAAATGGTGTAGCTGAAAGAAGGAATCAAACATTAAAGAAAATGGTTCGTGCAATGCTTTGTAATTCATCCCTTCCTTCTACAATGTGGAGTGAGGCTTTAAAGACGACAATGCATGTATTAAATAAGGTTCCTAGCAAGTCTGTCTAGAAAACCCCATATGAATTATGGACAGGAAGGAAGCCATCCTTGAACTATATGCACGTATGGGGATGTCGTGCAGAAGCTAGAATCTACAATCCACATGAGAAGGCATTTGACCCAAGAACCACTAGTGGTTTCTTGGTTACCCAGAAAGGTCAAAGGGATATATGTTTTACTGTCCATCTCACCCACGAAAGATAGTCGAGACTGGCATGCTAGATTTTTGGAGGATCATCAAGTCAGTGGGAATGATCTGCTTCATAATGTAACTTTTGATGAAGTGCAGGATAGTGTTGTCACACCTACACCTAGTCAAACTCAGATAAGCTATCCAATTATAGTTCCCATGAACAATTGTCAAGTGGATGAGCCAACATAAGTGGATCATGCTCCTAGTCAGGTTGTAAATGAACAAATTGATCATGTTTAAGATGAAGGACAACCTGAAGAGCCTACAGACAATGTAGAATCCAATGCTGAATTACGAAGATCAACCAGATCAAGGAGGCCTGCCATTCCATCTGACTATGTTGTATACCTTCAAGAGCCAAATTTAGACTTTGAAGATATTGATCCCTTATCCTTTTCACAAGCAATAAATTGTGAAAATTCCTCTAAATGGCTTGATGCCATGAAGGAGGAAATATCCATGGATAAAAATCAAGTATGGGACCTTGTACCTTTTCCAGAGAATGTTAAACCTATTGGTTGCAAATGGGTCTTTAAGACCAAAAGGAACTCAAATGGTGAAATAGCGAAGTACAAGGCCAGACTAGTTGCTAAAGGTTTCACACAAAAGGAAGGCATTGATTATAAGGAGACCTTTGCTCCAGTCTCATCAAAGGACTCTTTTAGGATAATCATGGCCTTAGTGGCTCATTTTGATCTAGAGCTACATCAAATGGATGTGAAAACAACATTTTTGAATGGGGATTTATCTAAAGAAGTCTATATGGACCAACCAGAAGGTTTCATTGATAATAGTAGAAGTCATATGGTTTGCAAATTAAAGAAATCAATTTATGGACTTAAACAAGCATCCTGACAATGGTATGTAAAGTTTAACACCATTATATCAACCTTTGGGTTCAAACCAAATATTGTTGATCAGTGTACATACCTCATGGTCAGTGGGAGTACTTTCATAATATTAATTCTTTATGTGAATGACATTCTACTAGCAAGTAATAATCTTGCTATATTAAATGAAACTAAAGAATTTCTTTCCTCTAACTTTGAGATGAAAGATATGGGAGAAGCTTCATATGTACTCGGTATTGCGATACATCGGGACCGAGCTAAGGGCATACTCGGCATATCCCAGAAAGCTTACATATCTCAAGTATTAGAGAAGTACGGAATGAAAAATTGTTCACCTGGATCTGCACCTATAGCTAAAGGAGATAAGTTTAACTCCAAGCAGTGTCCTAGTAGTGATATAGAAAGGAATGAAATGAGGAAAATACCATACGCATCTGCAGTTGGGAGTCTACAATATCTTCAGATATGCACCCGACCAGACATTGCTTTTTCTACTGGGATGGTTGGTCGTTACCAAAGTAACCCGGGCATGGACCATTGGAGAGCCGTGAAGAAGGTGATGCGCTATCTGTAAGGAACAAAGGATTACATGCTTACATATAGAAGGACAAACCACCTTGAGGTTACGGGATATTCAGATGCAGATTTTGCAGGATGTCTAGATAGTAGGAAGTCTACAACAGGCTATGTCTTCCTATTGGTTGATGGTGTAGTATCATGGAGAAGTATTAAACAAAAGACTACGACTTCATCTACCATGGAAGCTGAACAGTTTAGCTTGCAATGAAACATCATCACATGCGATATGGCTTAAGGATATGATACAAGATCTTAAATTTATTGACTCAATTCATAAGCCAATACAGATATATTGTGATAATGAAGCCGCAGTCACTTTTGCTAATAATGATAAAAGCACAACGACATGCAGACATCTAGACATAAAGCTCTATGTTGTTAATGAGCGAGTTGACAACAAGATGATGATGATTGATCATATTGGTACACAATATATGATTTTAGATCATCTTACAAAAGGACTAGCTCCGGGATTGTATACATTTTATGTAAAGAATATGGGTCTGAGAACGTCATTTGATGTGTAATATCACAATGTAATATTTATTATGTGATCACATATTTGACTCGCTACCTCTGTTTCAATACTAGTTATAACAGAACGTCAGTCTTTGATATAAATGAGGACCAGAGAATAGATTTGAGGTCAATCTATTCATAAAGTTTATGTCACTACATATGAGATGATTAGATATTGTAGTATATAGATGGAAATACTCGTTTATTGAGTATCAACCGCTATGACTCATATTTAATTCTTTTATGTGAAAATATTTATAGGGCATCAATGGAAAATTATTAAATTTTGCCATGGCATTTTGGGCCAAGTGTGAAAATGTTAAATACCTTTTAGTGTGGCCCAAAATAAATATAATATTAGATAAAATATTTCCATAAAAGGATGCATCTATTGGAGATGGGATGGTTTCCCACAACCGACATGCCTCTTCATGGTGGATAAAGAGGCTTTTTGACTTATTATATATAGGATGGTCCTCTCTCCATAGGATGCTATCAGTAACCGACTCCATCCATCGGAGAACCCACCAGGAGAGAGAAACCAGTTCCTCTTCATGTACGCTTTCACTTGGGGAACGCTCGCTTGGAGAACGCTCGCTTCTTTTCGAGAACGTTCCTCGTCTTATCCGTTGTCTGGACGTTGCACTATATCCGCACAACCTTATTCTGGAATGAAATTCATGGAGGCTTCTTCCGGTATGTTCCTCTAACACTTGGTAGTTGCGTTCAGCCTATTCATTGCAGGATGACCGTTCTTATCTCTATTATTCAAGTTGTACACCAGGGCTTGCAGATTGCACTTAGCCACCTCCCTTTTCCGTCGCTCCTCGTCTTCAACCCTGTATGATTCAGCCTCGGCGATCATCCGTTGGATCTCCTCGATGCTCAAGTTGCCTCTATTGCTAGTTATCGTGATCTGCTTCCCCAAAATGAAGCCTTCACGCCGAGCAGAAACTGTTAGAATGCCATTGCCATCGACTTCAAATGTAACATTAAAGTTGGCCTTTCCAGCGGGTACAGGTGGTATCGCCTCTAAGATAAACGTCCCAAGAAGGCTATTGTCGTCCACCATCTTCCTTTCACCCTCATACACATCTATTCTAACACCACCTATGTCCAAGACGTTCTGAAAAATACCCTCCTTCTTTGTGGGGACAGGTGTGTTCCTGGGAATCAAAACACTCCTTGCTCCGCCTTGTACTTCCAAGCCAAGTGAGAGAGGTGTGACGTCCGCAAGGATGATTGCCCCCACTGCTGAGTTCCCCGCACCTACCAACTTGGCGGCGACACTAGAACACGATGTGGCTTAGACCACGGTTATTTTTCCTCACGAGTCAACGAATTTTCAAATTTCATCTTTGTCGTCATTAGTCCACGGTTAATATTCTTCCGGCTAATTCCTTTCAAATGCCCGCCTTCTTTTTCCGCTAAACGACTGATAGCGCGCCCTTTGGTTTGTCGGACTTCTTGTTACCCTAGGCGCCACCTCTTCCCAGTTTTTCAATTCTACGCGCCGCACACAACATTTTCCCGACGCCTCTGCGCCTGGCGCAAGAAGCTTGTGCCTCTCAGTATCTCGGTCTATCACTGTTCTCAGCGTTCTACAGCAATAGTATTGCCCTATCCGCCTCCTCGTCCATCACCGGCTGTGGCGCTCGGCAGCCAGAAGACCGGCCTTGGATCCTCTACGCAACGGCTCGTGATAGCATCTACGAGTGTGACACGAGAGGGGTGGGAGTGGGCGCGACGGAAGAGGAAGCTGACTGCGGAGAGAGATGGATCTGTAGGGAAAGCGATGGGAGGGCGTGGAGAGGTGTAGATGCCGTCAGACGGGCGGTAGTAAGCAGAGGCGGAGGAGGAGCTAGCCATCGCGGAGTGCGTTGGAGCAGGTGAGCGCGGGACGTGTACCCTTCGACGGAATCCAATTGCAGATGACCGTTTTGTAACTACAAAATAGGCATGGTAAGTATCGCACATGAACTCTGTGCCTCTCAGTCTCCCTGTCTATCACTGATCTCTGCACTCGCCAGCCATCACCGGATGTGAAGCAAGGCAGCCAGAAGACTGGTATTGGTGCCTCTGCGTTCCTCTTCTATCGACTGTCGTACGTGCTTGGTGCCTCTTGCCGTCTCTCTGCCTCTGAATTCCTATGTAGACCACAACTAGCCTCATCCAAGCAGGTAGGCTACACAGAATGTGACTTTTCGTTTGATTTATGTTATGTTTCTTTTACATTTTTCCCCGAAAAATTGCCATACATTATTGATGGGATATGATCCTTGGGATGTTAGTTGGGGGAAGCAGTATTTTCATTGGACATACTCCTACATAGTATAAAAGTTCATTAAAATTTATATTTACGTGAACAAATCTAGACATGAACAGTTTGCATATGTTTTTTAAGTATAAAACTCACTGAGTCAAAAGTCTTTTGGATTATGAACTACAATGCTTATATATCACGCCCAGAATAAAAAGTAATCCAATAATTGTCGACAAAATCACACAAAATAGAATTTTGTGTTTGAAGTGATCTTCCTTTTTGTGATATGGCCGCGGCCAATAGTTTTATGAATTCGATGATTATGAACATTACTAGAAGATTTGATCTCAAATAACGCAAAACATTAGCATAAATTGTTAGTCAAATGGAATAGTAAGTCCGGCCTCCCTTTTCAATGAATGATTGGGACCATAAATATGACATATTTTGGACATGTCACGTAGACTTTATTCTTGAATATCAATCTTTCATCTATGTTGATGATGTTTTTGAGTATTCACATTTGTGGACGAGTTGAATGGTTTGTATGTATACATATACTATAAATAATCAATGGCCAAAGAATTTAACATAATATTGGTGAACTAGTTAGATTTGTGTGATCTTCTCAACACTATATTCAAAATATTATTTCTTTTTACATCCAAATTGTATTTATTCCCAACATGGCTGATATTTAGTCTACATAATGACCATTGTAGTCCAATTATATTTATGGTATGAAAAACAATGTCTTCATGTGCTAAGAAGACATAATACTTTGTCTCTTGTTATAGTACCTCCCTCATTAGACAAACAATTATTCTTGCAACGTAAGAGGCTAACCTCATGGATGGAATGCGTGTGTGGGATGGATTAGTTCCATATAGATGGCTCTACAATAAGGGGTGGCCCTACTTTTGAACCCAAATTGTGGCCAGCTGAGTCTATCAGACTAGTTGTAGGCAATAACCTTGTGGATGCAATATGTCTGTCAGTATACAATGCCCTAATATCACAATACTATGAAATTTTCACTAAATTTATAGAATTTTACTATCATCCCAATACATGCTTGATTTCTATGTCAAGTTGTTTGGAATATAATGAAATAATTAACTTTTATGACATCTTACCCATTCTTGGCTGGATAATTGATACTTATCTTGTCACAAACAATCTTTCTTCACTCTATCTTAGTGTTTCTTAAAAACATATTAACATACTATACACATTCGAATTATGCCCAAATCCTTCCTCATGCCTGTACAAGGTCGAGGAACCACCATTGAGGGGCAGGGGCGTACCAGATCAAGGAGCTAGTGCATGAAAAGTAGGCAACACTCGGGGAAGATTGGCCTACCCGTATTCCTTGTGTGGCATCTTGGCTGTCCTTCTCTTGCCGTTGGATCAACATTCTGCTACTAGCACTAGATAGGTGTCCTGCTCCTTGCGGCAGTTTGTCGTTCATTTCCTACTTTCGGCTCGACATCCTGCTTCTGGGTCGACATTCTTCTCCCGACATCTTACATGACACTGGCCAGGTGTCCTGTTGTTGGAGCGGCCTGCCATTCTTCTCCGGTTGTGATAGTTGTGTTCTACTGTCCCTTAGCGAATTTCTTCGGATTTGCTGATCTCTGTTGCTGGGTTCTGCTGTTGCTGCACCGGTTGTCTTTCCTACTGCTTTTGCTTCAGATTTGTTCACCATGACCTCTGTTGAGCTGCCCCGTTCCATGTGTGTTACCACAGTTAAACTTGATGACTCCAACTATCATCTCTGGTCGGCGTCCTTTGTCTTGTATGTCGAAGCACAAGGTCATCATTCTTATATCACTACTGAACCCCCAACTGCCCCTATTGCTACGACAGATGAGAAAAGCAAGAAAGCTTATGCACAATGGTCCAAAGATGACTCAGGTGTTATATCTTAGATTCTTAATAGCAGCGAGCCGCGAACCAACTAATCATTACTTTGCCTTCATGATGCTAAGGCAATGTAGGATCAACTATCTCACATATATTCTCATTAGCAGAATCCCAAGAGAGTTTTTGAAAATTTCAAAACTAAAAACTCTGGCCAAGAAGGAATTTTCCTCTGACACTCCTGTTTAAGATTTCTACAATCAATGCTCTGGACTGACATCCTTCTACTAATTGTCTTGGTGTTGTCACTGGATCGACTTGTTCTACTATGGCCAAGTCATCGTCCTATGGATCGACTTCATGTGCTTCTACCAGTATGATTCATGTGTTGTGTTGTTGTTCGATCGGCGACGTGATGCTACTGGCGCCAGACCAATGTCCAAGTAAGCAAACCAAATAACCCCTATGTTTGAACTTCCTATGTATAATTTTTATTGATTCTGACCAATGTCCAGTTAAGCAGACCAAATTCCCCTTATGCTTTAACTTTCTTTGTATAATTTTTTACTTTCTCCCCATATGTATGAAATGAGGACCACTGTCTTTATATACTAATAGAAATATATACATTTACTTTCAAAATATTCTTAAATTTTAAGAAAAAAATATTAGCTAGTGTCCCCAATCTAATCACTTCTTGTTAGCTTTGGTATCATTGATGGAGCATGTGGTGAAACTATCATATTTTTGTTAACAATACTTTGAGCATTAGCTTTGTACTTTTGTTATAATTGCCTTGTCTAAAAGTTAACTATAACTGGTTACTCTTTGTGTTGTCACCATTTATCTAACACGTGTTTTATATTAATGATTACAGATACATGTTATTGTTGTACAAATCATCAATCAAGATGGGGATATTCACACCAGATGTTATAATGCTTGACAGAAGTGTGATTTTCTACAACGGCCGTCAAAATTGGGCATTAGCAGATCGTTGCTTATGTGCCACAAATCAAGACACCATTAGATTTTTCATTACAACATATATCATCGAACGAAGAGGTATTCTACTCTAAAGCTTTAATTGCACCCCGTTTCAAGATATTATTTTCTGTGATGATGGCTATGTGAAAAGGGATGTTAACAATGAAGTTAATATATATTTTACTCAAGAAATTTGGGATTGTTACAATGTCGAGTCTCATGTGATTATTGTCCCTCTATTTGGTTGGCAATATATAAATTTAGTAACTCAAATGTGTTGATACAAACCTAATATAACCTAATATTTTTGAATCAACACATCCATCCAACCTTTTGCTTTTGGGATGGAGAAAATGTTGTAGGTCGTTTCACTTGGAGGTCATCATCATCATCATCATCATCATCATCATCATCATCATCATCATCATCATCATCATCATCTAAACTTCAATCCCAACTAGTATAAGAATGATAGACACAAATGTGTATTCATGATGCCAGAACATTCATGATTTTTTATCAAGTATAAAACTATGCTACTCTTTTCTGCACATTAACAACAAATACACTTATTTTCCTAACATTCTATATCTTCTTATCTAATTGTGCTTCTCTTTTATTCATTCCTCTTTATGATGTTAAGAAAGTAATGCATAAATGATTTTGTGTCACTATGGTAAGACGCATACAACTATTATTCAATCTCTTTCATTTGTTGCATAATTGATTATATGATGCCAACTTAGTGACAAAACATGGCTTAGCTTAGTAATTTTGGATTTTACATGAAAAAATTGTTACAATAGAGGTTTAAAAATTATATTCCACAATCAATATTGTAAAGTCATTTAGTATCATATTTTCAAATTTTATGACCATATGGGACATTCTATTATTGCAGGATGATGAGTTTTGTTTTTTCGACGTCATCTAGATTCAAAGTCACAACATCTGAGTGTACAAAGTTAACAAAGATCAAGGTCTCATGTTGCATCCTTCATAGATCCTATTCATGGGATTTGGTCTCATATGGTTGTTAAGATTGTAAAATATAGTACTCAATCTAGTCTTTAGATGAAAAAAGTAGATGTGTTTAAGGAGATACAATATGCAATGTTGTGGTCATAAATTGTAATGATCAGAGATTGAACCAGTACGTGCCCTTGTACTTTTTAACTATTATATATGAAAAACTCATTGCATAAAATTTGTTTTTAATTGATAGAGATCGTGATTTGACATGAGTTCTTTATGAATGAGTATGGGATTGATCTAAGTAATGCTTCACGCATTATCCACTTGTGGTGGGTTATGAGTGTTCATATGGATTGATTGGTATATGAATTGTGCTTCAAATTGTTGTCTCTCTACGATTTTATTACAAATAGACCACACCTTTTCACCATGGACCGTAAAATCTAATTTAATAATAAATGAATAATAGTCCACGGTTATCATAGTGGATTATATGATTTTTAATCTGAGATACGAAAATACAAATAGTCCACGGTTTTGTAATAGTCCATGGGTTTGTCCATGGAGTATGAAGAATAGTCTACGGCTACTTACTCTACGGTAATAGTCCACGGTCATTTTATACTCCACGGTTAAAACATGGATTATGAAACATAGTGAGCACCGCAGCGCCGTGGGAAACAGCTTCATCGGAATTGATAGTCCGGCAAAACTCTTTGCCACCGAATTACTCCTTGAGCAAAGACTTCACCTTTGGAATCCTTGTCGACCCTCCAACGAGGACCACGTCGTCCATGTCGAGCCAGTTCACGGATGCACCGTTCAGGCACTGACTTACAGTGTCGATGCATTTCCGGAATAGCTCAATATTAAGGTCCTCGAACTTGGCGCGAGTGACCTTCGTCTAGAAGTCGATGCCTTCGTGCAGGCAATCCAGGTCAATGAGGGTTTCCAGCTCGAATGAGAGAATGCGCTTGGTTCTCTCCGTGGCCGGCCGTCCTGAGACTCCGGAGAGTTTTCGGGTTGCTACTCATGTCGCGTTTGTGCTTTCTGTTGAACACCTGCACAATATATGCTAGCATCCTGTTGTCAAAGTTCTCACCTCCCAAATTTGTTTCTCGTGCAATAGCTTTGACCTCCAGCAGCCCGTCAGTACCCATATAACGAGCAGGGAAACACGAAGGTGCCACCGCCCAGATCGAAAACAAGCACCTTTTTCTTTTTCAATTCAATGCGAGTGTCCCGGAAACCTGCAGACGGCACCGACCGTATGCTATCCAGGCCGTAGGCGATTGCCGCGGCAGTGGGTTCGTTGATGTTCCGCCGCACGTTGAGACCTGCGATGGTGCCGGCGCCCTGGGTCGCCCGCCGCTAAGCATCGTTGAAGTAAGCAGGCACAGTGATGACGGCGTTCTTTACGGCCCTGGAGGAAATCCTTGGCAATCTCTCGCATGTGGAAAGGCACCATAGAGGAGATCTCCTCCGGTGAAAAAGACCTATCGATGCCCTTGTGCTTGACGACTATCTGCGGCTTGTCTTGGGCGCCAGCCACGACTTTGAAGGGGCAGAACCTGATGTGGCTCTGCACAGTTGCATCTGTAAACTTCCTGCCGATTAGTCGCTTGGCGCCTGTTGAAAGGAATTCCAGCACGATAAATGTGATGATGTTAGAAAAAATCGAAAGGATGAAAAGTGGTAGTTTTACCGAATATAGTGTTCATAGGATTGCTGTGGCACTGGTTCATGGCGGGCTCTCCTACCAGACGACCGTCCGTTTCAGAGAACGCTACGCAAGACGGAGTCGTCCTGTTTCCCTGTCGATTCACCAAGATCTCGGCACGCTGGTGCTCATCTCTCCACACGCCAACGCACGAGTACGTGGTGCCGAGGTCGATCCCGATCGCTGGCCCTTCCTCGTTGGCGCGTGCCATTGGTGGCGAGGGGGAAACAGGGAAAGAATGGAAAGGGTCACAGGGAGGTGAACCGAAAGCTAGCTGTGCCGGCACACACCAAACTAACACCTGCTTTTCATTCCCGCCAAATGCAGTCGCACCCTTATTTATTCCCCATAGGACTCGCTATTCCCGATTTGCTGCCAACGATTTGCAAGCGTCAACCCAGAGCCAACGCAGCTCCCACTCCAACCCCACCTACGCGCGAAGCACGTCTCCGCCACTTTTCCATATTTTTACATAAAAACCTGCCAACTAACAACTATCTGTTTTTTCGATTAAATATCATTCATTCATTGAAGGAAAAAAAAAAGCAAAATCACATCCGCAATGATACCTTCTAGTTAATAGAATGGAATGTAGAAGTTGTTAGGGGCAATAAGTGTCTTAAATAGACTTCTGTAACGTAAAAGAATGTATTTAGGCCCAGCGGATTTGCTGCACCAGGTTTGGATAGGAGCAGGCTGCTCCTTGCCGCAGATGGTGGCGCGTGTAAGCAATATTTAATCCAAACCGTTATTACACATCTGCATTGGCGCATAAACGGACGTGATAGCAGGAGTAGCGTACTCCTGCAAAAAGCAGGAACAGCAAATCCACGCTCGTATTTAGGAGGTACCCAAAGACAACCCTTCAAGCAAAGTGAAACTAGAAATAAATTAAAAAACCTATTAGATGTGGCATCCTTTTTCCCCAGATGCATATAGAACAGACACACAAGTGAAAGGGCCCTTGGAAAGTAGTTGCGTCAGCAGAGAAGCAAGATCACGAGGTGTTTACTCTTGAACCAAATGTGTTACACCGGCATCAACTGCTGGAGACATTCAAGAAATTATTAAGATCAATTATGTTGATATAATAACATTGTGAGGTTTAGCAGGGCCAACAAAAATGGTACTTTGTCTCATTCCAAATAAATCAAAAAATAAGACAAGCCAAAACAAGAGTAAGTTCATGTGATGTTGTTTAGATAAAACACATAAGATTTTGTTTGTAGGTCCAAATTGTGTTTGTTTGGATCATGATCGATGTGGAAGAAGTGTTCCCATAATGACAT
Organism: Alisma plantago-aquatica; assembly: GCA_963693085.1. NCBI lineage: Eukaryota > Viridiplantae > Streptophyta > Magnoliopsida > Alismatales > Alismataceae > Alisma > Alisma plantago-aquatica. The sequence goes on from OY856410.1 coordinate 620,632,718, forward strand.
GGTGAAGGGGTGAGAGTAGAAGAGATGTTGACATTATTCACCATGTTGTCCACTTAAGTAGCAAATACGACCGGGGCCTCAAAAAGCATCTAGAGCACCAATTATAAGCAATGAGGAGTTCATTAAAAATTATAAGCAATGATAAATATTAGAATCTTGTAAGGACATATAATCTAATAAAATTGTATCCAAGCAAAGGAACCACACCAGACTTGGTGAAGAATCTATAGGTGTGACCAACCTTGACTAGGTAAACCTAGATCCATTTGATAGCATGCGTTCATGGTTGGATGAGAGATTTCCGAATAGCTATAATATTAATATTTAAAAGTGGTTAGCAATGACACATCGATTGATTGTGCTATCTCAAATTGAATAAGTCAAATCTTTTGCATATAGGTAATGATGTGTAAGAGAGGAGGAGGGATGGGGTTAAACAATTTGGCTTTAGAAATGCTACTGTTATTCTACCAAAAAATAGTCCACACTGAATCATAATAATAATTTACATTACGTAGATACTATGATTTTTAAAGCACCACAGAGGAGTTCTTTTCTAGTTTGTCGCAATGGGTGATGTTGGTTGTAGTATTTTAGAAAAATATGACTACGCCAAACAATGCGTATGCCAGAGCTAAGTGTAGCAATAATCTTATGAATGAGGTAGTAGGTGAATGTTTATGTTGTTCATACCCCAAACACCTTGAGCTTTATCTTTGTAACGATATTCCCAATTGACAAGATGAATTTGGTGTTCAAATTTTGAATCTCCCACTACAATATATACCTAATCTTTCAATTTTTAACACACATGTTGCGAGAGGAATACAATTGGGAAAATATGTGATGATTGGCATGAGAGAGGAGTTTAAAGTGTCAATCTTCCACTGAAGTTGGGAAATTTTGATCTCCGTGGTGAAGTATGTTTTGGAAATTTTGAATAATTGATTGCCAAATTGTTTTGTGGAGATATATGGGAGCAAGAGGTAGGCTAAAATATTTTATTGGAAAAAATTTCCTCCTTGTAGTGCAAGATAGTTTTGAATCTCATTTAATTAGATGAATTGATGTCAATATTGTAGATAGTGTGTTAAGAGGCCCTATAGCGGATGATATTGATAATGTTTTTGTTACGACCCCATTTGAGCTTAATTGGTAAACTAGGGTTTACCTAGACAATTGTGAAGATTAATTGGAATAATCATTCTTGAAATATAGTTAATGACGATAACACAATTAGGATGTTTTAACTATGATAAGAAGTCTAAATATTCTTTTGTCTTGAGAATTATGGTTTGAGAAGCATAAACCCTAATCGGCCCAAAATAGGGTTTTGATGATGCATGAATACAGAATTTGATAAGTAGAATGTCTCACTAAATGATTTTTAGTATTTTATGTGTAACTCTGATTTACTTCAAATTTGGATATGATTTAGATATATAAAATTTGAACAACATTAGAAAATATCAGAATTTTTGAAGAATTCTCTGACCTGTTTATCGGCCCAGTTTCAAACTCGACCGATCACAATTTCAGATTTATATAGCAGTGTGGTAAATGAATTTTATCATTTTATTGGTATATCCAATTGATCTCACATTTTAACAGTATTTGATAAATACAATTTTAGACACTCTTTTAAATTGGCGTAATTTTTGGATGACTTTTGAATCCCTACAGTAAGGGTGTCGGTCGAGTTTTGTGCAGGACAAACTCGGCCGAATATTCTGCAGACTGCAATATAGCAGTACACTGTTCGATTTTTAATTATTTATTGGTAAGTCCAAATGATCCCAAATTTTAACAGAAGCTCTATAGATAAATTATAAACAAAGTGATAAATTCTCATAATTGTTGGAGAAGGTTTGATCTCTGAAATAAACGAATTACAGTAACTTTTGTATAACTGAATATTCAGCCAATATAATTAAAGATGAGTGTAGGGTCAATTTGCAATTGACCCAAGCAGCTCAAATTAGCTTATATGATCGACCACACACACACACAGATCTCATTCTTCGTCATTCATTCCAGAGAAACGAGCTCCTAGAGAGAGAGGGAGAATTAGGGCTTGAGTGGAGAAAGTGGGGGAATTGCTGAATTAGGGTTTTGCGATTCCAGGAAGGGTGAAATCAAGTAAGTTTGGATCCTTTGCATAGACTTTTATGGTGGATCTTCTCTCTCATGTCAAGATTCCGTCCATGCTCTGATTTGATCCAAGAGGATGTCGAAATTCCCTCTTTTCTCACCCTTTCTTCATAATCCCTCATTTTCAAGGTTTCCGAGTTGAATGGAAGAAGAATTGGGAGATTTGCTAGGGATTTGATAGGAATTCGAGATTCCCTGAGTTGAGCTGCAGTTGTGAGGTGTTTTCACACCTTAGGGTGAGTGGGTTCTTCCTTCAAACATTCTAATGCACGAATTTGATTATAACATCCAAATCCCTAAATGCTTAGCATGTGAATTCTAAATCCTGAAATGTCCATTTGATTTAAGTTATTGTAAATTGATATGATATGGATTCCTTCTCTATTTGAATGACTCTTTGACGGTAGATTCATATCAGATACGTATTCAACATTTCCTAGTGAGGATGCTTTTAGATTTATATCAAATGATGTAATTAGGGTTTGACCGAATTGAGATATCGCTAGAGTTTCAACCTTATTGAAAAGGACTAGTAATCCTATATGTGACTAGGATGTACCACATGGGTCATCTTGATTGAATTTTATTCTTGATACATGAAATATCAGTGAATGGTATGGAAACCCTAAATTTAGTTAAATTTCCATGGTTTTATATCTATAATGATTGTATATGATTTGTTGGAACAATCTTTATTTAGTGAATGCTTATATCAAATGAAACCCTAAGAGTAGGGTGATGGCATGTGATGAATGAATAAGGCAAATTAAACCCTAAGGATAGGGTGTTCAATGAATCATGTTATGATAATATGAAAGGTCTCAATATATGATGTGCTGATGCTTAACTGTTGAATTATATGTTTCTAGTGCATTTAACTTTATATGCTTGTTCTCTCTGAGTTGATATTTACATACTGCAGGGCTTCTTATTTTCAATACACATCTCGTAAATTGCAGGTGTTGAGATATGACATGCCTTAGAAAGGGATGTTACTGAGTCATGTTTAAAGATGACAAATGATGTATATGTGTTTTCAAGTAATGTTAGGAATGTGAAATAATTATGAAATGTGTTTTTCCTGTTTAATTGTTTACCTGTTAATCTGTTAATAGACTTAGATGCCCTAACGCCGTAGAGCCCCTCGTGAGGTATGCACCTTGGGGTGAAACGACCTACTAGCGTGTGTCTAGATGGTCGGTGACTCGTGTTCAACAATAATCCGTGCGTGTGTCATGGTGGCACGAGAGCAGAAAGACAGTGTTCAACAATAATCCGTGCGTGTGTCACATTGGCACTGGAAAAAAGAAAACACGGTTATCTAACACCATTCGTACAGCGTCACGAAGGTAACCCTGTGACTCTCCGCCTGTGTGCTCAGGTTTAAGGAGGAGTCTAGAGTACACTCTTTGAGAGTGCAGTGAGGCCGTGAGAGCCTGAGAGTCCTGACGCAGACCAGGACAGCAGTCAGACTTAGCATTTCCCGGGTGTGTCGCTAAGTCTTGTACGGTGGGACCGTAGCATGAATTTGTTGTGGATCTTTATATACAGAGTACACTGCATATATTTAGGGCATAATCTAAAATATGATCATATAGGTTCACAGAGTTCCTTATAAAATAAAAAGTTAAGGGTGTTCTTTGTGTTACATATAAATCCTATCTTATGCCCTAATCTCATGATTTGAGGAAATTGTGAGATCGGGGTGTAACAGCTTGGTATCAGAGCTTAGGGTGAGTTGTCAAGGACCATTAAGTTAGTAAGTTAGAGTCCTATGTGTGGCAGATAGGAGATGTTTGATGTTAGCTTTGGGGATTTGAGTATTTGGATATCCTGGCCCGATATCTGAGTACTTGGATCAACCAGTACAAGCTACTTTGTCTATTCTCTCACGTATACCCTGGCCAGGTATACAGTGGAAGAATGGGCTAGAGATGAACCCTAGAAATGTTAGGGTTAGAAAACGAGAAAAGAAACAAGAATTAAGAGCATAAATGTAAAAGGAGACATAACTTACATTTCATACTGTTGTTTTTCTTGGAAATGTATAGAAATGCTCTTATATGTTTGAATTGAAATATTCAATACTTTTAAAGATGGGTCTTTAATATCTGTGGTACACTATGCAATTGTAGCATTTATTGATTTCATTCTTTGTAACAAGTAGACTAGAATTGACCTTTGAATGATCTTTTGTTTCTATGGTTTTTCCCGCTGATTCGAGTGAAATTGACATCAGCAGGTCTATTTAGGTTTTCAGTCTGTACGCGATTCGGCCGAGTTGTATGTGATTTGGTCGAGTTTCCTTAATAGGAAATTGAACAGAAAACTGATCGGCCGAGTTGTATGTAATTCGGCCGAGTTTCTTTTTCAGGAAATCAAACAGCAAGTTGATCGGTCGAGTTTCAAGCGGATCGGCCGAGTTGTGAAGCAATCGGCCGAGTTTCTGACCAATCGGCCGAGTTTCTGAGCTGTGAGTGGCAGTTCAGGAAGAATGTAATCCTTTGTAGTTCTTGGCTTCAGGACTTCAGGTTTGGCCTGGTCCGGTTGGTAGGATGCGTTACTAGGATCTAATGAATCCTATCAATAGTATAATAAGAATAGAATTTGAATAATTAAACCCACATCAGAGTAAGAATGTACATACAGTAAGATGTTGAAACATATGGGCAAGATCAGAACAACTAAGAATTAGTTGAAACTGATATCTGAGGTTCAACTTTGGGGTCTCAAAGGTGAAACCCTTAATTGGGAATAATAGAACATGATAAGAAGCTCATAATCAGTTTATTGATTAATATTACATGAACTATACATATGAAATATAGAAAAGATATGTGAAATGTATGTATGGTTCAAGATAACAAGAATCAATCATGAAGAATGAATCACAGAATAGAGTATAATGCTTTTATGAACCCTAAAGAAAAGGCTAAGTAGAAGAATAGGGTTGAGCATTCAATAGGTCCATAGAAGTAAAGAGTCTTTAAAGGAGTAAAAGTAAAGAGAATCGTATGAACATGTAATTCATAAGACTAGAACAACAAACTAGTTTCTAAGCAGAGAACATAGGTGTAGTTTAACGAATGAATAAGTCATACAAAGGTAGACTGTATTCAGGAAGGAAAAACTTGATTGAAAGAGAAACTATGTTTGACCCATGCATGATCCACTTGATTTAAAAAAAGAAGAAGAATATGTAATGTATTCAACATGAGGAAAAACTAATAGAAGGACTATTAATTTAGAACGTTAACTTCACAATAGTATAAAGATAAAGGAGGAAATATGTGCAACATGGTATACATGACCATACATATGAATAAGCAACATGGTCATGAAAGAAAAATTTAGAATTAAAGATGACGGGTTAAAGAGTGTATATGGTAAGAGGACTATGAAGCGTAAGATAGGGTTTGAAATATGATGAAGTGTGATAAGAAATAAATTCTTGTGTGATAGCAAGAATGATGAATAATCTATTCCTATCTTAAATGCTTCAATGTTAATGATGTTTATTGTATATAATCATATGAAAAGGATAGGTAGAAAAAAGCAAAGAAGTAATGAATGAGCAGAGAGATATGGGAAAACACAAGTTTTGTGTAATATGTGAATTTGTTTTTACATGTATGATTTGTTGAAGGCATATTAGGGTATGAAAGTTGGTTCTACATATGATTTCAGTGTATGTGTGTAAGCTATATGTTAAATTAAAGGCGTATGATAGTTGTAGTAATTCATACCTGATATGCATCTTACTATTGTGTATTTGTGATATGGTGATACGGTTTGGATGATGTCAGAACACATGGAGAGATACCCTGAACAAGGTAGTCATACTTATTCACTCATATTAATAGAAAGGGATGATAATCATATTGTCTGGACAAGTAACCCTAATGAGGTGTAGCTTATTATACCTAGCTCTAATATAACTGAGTGATGGTAATTGAGTATGATTAATGCTTGAATGACTGATACAATTGTGGAATACTTTATTACTGTGGTTGAAACAGTAAAATGATATAATACGATGGTTACACTTTGAATTGTGTGTGGGCCCATAACCCACAGGTCCCAGGATCGAAACATGATAGTATGGAATGAGGTGGTAATGCTTCACCTCATTCATCCATGATCCAATGGGGATGCCAAGAGAAGTATTGTGCAATCGATTGTTGAATCTAGTCTTTTAATTCAAGACTGTTTTGCTATTTGAATAGCACATGATTAAAGTTTAAAACAGTATGGTGAACTTGCTTTTATCACTTAAGGGTGGTACAGAACAATAGAACTTTCTGAACCGCATAAGTTGAGATAGTTGTATCAGAGTTGCGCAGCGAAAGCGTGGTGGTTTATCTTTACATTCTATGTTTGTCTGTGGCATAAAGAATTTGCTTGATATCATCGAGAACTATTTGAAATATGTTGTGATTTAGTAAAGAATTAAAAGGTCTAATGTTGAAAACTACATTCAGGTATGAAACACAAGAATATAATGACATGGAAGGCTTTAGAATCTTAGAATAACCTTGAATGTATTTTTCTTGTAGGTTTAGGTTTCAAGGACGAAACATTTTAAAGGGGGAAGGAGTTGTTACGACCCCATTTGAGCTTAATTGGTAAACTAGGGTTTACCTAGACAATTGCGAAGATTAATTGGAATAATCATTCTTGAAATCTAGTTAATGACGATAACACAATTAGGATGTTTTAACTATGATAAGAAGTCTAAATATTCTTTTGTCTTGAGAATTAGGGTTTGAGAAGCATAAACCCTAATCGGCCCAAAATAGGGTTTTGATGATGCATGAATACAGAATTTGATAAGTAGAATGTCTCACTAAATGATTTTTAGTATTTTATGTGTAACTCTGATTTACTTCAAATTTGGATATGATTTAGATATATAAAATGTGAACAACATAAGAAAATATCAGAATTTTTTAAGAATGCTCTGACCTGTTTATCGGCCCAGTTTCAAACTCGACCGATCACAATTTCAGATTTATATAGCAGTGTGGTAAATGAATTTTATCATTTTATTGGTATATCCAATTGATCTCACATTTTAACAGTATTTGATAAATACAATTTTAGACACTGTTAAATTGGCGTAATTTTTGGATGACTTTTGAATCCCTACAGTAAGGGTGTCGGTCGAGTTTTGTGCAGGACAAACTCGGCCGAATATTCTGCAGACTGCAATATAGCAGTACACTGTTCGATTTTTAATTATTTATTGGTAAGTCCAAATGATCCCAAATTTTAACAGAAGCTCTATAGATCAATTATAAACAAAGTGATAAATTCTCATAATTGTTGGAGAAGGTTTGATCTCTGAAATAAACGAATTACAGTAACTTTTGTATAACTGAATATTCAGCCAATATAATTAAAGATGAGTGTAGGGTCAATTTGCAATTGACCCAAGCAGCTCAAATTAGCTTATATGATCGACCACACACACACACAGATCTCATTCTTCGTCATTCATTCCAGAGAAACGAGCTCCTAGAGAGAGAGGGAGAATTAGGGCTTGAGTGGAGAAAGTGGGGGAATTGCTGAATTAGGGTTTTGCGATTCCAGGAAGGGTGAAATCAAGTAAGTTTGGATCCTTTGCATAGACTTTTATGGTGGATCTTCTCTCTCATGTCAAGATTCCGTCCATGCTCTGATTTGATCCAAGAGGATGTCGAAATTCCCTCTTTTCTCACCCTTTCTTCATAATCCCTCATTTTCAAGGTTTCCGAGTTGAATGGAAGAAGAATTGGGAGATTTGCTAGGGATTTGATAGGAATTCGAGATTCCCTGAGTTGAGCTGCAGTTGTGAGGTGTTTTCACACCTTAGGGTGAGTGGGTTCTTCCTTCAAACATTCTAATGCACGAATTTGATTATAACATCCAAATCCCTAAATGCTTAGCATGTGAATTCTAAATCCTGAAATGTCCATTTGATTTAAGTTATTGTAAATTGATATGATATGGATTCCTTCTCTGTTTGAATGACTCTTTGATGGTAGATTCATATCAGATACGTATTCAACATTTCCTAGTGAGGATGCTTTTAGATTTATATCAAATGATGTAATTAGGGTTTGACCGAATTGAGATATCGCTAGAGTTTCAACCTTATTGAAAAGGACTAGTAATCCTATATGTGACTAGGATGTACCACATGGGTCATCTTGATTGAATTTTATTCTTGATACATGAAATATCAGTGAATGGTATGGAAACCCTAAATTTAGTTAAATTTCCATGGTTTTATATCTATAATGATTGTATATGACTTGTTAGAACAATCTTTATTTAGTGAATGCTTATATCAAATGAAACCCTAAGAGTAGGGTGATGGCATGTGATGAATGAATAAGGCAAATTAAACCCTAAGGATAGGGTGTTCAATGAATCATGTTATGATAATATGAAAGGTCTCAATATATGATGTGCTGATGCTTAACTGTTGAATTATATGTTTCTAGTGCATTTAACTTTATATGCTTGTTCTCTCTGAGTTGATATTTACATACTACAGGGCTTCTTATTTTCAATACACATCTCGTAAATTGCAGGTGTTGAGATATGAGATGCCCTAGAAAGGGATGTTACTGAGTCATGTTTAAAGATGACAAATGATGTATATGTGTTTTCAAGTAATGTTAGGAATGTGAAATAAGTATGAAATGTGTTTTTCCTGTTTAATTGTTTACCTGTTAATCTGTTAATAGACTTAGATGCCCTAACGCCGTAGAGCCCCTCGTGAGGTATGCACCTTGGGGTGAAACGACCTACTAGCGTGTGTCTAGATGGTCGGTGACTCGTGTTCAACAATAATCCGTGCGTGTGTCACGGTGGCACGAGAGCAGAAAGACAGTGTTCAACAATAATCCGTGCGTGTGTCACAGTGGCACTGGAAAAAAGAAAACACGGTTATCTAACACCATTCGTACAGCGTCACGAAGGTAACCCTGTGACTCTCTGCCTGTGTGCTCAGGTTTAAGGAGGAGTCTAGAGTACACTCTTTGAGAGTGCAGTGAGGCCGTGAGAGCCTGAGAGTCCTGACGCAGACCAGGACAGCAGTCAGACTTAGCATTTCCCGGGTGTGTCGCTAAGTCTTGTACGGTGGGACCGTAGCATGAATTTGTTGTGGATCTTTATATACAGAGTACACTGCATATATTTAGGGCATAATCTAAAATATGATCATATAGGTTCACAGAGTTCCTTATAAAAGAAAAAGTTAAGGGTGTTCTTTGTGTTACATATAAATCCTATCTTATGCCCTAATCTCATGATTTGAGGAAATTGTGAGATCGGGGTGTAACAGCTTGGTATCAGAGCTTAGGGTGAGTTGTCAAGGACCATTAAGTTAGTAAGTTAGAGTCCTATGTGTGGCAGATAGGAGATGTTTGATGTTAGCTTTGGGGATTTGAGTATTTGGATATCCTGGCCCGATATCTGAGTACTTGGATCAACCAGTACAAGCTACTCTGTCTATTCTCTCACGTATACCCTGGCCAGGTATACAGTGGAAGAATGGGCTAGAGATGAACCCTAGAAATGTTAGGGTTAGAAAACGAGAAAAGAAACAAGAATTAAGAGCATAAATGTAAAAGGAGACATAACTTACATTTCATACTGTTGTTTTTCTTGGAAATGTATAGAAATGCTCTTATATGTTTGAATTAAAATATTCAATACTTTTAAAGATGGGTCTTTAATATCTGTGGTACACTATGCAATTGTAGCATTTATTGATTTCATTCTTTGTAACAAGTAGACTAGAATTGACCTTTGAATGATCTTTTGTTTCTATGGTTTTTCCCGCTGATTCGAGTGAAATTGACATCAGCAGGTCTATTTAGGTTTTCAGTCTGTACGCGATTCGGCCGAGTTGTATGTGATTTGGTCGAGTTTCCTTAATAGGAAATTGAACAGAAAACTGATCGGCCGAGTTGTATGTAATTCGGCCGAGTTTCTTTTTCAGGAAATCAAACAGCAAGTTGATCGGTCGAGTTTCAAGCGGATCGGCCGAGTTGTGAAGCAATCGGCCGAGTTTCTGACCAATCGGCCGAGTTTCTGAGCTGTGAGTGGCAGTTCAGGAAGAATGTAATCCTTTGTAGTTCTTGGCTTCAGGACTTCAGGTTTGGCCTGGTCCGGTTGGTAGGATGCGTTACTAGGATCTAATGAATCCTATCAATAGTATAATAAGAATAGAATTTGAATAATTAAACCCACATCAGAGTAAGAATGTACATACAGTAAGATGTTGAAACATATGGGCAAGATCAGAACAACTAAGAATTAGTTGAAACTGATATCTGAGGTTCAACTTTGGGGTCTCAAAGGTGAAACCCTTAATTGGGAATAATAGAACATGATAAGAAGCTCATAATCAGTTTATTGATTAATATTACATGAACTATACATATGAAATATAGAAAAGATATGTGAAATGTATGTATGGTTCAAGATAACAAGAATCAATCATGAAGAATGAATCACAGAATAGAGTATAATGCTTTTATGAACCCTAAAGAAAAGGCTAAGTAGAAGAATAGGGTTGAGCATTCAATAGGTCCATAGAAGTAAAGAGTCTTTAAAGGAGTAAAAGTAAAGAGAATCGTATGAACATGTAATTCATAAGACTAGAACAACAAACTAGTTTCTAAGCAGAGAACATAGGTGTAGTTTAACGAATGAATAAGTCATACAAAGGTAGACTGTATTCAGGAAGGAAAAACTTGATTGAAAGAGAAACTATGTTTGACCCATGCATGATCCACTTGATTTAAAAAAAGAAGAAGAATATGTAATGTATTCAACATGAGGAAAAACTAATAGAAGGACTATTAATTTAGAACGTTAACTTCACAATAGTATAAAGATAAAGGAGGAAATATGTGCAACATGGTATACATGACCATACATATGAATAAGCAACATGGTCATGAAAGAAAAATTTAGAATTAAAGATGACGGGTTAAAGAGTGTATATGGTAAGAGGACTATGAAGCGTAAGATAGGGTTTGAAATATGATGAAGTGTGATAAGAAATAAATTCTTGTGTGATAGCAAGAATGATGAATAATCTATTCCTATCTTAAATGCTTCAATGTTAATGATGTTTATTGTATATAATCATATGAAAAGGATAGGTAGAAAAAAGCAAAGAAGTAATGAATGAGCAGAGAGATATGGGAAAACACAAGTTTTGTGTAATATGTGAATTTGTTTTTACATGTATGATTTGTTGAAGGCATATTAGGGTATGAAAGTTGGTTCTACATATGATTTCAGTGTATGTGTGTAAGCTATATGTTAAATTAAAGGCGTATGATAGTTGTAGTAATTCATACCTGATATGCATCTTACTATTGTGTATTTGTGATATGGTGATACGGTTTGGATGATGTCAGAACACATGGAGAGATACCCTGAACAAGGTAGTCATACTTATTCACTCATATTAATAGAAAGGGATGATAATCATATTGTCTGGACAAGTAACCCTAATGAGGTGTAGCTTATTATACCTAGCTCTAATATAACTGAGTGATGGTAATTGAGTATGATTAATGCTTGAATGACTGATACAATTGTGGAATACTTTATTACTGTGGTTGAAACAGTAAAATGATATAATACGATGGTTACACTTTGAATTGTGTGTGGGCCCATAACCCACAGGTCCCAGGATCGAAACATGATAGTATGGAATGAGGTGGTAATGCTTCACCTCATTCATCCATGATCCAATGGGGATGCCAAGAGAAGTATTGTGCAATCGATTGTTGAATCTAGTCTTTTAATTCAAGACTGTTTTGCTATTTGAATAGCACATGATTAAAGTTTAAAACAGTATGGTGAACTTGCTTTTATCACTTAAGGGTGGTACAGAACAATAGAACTTTCTGAACCGCATAAGTTGAGATAGTTGTATCAGAGTTGCGCAGCGAAAGCGTGGTGGTTTATCTTTACATTCTATGTTTGTCTGTGGCATAAAGAATTTGCTTGATATCATCGAGAACTATTTGAAATATGTTGTGATTTAGTAAAGAATTAAAAGGTCTAATGTTGAAAACTACATTCAGGTATGAAACACAAGAATATAATGACATGGAAGGCTTTAGAATCTTAGAATAACCTTGAATGTATTTTTCTTGTAGGTTTAGGTTTCGAGGACGAAACATTTTAAAGGGGGAAGGAGTTGTTACGACCCCATTTGAGCTTAATTGGTAAACTAGGGTTTACCTAGACAATTGCGAAGATTAATTGGAATAATCATTCTTGAAATCTAGTTAATGACGATAACACAATTAGGATGTTTTAACTATGATAAGAAGTCTAAATATTCTTTTGTCTTGAGAATTAGGGTTTGAGAAGCATAAACCCTAATCGGCCCAAAATAGGGTTTTGATGATGCATGAATACAGAATTTGATAAGTAGAATGTCTCACTAAATGATTTTTAGTATTTTATGTGTAACTCTGATTTACTTCAAATTTGTATATGATTTAGATATATAAAATGTGAACAACATTAGAAAATATCAGAATTTTTTAAGAATGCTCTGACCTGTTTATCGGCCCAGTTTCAAACTCGACCGATCACAATTTCAGATTTATATAGCAGTGTGGTAAATGAATTTTATCATTTTATTGGTATATCCAATTGATCTCACATTTTAAAAGTATTTGATAAATACAATTTTAGACACTCTGTTAAATTGGCGTAATTTTTGGATGACTTTTGAATCCCTACAGTAAGGGTGTCGGTCGAGTTTTGTGCAGGACAAACTCGGCCGAATATTCTGCAGACTGCAATATAGCAGTACACTGTTCGATTTTTAATTATTTATTGGTAAGTCCAAATGATCCCAAATTTTAACAGAAGCTCTATAGATAAATTATAAACAAAGTGATAAATTCTCATAATTGTTGGAGAAGGTTTGATCTCTGAAATAAACGAATTACAGTAACTTTTGTATAACTGAATATTCAGCCAATATAATTAAAGATGAGTGTAGGGTCAATTTGCAATTGACCCAAGCAGCTCAAATTAGCTTATATGATCGACCACACACACACACAGATCTCATTCTTCGTCATTCATTCCAGAGAAACGAGCTCCTAGAGAGAGAGGGAGAATTAGGGCTTGAGTGGAGAAAGTGGGGGAATTGCTGAATTAGGGTTTTGCGATTCCAGGAAGGGTGAAATCAAGTAAGTTTGGATCCTTTGCATAGACTTTTATGGTGGATCTTCTCTCTCATGTCAAGATTCCGTCCATGCTCTGATTTGATCCAAGAGGATAACGAAATTCCCTCTTTTCTCACCCTTTCTTCATAATCCCTCATTTTCAAGGTTTCCGAGTTGAATGGAAGAAGAATTGGGAGATTTGCTAGGGATTTGATAGGAATTCGAGATTCCCTGAGTTGAGCTGCAGTTGTGAGGTGTTTTCACACCTTAGGGTGAGTGGGTTCTTCCTTCAAACATTCTAATGCACGAATTTGATTATAACATCCAAATCCCTAAATGCTTAGCATGTGAATTCTAAATCCTGAAATGTCCATTTGATTTAAGTTATTGTAAATTGATATGATATGGATTCCTTCTCTGTTTGAATGACTCTTTGACGGTAGATTCATATCAGATACGTATTCAACATTTCCTAGTGAGGATGCTTTTAGATTTATATCAAATGATGTAATTAGGGTTTGACCGAATTGAGATATCGCTAGAGTTTCAACCTTATTGAAAAGGACTAGTAATCCTATATGTGACTAGGATGTACCACATGGGTCATCTTGATTGAATTTTATTCTTGATACATGAAATATCAGTGAATGGTATGGAAACCCTAAATTTAGTTAAATTTCCATGGTTTTATATCTATAATGATTGTATATGATTTGTTGGAACAATCTTTATTTAGTGAATGCTTATATCAAATGAAACCCTAAGAGTAGGGTGATGGCATGTGATGAATGAATAAGGCAAATTAAACCCTAAGGATAGGGTGTTCAATGAATCATGTTATGATAATATGAAAGGTCTCAATATATGATGTGCTGATGCTTAACTGTTGAATTATATGTTTCTAGTGCATTTAACTTTATATGCTTGTTCTCTCTGAGTTGATAGTTACATACTGCAGGGCTTCTTATTTTCAATACACATCTCGTAAATTGCAGGTGTTGAGATATGACATGCCCTAGAAAGGGATGTTACTGAGTCATGTTTAAAGATGACAAATGATGTATATGTGTTTTCAAGTAATGTTAGGAATGTGAAATAAGTATGAAATGTGTTTTTCCTGTTTAATTGTTTACCTGTTAATCTGTTAATAGACTTAGATGCCCTAACGCCGTAGAGCCCCTCGTGAGGTATGCACCTTGGGGTGAAACGACCTACTAGCATGTGTCTAGATGGTCGGTGACTCGTGTTCAACAATAATCCGTGCGTGTGTCACGGTGGCACGAGAGCAGAAAGACAGTGTTCAACAATAATCCGTGCGTGTGTCACAGTGGCACTGGAAAAAAGAAAACACGGTTATCTAACACCATTCGTACAGCGTCACGAAGGTAACCCTGTGACTCTCCGCCTGTGTGCTCAGGTTTAAGGAGGAGTCTAGAGTACACTCTTTGAGAGTGCAGTGAGGCCGTGAGAGCCTGAGAGTCCTGACGCAGACCAGGACAGCAGTCAGACTTAGCATTTCCCGGGTGTGTCGCTAAGTCTTGTACGGTGGGACCGTAGCATGAATTTGTTGTGGATCTTTATATACAGAGTACACTGCATATATTTAGGGCATAATCTAAAATATGATCATATAGGTTCACAGAGTTCCTTATAAAAGAAAAAGTTAAGGGTGTTCTTTGTGTTACATATAAATCCTATCTTATGCCCTAATCTCATGATTTGAGGAAATTGTGAGATCGGGGTGTAACAGCTTGGTATCAGAGCTTAGGGTGAGTTGTCAAGGACCATTAAGTTAGTAAGTTAGAGTCCTATGTGTGGCAGATAGGAGATGTTTGATGTTAGCTTTGGGGATTTGAGTATTTGGATATCCTGGCCCGATATCTGAGTACTTGGATCAACCAGTACAAGCTACTCTGTCTATTCTCTCACGTATACCCTGGCCAGGTATACAGTGGAAGAATGGGCTAGAGATGAACCCTAGAAATTTTAGGGTTAGAAAACGAGAAAAGAAACAAGAATTAAGAGCATAAATGTAAAAGGAGACATAACTTACATTTCATACTGTTGTTTTTCTTGGAAATGTATAGAAATGCTCTTATATGTTTGAATTGAAATATTCAATACTTTTAAAGATGGGTCTTTAATATCTGTGGTACACTATGCAATTGTAGCATTTATTGATTTCATTCTTTGTAACAAGTAGACTAGAATTGACCTTTGAATGATCTTTTGTTTCTATGGTTTTTCCCGCTGATTCGAGTGAAATTGACATCAGCAGGTCTATTTAGGTTTTCAGTCTGTACGCGATTCGGCCGAGTTGTATGTGATTTGGTCGAGTTTCCTTAATAGGAAATTGAACAGAAAACTGATCGGCCGAGTTGTATGTAATTCGGCCGAGTTTCTTTTTCAGGAAATCAAACAGCAAGTTGATCGGTCGAGTTTCAAGCGGATCGGCCGAGTTGTGAAGCAATCGGCCGAGCTTCTGACCAATCGGCCGAGTTTCTGAGCTGTGAGTGGCAGTTCAGGAAGAATGTAATCCTTTGTAGTTCTTGGCTTCAGGACTTCAGGTTTGGCCTGGTCCGGTTGGTAGGATGCGTTACTAGGATCTAATGAATCCTATCAATAGTATAATAAGAATAGAATTTGAATAATTAAACCCACATCAGAGTAAGAATGTACATACAGTAAGATGTTGAAACATATGGGCAAGATCAGAACAACTAAGAATTAGTTGAAACTGATATCTGAGGTTCAACTTTGGGGTCTCAAAGGTGAAACCCTTAATTGGGAATAATAGAACATGATAAGAAGCTCATAATCAGTTTATTGATTAATATTACATGAACTATACATATGAAATATAGAAAAGATATGTGAAATGTATGTATGGTTCAAGATAACAAGAATCAATCATGAAGAATGAATCACAGAATAGAGTATAATGCTTTTATGAACCCTAAAGAAAAGGCTAAGTAGAAGAATAGGGTTGAGCATTCAATAGGTCCATAGAAGTAAAGAGTCTTTAAAGGAGTAAAAGTAAAGAGAATCGTATGAACATGTAATTCATAAGACTAGAACAACAAACTAGTTTCTAAGCAGAGAACATAGGTGTAGTTTAACGAATGAATAAGTCATACAAAGGTAGACTGTATTCAGGAAGGAAAAACTTGATTGAAAGAGAAACTATGTTTGACCCATGCATGATCCACTTGATTTAAAAAAAGAAGAAGAATATGTAATGTATTCAACATGAGGAAAAACTAATAGAAGGACTATTAATTTAGAACGTTAACTTCACAATAGTATAAAGATAAAGGAGGAAATATGTGCAACATGGTATACATGACCATACATATGAATAAGCAACATGGTCATGAAAGAAAAATTTAGAATTAAAGATGACGGGTTAAAGAGTCTATATGGTAAGAGGACTATGAAGCGTAAGATAGGGTTTGAAATATGATGAAGTGTGATAAGAAATAAATTCTTGTGTGATAGCAAGAATGATGAATAATCTATTCCTGTCTTAAATGCTTCAATGTTAATGATGTTTATTGTATATAATCATATGAAAAGGATAGGTAGAAAAAAGCAAAGAAGTAATGAATGAGCAGAGAGATATGGGAAAACACAAGTTTTGTGTAATATGTGAATTTGTTTTTACATGTATGATTTGTTGAAGGCATATTAGGGTATGAAAGTTGGTTCTACATATGATTTCAGTGTATGTGTGTAAGCTATATGTTAAATTAAAGGCGTATGATAGTTGTAGTAATTCATACCTGATATGCATCTTACTATTGTGTATTTGTGATATGGTGATACGGTTTGGATGATGTCAGAACACATGGAGAGATACCCTGAACAAGGTAGTCATACTTATTCACTCATATTAATAGAAAGGGATGATAATCATATTGTCTGGACAAGTAACCCTAATGAGGTGTAGCTTATTATACCTAGCTCTAATATAACTGAGTGATGGTAATTGAGTATGATTAATGCTTGAATGACTGATACAATTGTGGAATACTTTATTACTGTGGTTGAAACAGTAAAATGATATAATACGATGGTTACACTTTGAATTGTGTGTGGGCCCATAACCCACAGGTCCCAGGATCGAAACATGATAGTATGGAATGAGGTGGTAATGCTTCACCTCATTCATCCATGATCCAATGGGGATGCCAAGAGAAGTATTGTGCAATCGATTGTTGAATCTAGTCTTTTAATTCAAGACTGTTTTGCTATTTGAATAGCACATGATTAAAGTTTAAAACAGTATGGTGAACTTGCTTTTATCACTTAAGGGTGGTACAGAACAATAGAACTTTCTGAACCGCATAAGTTGAGATAGTTGTATCAGAGTTGCGCAGCGAAAGCGTGGTGGTTTATCTTTACATTCTATGTTTGTCTGTGGCATAAAGAATTTGCTTGATATCATCGAGAACTATTTGAAATATGTTGTGATTTAGTAAAGAATTAAAAGGTCTAATGTTGAAAACTACATTCAGGTATGAAACACAAGAATATAATGACATGGAAGGATTTAGAATCTTAGAATAACCTTGAATGTATTTTTCTTGTAGGTTTAGGTTTCGAGGACGAAACATTTTAAAGGGGGAAGGAGTTGTTACGACCCCATTTGAGCTTAATTGGTAAACTAGGGTTTACCTAGACAATTGCGAAGATTAATTGGAATAATCATTCTTGAAATCTAGTTAATGACGATAACACAATTAGGATGTTTTAACTATGATAAGAAGTCTAAATATTCTTTTGTCTTGAGAATTAGGGTTTGAGAAGCATAAACCCTAATCGGCCCAAAATAGGGTTTTGATGATGCATGAATACAGAATTTGATAAGTAGAATGTCTCACTAAATGATTTTTAGTATTTTATGTGTAACTCTTATTTACTTCAAATTTGGATATGATTTAGATATATAAAATTTGAACAACATTGGAAAATATCAGAATTTTTGAAGAATGCTCTGACCTGTTTATCGGCCGATTTTCAAATTCAACCGATCACAATTGCAGATTTATATAGCAGTGTGGTAAATGAATTTTATCTTTTTATTGGTATATCCAATTGATCTCAAATTTTAACAGTGTTTGATAAATACAATTTTAGACACTCTGTTAAATTGGTGTAATTTTTGGATGACTTTTGAATCCCTACAGTAAGGGTGTCGGTCGAGTTTTGTGCAGGACAAACTCGGCCGAATATTCTGCAGACTGCAATATAGCAGTGCACTGTTTGATTTTTAAATATTTATTGGTAACTCCAAATGATCCCAAATTTTAAAAGAAGCTCTATAGATCAATTATAAACAACTTTATAAATTCTCATAATTATTGGATAAGGTTTGATCTCTGAAAGAAACGAATTACAGTAACTTTTGTATAACTGAATATTCAGCCAATATAATTAAAGATGAGTGTAGGGTCAATTTGCAATTGACCCAAGCAGCTCAAATTAGCTTATATGATCGACCACACACACACAGCTCTCATTCTTCGTCATTCATTCTAGAGAAACGAGCTCCTAGAGAGAGAGGGAGAATTAGGGCTTGAGTGGAGAAAGTGGGGGAATTGCTGAATTAGGGTTTTGCGATTCCAGGAAGGGTGAAATCAAGTAAGTTTGGATCCTTTGCATAGACTTTTATGGTGGATCTTCTCTCTCATGTCAAGATTCCGTCCATGCTCTGATTTGATCCAAGAGGATGTCGAAATTCCCTCTTTTCTCACCCTTTCTTCATAATCCCTCATTTTCAAGGTTTCCGAGTTGAATGGAAGAAGAATTGGGAGATTTGCTAGGGATTTGATAGGAATTCGAGATTCCCTGAGTTGAGCTGCAGTTGTGAGGTGTTTTCACACCTTAGGGTGAGTGGGTTCTTCCTTCAAACATTCTAATGCACGAATTTGATTATAACATCCAAATCCCTAAATGATTAGCATGTGAATTCTAAATCCTGAAATGTCCATTTGATTTAAGTTATTGTAAATTGATATGATATGGATTCCTTCTCTGTTTGAACGACTCTTTGACGGTAGATTCATATCAGATACGTATTCAACATTTCCTAGTGAGGATGCTTTTAGATTTATATCAAATGATGTAATTAGAGTTTGACCGAATTGAGATATCGCTAGAGTTTCAACCTTATTGAAAAGGACTAGTAATCCTATATGTGACTAGGATGTACCACATGGGTCATCTTAATTGAATTTTATTCTTGATACATGAAATATCAGTGAATGGTATGGAAACCCTAAATTTAGTTAAATTTCCATGGTTTCATATCTATAATGATTGTATATGATTTGTTGGAACAATCTTTATTTAGTGAATGCTTATATCAAATGAAACCCTAAGAGTAGGGTGATGGCATGTGATGAATGAATAAGGCAAATTAAACCCTAAGGATAGGGTGTTCAATGAATCATGTTATGATAATATGAAAGGTCTCAATATATGATGTGTTGATGCTTAACTGTTGAATTATATGTTTCTAGTGCATTTAATTTTATATGCTTGTCTCTCTGAGTTGATATTTACATACTGCAGGGCTTGTTATTTTCAATACACATCTCGTAAATTGCAGGTGTTGAGATATGACATGCCCTAGAAAGGGATGTTACTGAGTCATGTTTAAAGATGACAAATGATGTATATTTGTTTTCAAGTAATGTTAGGAATGTGAAATAAGTATGAAATTTGTTTTTCCTGTTTAATTGTTTACCTGTTAATCTGTTAATAGACTTAGATGCCCTAACGCCGTAGAGCCCCTCGTGAGGTCTGCACCTTGGGGTGAAACGACCTACTAGCATGTGTCTAGATGGTCGGTGACTCGTGTTCAACAATAATCCGTGCGTGTGTCACGGTGGCACGAGAGCAGAAAGACAGTGTTCAATAATAATCCGTGCGTGTGTCACGGTGGCACTGGGAAAAAGAAAACACGGTTATCTAACACCATTCGTACAGCGTCACGAAGGTAACCCTGTGACTCTCCACCTGTGTGCTCAAGTTTAAGGAGGAGTCTAGAGTACACTCTTTGAGAGTGCAGTGAGGCCCTGAGAGCCTGAGAGTCCTGACGCAGACCAGGACAACAGTCAGACTTAGAATTTCTCGGGTGTGTCGCTAAGTCTTATACGGTGGGACCGTAGCATGAATTTGTTGCGGATCTTTATATGCAGAGTACACTGCATATATTTAGGGCATAATCTAAAATATGATCATATAGGTTCAAAGAGTTCCTTATAAATGAAAGAGTTAAGAAAGACTAGAGCATAGTTTTCTAGTAGTTATTCTTTGGATGCAATATTTATATTCTTTCCTATTTCAATTATATTGTTTTGGAACTGCTCAGTGTAGTATTTATTGTTGTTAAATTTCATATCGTTTACTCTAATTATATCTTTGATCACATTAGTGCATTAGTCTGTTTCCATGAAGTACTCATTCACTGAGCGAGTAGGCTCACCCCTCTACTCAAACATTTTAGGGTTAACCGCGTGGACTTGAAGATGGTCAGAGCATCAGTGTAGACATGCCACAGGAGTCAAGTATGAGATTAGTTGAGTCAGTCGGTCCTTGTCACTCTAGGTCCTCAGTAAGAGATAAGAGAGAGAGTTGTAATTACGATGTGTAATATTGTTCCTCTTTGATATGTAAGCTAATTAGCAAGTTTCATGTGCGTAATGTGTGAGAGACATCATGAATGCTTATACATGTATCTTTACTTTTGAAGTCTGATTAGTAAAAGAAGTGTTCAGATTCCTTTGTTAATATGTTATGTGGTTCAATGCGAAGAAACAAGAGTTTAAAAGAAAAGAAAAATTTAAGGGTGTTCTTTGTGTTACATATAAATCCTATCTTATGCCCTAATCTCATGATTTGAGGAAATTGTGAGATCGGGGTGTAACAGTTTTTGTCTTTTGTTTTTAACAAGTGATAGTATCACCTACATATTGGATAATATTTTCTAAATAAGCATCAAGCTTCTCAAGTAAGCTATCTTCACACGTAGGATGAAAAAAATTGATAAGAATGGAGAGGATAATGATGATGAGTAGGGTGACCTTATATGATTCAGTTTGTGATGGTGAAGAAGTTAAACATTGAACCATTATTTGGAGTACTAAAATAGGAAGCTGGTGTAGATATGTATCCGTGAACCCATCTAGAGGAGCAACAAAATCCTTGAGACAATCAATGATTAATTTCCAATTCATATTCTCAAAATATTTTTCTAAAATCAGTTTATGAACAATATGAGCGGTATGTTTTATATGACCTGAATGTATGGTCTTTCTAACAATGATATTCATCGATGATACAACGTTCTTTCTCGAAAGACGTTTTTCAAGTCAATTAAGTCATTTAGAGTTGTTTTGAGCCAAGATTTGAGAACTTTAAAGACAGTTGTGTATGGAACATCAATTAGAGTAATATGATGGGATCTTCATTTTTTTGATTAGGCTATATGCATTCAATCTTAGCTTTAATTGAGTTACATGATATTGTCATGATGGAGGATGTTGTTCGATAGATTTTGTAAGGATTGTTTGGTGAAGTCTCGTTGATTTTGATAGAATAAATAGTAAAGTTATTAGGTCCCACAAATTTGTCAGCCCCAAGGATTTGAATTGCACTTGTGATCTCATCCAAAGATAAGGATCCAGCAAGGTGGTTAGGTTAGGTTTTGTTATCGTTGATGAGGCCAAAGTAACCTAGTTGATGTGGAAATGAGGTGAATATGTTCTTCAATTTTTGGAAAAAGTGTGGATCAAGTCATAAAATGTTGATCGTAATGTGTAGATTGGTAATAATAACACTTGTACAACCAAGCAGTGGAGCTGCATGTTTCATGATATAGTTTGTATTTTTTTCACCTTGTTTGATCCATGTGATTTTCTCCAGCGATTCTATAGGATCTCCTATTTTCTCATTTATGAAAGTAGATCAGAGAAGAGAGATAAATTGTGAGTAGGGTCATTGTGAGGACATCATTTAGAATAAAAAGATCATTTTCAAGTGAACAAAACTTATTATGGATATTACCAAAAGTGTCTTTGTTACATGGAATTAGTTTGTTTTTGTGATGCTCAAGGTTTTAATGAATAGTCACAGATTGTCCTGAGTCGTTTTTTTAAACGAGCCAAATTGATTTAGTAATATCAAGGAAAGCTGGCTGACTAATCTGAAATCACTCAAAGTGGATGACTTTGTGTCCTTCAGGCACAAATGTGGTGTTGAGAATAATTGGGATGTGATAAAAAATAAGCAAGAAGATGCCTTGGCAAAGATAAATGGATATATGGTATCCCATAATTGAGTGAAACGAAATTGGATAAGTGGGCCCATTACCCACTCTATTTCATGTGTAATTCATATTTGATGTTGAAACATCAATAAGTTGGTTGTATGTGAGTAACTACTAAACAATTATTGAGTATAGTGTGTTTATTATAGGATTTTGTTGTAGCTATCCATTACATGGAAGATTGTGTTATTAAATAGTTTTCACATGTATATACATATTTGAAATGCATATATTATATAACAAGGATATATTAGAAACTTGGTGTGCTTTATTTTAAAAGTAAGGATTTAATGTGAAATCTCCTTTGCTATGGTTTTCATGGTTTTTACTATATTCAATAATCCATTAATGGACATGGGGAAAAAAAAGAGAGAAACCCAAAATAAATGGATTTCTAAAGATAGTAGGTAATTGATATGGAATTGTGTGGAATTCTCTAGAAAAGAAGTGTTGAAGGCAACAAATGGATTGATTTTTTTCCACATTATTTCTAATAAGAAAAGTAACCAGAATAAGAAATATGGGAAAGTAGGAAAGAGAAAAGAATTGATTTGATGCCTTAAATAATGAGATAAAGAGAGATATTTGGAGACTAAGAAAAATACCTTTAAGTTGAGTATTTTGGTCTCTAATCTCTCCAATATCTATATAAAAGTATTTAAGACTTTTCCTTAAAATTTGGGATTAAAAGGATTAAAGGAAAGAGAGATATGGATTTCTCTAGAATTCCTAAAGTGAATGAATTAACAGTTATTTGTATTAAATGTCACAAAGATTGTTCACATTCGATCTACACTGGGACTTTTGGATATTTTGCATGGCTTGATAGTCGCTAATCCAAGATCCGATGATGATTGAGTTGTCATCTATCTCCAACTATTTTGGGAAGTTTATATAGTGAAACTGAGAGCTCCTCTAACATCCCTCTCACTCCATGATCGGAAAGGAATCCTAAAAATCATCTCATTGAATTCAGAGAGAGTTTTTGATCCACTCTATCCTAGTTTTACCCCTTTTGGCAAGCTATAAAGGATTTTTCTAATCATCTACCGCTTCACCAGGCAACCCACAATGCAGGGGCCTATCTAAAGGATGACAACCATCTCTGTGAGACTACCATCTCCTCCACAAGGCTCTGGGTGACTCAAAGACCACTACCATATCTTCAGGTTTAACTCTAGTCCTTGATTCCTCCTGCCACCCTTTATCTGTGTGAGTAGGAGATTGTCTTCTTCATTCTCCCTATTCCAATCATCCTTGAGAAATTTTCGACCACCATCGAGTTCGCAAGTCACGACGGAGAGGCCTTCAAAGCTACCTAGCGCTCAGGGGTTCAAATTCTTGGAGTCAATGTCTCTATTTACTCACACAAAGAAGTTGTTCTCGAGAAATCAAGGTTAAAAACAACCCTGGTGAAAGGACTTCCTTGCCCTTTGTTTGTCTTCTTGAAATAAGGGCTCATTTTGTCTTTTCACGCTTGTTTTTTAGTTATTTGAGCAAGTCGACACGCGAGCGAGGGTGCCTTTGTAGCTTGAGCCCATTGGCTTGGACTCGACCCCGTGGCACAACCAAAGGCCCATTTAGTTGTTGAGGTGGCATCCTAGGATTGACCATAATCAATTAATTTTGTAAAAATCATAGTAATTCATAGGAATTTCCAATGATAATAATTTATGCATGAAAGTTGATTAGAAAAATGCAAGGATTCCAATTAAAATAGTTTCAAGACCCAGTTCTATCTCAAATTTCAAAAGTAACTAAATTTACTAACTTTGATGTATTAAAAGCATGGAAACCCTAACTTCTTGGCTATAATGATTAAAATATGCTTAAATGACTTCAATGGATAAATATTTGTTCTTTTGGATAAAAAGGACATCTTTGACTTAATTATAGATTAATGATGCATATAACATCAAGACTAGGGTTTTAAGTAAAAAGGTATTAAAAGTGATGATTAGGGTTGGGAAAGCCAAAACCCTAATGAAACCCTAATTTCACCCCAAAACTTTAACTTGGAACCCAAGTCAGTTTTAATGATAGATTTTGAACAAAATAGTAATACTTGGGTGTTATGCATTAATTTTAGGGTGATTTTGTAATGAATCTCTAACTACACTTATTGCTTTGACATTGGATTTACATCTGAGTAAGGTATGTCGTTACGCCTGTGATTACTCACTAAAATGACTAGCAGGGTTTTTTGAGGTTTCCTGAGTATTTGTAATTACTATGTTGGTTGTTTATTTACTTAATACAATCTATAGTACCAATATGAGTATCACTTATTATAATCATAATTTTCTCAAACCTATGTATATCTCTGAATAGATGCATGCATGTAAAACATAAAAATGACCCCAGCGAGTGGGTTGGCCAATAAGATACTGCCAAATAGTGAGTATGAAGTGAAGATCGATGCAATGAGTGGGTGAGGAAAGAGATTACCCCCAGTGAGTGAGTACATCATTATGATGTTTCCAGAGAGTGAGCTTCACTAAATGAATACGCCCAGAGAGTGGATATATAAGATCCTGAATAAGTGTGGGTTGAAAAATTGTATTGCAAAATATCAAATATGTAATAATATTTGCTTCTACGATTGATGTTACCCTTATATGAAGATATTTTTGTTTCCCCACATACCAATATCAGTTTTTATATTTATTGTTGTTTTTTTCACCAAGTTTTAGGTTAAACTAATGATATTATGAAAAATGGACACCATGAGAAGAAGGAACCAAAAGGAAGAAACTTAGAGTCACCATGGAGGATCTAGTAGATGGTTTTTATTTCCAATTGCAAACTATAGTTTCCCTAATCATGTAACTCATTAGTGGAGATGTTGTCTTTCATAATGTAACAAAATCTTTCTAATTCAATGAAATTTATAATTTTTTAGGTATTTGCTAAACCTCAATCATGTAATTATGATAATGGTCATTTCCGACTCGGTCCACCTTAGTTGGTGGTAATAGGGGAGTGTTCGTTACATGTGGTATCAGATCCCGGTTTACCATTTAACCTTTAATAATTATTAAATTTCAAAATTTTGTAGAGCCCAAGGGAATTATTATAGTATTTTCTAAAGATAATGGTGTCTAGAAGGGACCCCAATCTTGGGGTTGAAAAAACTTTACTCTGCACCACTAGTCAACTTACAAGGACTTCCGGACCCGTACATCCTTCCTGGACAAACCCAGATGATTTACTAGAACTAAAACATCTATAGGATTTCTTATCAACCAATTTCATCCCTTCTCTACCCACTTGCTTCACTCATCGAAACCTAGGGACCTATAACTACTTCCTCTACCCTTCTAAGTAATACAGTTATGAAGGTTTATGGTTAAGGATATTAGGGATTAAGGTATACTCTACCAAATAATAAAATGCATGTAAGAAAGATGTTATGGAAATAATTTTATGATGCTTTAAGTTCCCTAAATATGAAATTGAGATTAATAATATATTTATGTGAAACAACATGGCCCGTGTGAAGAAGACCACCATCCCTAACAATATGCCCTGGGACCACCCAGAGGGAAGGCCCTCCCATAGAAGGAAGATGTCCTCAAATAATAAGAGGAAATCTATGAAGGAAGAGACCTTTAGGAAGCGGAAGCGAACAGAGGAGGCCTCCACCAAGGGAGGTTCTGAGCCCAAGTTCATCCCATTTGACATCCCAAACCCGGAAGATGACCCCAAAGGTGAACCTATGTCAGAGGATGGGACCAAGCCCAAGGATGACCATAGACATGCTTTTGGCTCTGGATCCATAGTCAGCCAAGTACTTGTTCATACCCTAGATGCACTCTGGATGGAGCAACAAAAGAAGCTTACTGAGGCTATTAGTACCCTTGCACTCAATGATCTTACTAGAGATGAGAATAGTGAACCTCTACCTATAGAACTTCATCTTCAAGACACCATCATGAACTTTGTCAAGTTGAATATAGATAAGTTTTATGGTGAAGACAAAATTAAGGTAGTTGATAAGGTGGATGCCAGGATTCTGGCTGTGGAAATGGCTTTCACATTCTGCAAGTATAGTTAAACAAAAGGGTTCTCTTATCTAATCACCTTCTTGAAGGAGCAATAAAGATATGGTGGGAAAATCATATCATGAGTTGAAATCTGAATGAGGAACTGATGGAATAGGCAAACTTTGATACTAGATTCTCTACAAGATTCATACCCACCTCCACCAAGAATGAGAAGGAAAACAATTCACACTCCTTTATCAAGGTAACATGTCCATATCAAATTTCAATCGAAAATTCTGCCTCCTGGAGTGGTTTGGATATATGTCGACTGAAGAATGGTGGGTGGAACATTTTGTGGAGTTTCTACACCCTCTGATATTACTCACATGATGGCGAGTAGACCAAAAAATTTCATCGAGGCCTTAATTTCACCCTAGACATGGAGAAGACAGTCGTGCCTACACAGAACCCACCTAAAGGATACTTAGGGTCACTGAAGGCACTTTTTCCCCAAGGAATGACAACCAAGAAGAGACATATTGAAATATATCATTGTGAGAAGCAAGTGTGTACCACTATCAACAAGAAGGGCACTTCATAGCCAATTTTCCCCTCCCTATCCCATAGGGACTGGGCGTAGCGGCCCGACCAGTAGCTATAGCACCCCACGGAGTAGCCCCTCTTGCAGGATAGCAAAGATATGTTTGAGTCTTCTCCATCAACAATGAAGAAGCTCAAGAAAACATCAACTAACTTTTAGAAGGTAACCATCCCTAGAATATTGTTTTCTATTTACCATGACGTGCATAGTTTTACTGTCATCAATATGATGTAGGCATGTTTGATATAATGGGCCATAATGTTAAAGCTTTGTTTGACTCTGGTTCTACTAATACTTTCATCTCGAGATATCTCACAACTATGCTTTATTTGGACATCCAGGACTTGGGATATTGTTGGATCCTAGATGGGTGATTAGATGCTCTAGAGGGGGGGTGAATAGAGCTGAAAGTACTTAAACAAGATTCATTAAACCTTCAAAATATATGACAAGATAAGGTTGCTAAATAGGTAATTTGAGTGCAACTAAAATCATGCATAGCAAGGATGAGAGAGATTGAACATGCACCAATTAGACAAGCTATTTAGAGTGGTTCCACACTTCAAAACTAGAAGTGTGTCAGTCCACTTGCCTAGAGAGGTCAACCTCTAGGACTTCAAACAATTGCACTCTTATATTCATTAATAAGACATACAATACATGACCAACAAAGGACTTACCTATCCAATACAAAGAGTCTTCAACCTTACCAAGGACTTACCCACTTTTCAAGAGTCTTCGGCCTTCTCCAAGGACTTACCCACTCTTGCACAAGTCTTCGGCCTTGTAGGAATTACCCACTCTTCTTGGATCTTCCGCCTTTGACTTCACCTTCACTCAGAGAAGCTTTCCACCAAGGACTTACCCACTTGAGCTTGAGTCTTTTGCCTTCTCCAAGGGCTTACCCACTCTAGATCTAAGTCTCCGGCCTTGATCTTCACCAAGGGACGCCTTCCATTGTTCTTCTTCACCTCTCTTGGACTAGAGAGAGAACCTTCATCTTCATGGTTGAAAGAAGAGATAGGAGGTGGTGGAAGTGAGAGCCTCACAAGATATACATATATGACTAGCTCTCTTACAGATTTTCTACTCACTCTAATGGATGTTGCAAGTGATTAAGATTAGAGAGAGAGAGAGGAGGCTGTAGGATCACTCAACTATAGAATAGGAACCTTCATAGTGAATGCTCAACCTTGGAATGAAGCCCAAGGGGTCCTATATATAGCTGGGGATGCCTCTTAGCCTTTGGGAACACTTGTGAACGAAAACTAACCATTTTATGGCTTGCAACGGATCTATTCTCACTTGTTGCAACTCCACAACGGCTAGAAACACTTTTCTACACTTTTCCGTACAGTGCATTCGGTCGAGTTTCTATATGTGAAACTCGACCGATCAAGTAGCAGGAAAACCGATGTTCAAAGGATCGGTCGAGTTTGTCCTGAGGAAACTCGACCGACCATTTCAACAGGAAATGGCCCACTACCCAATTGGTCGAGTTCTGTGAGTGCACAACTCGACCGATGCAATCTTCAGAAAATCAACCAAGGTGGATCGGTCGAGTTTCAGGGTGGGAAACTGGACCGACCAAGTGCCCGTAATTGATTTTCAAAGTTGCATTAGAAGTGCTCTAAAAATCGATCTAAGTGTTCCTGATATTTTTCTAAGCTTAATTACAAGTCATACAATCATTACAAGTGATTTATAACATGATTCTAATGGATTTACATCATATTACAAAAATGTGCACTTGTATGACTTTGACTTGTCTTTTCTCCAATTTGAGATGCGCAAGTTAGGGCATTTGGAGTGTGTCTATACCTAATCTGAAATTACTCAAGTAGAGACATTAGACACCAATATGTGGAATGGTTAGTCATCATCAAAACACGGGTTTAGTCAATTTAGACGTGAGTCGACATTGACCTAATTGACCTTGAGTCAACAGATATGTCTTAGAGGTCACTACCCTTAGTGGTTGTATCTTTTCATCCCTCTTAAAGACAATGGTCGTACGTATTAAATATATAAACAATGAACTCCCTACCTATTTTATCTTTCTTATATGAATGACTTTGATGTCATTATAGGAATTGATTGGCTTTATAACTATAATGCAAAAATTGACTTTAGTGAAAAGAAAATAAGAATAGAGAGACCAGGTCATGAACCCTTTACCATTACATGTAATAAGGATGCTACTATTAGCTTGTATGTGTCTTCTTTGAAATCAAAACAGATGGTAGCCAATCATTGTCTATCGTTCCTAGATGTAGTTATCGATCCGGATCCGAGGTTGGGCCATACAGGAAATAGAGGTAGTCATGGACTATGTCGATGTGTTCCCAGACAATGTGCCAGGCATACCTCTGGAGAGAAAAGTGGACTTCTTGATAGAGTAGGGCACCTTAGAAGATAGCTCCTACCGAGATGCTTGAGTTGAAAAAGCAACTATAGGAACTATTAGACAAAGGCTTCATTAGACATAGTACTTCCCTCCTCTTTTTCAAGAAAAGGACGGATCACTCTGCATCTGTATAGAGTATAGAGTGCTAAATCAGGCTACCATCAAGAACAAATACCCTCTACCCCACATAGATGACATGTTTGACCAGCTCAGAACTACTCAACTCTTCTTAAAAATTGACCTAAGATCCAGCTACCACCAGTTGCGAGTTAAGTGTGAGTATATTCCAAAACGACTTTTCGAACCCGCTATGGCCACTATGAGTTTTTAGTTATGCGATGTGGCTTATCCAATTCTCGAGGTGTGTTCATGAACCTCATGAATAGTGTGTTCCAGTCCTTAGTTGATACCTTTGTCATAGTGTTCATAGATGACATATTGATTTACCGTGATAACCTATAACAACACCTTGAAAACCCAGCTAAGGTCCTTGATATCCTGGGAAAGCAGAAATTCTATGGAAAATTCTAAAAGTGCGAGTTTTGGATAGACCGAGTTATGTTCATTGGGCACATTATCTATGGAGGAACCATTTCGGTGGACCCTACCAAGGTAGCGGTTGTTTGAGAATGTCCAACCCTGAAGAACACATCCGAGATTCACAACTTCTTGGGATTGGTCCGGTATTACCGACGATTCATCAAGGATTTCTCAAATACTATTTTATCCTTGACCAAGCTTACACAGAAGGACTAGATGTTTGTTTGGTTCAAATTGTGTGAAGCACAATTCCATGAGATGAAGGAAAAGCTTACCTCGACCCCCCTTCTTGACCATTCCTTTCAATAATGAAGGCTTTATCATCTTGACCAACACATAAAATATGGGCTTAGGATGCATGGTTGAATAGAACAAGCATGTGGCCGCCTTTGATTCTAGACAACTCAAGCCCAATGAGTTGAATTATGCAAACCACAATATGGAACTTGCAACTATTGTCTATGCCTTGAAGATTTAGTGACATTATCTATATGGAGCTGACATAGAAGGACATGAACTTGAGACAAAGGTGTTGGATGGAATATCTAAAAGATTTTGAATTCACAATATACTACCATCCCTGCAAGGACAATGTGGTTTTGGATGCCCTCAATAGAAAATGTCTTACTTGTGAAGTTGGTTTGGTTAGCCAATGGATGAAAATGGAAGACTTTGATATATGGGCTCCACAACATTGGGCAGATAGGATTTGTCTCGCCAACGTCCAGATCAAGCCTAACTTGTTGTCCGAGTTTGTAGAAACCTAGTTAGCCAGCCCAGAGTTAGAAAGGATGAAGGGTTTGATGGAAAATCCTCAAACAAACATCTTGATGGGTGTGGATGGTGGAATCTGATACAAGATTCGTATTTGGGTTCTTGAGAATTCACCCTTGAAGGATCGTATCTTTCAAGAGACCCATGGATCAAAGTATATTATACACCCTAACACCACTTAGATGTTTAAATTCATGTAGAAATACTTTTGGTGGTCAAGAATGAAGAGATACATAGCTTCATATATGTCTAGTTGTCTCACATGCCAAATGGTGAAGGTTGAGCACAACAACCTGGTGTGTTACTACAATCAATTGAAATTCCTAAATGGAAATGGGACCATATCACCATGGATTTTGCGGTGGGTCTTCCCAACACAAAGAAAGGTCATGATGCAATATGGGTTGTGGTCGATTGCCTAACCAAGTAAGCACACTTCCTTGCCCTATAAGTCACTACCAAGGTGTCAGACTTAGCTGAGATTTACATTAGAGAGATAGTTCTTTTACATGGTGTTCCGAGTTCAATTATATCTGATTGTGACCCCAAGTTCACCTCAAATTTATGGAAACAAGTTTAAGAAGAGCTCGGTATGAGGTTAAAATACAGTAAATCTTATCACCGCAAGATAGATAGATAGTAAAAAAGAATTATATAGACGTTAGAAGATTTGTTGAGATCATATGTGATGGATTTGGGTGGTGTATGGAAATCGGGGCAACAGATAAGGCAACAAAAACAAAAATTTGATGCATGATTCCCTTGGAAAGTAAGTGCATCAACAATAATGTATCAAGGAAGGAAAGGATGTAAGGTTATACATCGTTCGGGAGCAAGTCCACCAACGTTACCCTTGTAGTAGAATCATGCTTCTTCTTCTTCAGGAAGTAGCTCGCTCCTTCAGTAGAAACAACACTCAAACAGTCATATGCATCGACATCTTGATCTGGACACCACAAAAGAAGGTTGATGGATTTCTTCTGGCGGTAGAAGCCTCATGCCTCTAGAGAAGTCCACGCAGACCATTGAGAACTCCACATTTCTATACTAGAGCCAACAAGGAGGAGTTGTCCCCTTATGTTGGCATACTAGTTACAACCCTAAAATGTTATTATTGATTTCATTTCTTCATCATATGTTGATTCCTTTACTTTTCCCGAAGTTCCTTTTGATTAATTGTTGAAATCGCCACAAAGATCACAGTAATTTTCGAAGGTTTGTAGCTTGAAGATGATGATGTCATCTTATCACACACCTCAATAAATATCACGAGCAAATAGTTTCCAATCTTGATGACCAAACGGTCTCAAGACCGTTTGGTGATCAAACAGTCTCAAGACCGTTTGGTGATCAAACGGTCTCAAGACCGTTTGAGGGCAAACGATCTCAAGACCGTTTGAGGGCAACCGATCTCAAGACCGATTGAGGTCCAATGGTCTCAAGACCGTTTGGGGTCAATTGCTGATGTGGATAAATGAATATCCAATGGTTCAAATTGATCTAATTATAATGTTTTCAAGAATGGATGATCCATTGATTACAAACCCTAATCGGATTGATTGGTTGAGACCCTAAATTGATTGAGTCGATTTTTATGTTGAATGGATAAAACAGTCTCAAAACCGTTTGAGGTCAAGAGGAGTCATGAATGGATGGAGATCCAAGGGTTACAAGTTGATCTACTTTTAATGGCCTTAATGTTGGATGGTTCAATGAGTGGAAACTGTAAATCGATTGATTAAGAAACCCTAATTGATCCATTCGGTTTCAAGGTGGTTTGGACCAAACGGTCTTCAGACCATTTGGAGGACAAATGGTCTCAAACCGTTTGGAGGTCCAATCAGTTTCAAGGATGATTTATCCAATCGTTTTCAAATGTTGATATGCACTCCCACAATTGTTCTCAGTTGTTCTTTGCCTCACTGTCACACCCTTTTACAGGTAGGACTTGCTCAGACTCTCTATTGGTTACAACAATAAGAAAGGACAACAATTGTGAGAGCAACCAATTCTCAATTGTATGTGTTGGGAAGCCCCCAATAACCCTCTATTTATTATAGAGGCCAGGGTCAAGGTTCCCAGTCTGTGTGGGAGTAGAAGGGTCAGAAATCACGAATTTTCTAGAACCTCCGAACAGTGAACTGGTGGGTTCACACACCCAACCAGTCGGTTGGTGCATGAAATGGTCGATTCACTAAGTGAACTGGTCAATTCTTGTAGTTTCCTATTGTGAATCTCATTGGTATGCAATGCCTGATTAATGCTAAACATGACATCAACATCAATCTTTGATCCAATTTAATTAGAAACAAAATTAGGCAACCCAGACGGTGAACCGATCGTCTCGCATAGTGAAACGGTCATTTCACATTGTGGTCGTTTCATAAATATTGTTCTAGAAAAGTTCAGCCAATATTGATTCCAATTGACCTGACACTCCGGCTGACCAGTTCAATAGTGGAACCAGTCAGTTTAGAGTCCAGTCAGTCAATCTTGAACCTCAGTTGTTTAATTGAATACCTAAACACCTTTGGTGATCAATCTAAGCATCATTCATTAATAAACTCCTTTCATCCAAGTGTATCCTATGTGTGCAACCCTATAGGTAGAGAATTACGTTAGCAGTTAAAGTCCATAACCAATTATGTTGCCTAGTCACATATCATTTCTACCCATGCAATTTGGAAAGTTGGAGAACAAATTCAACCTACAATACTTGATCAGTGTTAGCATGATCATATAATTCCTTTGTCTCTGATATCCAGATTGAACTCAAGGCATGGAATTGTCATCCTCTCAACCTTCAATTCATGTTCCTTGAACTGGAGTAGGCTGTCATATATGCATGTGAGTTCACATATGACATATTGAATCACATGAGTATGGGCGTACATTACTCAATCTCTCTTATAAAGAGTCTTGGATAACAAAATTATGTAGGAGGGACAAATACCATCTACATCACTCACACTCAAATCTCCATGTGTCATAGCTACCCAATCATCACTATTACAACAATCCTTCTTTAGGGTTACATTGGATGATATCAAAGTATATTGAGAAACATGTGTGAATGCAGTGACTTCAAGTCTAAGAACCATAATCACCACTATCACTATGAGAGATGATTCTGACTACCATTCCATGGTCTCCATGTATCACTCTCATGGTGCGTCTGTCTGATATATTGTTCTCTAACATATACATGTGTGCTTGACTTGATATCACACATCATGACTAATGAGATTCTGACATCAGTCAAAACAAACTATAGTCTTATATATTAGTGTTGTCTTTTTTGCTTCCATACTAATATCTGATTAGGGACATGACAAGAATGTATGTACGCTTATAATACATACAATTTCATTGTTCAAGTCACGTAGTTAAAGACGTATGCACTGAGATCATTATTTAGATATCTACTATGTTTGTGTCATCATCTCATGTTGAGACAAACATAATAGATAGAATTACCTTTATTATTATCAAATTAGGTATTTAATGTCACATTGGAATCATCATATGATTGACTCTCTGGGAATACATACCAACATACTCCCATGTATACTTAGATCCAATCACCCACGAATTGTATTTCAAGTGATCCTAACATGTCCATCATATTTCTTCTGCACAAGTGTGTTGACATTGACACTACCTTGTTTGTGAGTGAAGGCATGGAGATCGTTTTTTATTACCAACATTTGCTTCAAGTCTGTATTATGCAAGTTTTACATTTCCTCCACGTACGACATTTTGTATGAGTTGGAAGTGTTGTATTATGATATTTGAGATTCCCAACTCCATTGATATTACAATATTTCTACTGTTTCATTAACGGTTGGAACCTCACACAATCTCATCCATATGAACTTCTTGATCCATACAATATCCTATGTTGTTCTCATAACATAGAGATACCCAACTTCTTCTGTAGATTTAACCAACTGCCATTAGCTCGGAACTCTTTCTAGCTTACAATTTTTTGTTTAAGATCAAACATAAATATAGATTACGATCATTAAATTTATTTGTCATTTCAAAACCTTGGATCAGTGTAACCCTTTACACCCAACTCTTCCTTATTATCATAACCAAAGAAATGATCCTTTTAGTTCTTCACAAGCAGCTAAGGACGTTCTTTATGTAATCCAGTGACTCTCACTGGCATCTAACATATACTCTCTCGTCATGTCCTATACATATGAGATTACTAGATAGGTATATATATATCCTCTCATCATTTCTGATACATATTAGATGATTGTATATCCTATCATCATGTCTAATACATACGATATAATGAGATAAGTACATAACATTGCATTCAAGATAGATCCAATTGTGAATGCATATGATAACTATCCATGTGTTCCTATTCTTCATAAGAACTGGGACATTAGAATCCTAAGAGACTAACTCAATGAATCATGGACAAGTTTTCTCTCATTGAGTTCTTGCATGTTGAACACTTTCAACATTTTGTCAATGTATGTGTTCTCACTTAGGTCAACAATCTTTCTAGATCCATTTCAATAGATCTTAATTCCTATCACATAGGATGCTTTGCCTAAACCCTTCATAGAGAAGGTACTTTCCTTGCCATGTGTTAACATTTTTAGGATAAGGATGTTATTCCCCATAATTATGCGGAATATAAATATGCTCCTACTAAATCATTTGTAATAACAAATTTCATCTTCATTTTGACTCTGGTCAAAACCTTTTATTGTCTTGTCAAATATAATATTCTATCTCTGAGATGCTTGCTTCAATCCAAAACTTGACCTTTGTAACTTAGAAACTTCATTTACAACATTGGATGTATAAAATCTGTAGGGTGTGTCATGTACACATCCTCATAATATTCCATTTAAGGAATGTGGTTTTAACATCCATATGTCAAATCTAATTTGTCATAATAAGATGCAACAACAAGCATGATCATGATGGATTTAACGATGGGAACTGGTGAAGACTTAATCATGTTAAACACCTTGATCTTGCTTGAAACTTTTTGCAACCAAAATACCTTTCAATGTTGGTCTTCTCTCAGTGACCCAAAATGCACCTTATGGGTTTTACCCCTTTAGGTGGATCCATCAAGGCATTACCTTGTTGGTTAACATGGAGTCCATCTTTTATCTCATGGCCCTCAAGCCATGCTTTAGATTCTAGTTTCTCAATAGCTTCTAGATAGGTAGTTGACTGATTATATATGATCAACACACCACCTTCTTGAAAATATAAGATTCATAATATTTCAAAGTTAAGATGTATTATACTAGATCTATTAGGTTTGTGCGTTACATAAGGAACTTGAGAATCCACAACATCTTGTGATTCTTTATGTTCCTACTTTACCTCTTTAGGTTCAATGTTTTCTTGTTTATCTTGAATATTTTGAGCTCTACTTTTACTCCCACTAATTCCTTTAGAACTATGTTCCTCTTCAGGAATACAACTATCCAGATTAACAAACAACTTTGTTTCTAGATTGGCATAAGAGTAGTATTTAAACAAAATAACATGTATCTGATTTTATGGAAAAAGTTTTCAAGAAACTATTTTCTTATATAAGCATGCATCCCTAATCACTATAAAAGACATATCAAGACACCTCCCATTCCATATATCATATGGCGTCTTTTGAACCAATTTTGACGGTACGTTGTTTAGTGTTATGCATGTGCCCGAAAGAAAATTGGAAGAGTATCTATATTTTATTGATAATCGCACCATGGCATAACAAGGTGTGATTCCTTCTTTCTGATACACTTTCACGATACACTATCTCTATGTTTCAGGTAGAGTTTATCATGATACATTATCATGATCTCCTAGAAGGTACTCAAACTCTTGGTTTATAATATTTCAACATTGATCATTGAAGTATCTTAATACTTTTACCAAGTCAGTTATGTACTACATTCACAATCTCCTTGAACACATCAAGAGATTCATACTTGTATTTCATTAAATACAAATTACCACCTGTATTGATAGAATCGATAAATATATAATGAGGTACTAGTAACTAACTTTAGCATTTGTTCCAAAGGTCTATATACATTAGTATGTATGAACCCTAATAGAACAATCATTCTCCCTCTACATATAGTGAAGATGCTTTTGTCATATTGCACAACAAATAAGACTTGCATGTCTCTATGGTTCAATAACCAAAAGAGTCTAGATAACCATCATCTGGATTCTAGAAATGCATTTCTCATTTATGCACTCTAGATGACAATGTTATAGGTATTCATTGTTTGAGTCATCAAGTCATTCAATATGTGGCATACACATTTGTCTCTACAACTATCAAGTATATTTTATAATACATAGGGAATTTCCATATGAGAAATCATATTTTAGAATGAAACATCAATTTATTCTTGTCCATACGTATCACCAATGGCAGACATAAAACAACAATTCAAAAATTATATGGATGACATATTCCAATTGTAGTGGAAGCAACCCTTTCTCTGTCCAGTTCTAGCTTACTTCTTATCGGGTATTAAAGTAGAGATATCTATCTCTTTCTTCTTCCGTTGTTCCTCTAAGTGAAAAAGACAAATTCCTTTTGCACTTACCCTTCTCGTTTTATTGAGTGTTGAAGACTTGGACTTTAGCTTACCCTCAGAACACTTCTTCGCCTTGCCTTTTCCCTTGGACTCACTTGTGTTGATCACCATAATGGATTTGTTCTTCTTCTTCATACTTTGGCATCAACATGTCAAGTAGTCTGACAATGGTTTGTAGATTCATATCCATGGTCAATTCTTGACCAAAAACAAATCCTAGTCTTTCTACATGCCCAATCATATTGAGCACATGGGCTCTACTAGATCTCCCTCTGTTATTTTGCACTCAAATACAACTTTTAAGGCATTATAATTTCTTGCTTTACATGATTCTTAAGATGTGTTACCATCTCAAGAATTCCATGTTTTCATGTTATCTTGCAACTCATAGTTCATACAAAATAGCATAAGGTACTCAATTTCTATGGCATTATTGGCATGCTTCAAGTAAGCATCCATTTCAGCCTTAGGTGAATATGGAGTGGGTTCTTCTAACTCTTCTCTTTCAAGGACATAGAGCTTTCTCTCATTTATGAGAACCCTTCACCAAATCCTAAACTAGATGTAAAAGTAAATCCCATTTTGTCCTTTCTCAAGGACTGATCACAACATGAACATGTTTGTGTTCGACATTAGATTCTACAAAGAGATATTACAACTTTTCAAAACACTTCATTTAATTAATTATGGCTCTCACTATTTTGTTCAAATTAACAACCCTCATGTATGAATTCAAAAGATTGCAACATACAGTTTCTATTGCACCAAGATCCAAAATAGTTCAGCTATTAGTCGGTCAACTCAAACATTCATAGTCAATTATTAAGGTAGGAAACTTTTCACAATTGCAACACATTCAATTTTTGGATAGATGATATGTGCAACTCCTTGCCATAGTCCTCTGCATGCCTCTGGTGCTTAATCTCATTAAGGTCACTCAGTTTAAGCCTGACTCGAAAGCCAACATGATAATAATGCACCCCACTTGACTGGTCTACATTATAATTACCATCACAATTCTAGGAGATAGACAATTCTTGAATTGCCCACGCTTAGTCAATCAAGATTTTCATATGTGCTACTTTTGGAAAGCATCTAAGACTTAATATCATATTGAGGGATTTTATATATAAATGCATATACGTTTCCAATCACTACATACTTAGTATGTATCATATACATGCTATAACCACAAGAGAGAACATGCAATAATTAAAATGCACAAGGTATGTTTATGGCCATATTGTTGTAATTCCTTGGAGCCACAAGGAATTACTACCACCTATTTCAACGATTTGTTGATGAATATCAGTACTCAAACCAATCCAGGTTGATCGGTTCAACTTTTGAACCGGTCAGCTTGTTTTTTGGTCATTTGATTGGTCTCCTGAAGTGGTAGTCTAGTTCTCAGGTCCAAGCAGAGTTTGGACACATCCAGCCTATCGATAGGGCCACCATTCGATAGGTTCATTCTTGTGTTATCTGGCCTTCTTGGTCCTCCGGTCGACGGGTTCGTCTCACGGGCCGGTCAGTTCCTCTGGCTCATATAGTTTTCTCTTGACAAAACATAATCAAGCCATACTATTTCTTATAAACATTGTATAATGGAAAACCTTGAGTTATATCGAAGGGTAAATAGGAAAAAGAGCATTAATTTACATTTGGAAAGGAGAGAGAGGCTCAATATGTAGATTGAGTAACAATAGGATTAAAGAACCACAGCCATGCACACACTGATCTAGGGTTATTGGCTATTACCATGCTTCACATCCACCATGAAAACTAACTTTTGGGGTGAGTAATTGCATATATATATATATGTATGTATATATATATATATATAAAGAGAGAGAGAGAGAGTCATACTAGAATACACTCAAGTAGTTTTTCATGATGCAATTTTTTTTCAAAATTCTAATCCATTGATCTTCTTAAACATCTTGTAAATAGCTCATATGAAAATTTTGAGCACATTTGGACATTTATAGATCATGTTATAAAGACCGCAAAAATTATGCATTTCAAATTAGTTTTGGGCGTCGATTTTGTTGCCCTTGGATGAATGACTTACACTCATCCAAATGGGCTCAAAATTTGTATGTTCCCTAGTTAAAGTATGACGGTGAAGATCAATGGTTTACATTTTTCAAAAAATAGTCTTCATATGTAAACACACTTGAGTGTATTCGTGGGATTTGTACACTCGAGTGTAATCTAGCATGACTCTCTCTCTCTCTATATATATATATATATATATATATATTTATATATATAGGCTAAAACAATTGTGTACCCGAGTACATGTAGCCTACATGTACCCACGTTCATTTATGGGGATTGTAAAATTTTATTGAATAATGCAACCTTATGGATGTATATTATACCCCTTAGATAATATGTGTAACAAAAATCATCACAATCT
Organism: Alisma plantago-aquatica; assembly: GCA_963693085.1. Taxonomy (NCBI): domain Eukaryota; kingdom Viridiplantae; phylum Streptophyta; class Magnoliopsida; order Alismatales; family Alismataceae; genus Alisma; species Alisma plantago-aquatica. Next base: position 620,672,730 of record OY856410.1, read on the forward strand.
GATATTCAGAGATCATACAATGAAAGAAAATGTTTATTTTCTAATCAATGGTAAGTTATAGTAATTGCATAAACCATTGAATGATGTATTTCTATATCTCATGATCTATATGAGATATGGATATGATTTTTTAAATACATGTAATCTATATAGAGTTGAATCAATCAATATGGTTGGATTTTATCAACATACTCCACATATGTTATTTTAATGACCGGTACACATAAGTTACGTGTACCGAAATTGAATCTGATATGTACATTTAACCATTTTAGTATTTGCATTTTATGTAATAAAATAAATCCGATCATATTGATTTAAATCCAAGATACACCGTAAATTGACCGGGCTCTGATACCACTATAGGGAAATCAGGGTGACAAATAAGGCAATTCAAACAAAAATTTAAAGCTTGATTCCTTTAGACAACAAGATCATGTCAACAACAATGTATCTAGGAAGGAAAGTTTGCAAGGTTATACCTGGTCCTAAAGTAAATCTAATTACATTACCCCTGTAGTATTTGTGGCAACACATCCCACTATCACACAGACAACGAGGTGTTACGCGAAAATGCACGGAAATCACCATAACCACAAATTACCAAAAACACGGTTAATTAAAACTGTTTGTAGAAAGCTGATAAACTATTACATTCTAGTCCATACCCTGCAAAAGAACAGGTTATATAAATATATACAAGCCTTGGTACATATCCACAGCTTAGAGCAACAACTGTCCTGTCATATCATGAGTTCAGTACCTATTTATACATACATAAGGGCTCACATCCGGCCAACCGCAGGATATAAAAAACATCAACGATCATACATCGTGAAACAACATCAAAACACTGCCAAGGACCTGAGAGTACAGGGATGACTCTAGACTCTACTAAAAAACTCCAAAACAACAACATATCCAACGCTTGCCTTCTACTGTTCTTCTAGCTGCTTGGCCGCAACTCCGCAACCACCACCACGTCTAGCTCGACCACCTAAAAAGGGTGTAAACCAGCGGGGTGAGACAATTGAACATTGTCCCAGCGGGAAACATAACTTCCCCACCGCAACTACAGAACCTCAGAAAGATAAAGCTATAATAGCAGATAACTGATATGAGATATAACAAGAGCAATTTATGTAAGGCAAAGCTATTTTTATCGACAAGCTTACCAGCTGTACAAAAGGCATATAACCAAGTATATCTTTATGGAACATGATTGACAAGGTAAGATATCAAAGTTCCACTACATATGAATAACATATAAGCAATCTGCAATATATAACAGAGTTGACTACACAAACAAGGCCTCAACCAATGTTTCGTGTTTGTCTTAAGCAGTAAATACTAAACGGCTGAATTACGTATTATTATTATTATTATGCCCTGAGAAAGTGATCCGTACCGCTCAAATCCAACCTTCGGTTATGAAACCCAAGTCGGTGCCATACAAGGTCAATGGAAGAGCCGGACTCCACGACCTCGCCCCTCGTGGTCAGTGCACGAGTACAACACAAGCAGGACCGCAGTCTCATGCTGAAGTGGTCTTAGCCACATGGTTAGGCTACCCTCTTCCTAGCCTGCCTAGGTACATGTCTCGGCGCTAGTGAGACTGAGCCACGGGCTTGTTCATCGTGCTCTGAGCCATGAACACTTTCATGCTCCTCATATCACATATCCTGAGCCATGGGCCTGTTCACCATGATCTTCACATATATGAGCTACGGGCCTGAATCCGCACCCTGGAGTCTACAACCGAAGTTGCACTCTTACCTCCCCTCAGTTTAGGCTAGGAGCAACCTCGCATATTCAACAATATGCGCTCCGGGTAATCTCGTAGGAGAACCCGTTTCACCATCACCAAATTCTTGACGATGATGGATCTATGGCCAGGGCAACTACATGATATATTCCATTGTGATTATTTAGTATCTTTTAGATGGATTGCAAGATTCAACCAAGTTATATAACATGCGAGATATAACAGAAAGTAAACAACATAAACTCAACATTATACTATTATTGTAATCACATCAACCTGATCCATCTCAAGGATCCAACATCACATGTTATCACTTGGCCTCTTGCCAACCATCCAGATCCATCTCAAGGATCATCACATACCATGGGATCTCAATCCCTCATCATGTATTACCACTGCCTCTCAAGGCTCACATCATCATCATGGGACAAACACATCATACATGCAATCTCATCAACCAGATTAATTATCAGAGTGATGTTACTCATCACATATTTCTCATAGCTTTTTTATGGCTAAGCACCACCTTCATGGTTAGTGTACTCAATAATCATAGTTTCAACATAAGGACTATGCTTACCATCATGAGATGATATTCAAGATGTTATACTTATCAATTATACATCAACTGGTGAACATGTGCAAAAGACACATTATTAAGCAACTATTTATGTACTTATCCTTATCTCATCATTATATGGATAATCAAGATGATTACTTAATGCATGTAGTCATGTAAGATATGAAGGACAAGCTTTACCATTATAATCACCATTATATGGGCAAGGAGTAACCATCGTTTAGAAGCAAGGACAAAAATATATATATAACAGTCGTCTTCTATGCATCATGAAACCCTCACTATATGTGCTACAGCCCTCACTAGAAGTACCAAGGATCCTCACTATATAGCTGTATTGGGCCACCTTCCTTCACCAAAGAACAACCCACCGCAGTCCGCAACGTTGCGTTGCCACTAAGGCAACCAAGCGCGCAGGACGCTGGGGTACAGGGGGATGAGTCGTGCGTCAAGGTGGGGAGTGTCGACCACTCTCCTATCGGGAAACACCCATCACAATTCAGTGTTATTGGCCGATACGAGGGACATGTGACACTCGTCACAAGGAGCTCAGTAACGCCCGACACAGGGCTGTCATCCAGGTCATCACAAGAAAATAACAACCAAGAGAGAGAGAGAACACATCCACAAAATGTGCAACATCTTGGTTAAGGCCTAACGACCACCACAAAGCAAAGGAAAGGGCATGGTTCTCATCACAAGAACAAGGGGTGTCGCCCGACACACCACACATCACCCAACACAAGAGCAAACGTGTCGCCCAACATGCTAAAACAAGAGGTATCGTCCAACAAGGTCATCTTACTCCCCAAACACAAGGTACTCAAAGTCCTAGAGGTTCAAGGAGATGGCTCACCTCAATCAACCAAGAAACAGGGGTCTTGCACACCACCTATCACCCATCGAGTAGCACAAACACCAACGCAAGCTCACCCTTCTAGTCCATGGTGAGAGGAGAGTGTTGCACAAGCAAATAGAACACAAGATCACCTTAATCGACTATGAAAGAGGGGTGTTGCTCATGATACTAGAAGCTTAAACTCACTCCTCTAGACCAAAGAGAGAAAGGAGTATTGCTCACCAAAAACTACCAAGAGGATCGGCCAAACAAGGGTATTAAGTTAAAAACTAACAACAACATATACGCAAGAAAGGAGGTAGTGTCGCTAGGGTTAGAAGTTATGCAACCCGCCTTAAGCTCCAAGCTCCAAAGAAGAAGAAGAGCTCCAAGCTTTAAGGGATGTCGACCACCACTTGCTCCTTCAAGGGGGGTGTGTTGTGCACTCAAGGTGGAGAAGGAAACTAAAGGATCAAAGGAACTCAAAGCAAGGGAAAGAACCACCTATATAGAAGGAAAGGGAGGAGAAAACAAGGTAGAGCATGGCAAGGTGTCGCCCACCGAGAAACACTTGTCCTAGAGCTCAAGCAACCTACTCTAGCAAGCCTTATACACTTGTCCAAGGTCATTTCCACACGCATGCATCAAGATCCAAGTGTCTACTAGTGGTGACATAAACGAGGTCAAAGATGGGTTAAACACCATGGACGACACAACACTTGCACCATGGGTGACACAACAAGGCTCCATGGGTGACACAACACTTGCACCATGGGCGACACAACAAGGCTCCATGGGCGACACACATCCATGTTGGCCGACACACTCACCTCTAGGTCGACACACACCTCTCTTGGGCGACACAAAGCTCAACCAAGCCCAAACAAGGCACCTCAAGGCCCAAACAAGCTCAACCAAGGCCCAAAGAACTCAAGAAAAAAGCCCAAGCCTTCCTCTCAACCTTAGAGGAAGCAAAGAGAGAGAGGAACACCTCACAAGGTGGCAAACTTGCCCACAAAACCCTAAACTTGGGTTATTTGCAAGTAGCCCCTCCAACTCTCAACAAAGCACAATCAAACCCTAATCACCACTAAAGGCGATTAGCAAGAACCAAAGCCCCAAGGTTAAGCAAAACAAATAGGGTAATCCCTAAACGAAGGTCAGGGTCCTTACAAGCTAACCCCCTTCAAGGGATTTTGTCCCTGAAATCTGAAGAGAAAAGTGAGGGATACTTCCTCTTCATCTCTTCCTCAAGCTCCCACGTGGCTTCCTCAACGCCACGACGCTGCCAAAGAACTTTCACAAGAATTAGATCCTTCCTCTTCAGCTTCTTAACCCTTCTGTCAAGGATCGCCACAGGACCTTCCTCGTAGGTCACATATTCATCAAGCTCAACCTCAACTGGCTATATCACTGTACCCGAATCCGGATGACTTTTCTTCAGCATACTGACATGAAACACTGGATGCAACCTGTACAACTTTGGAGGCAACTCTAACTCATAAGCCACCTTGCCAACTCGTGTTGTGACTGGGTAAGGCCCCATATACCTGGGTGCCAACTTACCCTTCTGACCAAACCTTAGCACACCTTTCCAAGGCGAGACTTTAAGATACACTTTGTCTCCTACCTAGAACTCCAAAGGTCATCGACGATTGTCTGCATATGACTTCTGCCTGTCCTGTGCAACTTTCAACTGTTGTTGTATAACCTTAATCTTTTCTGTTGTCTGCATTAGTAACTCAGGACCCAAAAGCTGATACTCACAAGACTCATACCAACACAAAGGAGATCTACACTTCCTTCCATACAAAGCCTCATAAGGAGCCATGTCAATACTCTACTGATAACTGTTGTTGTAGGCAACCTCTATCAAGATAAGATGTACATCCCAGTTGCCTAGAAACTGCAAAACACAAGCTCGAAGGAGATCTTTCAAAGTCTGAATAGTCCTTTCAGACTGTCCATCTGTCTGTGGGTGAAAAGTTGTACTGAACCTCAACTGCGTTCCCAAGGCTCTGTGCAACTGTTCCCAAAAAACGACTCATAAACTGAGGACCTCTGTCAGAAACTATCGTTACTGGCACGCCATGCAAACGTACTATATCAACCACATATACTCGAGGGAGTTTCTCAGTTCTATACGTCGTCTTTACAGGTAGGAAATGGGCAGACTTCGTCAATCTGTCCACTATCACCCAAATGGAATCATGATTTCTAGTTGTCCTGGTTAGACCAACTATGAAATCCATGGTTATATGATCCCATTTCCAATGTGGTATCGAAAATGCTTGCAACGTACTTGTCGGATTCTGATGTTCAACCTTCACTTGCTGACACACTGTACACCTAGCCACAAACTCAGCTACATGATTCTTCAAGCCGGGCCACCAATACAAGTCTTTCAGACTATGATACATCTTGGTGACACCTGGATGCATAACATACCTCGATGTGTGTGCTTCCTCGAGCACCAACTTCCTCATCTCATCAACATTAGGAACCACCATCCTATTACGATAGCAGACTAGTCCATCCTCGAACTCATAAAACCCATCATGCTTGTCACTGCCGAACTCTAATCTGATCAACTATACCGCATCATCTGTCTGCTAGGCATCTTTGATCTGCTGTCTCAATGTAGTCTTGACTTGCATCTATGCTAAGAGTCCAGCTAACAAGGAAACCCCCATCTACACGTTCATCTGTCGTAAAGAGACAAATATATCCCGCCTAGGGAATACCATGGAACTCAACCGTGCTTTCTTGGAAGAAAAAGAAGACTTTCAACTAAGCGCATCAGCTACCACATTCACCTTACCAAGATGATACTCGATAGTGCAATTGTAGTCATTCATCAACTTCATCCATCGTCGTTGTCGCATGTTCAACTCATGCTGTCAAAAGATGTACTTGAGATTCTTATGATCCGTAAAGATCTGACACACTTCCCCATAAAGATAGTGTCTCCAAATCTTTAACGCATGAACCACAGCCGCCAACTCCAAGTAATGAGTCAGATAGTTCTCCACATGTTTCTTGAGTTGTCGCGAGGAAAAAGAAACCACATGATCTTCCTGCATCAGCACACAACCTAAACCTTTCTTGGAAGCATCGCAAAAAACAACATAACCCTTTCCAGGCTCTGGTAGGATCAACACTGGAGCACTGGTCAGCTTCCCCTTCAGGCTCTGGAAAGCTTGCTGACATCATTCATCCCATACAAAAGGCACATCCTTTCTCGTCAACTTTGTCATCGACAATGCAATCGCACTGAAGTGCTTGATGAACCTTCGGTAGTATCCTACTAAACCCAGAAAACTGCAAACTTCTGTCGGCGTCTTTGGATGTTCCCAATCTGCAACGGATTCCACCTTCTTCGGATCTACCTTGACTCCTTCAGCAGATATCACGTGACCCAATAAAGTCACTTCTTCCAACCATAACTCACACTAGCTAAACTTGGCATACAACTGATGTTGGTGAAGAAAAGTCAACGCTCGACAAAGATGTTGCTCATGCTCTTACCTGTGCCGACTATAGATCAAGATGTCATCTATAAAGACTACAAAAAACTGATCTAAGAACGGACGGAACACTCTGTTCATCAGGTCCATGAAAGCAGTAGGTGCATTGGTTAACCCAAACGGCATAACCACAAACTCGAAGTCACCATACCTTGTCCTAAAAGCTGACTTTGGTATGTCATCCAACTTTATCCTCAACTGATGATATCTGGATCGTAGATCGATCTTCGAAAGCACTGTAGCACCACGCCACTGATCAAATAGATCATCTATCCTCAACAATGGGTACTTGTTCTTGATCGTGACCTTGTTCAATTGCCGGTAGTCTATACACAACCACATTGAACCGTCCTTCTTCAGGACAAACAACACGGGAGCACCCCAAGGCGACGTGCTCGTTCGGATGGAACCTTTGTCTAGCAACTCTTGTAACTACTTCTTCAATTTTTCCATCTCTACTGGAGCCATCCTATACGGTGTTTGCACAACTAGCTATGTTCCTGGAACCAGATTGATTTCAAAATCAATTTCTCGGGGTGGAGGAACACCTGGAAACTCCTCCGGAAACACGTCTGCAAACTCTCGGACAACTGGAACCTCCTTGAGACTAGGTACTTTCGCCTTGGTAACCACAATGATATCTACCACATGAGCTAAGAATGACTCACATACTTGCCATAGAAACTTCTCTACCATCATAGCTGATACCAGACACGTTAGAAGAATCTTCCTATCTCCTTGGAAGATCCACTTCTCTCCAGCATCATCAAACACCGCCTGCTTGGTACCGCAGTCCATAACAACCTTATACTTTTCTAAGGTATCCATCCCAAGGATAACATCAAACCCATGCATATCAAGTGGTATAAGATCCTCTTGAATGAGGTGTCCCGAGAAAGATAAGACACAAGATGGACACTCTTCTCGAAGCAACGAGGAACCATCAAGAGGGGTTTCTAACAACAAACTATCCTTCTTACGACTAACAGGTAAACGACAGTTCTCAAGCATACTATATGCGATAAAAGAGTGCATAACACCCAGGTAAACCAGAACAGATATAAAGCAAGAAGAAGACATATCAGAATGAAATAACTCCATCTGACCTGTCACTACTTGTGGGTTGACTATCGCCTCCGGCTGACTCATGGCATAGAATCGAGTCGTTGCTTGCTGTCCATGCCCTCTGCTTCCTTGAGCAGACGATCCAGCTTGAGACGCTTGACCGCATCCTCATCCTCTTCTACCACTGGGCTGTGGTCTCTCTGACCCCTGAAGGTTCTATCTCGACTACTGTGTCACTTCAACATCTCTACTCAGGCAGTTGAACCTCCAATGCCCGACCTGCCCACACAGATGGCATGCTCTATCGTCAACCCGTGGCCTAGATGGCCCTATCACTACCATATAAGCTGTACTATGCGCCTTAGACGACGAAGAAACATAACCTCTCCCCTTACTTGGAGACCACTGAGACGGTACACCATAACTTCTTATTGCTGACGGCGATGAAAACTTGGGCTTCTTCAGCCACCAAACCTCCGTCCCTGAAACTGAGTAGGTCTTTTGTGAGACATGGATTCTTTTTTCTCCCTTACTGACCTCTCAATCCTTCGAACAAATTCTACAAATGTATCAAACCGCTCTTAGTTTTCCAACGCAGACATAGGGGTTGTCAACTCAGCACTCAAACCCTTCTCGAAACGTCTGATCCGCTCCTCATCTGTTGCCGCCATGTGAGGACAAAAACTCAACATATCCATAAACTTGGCTTCATACTCGGTGATTTTCATCATTCCTTGTCGCAAACTCTCAAACTGACTGATCTTCTCATCTAGATACGTCTTCAGAAAGTATTTGATGACGAACTCGCACCGGAACACTTCCCAACAGATCACCTCACCAGGCCGCTTCTCTTCCTCGATGATCCACCAGTGACCAGCACTACCCTTCAGAAGGTAGATAGCGTGCTTTACTTAGTCTACTTCGGGGATGTCGAGGATCTGGAAAGCCTTCTCAAGACTTTTTAGCCACAGATCTGCATCCACTGGGTCAGCCGTTCCAGCATAATCCGAAGCTCCGACTCGGCGAAGCCGCTCGAAGGCCTTCCCAATACCCGATGTTTCACCATGAGGAACCTGTTCTCACGGAGGAGGCACTGGTAATCGCTCAACCATGACATTCATCGTAGCCATTATTTTTGCCATAAGATGTTGGTAGGAAGGATGTTCAAGAATGCCTGGGTTAGGTTAGGGGACCTCAGGCACCCGATCGTCATGTGCCTGACCTACAACTCCATCAACAGATGCAGCATCGCTGTCCTAAACAACGTGTTCTTCATGGTTTCCAGACATCTTGTCTTTTCTTCCGCTAGGGGCAGAAGATGATTGTGAGAAAATCTGGAAAACTCATAAGAACAAACGCAATCTAGTCCTAAATCCCTGTAGACTCAACGAACCTAAAGCTCTGATACCAAACTTTGTGGCAACACATCCCACTATCACACAGACAGCGAGGTGTTATGCGAAAACGTGTTGAAATCACCATAACCACTGATTACCAAAAACACAGGTTAATTAAAACCGTTTGCGGAAAGCTGATAAACTATTACATTCCAGTCCATACCCTGTAAGAGAACATGTTATATACATATATAGAAGCCTTGATACATATCCTTAACTTAAAGCAACAATTGTCCCGTCATATCATGAGTTCATCACATGTTTATACATACATAAGGGCTCACATCCGACCAACCGCAGGATATACAAAACATCAACGATCATACATCGTGAAACAACGTCAAAACACTGCCAAGGACCTGAGAGTACAAGGATGACTCTAGACTCTACTACAAAACTCCAAAACAGTAGCATATCCAACGCTTGCCTTCTACTGTTCTTCTAGATGCTCGGCCGCAACTCCGTGACCACCACCACGTCTAGCTCGACCACCTAAAAAGGGTGTAAACCAGCGGGGTGAGACAATTGAACATTGTCCCAGCGGGAAACATAACTTCCCCACCGCAACTACAAAACCTTAGAAAGATAAAGCTATAACACCAGATAACTGATAAGAGATATAACAAGAGAAATTTATGTAAGGCAAAGCTATTTTTATCGACAAGCTTACCAGCTGTGCAAAGGGCATATAACCAAGTATATCCTTATGGAACATGATTGACAAGGTAAGATATCGAAGTTCCACTACATATGAAGAACATATAAGCAATCTGCAATATATAACAGAGTTGACTACACAAACAAGGCCTCAACCAATTTTTCATGTTTGTCTTAAGAAGTAAATACTAAATGGCTGAATTACGTATTATTATTATTATACCTTGAGGAAGTGATCCGTACCGCTCAAATCCAACCTTCAGTTATGAACCCAAGCCGGTGCCATACAAGGTCAATGGAAGAGCCAGACTACATGACCTCGCCCCTCGTGGTCAGTGCACGAGTACAACACAAGCAGGACCGCAATCTCATGCTAAAGTGGTCTTAGCTAAAGGGTCAGTCTACCCTCTTCCTAGTCCACCTCGGTACAGGTCTCGGCGCTAGTGAGACTGAGCCACGGGCTTGTTCACCGTGCTCTGAGCCATGAACGCATTCATGCTCCTCGTATCACATATCCTGAGCCATGGGCCTGTTCACCATGATCTTCACATATATGGGATGCGGGCTTGAATCCACACCCTGGAGTCTACAACCGAAGTTGCACTCTTACCTCCTCAGTTTAGGCTAGGAGCAACCTCGCATATTCAACAATATGCGCTCTGGGTAATCCCGTAGGAGAACCCGTTTCACCATCACCAAATTCCTGACGATGATGGATCTTGGCCAGGGAAACTACATGATATATCCCACTGTGATTATTTAGTATCTTTTAGATGGATTGCAAGATTCAACCAAGTTATATAACATGCAAGATATAACAGAAAGTAAACAACATAAACTGAATATTATGCTATTACCGTAATCACATCAACATGATCCTTCTCAAGGATCCAACATCACATGTTATCACTTGGCCTCTTGCTAACCATCCAGATCCATATCAAGGATCATCACATACCATGGGATCTCAAACCCTCATCATGTATTGCCATAGCCTCTCAAGGCTCGCATCATCATCATGGGACAAACACTTCATACATGCAATCTCATCAACCAGAGTAATTATCATAGTGATGTTACTCATCACATATTTCTCATAGCTTTTTTATGGCTAAGCATCACCTGCATGGTTAGTGTACTCAATAATCATAGTTTCTACATAAGGACTATGCTTACCATCATGAGATGATATTCAAGATTCTATACTTATCAATTATACATCAACTGGTGATCATGTGCACAAGACACATTATTAAGCAACTATTTATGTACTTATCCTTATCTCATCATTATATAGATAATCAAGATGATTACGTAATGCATGTAGTCATGTCAGATATGAAGGACAAGCTTTACCATTATCAACACCATTATATGGGCAATGAGTAACCATCGTTTGGAAGTAAGGACAAAAATATATATATAACAATCGACTTCTATGCATCGTGAAACCCTCACTATATGTTCTATAGCCCTCACTAGAAATACTAATGATTCTCACTATATAGCTATATTGGGCCACCTGCCCTCACCAAAGAACAACCCACCGCAGCCCGCAACGCTGCGTTGCCACTAAGGCAACCAAGCGCGTGCGATGCAGCGTTATAGAGGGATGTGTCGCGCGTCAGGGGGGGGGGGGAGTGTCAGGCACTCTCCTATCAGGCAACGCCACGATTCAGTGTTATCGGATGATACCAGGGACATGTGATGCCCGTCACAAGGAGCTCAAAAATGCCCGACACTGGGCTTTCGTCCAGGTCATCACAAGAAAATAACAATCGAGAGAGAGAGAACACATCTAGAAAACATGCAACATCTTGGTCAAGGCCTAACGGCCGACACAAAGAAAAGGAAAGGGCATGGTACCCATCACTAGAACAAGGGGTGTCGCTCGACACACCACACATCACCCAACACAAGAGCAAATGTGTCGCCCAACATGCTAAAACAAGAGGTATCGTCCAACAAGGTCATCTTCCTCCCCAAACACAAGGTAGTCAAAACCCTAGAGGTTCAAGGATATGGCTCACCTCAATCAACCAAGAAAGAGGGGTCTTGCACACCACCTATCACCCATCGGGAAACACAAACACCAACCCAAGATCACCCTTCTAGTCCATGGTGAGAGGAGAGTGTTGCTCAAGCAAATAGAACACAAGCTCACCTCAATCAACTATGATAGAGGGGTGTTGCTCATGAGACTAGAAGCTTAAACTCACTCCTCTAGACCAAAGAGAGAAAGGAGTATTGCTCACCAAAAACTACCAAGAGGATCGGCCAAAAAACGGTACTAAGCAAGATGTAAAAACTAACAACAACATATAAGCAAGAAAGGAGGTAGTGTAGCTAGGGTTAGAAGTTATGCAACCCGCCATAAGATCCAAGCTCCAAAGAAGAAGAAGAGATCCAAGCTTCAAGGGATGTCGACCACCACTTGCTCCTTCAAGGGGGGGTGTGTCGTGCACTCAAGGTGGAGAAGGAAACTAAAGAATCAAAGGAACTCAAAGCAAGGGAAAGAACCACCTATATAAAAGGAAAGGGAGGAGAAAACAAGGTAGAGAATGGCAAGGTGTCGCCCACCTAGGGACACTTGTCCTAGAGCTCAAGCCACCTACTATAGAAAGCCTTATACACTTGTCCAAAGTCATTGCGACATGCATACATCAAGCTCCAAGTGTCCACTAGTGGTGACACAAACGAGGTCAAAGCTGGGTCAAACACCATGGGCGACACAACACTTGCACCATGGGCGACACAACACTTGCACCATGGGTGACACAACAAGGCTCCATGGGCTACACACATCCATGTTGGCCGACACACTCACCTCTAGGTCGACACACACCTCTCTTATGTGAGACAAAGCTCAACCAAGCCCAAACAAGGCACCTCAAGGCCCAAACAAGCTCAACCAAGGCCCAAAGAACTCAAGCAACAAGCCCAAGACTTCCTCTCAACCTTAGAAGGAGCAAAGAGAGAGAGGAACACCTCACAAGATGGAAAACTTGCCCACAAAACCCTAAACTTGGGTTATTTGCAAGTAGCCCCTCCAACTCTCAACAAAGCACAATCAAACCCTAATCACCACTAAAGGCGATTAGAAAGCACCAAAGATCCAAGGTCAAGCAAAACAAATAGGGTAAGCCCTAAAAGAAGGTCAGGGTCCTTACAGTATCATCATGCTTCTTATTCTTCAGGTAGAAACTCACTCCTTTAGTAGAGAAACTACACTTGAAGGGTTGTCTCCACTGGCCTCCTTGTCTGGCCACCATGGACGGTGGTTGAAGGAGTTCTTCGAGCAGTAGAAGCCTCCGACCTCTGGAGAAGTTCACACAGGCCATTAGAAACTCCATGTTGTTCTACTAGATCCAACGGGAAGGAGTTGTTCATTACTATCAGGGTACTAGTCACAAGCATGCTCTTCGAAAATTCTTCTCAGTTGTTCTCTCCCTCATTGTCCCTCCCTTTAATGCGTAGGACTTGTTGGAGCTCTCTATTAGTTACCACAACCAAAGAGGACAACATTTGTTAGAGCAACTAATTCTCAATTGTATGTGTTGGGAAGACCCTAGTACCCCTCTATTTATAGTAGAGGTCGGCGCTAGGGTTCCCAGTCTATGTGGGAGTAGAAGGGGTCAAAATCATGAATCTTCTGGTACCTGCAAATGGTGAACCATTCAGTTCACAAACCCAACCAGTCAGTTGGTGCATGAGACGGTCGATTCACTAAGTGAACTAGTTCGCTTGTGCAATTTCCTATTCGGAATTACATTGCTATTCAATTCCTGATTAATGTTAAACATGATTAACATCAATCCTTATTCCAATTGAATTGGCAACTAAACCGGGTGACCAACAGGGTAAATCGGTCATCTCATGTAGTGAAATGGTCATTTCACATTGTGAGATAATCATTTCATAATTCCAGTTTAGGCAAAGGTCAATCAATATTTATTCCAATTCACCTAATACTCCAACTAATCATTCAACACTTTAACCGGTCAGTTTAGACTCCAGTCAGTCAATTTTGAACCTCATTTGTTTAATTGAATACATAAACACCTTTAGTAATCAATGTAAACATCATTCATGAATAAACTCCTGTAATCCAAGTGTATCCTTTGTGTATGACCCTATAGGTCCAGAATTATGATTCCAGTGAACGTGCATAATCAATTATGACATCACAAGAAAAGAGTGGTGCCTAGTCATACGTCATTGTTACCCACATAATTTAGAAAGTTAGAGAACAAATTCAATCTACAATATGTGATCAGTGTTACTGTGATCATATATTTCCTTTGTCTCAGATATCCGTATTGAACTCATGGCATAGAATCATCATCTTTTCAACATTCAATCCATGTTCCTTGAATTAGAGCAGACTCTCTGAGATGCACGTGAGTTCACATATCACATGTTGAGTTACTGAGTGCAGCTGTACATTACTCAATCACACTTATCAAGAGGCTTGGATATAAAACTCCTATAGGAGGTACAAATTCCATCTACATAACTCACACTCAAATCCCCACGTGTCATAGCTACCCAGTCATCACTGTTATGGCAATCCTTATTCAGGTTACGTTGGATGATGTCAAAATATATCGAAGGACATGTGATGAATGTAGTGACTTCATGTTTAAGAACCACAATCACCCCTATTACTATGAGAGAGGATTCTACCATTTCATGGTCTTCATGTATCACTCTTATGGTGGGTCTATCCAATATATTGTTCTCTAACATATACATGTGTGCTTGACTTGATATGACATGTCATGACTAATGAGATTCTATCATCAGTTAGTACACACTCTAGTCTTATGTATTATTGTTGTCTATTTTGCTTCCACAATAATACCCGAGTAGGGACATAAGAAGAATGCATGTAATGTCAATATATGTATTATCTCATTGTTCGAGTCACGTACTTGAAGGCACACATCATTGAGTAATCACATTCTTTAGACATCTACTTTGTTTGTGCCATCATGTCATGTTGAGACAAATATAATATACAAAATTACCTTTTTTATTATCAAATCGGGCATTTAATGCCACATTACAATCATCATATGATTGTCTCTCTGGGCATACATACCAATAGGTGGATCATGGGAGAAATGCCTACCCTTAGTTGAGTTTGCTTATAGTAATAGTTACCAAGCCAGTATCAGGATGCCTCTATATGAATCTATATATGGGAGGCCATGTCGATCATCGCTTACTTGGGATGATGTCGGTGAGAGGACCTTGTTGAGGTCAAAGGAAATATATTTGTATGTTGACAAGGTCGCTTTCATCTAGGAAAGGCTACAGAAAGCCCAAGATCAACAAAAGTTGAATGCTAATGCAAAAGCGAAAAGACTCGCATTACACTATAGGTGATCATGTGTTTCTAAGATATAGCTAAGAATAGAGGAAAACTAAGTCTTTGATACTTGGGTCCATTTGAGATTTTAGAATAGATTGGCAAAGTCGCTTATTATATAGCTTTACCACCACAATATAACACGATGCATGATGTGTTCCATTTATCGAATCTTGAAGAACTATGTAAAGGATCCTAGCCATGTGTTGAACATTGAGCCTATTGAACTCTAAGGGAGGTTGACATGTACTAGGCCGCCTTTGAGGATAATAGACTCCAAGGTGAAAGAGCTCAAAAATAAAAATATAGAGATGGTAAAGGTTCTTTGGAAGGACCATGGTGAGGATGAAGCCACATGGGATCTAAAGATGAACATGGAAAAATCTCATTCTGGTCTGTTTGTATGATTAGTTGAATTTTGAGGATAAAATTCCTATAAGAGGGAAAGGATGTTATAACATAGACTTTCACATGCAATTACATATTTGAAATGCAAATATTTGTGTAATAAGGGTATATTAGAAACTTGGGGTGGTTTGTTTAAAAAGAAAAAATTTAACTTCCAAATCCTCCCTTGCAATGGTCTTTGTGGTTTGTACTATTTTCAATAATACACTAACAGACACGGGGAAAAGATATTGTGAAAATCAAAATAAATGAATTTATAAAGATAATGGGTAATTAATATGGAATTGTGTGGAATTATCTAGAAATGAAGTGTTGAAGGAAACAAATGGATTGGTTTCATTTCCACATAGTTTCTAATAAGAAAAGTATTCAAAATAAGAAAAATGGGAAAGTGGGAAAGAGAATAGAATTGGTTTGAAGCCTTAAATAATGTGACTTGGAGACTAGGAAAAACACCTTTAAGTTGATTATTTTGGTGTCCAATCTCTACCACATCTAGATAAGAGTAATTTAAGAGTTTTCTTTAAAATTAGGGATTAAAAGGATAAAACGAGAAGGAGATATGGATTTTCCTAGAATTCCTAAAGTGGATGAATTAATGAGTATTTACATTAAATGTCACAAATATTGTTCATATTAGATCTGTACTCATAACTTGGGATATTTTGCTTGGATTGACAACCATTGGTCCTAGATCCTATAATGAATGAGTTGTCGTCTACCTCCACCTATTTTGGGAGGTTGATACAGTGAAACTGAGAGCTCATTCCACAACCCTCTCACTCCCTGATCGACAAAGAATCCTAAAAATCATCTCATTGAATTCAAAGAGAGTTTCTAATCCACTCTATCCTGGGTTTGACACCCTTTGGCAATCTATAAAGGAATTCCCTAATCCTCTACCCCTTTGTCAGCCAACCCACAATGCAAATGTCTATATAATGGATGACAACCATCCATGTGAGACAACAATCTCCTCTGTGAGGCTTTGGGTGACTCGAATACTATTCCCATATCTTCAATTTTAAATGTAGTCCCTTCTTCCCCCTATCACCCATTCTCTATGTGACTAGGAGATTGTCTTCTTTGGTCTCCCTGTTGTGATTGTCCCTGAGAAATTTCCGACCACCACCAAGTTCAGTAAGTCACATGGGAGAGGCCTAAAAAGCTACCTAGTTCCTAGGGGTTCAGATTCTTAGAGTCAAGGTCTATGTTGACTCACACAAATAAGATATTCTTGAGAAATCATGGTTGAACACAACCCTAATCAAATGACTTCCTTACCCTCGATTCTTCTTCTTGTGGCAAGGGCCCTTTCTGTATTTTCACACTTATTTTTTGGCTATCTGAGTGAGATCCCACGCGGGAGTGGGTGTCGATGTGGCTTGAGCCATTGGCTCGACCCCGACCCCTTTTAGTGGGAGAAGGCCCAACCAGATGCTGAGGTGGTGGCCTAGGATTGGCCGATATCAAAATTGTAGTATTTGATAGGAAGGTCCAATGATAATAATTTATACATGATAGTTGATTAAAATAATGCAAGGTTTCCTATAAAAATAGTTTTAAGACCTAATTCTATCTCTAATTCTAGAAGTATCTAAAGTTACTA
Source organism: Alisma plantago-aquatica (assembly GCA_963693085.1). Classification (NCBI taxonomy): domain Eukaryota; kingdom Viridiplantae; phylum Streptophyta; class Magnoliopsida; order Alismatales; family Alismataceae; genus Alisma; species Alisma plantago-aquatica. Next base: position 620,689,950 of record OY856410.1, read on the forward strand.
ACTTTAATTATTAAAAGCATGAAAACTCTAATTTCTTGGCTATAGTGATCAAAATATGCTTAAATGACTTCAATGGATAAAGTTTAGTCTTTTTGGATAAAAATAAAGTATTTGACTTAACTAGAGACTATTGAGGCATATAACATCAAGATTATGGTTTGTAAGTAAAAAGGCATTAAAAGTAATGATTAGGGTTTGGAAAGCCAAAACCCTAATTTGACCCCAAAACTGTAACTTGGAACCCAAGTTAGTCTTAATGATAGATTTTGAATTAAATAGTAATACTTGGGTGTTATGCATTAATTTTAGAATGATTTCTTACTTAATCTCAAACTACACTTATTGCTTGGACTTTGAGTTACATCTTAGAAAGGTATGTGTTTAGGACTATGACTAATTGACTTAGACTTCTGGGATTTTTTGAAGTTTCCCGAGTGATTTCAATTATTCTATTGGTTGTTTATTTAATTCTTGCAATCTATAGTTCCAATAAGACTATCACTTATTATTATCATAACTTGCTCAATCCTAGATATATATCTGAATAAATGCATGCATGGAAAATATAAAAATGCCCTAGGGAGTGGGTTGGCCAATAAAATACTCCCATAGAGTGTTGTATGATGTGAAGATCACCCCTGGTGAGTGGGTGAGGATAGATATTACCCACAATGAGTGGGTAAAACATTATAATTCTCCCAGAGAGTGATAATGACTAAATGAATACCCCCAGAGAGTGGGTATAAATAGAGATTGATTAAGTGCAGGTTGAGAGTTATAGTCACCATGGAGTTATAATAGGACTAAATCATTTTTGGTTAAACTGTTGTTATACTGCAAAATGGATATTAGGAGAAGAAGCACCAATTGTAAGAAACTTTAAGTCAACATGAAGGATCTAGTTATATGGTTTTTATTTCCATTTTAAAACTAACCAAACTCTTTTCCATTAAATGAAATTTATAATTATTTTTTGTTAATTGCTAAACCTCAATCTTGTAATTATGATAATGGACCTTGCCCTCTTGGTCCACATTAATTGGAGATAACAAAGGGAGGGGGTCATCATAGATTGTGTAAGGTTAAAATGACCTCCTAAAACCTAAGGTGAATTTTGTAAAGAAGATACCAAGTCATCAGGTTTAATGAAGAATTCTTTTTATTATACCCAAGTTCTCCATAATCACTAGGGAAAGGCTATTACATATTGTCACTAATGTTGATGGAATATGTTTCGAAATAGGTATTGACGTGCTACAAAATGTTAGGGTTGAACCCTATAAGGAGACCACCATTAGGCCCTATAAGGGGATTTGTAACTATAATGTGATATAGTTGTTGTCAATTGTGTTGAGTTGGAAGTCAATTAGTGTGGTTTTTGTCTCTTGTATAGGAGTGACGTTGATTTTTTGTGACAATATCAAACATCAACTTTTATGTATTCTATAGTAGCATCACAAAGATTCAAGATTGCAATGATAAAATAGATCACTAAGTAAATAAGAAAGTTATTGGATTAAATATTTAGATAGTAATATGAGACATCATTAATTGTAAAAAAATGACATTTTGTTGTGCCAATAAATATTAGTGTCTAATTCTATATGATCCAGATCGGCATGCAAATGATTTTCATATTGTAAACCTAATACGTTTGAGAATTTGATTAAATCATTGATATAATTTCATGGTGCTAACCAAGAAATGGTTTCAAAACCATAATTTACAGGAGTGGATGAGTTCTCAGGAAGAGATGTACTAATAATACCATTTTCATGAAAATGTTTTTGCATGTTCTTTTCTGACATGAGAGTGAAGTAGTTTTTTTACCAAGAGCATTGTGGATCTCATGGTTGGTAGGTAGTTGGAAATTGTTTGTCTTTGATATCACCCCATTTTCATTTTTCTATTTATTCATGACATTCAAGATCTTAACTTTGGTTTGGAAAATGATTAATGATTTTTCTTTTGTCTATTTTGAGAGACTATAAAATGTTGCTTGATATGCCTTTTTTATGATATGAACTGATGATGTTAAAGTTTGATGTAGTAGGATTTGGATTGGCTAGATTATATTTAGATATTGGATGTTGTGGTGGAGAAGGTGGCTTATAGAAGCACCAATGTTTCTTGTTGGCATAAAATTGGATATGAAGTTGAATGTTTTGTATATTATGTTTATCTTCCACTGGTGGATTGTAGGTATTTTTTGGAATTTTTGAGTTTCTTATTGTCTACAAACATGACCTCTTTTGGTGGAGTAGTGATAGTAGCATCAAAAATAACAGATTTGTAGTTTACCTTGGGATCATACCAAAAGGTGGTATGATCATCAAGGAAAGTGAAAATGGATTTAACATCATAGGGTTCCACACATTACAATATTATTCCATAAAGTACTTCCCCAATCCAACGGTTTAATTTGCTGATTGGTAGGTTTCCTTAACAATAATGAAAATAAGATAGATTTTTGTAATGTAAAGAAATTACAGTATTAGGATGATGTGACAACCTATCTTTCTCTCTCCTACATTATACTCTATCTCTCTCATCAATTATCATATTAATAAAATTCATGCCAAGTTCATAGTTTGGAGGTTGTGTCCCCCCAATTTGACCACATCAATAACAAATTTCACTACATGAAACTTTAATTTGAGAATCAAACCAAGTGTCACATTTTTATCTATCATGCTTTTGTAATTGTAATTGAACCTTGTTAATGTGATCTTCTTGATCTTTAATCTACTTCACTATGTAGAGTTTTTAAAGAAACTTCCATTAGGGGGAAAATTACTTCGATCAGACCTTTGTAGGCCAAGTTATGGAATTTGAATTTTTTTATTTAATCGTTGCTTAAAAATTCTATTTCGAGCCTTCTTGTTTGGATACTTTAGGGGCCATGAAAGGGTGTCCATCCCATACTCCACCTCTATTAGCCTCAAACCCTGACACACCCCTTTTCTAGCCATTAGATCAAGAAACTGAGATTTGAAGGCCCTCGGGCGTCCTCTTCTTTGGTCCATACTATTGTAGCAGTGACTATAGTGGGTACTTTTGGGCCAAACAATAGGCATTGTATCATGACTATGTTGTACAATTAACTAATCCTTTCTATCGTTATTGTTCCCCCTTTTATTTCACTCTTTTTTCTCCATCATTCGTGAACCAATATGTTCCCGAAAGCACGCTCCAACTCCCACTTCTTCTTCCTTCACCTACCCCAACATCGCCACTATAGATCCATCTCTACCATCTGGGGTAGGACTATCCTTACCACCCCAAACATCTCTAAGGGCATATGCGTGTTCATTCTAGGATGGCGAGCTGAAGCTGACATGCCCCATGGTCTTATGTGGTGTGTGCCTTGGATGACCTCTATTTTGTTGGTATCCCATATAGCGGAGCTTCTGCTACTGGTCTTGGGGAGGGTTACATGTGGTTAGGGATAGGCAGCGGTGAAGACTAAATGGGAGTCACTAGAAAAAACCAATGAAGCAATAGGTATAATCAGGAGCTCTTAATGCACGTTCACGTGGGCCTCTTGATCCAGGATTGACAGACCAGCTGCTTCATCAAATGTATGTAGAAACACTATTCATTTCCCTTAAAGTTTGATACAAAATCATGAAAAAATGATATCTTTCACCTCCCTTAACTAAATATGCCAATATATATATGTATATATATACATATTTATACTTATATATATGTATATATACATATATATACATACATATATATATACATATATATATATATATAAATCAAATTGATCATCTTAAAATGATTTATAGCTTGGCCATAGTTTTGAACCCTAAACATCCTTCCTTTTTTGTGTTTGATACTAACACAATCTTTGCCTATGTTTGACTTCTTTTGATGGATGTTGATGATAAATTTGGGTCTTTGAAACTTGACCTACTTTATACACCTCATATCAGTGACTACTATACATATATGAGCTAATGAGGGCCCAAGTCACCATTTCTTGCACATTATTCCCCTTTTATACACATATATGACTAGTTCTTGGGACTTTAATGGAGAACATGTCCTAACTTTCTAATCTTTCTTTTTAATGATGTCTAATTCTCAATTAACCTTGATATTAGTAATATATGTCTCTCCTTTAATTTAAAGATTAGCCTTGAATATCATCTTTGCTTAGGATTGACTGATATGATACCTAATACATGAGTGTGGTATATGTATGGCATTGAATGATTGTACCTTAGTTATATGATGACCTTGATCTCTATTGTGTATCAAGCTCTCCTAGATCCACAAAATTAATAGCTCCATGATTCTTTGAGACACTAATGCTTAATGATTGACGCTTCTTATAATATAGTGGTGTTTGCCACTCTAAGTCCACTAGTGGTGACCTAGTGTGACGTATATGACTTTCTTGCTATGCTTGTGCTCTAGTCTCATTGTGAATCTTGTCATTAAGCTCTCCTCTCTATAATTTGAGTTTATTCTTTTATTATTGATTTCACTATTGTAGATGTCTGATGAATGCATATTCATCTTAGTTTCAGTCACAATTTTTGGCCCAATTTTGCACTCATATCTCTCATACAACCCTCAGATTTACTATTATATAATTTTCTTAGATTCATGTGTATATTTAGGGTTTTGATCAAATCCATTAGTCTCCATTGTAGGATTAAGTGTAAGGACCCTGACCTCTATTTAGGGCTAACCCTGTTTGCTTTGCTTAACCCTGGTGTTTTGGTGCCTGCTAATCACCTTTAGTGGTGATTAGGGTTTGGTTGTGCTTTGTTGAGGGTTGGAGGTGCTACTTGCAAATAACCCAAGTTTAGGGTTTGTGAGCAAGTTTACCACCTTGAGAGGTGTTCCCCTCTCTCTTTGCTTCCTCTAGGGTTGAGAGGAAGGCTTGGGCTTGTTGTTTGGGTTCTTTGGACCTTGGTTGAGTTTGTTTGGGCCTTGAGGTGCCTTGTTTGGGCTTGGTTGAGCCTTGTATCGGCCTAAGAGAGTTTGTGTCGGCCAAGTGGAGTGTGTGTCGCCCATGGTACCTTGATGTGTTGTCCATGGAGCAACATGTTGTGTCACCCATGATGCTTGCCTTAGTTGGACCTTGTGTGATGGACACTTGGTGCATGTCTTGACATGTGGATGAGGCTTGCTAGAGAGGTGGTTTGAGTTCTTGGACAAGTGTCTTAAGGCTGGCTAGGGTGGTGGCTTGAGCTCGTGGACAAGTGTCCCTTGGGTGGATGACATCTAGCATGGCTCCACCTTGTTTTCTCCTCCCTTTCTTTCTATATAGGTGGTTCCTTCCTTAGCTTGAGGTCCCTTTGGTTCCTCTCCCTCTGGTGCACGACACACTCCCTCTTTCCCTTGCTTGGTGGTCGACACACCCTTGGAGAAGCTAGTAGTGGCCGATACACCCTTGAAGGAGTAGCTTGGAGATCGACACACCCTTGGAGAAGCTAGTGGTGGCCGATGTCCCTTGGAGCTCTTCCTCCTCCTTGCTTGGTGGGGTGTGGAGCTTGGAGTTCTTCTTCTTCTTCCTTGGAGCTTGGAGCTTAAGGCGGGTTGCATAACTCTAACCCTAGATACTCTACTCTCTTTCATCTATGTTGATTCCATGATCTTGCTTATATGCACATGAGTAGTTAGTCCTTGCTTAGTGGCCATGTTGGCCGATCCATATGAGTTAGGATTTAGGGAGAAACACTCCTCTCTCCCCTTGGTCTAGAAGAGTGAGTTGGGTCCTAATGCCATGAGAAACACCCCTATTTCCTAGTTGATTGAGGTGAGCTTGTGACTTAGTGGCTTGAGCAAGACTCTCTTCTCACCTTGGGCTAGAAGGTGAGCTCGTGTTGTTGACTTTGTAGAGGTATATCTTGAGTGTTTGGTTCTTGTGGAGGTGCTGCCCGACAACCCCTCTTTTGGTCTAGCTTTCCCTTGCACGACCTGCTCACTTTGATCGGTTGAGAGTTCTGCCTTGTGTGGGGCGCGCGAGCCAACCCTTGGTTGCACGGCAGGATGCACGCTTGGAGCTGCTCGCCTGGCATGCTTTCTCACCCGACAGAGAGACTTGTCTAGTTGAGTGCGTAGAACCTTGCACGGATCACCTTGTCGCGCGGTGTGATGATGAGCGGGTGAGCACTACCCTGCACACCCGATAGCCTTGCTTGCTCGGCCGAGTTGCACGCCTAGTGCGTCACACCTTTGCCTGACACACCTGCTCGCCCGACACCCCTTTGCTCGCCCGACGCACCTGCTCGCCCGATACATGCCCTGCTCGCTCACATCTGCTCGCCCGATGAACCCCGCACACCCATCACACCCTACACGCTCAACAATGTGCTGCACGCCTGACTTGGCTGCACGCCATGGTTTGGGTGAGGATGAACCCTGCATGAGATGGTCCTTTAATTAGGGTTTTAGTATCTTTTGTGAGGGACCTTTGTGTCATGGAAGTGGCTCGTCTAGTATATGCCCTTGATATCGTTAGTAGCTCCTTACTCTCTTAATGGTAACAATATTGACAATGATGATGCTTGTGTTATATATCCCTTTTTAGCATGATGTTGAAGCACGGTAAGGTACATAAATAGTTGTGTAGTAATGCGTCTTGTGCACACGATCATTAGATGATGTATAATTGACAATTATAGCATTTTTGAACGACATCTCATGATAGTAGGCATAGTCCTTATATCGACAATAGGCTTAACCCTAATTGTCCTTTGGTGTCGAACCCTAAATGCAATGTTGTGAATGGTAAGTATCCCGATTATTTATATTGAGTATTGAATGATGCTAACCATGCAGGTAATGCATAGCCAAATGAAAGGCTATGAGGAATGGTTATATGATAATACTGTGATGACAGGTGTATCGTGAATAATGATCCCTAATGATGATGAAAGCCTTGAGAGGTTGTGGCACTATGTGATGATGGATTGAGATCCCATGATTATGTGATGATCCATGAGATTGATCTGGATGGTTGGCAAGAGGCCAAGTGATAATATGTGATGTTGGATCCTTGAGAAGGATCAAGTTGTTGTAGTTACAATAATAGCAATATTGAGTTATATTGTGTATTTCCTTCTATAGTTTGCATGTTATACAACTTGGTTGAATCTTGCAATCCATCTAAAAGATACTAATTAATCACAGTGAAATCTATCATGTAGTTTTCCCTGGCCATAGATCCATCATCAGTCAGGATAGGGTGATGGTGAAACAGGTTAACCTGGAGCGCATATTTTTTAATATGCGAGGTTTCTCCTAGCCTCAATTAGAGAGGGAAACGAGTACAGCTGCGGTTGCAGACTTAGATATGTGATGACCATGGTGAACATGGCACATGGCTCCGGATATGTGATATGATGAGCATGAATGCGTTCATGGCGCAGAGCATGATGCTTAGACCCGCGGCTCAGTTTTTCTAGCGCGGTGACCTGTAACGAGGCGGGCTAGGCAGAGGGTAGCCTGAGGAGCTGACCTTGTGGCTGAGACCACTTGAGCATGAGACTGCGGTCCTGCTTTGTTTCTCATGTACTGACCACGAGGGTGAGGTCGTGGATTCCGGCTCTTCCATTGACCTTGTATGGCACCAGTTATGGGCTTCACAGCCGATGGTTGGATTTGAACGGTACAGTTCACTTCCTCAGGGCATAATAATAATACGTAATCCAGTCGTTTAGTCTTATTTCTTAATACATACACGAAACATTGGTTGAGGCCTTGTTTGTGTAGTTACTTTTGTTATGTTATGCAGTTATTTATATATTCTTCTATGGCAAGTAGAATTTGGTTATACTGTCTTGATACTCATGTTTAGATTCATTACATCCGGTAAGATAAATAGCTTTAGTTCATAGATTGCTCTTGTTATATCTCTTATCAGCCAGTTGCTTATATATATATATATATATATATATATATATATATATATATATATATATATATACATATATATATATATATATCTGCTCATCTGAGGTTTAGTAGTTTTGGCGGGGAGTTATGCCTCCCCCTGGGACAATGTTAAATTGTCTCACTCCGCTGGTTTACACGCTTTTTTTAGGTAGCCGAGCTAGACGTGGTGGTGGTCGTGGAGTTGCGGCCGAGCAGCCTGACGAGCAGTAGAAGGCAAGCCATGGATGAGCTGCTATTTTGGATGTTTTGTGATGAAGTCTAGAGTCATCCCTATACTCTCAGGTCCTTGGTAGTGTTTTGTCATTGTTTCACGATGTACGATCGATGATGTTTTGTATATCCTGCTGTTGTCCAGATGAGGGCTTTTATGTATAAGAATAGGTGGTGAACTCAGGAGATGACGACTCAGTTGTTGCTTTAAGCTGTGAACTTGTAACAGGATTGTACATGCATGTATGTAACATGTTTTCATACAGGACATGGACTGGAATGTAATATGTTTCTTAGTTTATCAGTTTTCCACAATCGGTTTTAATTAACCCGTGTTTTTGATAATATGTGGTTATGGTGATTTCCGCACGTTTTTGCGTAACACCTTGTTATCTGTGTGATAATGGGATGTGTTGCCACAAGTTTTGGTATCAGAGCTTTAGGTTCGCTGAGTCTACATGGATCTAGGACTAGGTTGTGTTTGTTCTTATGTGTTTTCCAGATTTCCTCACGATCATCTTCTGCCCTCAGCAGAAGAAAGCCAAGATGTCAGGAAACCATGAAGAACACATTGTTGAAAACAGCGATGCTGCATCAGTTGATGGAGCTTTTGAGCAGGCACATGAAGATCGGGTGCCTAAGGTCCCCCAACCTGACCAAGCCATCCTTGAGCATCCTGCTTATCAACAGCTTTTGGGGCAGATGATGGCTTCGATGAATCTCATGGTTGAGCGATTGCCAATGCCTCCTCTGAGAGCACATGCTCCCCATGGTGAAACGTCGGGTATTGGGAAGACCTTCGTGCGGCTTCGCTGAGTCGGAGCTTCGGATTATGTTGGAACGGCGGATCCAGCGGATGCAGATCTGTGCTTGACAAGTCTTGAGAAGGCTTTCCGGATCCTTGACATCCCCGAAGCAGACAAAGTAAAGCACGCTATCTACCTTCTGAAAGGTAGTGCTGGTCACTGGTGGACCATCGAGGAAGAGAAGCGGTCTGGTGAAGTGATCTGTTAGGAAGTGTTCCGACGCGAGTTCATCAGTAGATACTTTCCCAAGACGTAACTAGAAGAGAAGATCAGTCAGTTTGAGAGCCTGCGACAAGGAGCGATGAGCATCACCGAGTACGAGGCCAAGTTCATGGACATGTTGAGGTTTTGTCCTCACATGGTGATGACAGATGAAGAACGGATCAGATGTTTCGAGAAGGGTTTGAGTGTGGAGTTGACGACACCAGTTTCTGAATTGGAAAACCAGGAGCAGTTTGCGATGTTTGTGGAATTTGTCTTGAGGATTGAACGATTTGTATGGGAGAAGAGAGAGTCTATGGCTAAGAAGAGACTTTCTCAGTTCCAGGGTCAGAAGTTTGGTGGCTTTAAGAAGCACATGTTTTCAGCACCGACAATGATGAGAAGTTTGGGTGGACCGTCGCAGTGGTCTCCTAGTAGGGGAAGATGTTATGTTTCTTCACCATCTAAGGCACAAAGTTCGGCTTCTGTGGCAGTGACAGGTCCATCTAGACCACGAGTTGATGGTAGGACATGCTATGCCTGCGGTCAGATAGGGCATGTCAGGTCGAGTTGTCCCTTCAGAGATGATGAAGTGACACAACAACCGAGGCAGAACCCTCAGGGATCAGATCGTCAGCAGCCTAGTGGTAGCAGAGGTTGAGGATGCGGCCAAGCGTCTCAGGCTGGATCGTATGCTCAAGGAAGCAGAGGTCATGGACAACAAGCAACGACTATATTCTATGCTATGAATCAACCGGAAGTGATAGTCAACCTGCGACTGGTGGCAGGTCAGATGGAGTTATTTCATTCTGATATGTTTTCTTCCTGCCTTATATCTGTTCTGGTTGACCCGGGCACTACGCACTCTTTTATCACTTGTAGTATGCTTGAGAACTGTCGTTTACCTGTTAATCGTAAGAAGGATAGCTTGTTGTTAGAAACCCCTCTTTCTGGTTCCTCGTGGCTCCGAGAAGAGTGTCTGTCTTGTATCTTGTCTTTCTCGGGGCACCACATTCAAATGGATCTCATACCTCTTGATATGTGTGGTTTTGATGTTATCCTTGGGATGGATACCTTAGAGAGGTACAAGGTCATTTTAGACTATAGTACCAAGCAGGCAGTGTTTGATGATGTTGGGGAGAAGTGGATCTTCCAAGGAGATAGGAAGATTCTTTCGACGTGTCTAGTATCAGCCATGGTGGCAGATAAGCTGTTACGACAAGGATGTGAGGCATTCTTATCTCATGTAGTGGATACCGTTGTGGCTACCAAGGCAAAAGGTCCTAATCTTGAGGAAGTGTCAGTTGCCTGGGAGTTTGCATATGTGTTTCCCGAGGAGTTTCTTGGTGTTCCCCCACCCTGAGAGATTTATTTCGAGATCAATCTGGTTCCAGGAACGCAGCCAGTAGCACATATACTGTACCGGATGGCTCCAGTAGAGATGGCAGAGTTAAAGAAGTAGTTGCAAGAGTTGTTAGACAAAGGTTTCATCCGACCGAGCACGTCGCCTTGGGGTGCTCCCGTGTTGTTTGTCAGGAAGAAGGATGGTTCGATGCGGTTGTGTATAGACTACCGGCAGTTGAACAAAGTCACTATCAAGAACAAGTACCCGTTGCCGAGGATAGATGACTTGTTTGATCAGTTGCATGGAGCTACAGTGTTTTCGAAGATCGATCTACGGTCCGGATATCATTAGTTGAGGATCAAGGAGGATGACATACCAAAGTCGGCCTTTCGAACAAGGTATGGTCATTTCGTGTCTGTGGTTATGCCATTCGGGCTAACCAATGCACCTGCTGCTTTCATGGATCTGATGAACAGAGTGTTCTGTCCGTTCTTAGATCAGTTTGTCGTAGTCTTTATGGATGACATCCTAATCTATAGTCGGAACAAGCTAGAACACGAGCAACATCTTCGACAAGCGTTGACTCTTTTTCGCCAACATCAGTTGTATGCAAAGTTCAGTAAACGTGAATTTTGGTTGGAGGAAGTTACCTTCTTAGGTCATGTGATATCCACCGAAGGAGTCAAAGTAGATCCGAAGAAGGTGGAATCCATTGCAGAATGGGAACAACCAAAGACGCTGACAGAAGTTTGCAGTTTTCTAGGTCTAGCAGGATACTATCGGAGGTTTATCAAGGATTTCAGCGTGATTGCTCTGTCGATGACGAAGTTGACCAGGAAGGATGTACCTTTTGTTTGGGACGATCGATGTTAGCAAGCTTTCCAGAGTTTGAAGTAGAAGCTGACCAGTGCTCCAGTGTTGATCTTGCCAGAGCCTGGGAAGGGCTATGTGATTTTTTGTGATGCTTCCAAGAAGGGCCTAGGATGCGTGCTGATGCAGGAGGATCATGTGGTTTCTTTTGCTTCATGACAGCTTAAGAAACATGAGGAGAACACATGATTTGGAGCTAGCAGCAGTGGTTCATGCCTTAAAGGTTTGGAGACACTATCTGTATGGGAAAGTGTGCCAGATCTTTACAGATCATAAGAACCTGAAGTACATCTTTTCGCAACATGAGTTGAACATGCGACATCGTCGATGGATGGAGTTGATTAATGATTACGACTGCACTATCGAGTATCATCCTGGTAAAGCAAATGTGGTAGTTGACGCGCTTAGTCGAAAGTCCTCTTTCTCTCCCAGGAAGGCACAGTTGAGTTCTCTGGTATGCCATAGGCAAGATATGTTTGTCTCTTTGCGATAGATGAACGTACAGATGGAGGTTTCCTCGTTAGCTGGACTCTTAGCACAGATGCAAGTCAAACCTACATTGAGACAGCAAATCAAGGATGCACGACAGACAGATGATGCAGTACAGTTGATCAGATCAGAGTTTGGCAGCGGAAAGTGTGATGGGTTTCATGAGTCCGAGGATGGACTAGTTTGCTATCGTGATAGGATGGTGGTTCCTGATGTGGATGAGCTGAGGAAGTTGGTTCTTGAGGAAGCAAACACATTGATGGATTCTATGCATCCAGGTGTCACCAAGATGTGCCATAGTCTGAAGGACTTGTACTGGTGTCCAGGTTTGAAGAAAGATGTAGTTGAGTTCGTGGCAAGATGTGCGGTATGTCAGCAAGTGAAGGCTGAGCAAAAGAAGCCGGCAGGTACGTTGCAACCTTTCCCGATACCGCAATGGAAATGGGATCATATCACCATGGATTTCGTAGTTGGTCTACCCAAGACAACTAGAAATCATGATTCCATTTGGGTGGTTGTGGACAGATTGACAAAGTCTGCCCATTTCATACCTGTGAAGATGACATATACAGTTGAGAAGCTTTCCAGAGTATATGTGGATGAGATAGTCTGTTTGCATGGTGTGCCAGCAATGATAATTTCTGACAGAGGTCCTCAGTTCACGAGTCGTTTCTGGGAGCAGTTGTACAAGGTGTTGGGTACGCAGTTGAGGTTCAGTACCGCCTTTCACCCGCAGACAGATGGACAGTCTGAAAGGACTATTCATATTCTAGAGGATCTCCTCTGAGCTTGTGTTTTGCAGTTCCTAGGTAGTTGGGATGTACATCTAAGTTTGATAGAGTTTGCCTACAATAACAGTTATCAGCAGAGCATTGACATGGCTCCTTATGAGGCTTTGTATGGAAGGAAGTGCAGATCTCCTTTTTGTTGGCATGAGACTGGTGAGTATCAGCTTTTGGGTCCTGAGCTAGTACAACAAACAACCAACAAGATCAAGGTGATACATCAACAGTTGAAAGTGGCACAAGACAGGCAGAAGTCTTTTGCAGACAATCGCCGATGACCTTTGGAGTTCCAGGTAGGGGACAAAGTATACCTTAAGGTCTCACCCTGGAAAGGTGTGCTAAGGTTTGGACAGAAGGGTAAGTTGGCACCCAGGTATATGGGGCCTTACCCAGTCATAGAACGCGTTGGTAAAGTAGCTTACGAGTTAGAGTTACCTCCAGTGTTACACAGGTTGCATCCAGTGTTTCATGTCAGTATGCTAAAGAAAAGTCATCCAGATTCAGGTACAGTGATACAACCAGTTGAGGTTGAGCTTGATGCAGAATTGACCTACGAGGAAGGTCCTGTGGTGATCCTTTACAGAAGGATCAAGAAGCTTAAGAGGAAGGACCTAGTTCTTGTGAAGGTTCTTTGGCAACGTTGTGGCATTGAGGAAGCCACGTGGAAGCTTGAGGAAGAGATGAGGAGGAAGTACTCCTCTCTTTTCTCTTCGGATTTCGGGGACAAAATCCCTTAAAGGGGGTTAGATTGTAAGGACCCTGACCTCCGTTTAGGGCGAACCTTGTTTTCTTTGCTTAACCCTGGTGTTTTGGTGCCTGCTAATCACCTTTAGTGGTGATTAGGGTTTGGTTGTGCTTTGTTGACGGTTGGAGGTGATACTTGCAAATAACCCAAGTTTAGGGTTTGTGAGCAAGTTTACCACCTTGAGAGGTGTTCCCCTCTCTCTTTGCTTCCTCTAGGGTTGAGAGGAAGTCTTGGGCTTGTTGTTTGGGTTCTTTGGACCTTGGTTGAGTTTGTTTGGGCCTTGAGGTGCCTTGTTTGGGCTTGGTTGAGCCTTGTATCGGCCTAAGAGAGTTTGTGTCAGCCAAGTGGAGTGTGTGTCACCCATGGTACCTTGGTGTGTCGCCCATGGAGCCACATGTTGTGTCGCCCATGATGCTTGCCTTAGTTGGACCTTGTGTGATGGACACTTGGTGCATGTCTTGACATGTGGATGAGGCTTTCTAGAGTGGTGGTTTGAGTTCTTGGACAAGTGTCTTAAGGCTAGCTAGGGTGGTGGCTTGAGCTCGTGGACAAGTGTCCCTTGGGTGGACGACACCTAGCATGGCTCCACCTTGTTTTCTCCTCCCTTTCTATCTATATTGGTGGTTCCTTCCTTAGCTTGAGGTCCCTTTGGTTCCTCTCCCTCTTGTGCATGACACACTCCCTCTTTCCCTTGCTTGGTGGTCGACACACCCTTGGAGAAGCTAGTGGTGGCCGATACACCCTTGAAGAAGTAGCTTGGAGATCGACACACCCTTGGCGAAGCTGGTGGTGGCCAATATCCCTTACAGATCTTCCTCCTCCTTGCTTGGTGGGGCGTGGAGCTTGGAGTTCTTCTTCTTCTTCCTTGGAGCTTGGCCTTATGGCGGGTTGCATAACTCTAACCCTAGCTACTCTACTCTCTTTCATCTATGTTGATTCCATGATCTTGCTTATATGCACATGAGTAGTTAGTCCTTGCTTAGTGGCCATGTTGGCCGATCCATATGAGTTAGGGTTTAGGGAGAAACACTCCTCTCTCCCCTTGGTCTAGAAGAGTGATTTGGGTCCTAATGCCATGAGCAACACCCCTCTTTCCTAGACGATTGAGGTGAGCTTGTGACTTAGTGGCTTGAGCAAGACTCTCTTCTCACCTTGGGCTAGAAGGTGAGCTCGTGTTGTTGTCTTTGTAGATGTATATCTTGAGTGTTTGGTTCTTGTGGAGGTGCTTCCCGACAACCCCCCTTTTGGTCTAGCTTTCCCTTGTACGGCCTGCTCACTTTGATCGGTTGAGAGTTCTACCTTATGTGGGGCGCGCGAGCCAACCCTTGGTTGCACGACAGGTTGCACGCTTGGAGCTACTCGCCCGATAGAGAGACTTGTCTAGTTGAGTGTGTAGAACCTTGCACGGATCACCTTGTCGCACGGTGTGATGATGAGCGGGTTAGCACTTCCCTGCACGCCCGATAGCCTTGCTCACTCGGCCGAGTTGCACGCCTAGCGTGTCACACCTTTGCCCGACACACCTGCTCGCCCGGCACCCCTTTGCTCGCCCGACACACCTGCTCGCCTGATACATGCCATGCTCGCTCACATCTGCTCGCCCGATGAACCCCGCACGCCCGATACACCCTGCACGCTCAACAGTGTGTTGCACGCCTGACTTGGCTGCACTCCATGGTTTGGGTGAGGATGAACCCTTCCCGAGATGGTCCTTTAGTGAGGGTTTTAGTATCTTTTGTGAGGGACCTTTGTGTCATGGAAGTGGCTCGTCTAGTAGATGCCCTTGATATCGTTAGTAACTCCTTGCTCACTTAATGGTAACGATAGTGACAATGATGATGCTTGTGTTATATATCCCTTTTTAGCATGATGTTGAAGCATGGTAAGGTACATAAATAGTTGTGTAGTAATGTGTCTTGTGCACACGATCATCAGATGATGTATAATTGACAATTATAACATTTTTGAACGACATCTCATGATAGTAGGCATAGTCCTTATATCGACAATAGGCTTAACCCTAATTGTCCTTTGGTGTCAAACCCTAAATGCAATATTGTGAATGGTAAGTCTCCCGATTATTTATATTGAGTATTGAATGATGATAACCATGCAGGTAATGCATAGCCAAATGAAAGGCTATGAGGAATGGTTATATGAGAATACTATGATGACAGGTGTATTGTGAATAATGATCCCTAATGATGATGAAAGCCTTGAGAGGTTGTGGCACTATGTGATGAGGGATTGAGATCCCATGATTATGTGATGATCCGTGAGATGGATCTGGATGGTTGGCAAGAGGGCAAGTGATAATATGTGATGTTGGATCCTTGAGAAGGATTAGGTTGATGTAGTTCCAATAATAGCATAATGTTGAGTTATGTTGTGTATTTCCTTCTATAGTTTGCATGTTATACAACTTGGTTGGATCTTGCAATCCATCTAAAAGATACTAATTAATCACAGTGAAATCTATCATGTAGTTTTCCCTGGACATAGATCCATCATCAGTCAGGATAGGGTGTTGGTGAAATGGGTTCTCCTATAGATTAACCCGGAGCGCATATTTTTGAATATGCGAGGTTTCTCCTAGCCTCAAATAGAGAGGGAAATGAGTGCAGCTGCGGTTGCAGACTCGGATATGTGATGAGCATGGTGAACATGGCCCATGGCTCCAGATATGTGATATGATGAGCATGAATGTGTTCATTGCTTAGAGCACGATGTTTAGGCCCGTGGCTTGGTTTTTCTAGCGTCGTGACCTGTACCGAGGCGGGCTAGGTAGAGGGTAGCCTGAGGAGCTGACCCTGTGGCTGAGACCACTTGAGCATGAGACTGCGGTCCTGCTTTGTTTCTTGTGTACTGGCGACGAGGGGTGAGGTCGTGGATTCCGGCTCTTCCATTGACCTTGTATGGCACCGGTTATGGGATTCGCAGCCGATGGTTGGATCTGAACGGTACGGTTCACTTCCTTAGGGCATAATAATAATACGTAATCCAGCCGTTTAGTCTTATTGCTTAATACAAACACGAAACATTGGTTGAGGCCTTGTTTGTGTAGTTACTTTTGTTATGTTATGCAGTTATTTATATATTCTTCTATGGAAAGTAGAATTTGGTTATCCTGTCTTGATACTCATGTTTTACTTGATTACATCCGGTAAGCTAGATAGCTTTAGTTCATAGATTGCTCTTGCTATATCTTTTATCAGCTAGTTTCTTATATATCTATATCTGCTCATCTGAGGTTTAGTAGTTTTGGCGGGGAGTTATGCCTCCCGCTGGGACAATGTTCAATTGTCTCACTCTGTTGGTTTACACCATTTTTTTTAGGTAGCCAAGCTAGACGTGGTGGTGGTCGTGGGGTTGCGGCCGAGCAGCCTAACGAGTAGTAGAAGGCAAGCCATGGATGAGATGCTGTTTTGGATGTTTTGTGATAGAGTCTAGAGTCATCCCCGTACTCTCAGGTCCTTGGTAGTGTTTTGACGTTGTTTCACGATGTACGATCGATGATGTTTTGTATATCCTGCTATTGGCCAGATGAGGTCCTTTACGTATAAGAACAGGTGGTGAACTCAGGAGATGACGACTCAATTGTTGCTTTAAGCTGTGAACTTGTAACAAGATTGTACATGCATGTATGTAACATGTTTTCTTGCAGGACATGGACTGGAATGTAATATGTTTCTTAGTTTATCAGTTTTCCGCAATCGGTTTTAATTAACCCATGTTTTTGATAAGTTGTGGTTATGGTGATTTTCGCACGTTTTCGCATAACACCTCGTTATCTGTGTGATAATGGGATGTGTTGCCACATTAAGCATCACACTATGTGCATCAATTGAGGAGACAGTAGTCCCTCTAGTCGATGTCCAGTTCCTTCATCACATGGATAACATTTTTGACGCCCAGTTCCTTCATCAAAAAGCATCCTCATCAGTCAGAGGATTCATAGACAAAAAGACCCATTGGCACATAGCAACAGCCCCCCCCCCCCGTGGGGGTGTGTTTTCTCCTTGAGGGTAGAGACCACAACACCCAGAACGATTGCGACTGTGATGACCAAGAGAGTGTATCGACCGCTACATGACCAAAACAGGTCACGGCTGAGATGGAGTCCTCAACCGAGACAACACTGCATCCGTGATAAAAGGTATGGTCATGACCATGTAACAAAGGATGTCATGACCATGACCAAGATGTCATTGCGACCACGACAAAAGGGTTGGACACAACTGTAATGCAAAAGGGTGTCGTGACTGCGAATGAGACAACGTTGCGATATGAACATTGCCCCGACCGAGACAGTGTTGTGATCCGAACATCGATGTGACCGACACAACATTACAAACAAAATATTGTTGCGACTGGGATGGATGTCATGACCATAGCAAGGGTCACGATTGTGACAAAAAGGAAGACTGTGGAAAGCGTCATGACTGCAATGGATGATTTAGTGCTCTCCAGATCTACACCTATAAATAGATGACACCCTCCTTCATTTAGAGGGATTTCTTCCACTTCACAATGCCGAGAGGCTACTGCTCTAAGCCCAACCTAGGAAGATGATCAACCACTACCAAATAATGCCTCTTTAGTGTCCTTGCTACTCCACCATCTCCGTTCCATCAAGATCTATCTCCTAGCCATGAAAGTAGTGGCATTTCATATCTATATCACCCTCCTCCATCAACCATCTATCACGCCATCTCACGTGAGCAAGATCATTAGAAGAGAACAATAAAGAAAAAAGAAAATCATCCTCATCCACCTTTGTTTTCTTCCCCTCCGCATCTAAATTTTCCCTGCTCTTGTGTAGAAGATTGTTTCTCCACCGAGCCACGACCATCTTCTCCACCATAACCATGGTGGAATCTTCACTCTCTCTTGTTCTTATGATATACCCTTTATAGATGTGATGGCTGAGATACCATCCTGGATGAAGTACTTAAAATCACTCCTCACTAGGAAGTATATAATTGAGGAATATGATACAGTCAAATTAGCAACAACTACTTCTGATATTATTTAGAGAAAAATGCCCAAGAAGCAAAAAGACCCATGATCCTTTGGGATTTTGTGCCATATTGGCGACTCCATGTGTAAGAAGGGAGTATCTAACCTTGGTTCTAGCATCTCCATCATGCCACTTAGCCTTTGTAAGAGGCTAGGCTTTGTAGAACTTTTCCCAACAGGCATGACCATATAGCTTGCAGACAATTCTATGACTCTTCCCTTGGGAATTATTGAGGAAGCACCAGTCAAGGTAGGAAAAGACTCTTACGTCCCATGTGACTTTGTCATCATGGACACAAAAGAAAACTCCAGATACTCTCTTATCTTTGGCCATCAGTTCCTCACCACTGCGAGAGCATTGAATGATGTTGAAGCTGGTGAGTTTTTGAAAGTATGTGAATACCAAGAATGCAAGAAGAAGTCTATTTTATTGATTGCATAGTGAAAATATCACTCCTCCTGCAAGAGAATCATGAATCAGATGATCTTTTAGAAGTTTCTCTAACAAACCCAACTGTTAATGACTCCATTGAAGAACAAGTTATAGAATTGTGTTCTCCACCTCAACGCTACAGAAGAAGATCCTGAAGCTAAATTTTAGGAACTCAAGGTTGTACACGTAATTGAAGAGTTTTGTGAGAAACCAGAGGCCCCCAAAATGAAGACCCTACCTGAGGGACTGATGTATGTGTTTTTGGATGATCTTAAGGTTTTCCATGTTATCATAAATTTTGACCTAACATCCGAACAAGATGATAAACTCTTGACAGAATGAAGGGAAAGATGAAAGGCCCTTGGATACAAAATGAGTGACCTCACCAGGGTCAATCAAGCACTTTGAATGCACAGAATCCCCATGGTGGAAGACCACATGCCGACTGTCGAACATCAATGAAAGCTGGATCCAAATAGGAAAGAGATAGTCTACCTTGAAGTCATGAGATTACTCACTATGGGAATCATCTATCCTATATCTAACTCTCCATGGGTAAGTCATGTGCATGTTGTCCCGAGGAAAGGTGATACTACTGTGATATGGAATGAAAATAACGAACTCATTTCCTCTCAAATGATCACTAGCGGGAGGATGTGTATCAATTATAGGAAATTAAACAAGCCCACACGTAAGGATCATTTCCTGATGCCTTTCCTAGACCAAGTCTTAGAGAGATTGGCTCACCAAGAATATTTCTACTATCTTTATGGTTACTCTAGACTCTATCACATTCCCATACATCCAAACAACCAAGAGAAGACAACATTCAGTTGCCTCTTTGGAACATATGCCTTTAGAAGGATGCCTTTTGGGCTTTGTAATGCGTCTGCCACTTTCCAGCGTTGCATGGCAGCCATATTCACTGGACTCATTGAAACTATTATGGAAGTTTTCATGGATGATTTCGCCATTTATGGGGATTCATATGATCATTCCTGAAGCATCTCTCCCAGGTCCTCAAACGATGTGAAGAAACACATTTAGTGTTAACTGGTAGAAATGCCATTTCATGGTAAAGTAAGGCATTGTACTTGGCCATAGGGTCAGCAATCGAGGCATTGAAGTAGACAAGGCAAAAATTGAAGTGATCTCTAAACTTGGTCTCCCAACTAATGTAAGAGAGGTCCACAAATTTCTTGGTCATGCATGCTTTTATAGAAAGTTTATAAAGGATTTCTTTAAGATAACCAAACCTATGACAAACTTATTACTAAAGGATGTTTATTTTAACTTTGATGAAGAATGCATCAAGAGTTTCAAAAATATTAAGCATGCCTGATGTGCACAAATCATATCGTATTTTGGATCATGTTTGGTTGCATATCCATGTTGTTTTGACTCAATTATCACTCTCATTCATGCTAGATTCTATATTTTTAGCTATTCTTACTTGTCTCGTGGTTGGGATTGTAGGTACTACATTTTTCAATGAAATGATGAGGAATATATCATATTATCACTTATTGGACCACTCCTCAATTATATACATGTTTTGGTGTTCAAAACTACACAAATACCACTTTTTACGACATGTAAAACTGACCTACACACCGTAAGTTATGAGAAGAATACATAGCTACATAGAACATCCATTGACATGATGTGTCTTAATTAAGACTCCTCATGTCTTAAAAAGAAATGACATGTCTTACTAAAGACACCCAGTGTCTCAGTCCAGAAATTGAATGCAGAACTCTAGAGTTGCAGCAAAATGACGTGTTTTATTAAACACACACTATGTCTTATTAAAGACATGTTGTGTCTTATTAAAGACACGCCGTGTAACCTCCCAGAACTTGGTACAAACTTCAGTTATTGCATAAGACACACCGTGTCTTATAAAAGACACATTGTGTGACCTGCAAATTTCACTCAAACATGAATTTAACTATCTCACACTTATATATATGATCCCAAGCCATCATGGGATAGTTACCATGGACTATTTGGGACTTTTTGGAGGGCAACTCGATTGGAGGGAGTGCATGAGAATTTGTAAGAGACCAAGGGAGATAGGAGGTGGTTAATCGAGAGAGAAACCTCTTCTTCTACCTTCTTCTTCACTATTTGCAGCAACGATCTTCTTCTTCCTCTTCTATCCGCTTGGGAGTGAAGAAATCAGGAGAAAGGGTAGTAAGCAAGGATGGAGCTTGACTTCTAGTCAGAGTTATTCATTGTTCTAATACTTCTCATGGACATACTAGTTATTTCTACTACTTCTCACAGACATACTAGTTCTTTCTACTCTTTTGCTATTTCCTTTGATGTTTTCTACAGCTTGTACCTTCTTTCTCTAGCCATGGATGAGTAGAATCCAAATCCTGGACATGGGAGAGTAACTCCCATGTCATAGCTTATTTGAACATATGAATTTTGTACTAAATGTTAGTTTCTTGCATGTTCCAAGAGTTGTTTCATATCTGAAATGTTTGTTTGTGTGATTGGCCATCATACTTACATAATTTATGCTCTCTTTCATAATCTAAGAAGATGTGTTTGTGAGTATGGAGTTGAGGAGCAAGGTTTGTGATTCAAAATGAAATACATACACGAGAGTGATGTATAGAGTTAAAATCGTCATCACTTCACTAGGAGGTGAGTGATGACTACAAACCTCCTTTGCAAGTTAATTAACGTGTTTAAATTCGTA
Source organism: Alisma plantago-aquatica (assembly GCA_963693085.1). NCBI lineage: Eukaryota > Viridiplantae > Streptophyta > Magnoliopsida > Alismatales > Alismataceae > Alisma > Alisma plantago-aquatica. Next base: position 620,711,489 of record OY856410.1, read on the forward strand.
TTTTAATTTAAGATATGATGTGATAGTGAAATCCCAAGTCTAGGATCCTCCTACATCTAAATCTTAACCTTTCTTAAGTGATAATTTACTATTTTGTTTTAAATCTATAATTTAGTTGTTCTAATCCAATCATATTGTGTACAATGATTTAGATTATTGAAAAATCATAACTCTTACTCCTAGCTAACCAACGCTCCTTGTGTTCGACCTCGACTGCAACTACTCTTGTATACTTGCGGGAAATAGTTAGTTGAGTAAAAGATCATTCTTATGATTGAAACTCATTAGTGTAACAAACCAACAATGCCCTTAGATCAACTCCTATCATTCAGGCTCCATATTGGGAGCATCCATTTGAAATTATGTGTGATGCTAGTGATTATGTAGTCGACACTGTTCTGGACCAATATATAGAAAAGAAACATTATGTCATCTACTATGCATCTAAGACCCTTGACGAAGCTCAAATGAACTATGCAACTACCGAGAAGGAACTTTTAGCATTTGTGTATGCTTTTGACAAGTTTAGATCCTACCTCATTGGTTCGAAGGTCATTGTCTACACAGATCATGCTACAATTCATTACCTGCTAGCAAAGAAAGATGCAAAACCCAAGCTAATCAGATGGATTTTCCTCTTGTAAGAATTTGATCTTGAGATAAAAAAAGGCACGAAGAATGTTGTGGAAGATCACTTGAGACAAATACAAACCCTAGACATTGTAATGATCCCCATCAATGACACTCTTCCTGACAACCAGATCATGAAAGCTTCATAAGTTACCCCTTAGTACACAGACTACGTGAACTACCTTGCAGCCAGTTTCCTCCACCCTAAATTCACCGACATTACATTGAAGAAATTCATGCATGACGTGAGGCAATATCACTGGGATGAGTCGTACCTCTTCAAGCTTTGTGTTCATGTTCTCTACAGATGTTGTATTGCTGAGGAAGAAGCTCAACTTGTTCTAGAATAGTGCCACTCAGGCCCTATTGGAGGCCATATGAGTTCCAAGAAACATCTTTGAAGGTTCTGCAATGTGGCTTATTTTGGCCAACCATGTCCAAGGATGCCTACAACTTTGTCTTGTCTTGTGAAAAATTCCAAAGGGAGAGTACCATTAGAAAAATAGATGAGATGCCCCTTAAGCTCTAGTAGGAAGTTGAGATTTTCATCGTATGGGGAGTGGACTACATGGGTCCATTTGCTCCATCTTATGGATTTTGCTACATTATAGTTTTAGTGGATTATGTTTCTAAATGGGTTGAGGACATACCAATTGTCACTAGCTATTCAAAACCAGTCATAAAAATGTTTAGGGATATCATTTTCCCTATTTCATAGGTCCACCCACTGTCATATCCGACAGAGGTTCTCACTTTCTGGAAATAATTTTGAAGCCCTACTGATAATATATAGATGAGGCTCACAATGTAGCTTCCCCCTACCATTCCCAAAGGAGTGGACAAGTAGAGGTGTCAAACCGTCAACCTAAAGCCATCTTGGAAAAGAAAGTGGGTCACAGCCTAAAAGATTGACCATTAAAAATCACTGACACCCTATGGGCCTACAAGAGTGCTTTCAAAACTCCTCTCGAAACGACACCCTTTAGATTAATCTATGGAAAATCATGTCACTTGCTTGTATAAGTTGAACATAAAGCATGGTGGGAAATCAAGCAACTAAATTTTGATATGAAGAAAGTGGGTCAGGCCAGGATTCTGCAATTTCAGGAGCTGGAAGAACTTTGGATGATAGCCTATGAGAATGCACAAATCTACAAAGAAAGTACAAAAATATGACATGATAGTCATTTGAAAAGAAAATACATACAAGTGGGAGACCAAGTTTTACTATTTTGATTAAGATTGAGATTGTTCCCAGGGAAACTCCATTCTCATTGGTCTGGACCATACACAGTCAAAAGTATCTACCCACATGGTACCTTGGTTTCATGGAGTGAAAAGTTAGGCGAGTTTGTGACAAATGTATAATGCTTTAAGAGATATTTCATCACAACTGTCATGAGCATTTAAGCATCACTAAATATTTCCAAACCAGTATATCTACAAGAAAATTAAAAGAAGCATGTTGAGCAAATGACATAAAACAAAGGCGCTTGTCGGGAGGCAACCCGATCCTTACCTTAGCTTTTACTTTCAATTTTGAATTAGAAAATTTTGCACCCAGTACTTAACACATTGTAATATCAATTATTAAGTTATGATAATTTTCTTTTTCTTAGGATTTTAGATGGAGGAAATGTTGATGAAGGAACGCAACAACATCTGGTGGTCCAACCGACACAGTTTTATCTCTCCGTCTTGGATTTAGAGTTTTCTCCAGACAAGCAAATTTCTAAGTTCGTGATGGAGGGTGGGTGGTATGTACTCTACTTAAACCCAAACCTATCTATTTCAGACTTAAGATTCCATCATTGCAACTTTTAAAGAAATTTTGATTTAATTTTAAAAAAAATATATTTTTTCAAAGTTGTTTTGTATAGAATCTTGATGTAGTTTTGATATTTTTATTTCAATCAAATCCATTACCTAGTTGGCTAGTTTCTTTTTCCATTTAATTTTACATCAGTATACCCTCCTTATTCAAATCAAAACCTCAAGAGGGACAATTTTTTAAACTAGACAATGGTTAGAAATCACCATGTGAAGCTTATGAATCCTAACATCATGATTCTACAATAAAAATGGCAAGTACCTATTGAACTAGGAGGGATCAAACACATCGTGCTTCCTAATTGACTAGTGGAACAATAGCATGTAATCTCCACTGGATCCCCATCAAGTCATTATTTGAGCATAGTATGATAAAGAGAACAACCCGGTGCACTGAATTGTAAGTCAAGTTGCATTATGATCTGAACTCTCTTCTACACTTCTTATAACATATTCATACCACTCCATCCATAAAAAAGAGAAACAAAAAACAATAAAAATAGAGCAAAACCCTAAGTTCGGGTGGCACACTGTGACGATAGTTCTCAGAAAACAAGATCTACGAATGCGGAAGCGATTAACTAGCAGCGGAATTATGGAAATTCACTAAAATTTAAAACTTTTTGTAAAGATATCTATGAACGATAAGACTCTTTCATAAGGAAACATGATAAGTTGTTTACAGACTGATCCATCATTACGTCTCTGTAATATCACCCCTCGAGTATTACAAACATCAACTACCTTGTTAACTATACAAGGCAAGGTACACAAATCTCGAGGCATTAAGCCAAAAATCTCAGATCTATCTTTAAACATCTACTGACTCCTAGGACCTGAGAGAACAGAGACGACACATAGGAAAATCTATCTACAAGACTTGACAGACAATGTCTCCACCTGAGGATCAGTGTTGTCCCTGATGTTGCTGCTGCTGCTGTTGCTCATCCACTGATGGGTTCCTTCGTCCTTAATGTCTACCTAAAAAGTCGAATCCCACGGGGGTGAGACAATTGAATAATTTCCCAACGAGAGTTATAACTCCTCGCCAGAAGCATTGTTATTGCAATTAAATGAAATAACATTAAGTAGTAGCACTATTAACATTCAACAACAGGTTTAACATTGAGTAATCTAAGTGAAGAAACCTTCTTTAAACCAATCATTTCAATTATAACTTAATTGAATGACAAGATATATATCAATAAGGAATATGAAGAACATGTATACTAGTTATTCAACTAGAACACTTGTAAATAATGTAGCATCAATCTTTGTTTCTCGTAGTTCAACCTAAGCAGTTATGCTACACGGTTGATTACATTTTTCAAACATATTTATGCCCTGAGGAGATGATTTACACCTCTCATACTCCAACCAACCATTACGAAATCGCATTCGGTACCATACATAGGTCATCAGAAGAGCAAGATTCCTATGACCTCATCTTCCTCAGTCAGTATGAGGAACAACATGCAGGACATATTGTGTCTCTGCTGTAATAGCTTTCCAGGGTATTCTAGCAATTTCTCTATTAGAGTTATAGTGGTGTGATGTACTCTCTTCGCCATTGAGGGATTTCTTGTTTATCTCTCATCGATGCGACATTAACAACATCATCAGGAGATTAGTGATACATCATCCCAACATAAACATATAATGAAGGATTGAGAGATTAAATGTACATCTACATCAATTCTTACATTAGGACGTAAGGATATTCACGTCCTTACCCCCACATACTCAAAAGTATGCTCTCCAGGGGTTCCCTTAGGAAACCTGTATCACCATCATTTAACATCTGACAATGATGGATCTATGGTCATGACTCTACATGATATCATTATACTTTATTAATTAAGTGCATTGACACATTCTTTTAGCATCAAGCATGTTTTCAAATATAAACCAATAAGACAATTGCTATAAAGAAGAAGTCCTAATTATATCAAGTTCATTTCACATCCAGTTATCATTGGGATATCAATCCCTAACCATCTCATCATTATGATTGAGGAATATGGGTATTCAGCCCTTAGATCATCAAAACACTTACTATTAAGTAACATATTGATGACTTGATGGCAATATAGATATTTCTCATGGCTCATATAGCCTATTTGTCTCATATGTTACCTCTTAGTAGGCAACATAGCATGTCATTACTTTCAAAACTCATAAAGTGCTTTTAATGAATATGACATCATAACCTTACCTGGCTATGGTCACTTCTGTATAAAAACATGCATGATTAGAACAATTCATAACATGCACATTTTGTCTCTATAAGAACAGTACAAATTATTTTCTAATTCAATCATAGAGTTTCATGCTTAAAAGCATAACCCAGAATTACGGTTTTTTGTTCACATCATCACCTTACCCTAGATTAGGGTTGACTATTCACATCACATCACATTATCCTAGATTAGGGCTTACTATTCACATTACATCACATTGCCCTAGATTAGGGTTTACTATTCACATTACATCACATTACCTTAGATTAGGGTTTACTATTCACATTACATCACATTACCCTAGACTAGGGTTTACTATTCACATTACATTACATTACCCTAGATTAGGGTATACTATCACATTACATCACATTACCCTAGATTAGGGTTTACTATTCACATTACATCACATTACCCTAGATTAGGGTTTACTATTCACATTACATCACATTACCCTAGATTAGGGTTTACTATTCACATTACATCACATTACCCTAGATTAGGGTTTACTATTCACACCAGCAATTCGAAACCAGTCATCAAAATGTTTAGGGATATCATTTTGCCTATTTCATAGTTCCACGCACTGTGATATCCAACAGAGGTTCTCACTTTATGGAAATAATTTTGAAGCTCTACTGAGAAAATATAGATGAGGCTCACAATGTAGCTTCCCCCTACCATTCCCAAATGAGTGGACAAGTATAGGTGTCAAACCATCGACCTAAATCCATCTTGGAAAAGAAAGTGGGTCACAACCTAAAAGATTGGCCATTAAAAATCACTGACACCCTATGGGCCTACAATTGTGCTTTCAAAAATCCTCTCGAAACGACACCCTTTAGATTAATCTATGGAAAATCATGTCACTTGCTTGTATAACTTGAACATAAAGCATGGTGGGAAATCAAGCACCTAAATTTTGATATGAAGAAAGTGGGTCAGGCCAGGATTCTCCAATTGTAGGAGCTGGAAATACTTTAGATGATAGCCTACTAGAATGCACAAATCTACAAAGAAAGTACAAAACTATGACATGATAGTCATTTGACAAGAAAATACATACAAGTGGGAGACCAAGTTTTACTATTTAGATCATGATTGAGATTTTTCCCAGGGAAACTCTGTTCTCATTGGTCTGGACCATACACTGTCAAAAGTATCTACCCACATGGTACCTTGGTTTTATGGAGTGAAAAGTCAGACGAGTTTGTGAAAAATGTATAATGCTTGAAGAGATATTTCATCACAACTGGCATGAGCATTGAAGCATCACTAAATATTTCCAAACCAGTATATCTATAAGAAAATTAAAAGAAGCATGTTGATCAAATGACATAAAACAAAGGCGCTTGTCGGGAGGCAACCCAATCTTTACCTTAGCTTTTACTTTCAATTTTGAATTAGAAAATTTTGCACCCAGTAGTTAACACATTGTAATAAGAATTCTTAAGTTATGATAATTTTCTTTTTCTTGGGATTTCAGATGGAGGAAATGTTGATGAAAGGAACGCAACAACATCTGGTGATCCAACCGACACAGTTTTTCCTCTCCGTCTTGGATTTAGAGTTTTCTTGAGACGAGAAAATTTCTAAGTTCATGATGGAGGGTGGGTGGTATGTACTCTACTTAAACCCAAACCTATCTATTTCAGACTTAAGATTCCATCATTGCAACTTTTAAAGAAAATTTGATTTAATTTTTCAAAAAAATTATTTTTTCAAAGCCGTTTTGTATAGAATCTTCATGTAGTTTGATATTTTTATTTCAATCAAATCCATTACCTAGTTGGCTAGTTTCTTTTTCCATGCAATTTTACATCATTATACCCTCCTTATTCAAAGCAAAACCTCAAGAGGGTCAATTTTTTAAACTAGACAATGGTTAGAAATCACCATGTGAAGCTTATGAATCCTAACATCATGATTCTACAATAAAAATGGCAAGTACTTGTTGAACTAGGAGGGATCAAACACATCGTGCTTCCTAATTGACTAGTGGAACAATAGCATGGAATCTCCACTGTATCCCCATCAAGTCATTATTTGAGCATAGTATGATAAAGAGAACAACCCGGTGCACTGAATTGTAAGTCAAGTTGCATTATGATCTGAAATCTCTTCAACACTTCTTATAACATCTTCATACCCCTCCATCCATAAAAAAAGAGAAACAAAAAACAATAAACATAGAGCCAAACCCTACGTTCGGGTGGCACACTGTGACGATAGTTCTCAGAAAACAAGATCAACGAATGCGGAAGCGATTAACTAGCAACGGAATTATGGAAATTCACTAAAATTTAAAACTTTTCGTAAAGAGATTTATGAACGATAAGACTCTTTCATAAGGAAACATGATAAGTTGTTTACAGACTGATCCATCATTACATCTCTGTAATATCACCCCTCGAGTATTACAAACATCAACTACCTTGTTATCTATACAAGGCAAGGTACAAAAATCTCGATGCATTAAGCCAAAAATCTCTGATCTATCTATAATCATCTACTGACTCCTAGGACCTGAGAGAACAGAGACGACACATAGGACAATCTATCTGCAAGACTTGACAGATAGTGTCTCCACCTGAGGATCACTGTTGTCCCTGATGTTGCTGTTGTTGTTGCTCATCCACTGATTGGTTCCTTCGTCCTTAACATCTACCTAAAAAGTCGAATCCCACGGGGGTGAGATAATTGAATAATTTTCCCAGCGAGAGTTATAACTCCTCGACAGAAGCATTGTGATTGTAATTAAATGAAATAACATTAAGCAGTAGAACTATAAACATTCAACAGCAGGTTTAACATTGAGTAATCTAAGTGAAGCAACCTTCTTTTAAGCAATCATTTCAATTATAACTTAATTGAATGACAAGATATATATCAATAGCAAATATGAAGAACATGTATACTATTTATTCAACTAGAACACTTGTAAATAATGTAGCATCAATCATTGTTTCTCGTAGTTCAACCTAAGCAGTTATGCTACACGGTTGATTACATTTTTCAAACATATTTATGCCCTGAGGAGATGATTTACACCTCTCATACTCCAACCAAACATTACGAAATCGCAATTGGTACCATACATAGGTAATCAGAAGATCTAGATTCCTATGACCTCATCTTCCTCAGTCAGTATGAGGAACAACATGCAGGACATCTTTTGTCTCTGCTATAATAGCTTTCCAGGGTATTCTGGCAACTTCGCTATTAGAGTTAAAGTGGCATGATGTACTCTCTTCGCCATCGAGGGATTTTTTGTTTATCTCTCATCGATGCGACATTAACAACATCATCAGGAGATTAGTGATACATCATCCTAACATAAACATATAATGAAGGATTGAGAGATTAAATGTACATCTACATTAATTCTTACATTAGGACGTAAGGATATTCACGTCCTTACCCCCACATACTCAAAAGTATGCTCTCCAAGGGTTCCCTTAGGAAACCTATTTCACCATCATTTAACTTCTAACAATGATGGATCTATGGTCATGACTCGACATGATATCATTATACTTGATTAATTAAGTACATTGAGGCATTCTTTTAGCATCAGGCATGTTTTCAAATATAAACCAATAAGACAATTGCTATAAAGAAGAAGTCCTAATTGTATCAAGTTCATTTCACATCCAGTTATCATTGGGATATCAATCCCTAACCATCTCATCATTATGATTCAGGAATATGGGTATTCAAACCCTTAGATCATCAAAACACTTACTATTAAGTAACATATTGATGACTTGATGGCAATATAGATATTTCTCATGGCTCATATAGCCTATTAGTCTCATATGTTACCTCTTACTAGGCAACATAGCATGTCATTACTTTCAAAACTCATAAAGTGCTTTTAATGAATATGACATCATAACCCTTACCTGGCTATGATCACTTTTGTATAAAAACCTGCATGATTAGCACAATTGACAATAAGCACATTTTGTCTATATAAGCACAGTACAAATTAATTCCTAATTCAATCATAGAGTTTCATGCTTAAAAGCATAACCCAGAATTAGGGTTTTTTTTCACATCATCACCTTACCCTAGATTAGGGTTTACTATTCACATTACATCACATTACCCTAGATTAGGGTTTATTATTCACATTACATCACATTACCCTAGATTAGGCTTTACTATTCACATTACATGACATTACCCTAGATTAGGGTTTACTATTCACATTACATCACATTACCCTAGATTAGGGTATACTATCACATTACATCACATTACCCTAGATTAGGGTTTACTATTCACATTTCATCACATTACCCTAGATTAGGGTATACTATTCACATTACATCACATTACCCTAGATTAGGGTTTACTATTCACATTACCCTAGATTAGGGTTTATTATTCACACCAGCAATTCGAAACCAGTCATCAAAATGTTTAGGGATATCATTTTCCCTATTTCATAGTTCCACGCACTGTGATATCTGACAGAGGTTCTCACTTTCTGGAAATAATTTTGAAGCTCTACTGAGAAAATATAGATGAGGCTCACAATGTAGCTTCCCCCTACCATTCCCAAATGAGTGGACAAGTAGAGGTGCCAAACCGTCAACCTAAAGCCATCTTGGAAAAGAAAGTGGGTCACAACCTAAAAGATTGGCCATTAAAAATCACTGACACCCTATGGGCCTAGAAGAATGCTTTCAAAAATCCTCTTGAAACGACACCCTTTAGATTAATCTATGGAAAATCATGTCACTTGCTTGTATAACTTGAACATAAAGCATGGTGGGAAATCAAGCAACTAAATTTTGATATGAAGAAAGTGGGTCAGGCCAGGATTCTACAATTGCAGGAGCTGGAAGTACTTTGGATGATAGCCTACGAGAATGCACAAATCTAAAAAGAAAGTACAAAACTATGACATGATAGTCATTTGAAAAGAAAATACATACAAGTGGGAGACCAAGTTTTACTATTTAGATCAAGATTGAGATTGTTCCCAGGGAAACTCTGTTCTCATTGGTCTGGACCATACACTGTCAAAAGTATCTACCCACATGGTACCTTGGTTTTATGGAGTGAAAAGTCAGGCGAGTTTGTGACAAATGTATAATGCTTGAAGAGATATTTCATCACAACTGGCATGAGCATTGAAGCATCACTAAATATTTCCAAACCAGTATATCTACAAGAAAATTAAAAGAAGCATGTTGAGCAAATGACATAAAACAAAGGCGCTTTTCGGTAGGCAACCCAATCCTTACCTTAGCTTTTACATTCAATTTTGAATTAGAAAATTTTGCTCCCAGTAGTTAACACATTGTAATAAGAATTCTTCAGTTATGATAATTTTCTTTTTCTTGGGATTTCAGATGGAGGAAATGTTGATGAAAGGAACACAACAACATTTGGTGATCCAACCGGCACAGTTTTTCCTCTCCGTCTTGGATTTTGAGTTTTCTCGAGACGAGCAAATTTATAAGTTCATGATGGAGGGTGGGTGGTATGTACTCTACTTAAACCCAAACCTATCTATTTCATACTTAAGATTCCATCATTGCAACTTTTAAAGAAATTTTGATTTAATTTTTCAAAAAAAATATTTTTCAAAGCCGTATTGTATAGAATCTTGATGTAGTTTGATATTTTTATTTCAATAAAATCCATTACCTAGTTCTCTAGTTTCTTTTTCCATGCAATTTTACATCAGTATACCCTCCTTATTCGAAGCAAAACCTCAAGAGGGACAATTTTTTAAACTAGACAATGGTTAGAAATCACCATGTGAAGCTTATGAATCCTAACATCATGATTCTACAATAAAAATAGCAAGTACCTGTTGAACTAGGAGGGATCAAACACATCGTGCTTCATAATTGACTAGTGGAACAATAGCATGGAATCTCCATTGGATCCCCATCAAGTCATTATTTGAGCATAGTAAGATAAAGAGAACAACCCGGTGTACTGAATTGTAAGTCAATTTGCATTATGATCTGAAATCTCTTCTACACTTCTTATAACATCTTCATACCCCTCCATCCATAAAAAAAGAGAAAAAAAAACAATAAAAATAGAGCCAAACCCTAAGTTCGGGTGGCACACTGTGACGATAGTTCTCAGAAAACAAGATCAACGAATGAGGAAGCGATTAACTAGCAACAGAATTATGGAAATTCACTAAAATTTAAAACTTTTCGTAAAGAGATTTATGAACGATAAGACTCTTTCATAAGGAAACATGATAAGTTGTTTACAGACTGATCCATCATTACATCTCTGTAATATCACCCCTCGAGTATTACAAACATCAACTACCTTGTTAGCTATACAAGGCAAGGTACAAAAATCTCGATGCATTAAGCCAAAAATCTCAGATCTATCTATAAACATCTACTGACTCCTAGGACCTGAGAGAACAGAGACGACACATAGGAAAATCTATCTGCAAGACTTGACAGATAGTGTCTCCACCTGAGGATCACTGCTGTCCCTGATGTTGCTGCTGCTGCTGTTGCTCATCCACTGATGGGTTCGTTCGTCCTTAACATCTACCTAAAAAGTCGAATCCCACGGGGGTGAGACAATTGAATAATTTTGCCAGCGAGAGTTATAACTCCTCGCCAGAAGCATTGTTATTGCAATTAAATGAAATAACATTAAGCAGTAGAACTATAAACATTCAACAACAGTTTTAACATTGAGTAATCTAAGCGAAGCAACCTTCTTTTAAGCAATCATTTCAATTATAACTTAATTGAATGACAATATATATATCATTAAGGAATATGAAGAACATGTATACTAGTTATTCAACTAGAAAACTTGTAAATAATGTAGCATCAATCATTGTGTCTTGTAGTTCAACCTAAGACGTTATGCTACACGGTTGATTACATTTTTCAAACATATTTATGCCCTGAGGAGATGAGTTACACCACTCATACTCGAACCGACCAATACGAAATCTCAACCGGTACCATACATAGGTCATCAGAAGAGTTGGATCCTATGACCTAATCTTCCTCAGTCAGTATGAGGAACAACATGCATCACATCTTGTGTCTCTGCTATAATAGCTTTCCAGGGTATTCTGGAAACTTCGCTATTAGAGTTACAGTGGCGTGATGTACTCTCTTCACTGTCGAGGGATTTCTTGTTTATCTCTCATCGATGCGACATTAACAACATCATCGGGAGATTAGTGATACATTATCCCGGCATAAACATATAATGAAGGATTGAGAGATTAAATGTACATCTACATCAATTCCTACATTAGGACGTAAGGATATCCGCGTCCTTACCCCCACATACTCAAAAGTATGCTCTCCAGGAGTTACCTTAGGAAACCTATTTCACCATCATTTAACTTCTGACAATGATGGATCTATGGTCAGGGCTCTACATGATATCATTATACTTGATTAATTAAGTACATTGAGGCATTCTTTTAGCATCAGGCATGTTTTCAAACATAAACCAATAAGACAATTGCTATAAAGAAGAATTCCTAATTGTATCAAGTTCATTTCACATCCAGTTATCATTGGGATATCAATCCCTAACCATCTCAACATTATGATTCATGAATTTGGGTATTCAAACCCTTAGATCATCAAAACACTTACTATTAAGTAACATATTGATGACTTGATGGCAATATGGATATTTCTCATGGCTCATATATCCTATTAATCTCATATGTTACCTCTTACTAGGAAACATAGCATGTCATTACATTCAAAACTCATAAAGTGCTTTTAATGAATATGACATCATAACCCTTACCTGGCTATGATCACTTCTGTATAAAAACTTGCATGATTAACACAATTGATAACATGCACATTTTGTCTATATAAGCACAGTACAAATTATTTCCTAATTCAATCATAGAGTTTCATGCTTAAAAGCATAACCTAGAATTAGGGTTTTCTGTTCACATCATCACCTTACCCTAGATTAGGGTTTACTATTCACATTACCTCACATTAGCCTAGATTAGGGTTTACTATTCACATTACATCACATTACCCTAGATTAGGGTTTACTATTCACATTATATCACATTACCTAGATTAGGGTTTACTATTCACATTACATCACATGACCCTAGATTAGGGTAGACTATTCACATTACATCACATTACCCTAGATTAGGGTTTACTATTCACATTACATCACATTACTCTAGATTAGGGTTTACTATTCACATTACAATGAAATAAAGTCATACCCTCATCATATATGAGGATTATTTCCATTAATGCCCTTAAATTAGGTAAAGATTCATTAACCATCATAATTAGGGTTTCCATGATCTAACTATGAAGGATCATACCCTAATTAGATGTATTCATACATATTGGGAGCTTGTTACTTGATTCTCATTCATATTAGGAGTCTTCTCTCTCCTCTTATTATTAGATGATGTTTACATCACTTTGATTAGGTTAAATCAAATCAATACTGACGTCATGGGTTGTGTCATTACTATTGTGCTCATTAAGATTCACTTGATCAAAGGGAATAGGTTACTCTATCCCATTAAGGGTACTTTTGTAATGTTCACCATTGATCATTACATGCATTAATCCACTAATTTCTTGGTCCCTTAATCACTTTAGGTATCTATAAGGTTTAGGTTAATCAACTACTAAACCATCTTGACCACTAAGGCATCAAACGATCTAGACATTTTTAGACCTCAAACGGTCTTGTACACTAACCCTCCAAATGGTCTTGAACAATCCTTGAAACCATTTGGTGGTGTTGACCGTTTGGTTTTATTGACTTTGAAACCGTTTGGTAAAGTACACACTCAAAACCATTTGGTCATGAAGACCATTTGGCCAAGTTGACTTTGAAACCGCATGGACACAACCATTCTTGAAACCGCATGAGCACCAAACGGTTTGGGACCGTTTGGTCCCAAACGGTCTTGAGACTGTTTGGACTCAAACGGTCTTGAGACCGTTTGGTCCAAACCATCTCAAAACCGCATGGACCAAAAAGTATCTCAACCACTTCAACCGAGTTAGGGTTTCCAATGTTGGACCCCTCAATCATTCATGCACTTGTTAGCCACTTATGAATTGAGTCAATTAGGTCAACCCTCAACTGATTTGACACTCAATTGACCCTCAATTGATCACCAATTCAGGCTTGGATCAGTTGAATTAGGGTTTGGAATTGATTACCCTTCAACATGTTTCAACATGAGTCTAATTGACATTGAAACCATTGAACCATCATTCAATTTGGTCATGATCTGACCCCAAAGGGTCTTGGGATCATTTAGACATCCTCCAAACGGTCTTGAGACCGTTGCTCAACTCAACACCATAATCTAACTCAACCTATGAAGGTTTGACTCATTGATTTGGTCATTAGGTCACTAATCAATTGCACTTCATCTTATTATCTTTAGATTTATAATCAATTGACCATAGTCAACCCTAGACCTCCAAACGGTCTTGGGTGACCCCCAAATGGTCTTGGGATCGTTTGGACATCCTTAAAACGGTCTTGAGACCGTTTTCCCATTATTTCATCAAAAACCAAGTCATTCTCTTAAGGGTTCAACCCTTGATTTGGTCACAAAATCAGCACTTAATTGTTTAACAATTGATATCATTGGACCCTGAATTGGTCAACCCCACTTAACCCTAGACCTCCAAATGGTCTTGGGTGATCACCAAACGGTCTTGAGACCATTTGGGTGATCACCAAACGGTCTTGAGACCATTTGGGTGATCCCCAAATGGTTTTGAAACCGTTTGGGTCACTCAACCCAAACTTCAACATGATTGTATTATTGAAATCAGCAATAGACCCGATTAGGGTTTAGGTGACTAAAGGGCCTTCAATTAATGATTTTCTTGGATTTACTTGATGATTTTTGGTGGGTGATTAGTAGATAATGTTTACAACAGACCTACAAATGGTCAATGCCTATTCAACGCATCCAAATGGTCTTGGACCGTTTGCTTCCATGCGTTCTTGGTTGAAATCGTTTGCTTTCAAACGGTTTGAAAGTGTTTGCTCCCAAACGGTTTGGGAAACCGTTTGTGCAAGAGGTGTATGACCGTTTGCTAAAGAAAGTTTGTGGATAAACTTTGGAAATAACGTCATCATCTTCTACCTCAAGAATAGGGGCTGTTCTTCACGGAATTGCTAGCAAGAACACTTAAAAGTGTCTAAAGAATAAGAACAAGCAACGATTCTAGGAGAAGAAGATGCATTAACGAAACTTAAGGGTTAGAGTTATAAAACCCTCCTCTAAGACTGATCCAGAGCTCCAAACTTCGTATATTTAATGGTGGATGAAGCTCAAAAGGTTGCCCAAGGTCCGTTCTACAATATTTGGATGGAGAAGATGGCTAGAAAGAAGAGTTGTATAAGGAAAACAACTAAACCAACCTTGTATTAGGGTTTCCTCCAAGAATTCGAGCTAGGTGATGATCAAAGCTTGCCCAAACCAGATTGGTCATCCTCCTCTGTTCTAGCGCTCCGTATTGGTCGGTCCAAAGCAAGAAGATGAGAAAGGAAACTAAGGGAAACGTTCCCTTGCTTTGTGGAAAAAGGGTGCTTATATATTTTTGGGTATTATCAAGGCAAAGATAAGATAGTTATTTCTTTTATTTCTTAAACTCATCCACTCATGCTCACTCCACCCTTGGCCAAGTTTCTTCCTCATGTTCACATGAAAAACCTCTCTCTTACCCAAGGTTAAAGGAAAAGGAGCCATATATCTTAATAAGATATATATATATATATATATATATATATATATATATATATATATGTATGAAAGGCCATTTTGCTTAAAACTTGGTTATTTAAATATTAAGGTTATCTTTCTTACTTGATCATTCAAATTAGGAGCCCCTCTCATTTTCTTTGATCTACTTGATGCCAAGAAACACGAGAGATACTCTAGAGAGTACATTTTACATGTTGCACGCTAAGTTTTGGGTAAATTGCATTTTACACCAAAACTAGGTTTTAAAGCATAAGGATTGCTCTGCAAGCTCTATCTTGGTGCTCAAGCTTGTGGAATCCATATCACTACATCATATTCACTCTTATGATGTCTCAACATCAGAGGAACATCTTAACATGTGCAATTCGCAAGTTAACCCCTCTACATGGGTAATTTGCACATTAGTCCATATTTAACAAAACAATATTACACCATTGTTCAAAAAGGACTGAAATAGAAATATAAGTTCCTTAAAAGATTTAATTACATATCAAAAGATAATCACAATCATCTAATCACATATTTAAGCAAAACACCTAGGGTTAGTTCACAACCCAGGTCAGGGATGTTACAAATTATCCACCCCTTACAAGGATTTCATCCCCGAAATCAACAAAACATATTAAGAGAAAAGAGCAGAGTATTTCCTTCTCATCTCTTCCTCTAGTTCCCATGTGGTTTCTTCAACACCACAGTGACTCCAGAGGACTTTCACAAGACTTATGTCTTTCTTTTTCAACTTTTTAATCCTTTTATCAAGGATTGACACATGTCCTTCCTCATAAGATACATCATTATTCAATTCTACTTCCATAGGTTGCAAAACTGATTTTGTATCAGGATGACATTTCCTCAGCATGGAAATGTGGAACACAGGGTGTAACTTTTGTAGTTCTAGTGGTAACTCTAGCTTATAGGCTACCTTCCCAATCCGTTCAATGATTGGATAAGGCCCCATAAACCTAGGAGCTAACTTCCCTTTCTTTCCAAATCTCAGAAATCCTTTCCAAGGTGAGACTTTGAGGTACACTCTGCCTCCAACCTGGAACTCTAAAGGTCTACGATGCTTGTCAGCATAAGATTTATGCCTATCCTGTGCAGTTTTCAGCTGATGTTGTATTACCTTAATCTTCTCGGTGGTCTGTTGTACAAGATCATGACCTAAAAGTTGATATTCACCAGTTTCATACCAACATAAGGGTAATCTACAACGTCTACCATACAAAGCTTCATAAGGTGCCATGTCAATGCTATGTTGATATCTATTGTTATAGGAAAACTCTATCAAGCTTAGATGCAGATCCCAACTTCCTGTAAACTGAAGAACAAATGCTCTAAGCAAGTCTTCCAAGGTCTGTATAGTCCTTTCTGACTGTCCATCAGTCTGTGGATGAAAGGTTGTACGAAACCTTAACTATGTGCCTAAGGCTTTATGAAGTCGCTCCCAAAAACGACTCGTAAACTGGGGACCTCTGTCAAAAACAATGGTAACTGGGACTCCATGTAGTCATACTATCTCATCTACATACAACTGTGCCAGCTTCTCAGCAGAATAGGTTGTTTTGACAGGTAAGAAATGAGCTGTCTTTGTCAACCTATCAACTATTACCCAGATGGAATCATGACCTTTGGCTGTTCTAGGTAAACCAACCACAAAATCCATGGTCACATGATCCCACTTCCACTGTGGTATGGGTAATGGTTGCATTGTTCCTGCAGGCTTCTGATGTTCAGCTTTAACTTGCTGACACACAGGACATCACATAACAAACTCAGCAACGTCTTTCTTCAAACCAGGCCACCAATACATATCTTTCAAGTTTCGATACATCTTGGTGCTTCCTAGATGCATAGCATACATCAAAGAATGAGCTTCTTCCTGGACTAACGTTCCTAAGTTATCCACATCAGGCACTATCATCCTACCATGATTTAGGCTACTTGATCATATAAGTCATGAAAACCTTCTCGTTTCTCATTACCATACTCCGATCTGATCTGTTGGACTGCAACATCAACTTGCTATGCCTCCTTAATCTGCTCTCTCAGATAAGGTTTTATATGCATCTCAGCTAACAACCCGACTAATAATGATACTTTCAACCGTACATTGTCTTGCCTTAAGGAGATAAGAATATCTCTCCTTGAGCACACTAAGGAATTCAGTTGTGCTCTATCTAAGGTTGGTGTTGCTGATTTCCTACTCAAAGCATCAGCAACCACATTGGCCTTCCCTGGATGGTAATCAATTGTACAATCGTAGTCCTTGATTAACTCCATCCAGTGGTGTTGCCTCATATTAAGCTCATGATGAGAAAAGATATACTTGAGGTTCTTGTGGTCTGTGAAAATCTGGAATGTTTCTCCATAATGATAATGTCTCCAGAACATCAAGGCATGAACCATAGAAGCTAGCTCTAGATTGTGTGTCGAATGATTCTCCTTGTGTTTATTTAGCTGTCGGGAAGCAAAAGAAATCACTTGTTTATCCTGCATCAACACACATCCTAGTCCATCTTGGAAGCATCACAGAAAACTATATATCCTTTTCCTTATTCAGGTAACACAAGAACAGGTGCACTTGTCAACCTCTCCTTCAATAGTTGAAAAGATTGTTGACACTTATCACTCCAAACAAAAGAAACATCCTTCCTTGTCAACTTAGTCAAGGGTAAAGCTATAGAAATGAAGTTCTTAATGAACCTATGATAATAGCCTGCCAACCCTAAGAAACTACGGATCTCTGTCGGTGTCTTCGGCTGCTCCCATTGCAGAACAAATTCTACCTTTTTAGGGTCAACACGAATACCCGAGGCAGATATCATGTGTCCAAGGAAAGATACTTCTGGTAACCAGAACTCACACTTGCTAAACTTAGCATATAACTTATGCTTTCTTAGCAAAGTTAGAGCCTAACGAAGATGTTGTTCATGCTTCTAAGCATCTCTACTATAGATCAGGATGTCATATATAAAGACAACAACACACTGATCAAGAAAAGGTCGAAAAATTCTATTCATGAGTTCCATAAATGCAGCTGGTGCATTTGTTAGTCCAAACGACATAACTGTGAACTCATAGTGACTATCACTCGTCCTAAAGGCAAACTTTGGTATGTCACTATCCTTAATACGTAGCTGATGATATCCCGACCTCAAATCTATTTTTGAGAAGACAGTTGCACCACACAACTGGTCAAAGAGATCATCAATCCTCGGTAGAGGATACTTGTTCTTTATCATTACTTTATTTAACTATCTATAATCAATGCAAAACCGCATTGAACCGTCTTTATTTTTAACAAAGAGGACCGGAGCACCCCAGGGTGAAGTACTCGGTTGGATGAAACCCTTCTCAAGCAACTCTTGCAGTTGTTTCTTGAGTTCTGCCATCTCAGCAGGTGCCATCCTATATGGTGTTTGTGCTATAGGTTGTGTGTCTGGAATTAAATTGATCTCAAAATCAATTTCCTGAGGCGGTGGTACGCCTGGATGTTCTTCAGGAAATACATCTTCAAATTCCCTGACTACAGGAACTTCGGTAGGGTTAGGACTATCCACGGTAGTATCTAGTACATGGGCCAAGAATGCATAACATCCTTGCCTCATCAGCTTCTCAGCAACCATAGCTGACACAAGATAGGTGGGTAGAATCTTTCTCTCTCCTTGAAAGATCTATCTGTCACTATCACCAGCAAACACAGCTTGATTGGATTCACAATCCAAAACAACCTTATACCTTTCTAAGGTATCCATCCCAAGGATTATATCAAATCCATACATATCAAGTGGTATAAGATCCACTTGACTGCAATGTTCAGAAAAGAAGAGGATGTAGGGAGAACATACCTCCTACAACACAACAGATCCCCTTAACAGAGTTTCTAGCAACAAACTATATGCTCTATGACTTATAGTCAAGTTGCAGTCAAGAATCACTCTTCGAGTGATAAAGGAGTGTGTAGAACCCAGATCAATTAAAACTGATACAACGCAAGATGTAGACATATCAGAATATAACAATTCCATCTGACCTACCACAACTCGAGGGTTGATCACTGCATCAGGTGGATTCATTCCATAAAATCTTGCCATCGCCTGTGGTTGATTCAGTGCTCGTTGACTAGGTGCCGATGATACAGCTTGGGACGCTTGTCCATGTCCTCTAGATCCTCCTGGAAACTGTCTCCTTTGAGATCCTCGTTGACTTTGCTTCTGGGGTTGAGTTACACTCACTTCTCTAGCTTTGCAATCTTTCATCAAATGTCCCATCTTTCCACATATATAACAAATTATGTTCAGTTGTTGTGGTCTGGGTGGTCTTGTAACCGACATAGATGCTGAACTGCGAGCTCCTTCTAGTGGTAGGATTCGTCCTTTACCCCTATATGACGTCCACTGTGTCTGGGTATTGAATCTAGGTGGTGGTGTATGCGCAGAAAACCTAGGTTTCTTGAAACCTTTAGATGAAGATCCTTGAAACTGGGGATACATCCTCTTGTTTTGGGTCTATCTCTTCTTTTCTACAGACCTTTCTACCATTCTTACAGACTCCAAAAAGGTAGCAAACCTTTCTCTGTTCTCCAAAGCAGACACAGGAGTAGTCAACTCAGCGTTTAACCCTTTCTCAAAAAGCCTCATCCTTTCTTCATCTGTGGTCGCCATGCGCGGACAGAACCGCAAAAGATCCATGAACTTAGCCTCGTACTCGCTATGTTCATCAGACCTTGTCTTAACCTCTCAAACTGAGAGATTTTCTCGTCCAGAAACATCTTAGGGAAATATTTGTTGATAAATTCCCGTAAAAAGACTTCCCATTCAACCTCTACACTAGGCCTTTTCTATTCTTCCATGGTCCACCAATGACCAGCACTCCCCTTGAGAAGATATACAACATGTTTAACCTTCTCAGCTTCTGGGATGTTCAGGATTCTAGAGGCCTTCTCTAGTTCAGTTAACCATAAGTCAGCATCTGTTGGGTCAGCTGTTCCAACATACTCTTTGGCTCCAACTCGGCGAAGTCATTCAAACATCTTGCCCATTCCTTGTCCTTCAGGATGGGTAGGTGCCCTAGGTACAGGTATAAGCATCCTATCAGTCATATGTGTCATGGCAGTCATAAACTGCCCAAACATGGCTTGGACGGCTGGGTTCCCCATGTCATTTGGATTGAACTGGGGTGGTTCAGGCATAGGTTCTTCTCTATCTGGGTCTCTTGCACCTCTTCTGGGTGCAGCAGCACTACTTTCTACAACATGTTCTTCGTGTGGTCCAGACATCCTTAGTCTTATCTTCTCCTCCTAAATGAGACACTATCAGACATACTGGAAGACACTAGAACAGACTCAACATCCTAAGTCCTATGTCTCTATAGACTCCGCAAACTTAGAGCTCTGATACCACTAAACTTGTGATGATAGTTCTCAGAAAACAAGATCAACGAATGGGGAAGCGATTAACTAGCAGCAGAATTATGGAAATTCACTAAAATTTAAAACTTTTCATAAAGATATCTATGAACAATAAGACTCTTTCATAAGGAAACATGGTAAGTTGTTTACATACTGATCCATCATTACATCTCTGTAATATCACCCCTCGAGTATTACAAACATCAACTACCTTGTTAGCTGTTGTTACAACCCCAATTTTTGGGTTCGATTGGTGAGAAATGTAATTTCTCATATTAAAGATAATTGAACAAATAATGATATAGTTTGTTTTGAAGACATGAATTTCGTTTACAATAGCCTTGGTGATTGTTTGTGGGCTTTATTGGCTATTGGGCCCAAATAATAAGAAAATCCAATTAGTGAATGAATATTGAATATTTGAGAAAAGAAATATGTAGAAACCTCTTGAAGGAAAATCCAAAGAGGGATTTCGTGCCTCTTGGGTTGCTTGGGTTCCAAGGAGTCCAAAGTTGCATAAACAGTGCAATAAGAAAAGAAAAGATTAATTAAGTATTTCTTTATTAAGAAAGAAATTGAAAATAATGTTAAAATGTGGAAAATGAGTGGAAAGAGGCATAAATGAGATTACTTGGTGAAATTTCGTATCCATGGGGTTGTTAATATTAAACGGGATTCCCATGAGGAAAATAAAAGAGTAATAAAGATAAATTCTCAAAAAGAGATAATTTAATGAGAAATAAACATGATAATGAAAAATAATGCATATAGATGCATCTAGAAGGATAATAATTATCCTTGAAAAGGGAATTTCGAAATAATGGAATGTCTTGGAATCCAAGGAGTCCCAATAAAGAGGAAAGAAAGAGAAAATACTAAATTTGCAAAATAAAAGATAACATGATACATTATTAATGAATTTGGTGATATTGATAAAAATGAAGTATTTTCTATTTAAAGAAAATAGAATTTCATGCCAATGGATTAAAAGGCAAGTACAAAGAATATAAGTGGAGTAATTTTTGAAATCCTAATATGTAAAAAAAAGGAATATCAAAGGTTAAAGGAGAGAGAGAGAAGGTTCTTTCTCATTGAAGGAATCATATCCCAATTGGAAAGAGGCTTTGTATATTCGTTGGCAAGCATGCTTGGGCATGGCTACCCTCCTATATAAAGGAAAGAGCCCGTGGCTAGGCCAAAAGGAGAGTTCCACACACCTCTCTTTCCCTTCTTCTTGTTCTTACATGTAAAACCTTAATGGAGGCTTAGTCCTATCCATAGAGCAACGACGAGTTTGTTTGTAGTCTGGTCGGAGGCAGGGAACTCCCACGACTACCCAGAAGGGATCCGCCACCACCTCCTCTCTCTCGTCGTCACACAACATCTACAAAAGGACTGCAAGCACCGAATGAAACGTTGGCTTGAAGTCCATGGGAAAAGCGGCCTCAGCCAGGGCTTGCAGCCTTCTGGAGTGCGGGGGGTGTGGACGGAGGTAAGGGACGAGTTCTGGCTGGAGCTCGAGCACTGAGGTGATGGGGAACGACCAGCTATGCTCTGCCATGGCCGCTAGGGTGGCATGCTGCTTCATCCCAAGGAAGAAGAAGGATCCGAAGTCGATTGGATGAGTATGCCCCCCAGCGGGTTGAAGAAGAACTCACTTAACGAGGGGTAAAATCATCTATTTGAACTATTTCCAATAGGCAAGCCGTGTTGCATAGAAAGGGACGATGTGGTGCCATCTGATTGTCCGAGAGGTATTTTTCCTTGCAAAAATCATATCTAATGATTGGTAACTCCGATTAGGACAAGTAATATATGAATTTTGATCAAAAAAACATAAGGAATCCAACAAAAAATAATTTTATAGCCTGAATCTGATCATAGTTCGAAATGTAGTGTAAATTATCATCTTTAATGAATTAAAGATTAAGAAACCCTATTTTGAAATGAATAAAGTGTTTAATAGGGTTTAATGGATCATTAGAGTTCATGTTAACCTGTTAAATGTAAAAAGGTACATTATGTTCAAAAAGGAATAACTTTGCACATGATTAGTCTAATTTAGAGTTTATGTGCTTAAATATGCATGAAATTTGAAAAGTGCATAAAGTTATCATATTTAATGTTTTAATTAAGGAAAACCTTAGATTTGATGATAGATGGACTTAATGATGTTATTTGTATAATTTAAGCTAATATTAACCAGTTGTTAATAAAAATGAAAATAGGATATAAAAAGATTATATTTTTATATATTTGGCTTAATTTAGGGTTTCATGCATGATTATGCATTAATGAGCTTGAAAACCCTAATTTAGGTGAATATGTATTGTAATTGATTTAATTGTTCAAATCCATGAATAAATAGGGATGTGATGATCCAAAGTCAATTTGGGTATAAAAGATTGTTAAAATGGATAGTTGAGCCATTAAGGTTCATAAAAATGGAAAAGGATATTTTGGGGTTTGTTAACCTAAAAGGGATAAAGTTTGAGAAATTGATCTAAGAAACACTAATGAATATTAATGAAACCTTAATGTGGATTAGAAACCCTAGAAAGAGAATCCAAGTCAATAAAGTAGATTCTTGATAAAGTGTGTAATAAATAGGGTACATACTTTTTAGGAATTATTGAATTACTTGCTTGGGTCTGTTGATTAGCTTGATTGTATATACATGAAGTATATGTTGAATAATCTGCATGACTCATCAAATCAGGTATGTGGTTACGGTTATGAATAATCACTCTAGTTTCACGGTGATTCCCAAAGTTTTAATCGGTTGCTTGAAAATAATTGTTGGATGTTTATTTATTTCATGCAACTATAAAGTGAATATGATTATCACTATAAATGTGTGTATATAACTGACTAGATCCGCGTCCACCTCTATTGCTTTGAAAGGGCTAAGGAAAAACTAGAGCAAGGTCTAGGTTACCGAGAGTTAGAAACTAGGCTACCTACGTGTAGTGCCATGAGACTCATTAGCCTGCCATGAGTTAAGGAGTGGGATACTTATGAGTAGTGCCATGTGAATCAACCCTAGAAATTGGTTCACTTATAGGTGGATCATGAGGGGTTTAATGGGGACAACATAGAGGATAGGGTACCCTTGGATCGTGGAGTTATATCTAAAATGTAATCTTGGTTGTTAAATGATTAATTGAATGATTACATTGTTAACATATTTACATGATTATTGTTTCCCCCACATACCAACTTCGGCTGACCGACGTTTTGTTTGTCGACGTTTTAGGTACAAGACAAAAGGACAAATAATAAATCCTCATATTGTGAAATACATGAAGTTAAATACAAGGAGGATTAGTTAGAGTAGACTTCTTAAGTGGATAGAAGTTTAGAGATCCAAGTTTTCAAAACGGTATGCAAAAAAATTATTTTCTTACAACTTTTTAGTTTAGTATGTTAAAATTTAATAATTGTTCTTGGTTAATTGTCGAACCTTTGATCCAGAAAGTATGGGTACGGCTTCGACCTCTCGGTCTCCCTTAATTGGGTGTTATCGGGAGGTGGGGTCGTAACATTTGGTATCAGATCCTGGGTTCCTCAGTTAACCATTAATAATTATTAAATTTTGTGAACTCCATAAAACCTAAGGGAATTATTAGAGGATTATCCAAAAGACGGAGGTGTCTAGAAAAGGATCACGACTGGGGCTGGCAATATTTTCCTCCACACCTCTAGTCGGAATACGAGGACTCCCGAATCCGTGTGACTTCCTGGCCAAAGTCTTAGGGTATGAATCAAAATAAGATACCTTTAGGACTTCTCATCTTATTCATCCCTTCTCACCACAAAATTCTGATAAGGACCTAAAGGATTAGGGTTTTCTTTCTTCTCCTCACCCTCTTGAGGTATGGGTAAGGTTAATAAGGTTTAAGGAATCCTCCACCACATTAATGAAAGGCATGTAAATAAGATTTCATGGACATAAGCCTAATAGATTAAGCACAAACTAAAGAATAGATACATGCTTAGGTCTAATGACATAAGTTGTCATGCCCTTAGAAGAGACTTGAGGCTAGACCTCCTTGTCAGGAGGATAAGTTAGTCTTGGAGATAGAGATCTCCATTGCATGTATAGACCTGGCACATCCTCTGAGGATGATGCTAACCCTAACCCTAAGTGAAGGCTAGAGAGAGATGAGTTGGACCAGGTGTTTGAAGGGACATGCCTTTGGGATGCCATATGATCCATGGGTGACCTAGCACCTTTGGCAACCCAACCCTGGGAAGGGTCGTGCATGTTAGGGTAAAGGATAGCTCCTTAGATGATGATGTTAGTGAAGGACCTTAGAAACCCTATGGGCTTGTGCAAGTAGGGTATTGTTGACACCTAGGGCACGTCATAGTACTGACAGTAGGATGAAACCCTGGATAAGGAATTATGCTGGAGCATAAAGGGTTATGGATGATCTTGAGCAAACATAAGTTTGAACGTAGGTTTCACCCATGTAGAGGATGCTTTTGAGGTTGATCCTTCATGAAGAGAGGACCTCTAATGGTGAGGTTGGTTGTAGGGTTAGCTCTAGAGAGAGAGTAGGAAACCCCTCCAAGAAGGTCGTAAACCTAGACCCTGACATATGAGGAATAATGAGGAGTTGAGGATGATGCGACCTAAGTGGATGATAGAGGTTGCCTCACACATGATCCGTTAAGGATATTGATATCTTGGTTGCCTTTAGAGGGACCAAACCCTAGAGAGTGAAGATGAAGCATCCGGTGCCTATGTGCCTACGGTATGAGTGTTTACCTTCTGAGGCATGAAGAATAGTTCTTAGACCTAGAAAGGTTTAGTAGCAGGTTATGAGGCCTTGTGCCTTGTTGGTTGTCCTTAAGGAGGACCCAACCCTAAGTGTTGCTCGAGTCGAAGGATGACAAGAAGTGCATGTCATGCCTTTTTCATGCTTGGTTCATAGTTAAGAGATAGAGCATGCAGTTGGACACCTACAAGTGAACCTAGGGTTCCTAGGCCTAAGAGGGGAAGTGATATACCTAATGCTCATGACAAGAATTAAGTTGTTATAGTTTCGAGAATGGTACGCCTCATGTATAAAGGAAAAGGGAAGCCCTTAAGTTTAAGGTATGTTTGATGAACCCCTCACGACTAGGTTGATGATAAAGGAAAGTATGATCTTGATCCAGCATCGAGGAAAGATGACAAGTATGACCTAGCGTGGTATAGTAGGTGATCTTCTTGTGCCTTAATAGCTTCCTAGGGTTAAGTAGGCTCATGTGGATGTAAACCCTAGACCTAAGAGCTTTTGTGACCTTGTTGTCAAGAGATAGTTTTCCTCCCATCCTGGGAGAGGGACCCCTATGGTTGGGTGTATATCAGTTTTGTTGGTTTAAGGTAACTTGAAGAGGTCTCACAAGATCTTGAGAAGCTAAGTGAAAAGTACATGGTATGAGAATGAACCTGTAGACCCATAGATATCCATCTCTAATTGCATATGGGTGTGTTACCATGGAGGTTACCGATATGGGGCTTGACCAAGGTAGGCAGGTTTCCATGATCCCTATGAAAGGATGAAAGCCAACCCATGAATGAAGAAAGAGAGATGATGAAGACTTTGGTAAGGATCTAAGTGAACATGTACTATAATGGTGAATCCTAAGTCTATCCTAGGGTCAGGTAGGGATAATACCGATGAAAGTAGGAGTTGTCTTATTCCCCAGTTGCACGTGACCATAGGATCGGGAGGTAACAACTATCATTGTATGAGGACCATGGGTTAGGAGATTGATCACCTTCATGAACTCATGGGACCCAAAGGGCATATGAGTAGGGCACTCTCTTGATGCATGAGGGAAGAGGGATGACCCCAAAAGAGTCGACACCCTATAGACCTAGAGGAGATGACCAAGGATATAAACCTCAGTAGGTTCAAGACTAGTTTGATATCATGATGTCTGTGACGTAGAGACATATGTGGCATGTTGCAACTTAGATGTAACGGTGTATTGGCAAGGTGGGATGTACCATCTCTACTCTTGGAACAGGAAGAACTCTGTATTTGGACTACAACCAAATGCTTATTTCCTCTTGTTATGGGGGTGAGAGATAGGATATTACGCATGCCACACACCAAGGATAAGAGATGATGTAGGTTGGAACGTTGCCATGAGAAATAGGGATAAAGAAGATAACCTACCTTGGTAAAGTGAATGATACATGGATGGTTCGCAAACACTAAGAGGAATGAGGTAGTCACCTTACGAGGATGTTTTTATCATGAGCTATGTAGAACTTACGAGTTATACAAGGTTGAGTTTGATACCAGGAAAATGAGCTCAAAAGTGTTCTCAATGAATTTAGACTTAGAGTTTGAGACGAGATGATAAGTGGAATATATGGAAGTGTATGTCTTCAATGTTACCTAATGCCTAAGGATGTGAAGTAGTAATGGATGCTCTGGTTGAGATACATCTGACTTGTTTGTCTAGACGCTAGAAGAGGTTGTTTGGATAACCCTAAGTTGGGAAAGGAGAGGTGTTTGGATAACACTCAGATGTAACAAGATGCGTTGAAAAGTTAAGGGTTGTATGGTTAGCCAGTCTAGACCTTGATACGATGAATGGATGGTGGTAGAACTTAGTATGCACTTCTTTGGAAGAGAAGGTGATGAAAACCCGACTAGAGTGGTTTAGGGTTTCTGAGGAATCGATCTTGAGGAATCAGGACATACAAAGATCATGATCACCATACACCGTACTACGAAGATAATAAGTGACAATAGTACTTTAGATGCTTAAGATGAAGTTTCATGTGGTTTATGGCCATGCAAGCTAGGAGGTAAAGGACGAACCCCAATAACCCAGTGTATCGATATAGAGGACAAAGGAGTCCCTGAGAGGGAATGGGAGCTCAACACTATGGATGTTGTGATAGGTCTCCCCTAGGCCAAGGAAGGTCGAAATGCAATATGAGTTATGGTAGGTCGCCTTACCTAGATGACAAGAGAAAGAAAGAGTTCTGTTAAGGGATAGATCTGGTTGAACTATCCATGAGATGGTCAAACTACACCATGATGTGAGTTCAAATGATCTTGAGTTTGACCTAGAGGTTCACTTCCATAAAAATGGAAGTAGGTACATGAAGAACTCAATGTTAGTATAATTTATCACCCCTAACTATGGTTAGTATGATCCAGACTAAAGGGGTCTGATGAGGGCATATGTGCTCGATTTGGGGTGATAGTTAGAGACAGTTTTTGTCCTATGAAAGATGTGAAGATAACCCCCATAGCCAGTATCAGGATTTATAAGAAGCTCTGTAAGGGAGTTTGTGTCGGTCACCACTTCAGTAAGGTGATGTTGGTGAAAGGACCACATGATGGTTAGAAAAGGGCCACAATGCGTATAAATGAAGTCACTTTGATCGTGCAATGGTTGAAAGGAGCCTAGAGATGACGAAAGTCATGAGCAGATGCAAAGTAGACTGACATACAGTTCACTGTGGGAATATGTGACATGAAAATCGGACCCTCTAAGTTATAACTAAGAGAGCTGAATCCCCAATGCATGGGTTCTTTTGACATGGTTTGGTGGAGAAGATTAAGTTTGACCTTACCCCTCAGGATAAAGTAATGTGTGATGAGTTCCATGTGTCCAATTTAGAGCACTATGTGAGGTACCCGAACATGTACTGAGCAATGAACCTAGTGATCCCCAAGGGAGGCTGACATGGCCTGAGTCACCTGTGCAGTTTATAGACACCGGGATGGAAGAACTCAGAGAAAAGAAGATGTGATGATAATGGTTATGTGGAAGCGACATGAGTACGGTAAAGCCACATAGGGGCCAATGATGGACATGGAAAAGTCTTATCCTGAATTGTTTGTTTGCTTAATAGAATTTTGAGGACAAAATTCCTATAAGAGGGGAAGGATGTTACAACTCCAATTTTTGGGTTCAATTGGTGAGAAATGTAATTTCTCATATTAAAGATAATTGAACAAATAATGATATAGTTTGTTTTGAAGACATGAATTTCGTTTACAATAGCCTTGGTGATTGTTTGTGGGCTTTATTGGTTATTGAGCCCAAATAATAAGAAAATCCAATTAGTGAATGAATAATTGAATATTTGAGAGAAGAAATATGTAGAAACCTCTAGAAGGCAACTCCAAAGAGGGAGTTCGTGCCTCTTGGGTTCCTTGGGTTCCAAGGAGTCCAATGTTTCATAAAGAGTGCAATAAGAAAATAAAAGATTAATTAAGTATTTCTTAATTAAGAAAGAAATTGAAAATAATGTTAAAATGTGGAAAATGAGTGGAAAGAGGCATAAATGAGATTCCTTGGTGAAATTTCGTATCCATGAAGTTGTTAATATTAAAAGGGATGCCCATGAGGAAAATAAAAGAGAAATAAAGAGAAATTCTCAAAACGAGATAATTTAATGAGAAATAAACATGATAATGAAAAATAATGCATATAGATGCATCTAGAAGGATAATAATTATCCTTGAAAAGGAAATTTCGAAATAATGGAATGTCTTGGGATCCAAGGAGTCCCAATAAAGAGGAAAAAAAGAGAAAATACTATAGTTGAAAAATAAAAGATAACATGATACATTATTAATGAATTTGGTGATATTGATAAAAATGAAGTAATTTCTATTAAAAGAAAATAGAATTTCATGCCAATGGATTAAAAGGCAAGTACAAATAATACAAGTGGAGTAATTTTAGAAATCCTAATATGTAAAGAAAAAGGAATATCAAAGGTTAAAGGAGAGAGAGAGAGAAGGTTCTTTCTCATTGAAGGAATCATATCCCAATTAGAAAGAGGCTTTGTATATTTCTGGGCAAGCATGTTGGGGCATGGCTACCCTCCTATATAAAGGAAAGAGCCCATGGCTAGGCCAAAAGGAGAGTTCCACACACCTCTCTTTCCCTTCTTCTTGTTCTTACATGTAAAACCTTAATGGAGGCTTAATCCTATCCATAGAGCAACAACGAGTTTGTTTGTAGTCTGGTCAGAGGCAGGGCACTCCCATGACTACCCAGAAGGGATCCGCACCACCTCCTCTCTCTTGTCCTCACACAACACCTACAAAAGGACTGCAAGCCCGCAATGAAATGTTTGCTTGAAGTCCATGGGAAAAGCGGCCTCGGCCAGGGCTTGCGGCCTTCTGGAGTGTGGGGGGTGCGGACGGAGGTAAGGGACGAGTTCCAGCTGGAGCTCGAGCGCTGAGGTGATGGGGAACGACCAGCTATGCTCTGCCATGGCCGCTAGGGCGGCCTGCTGCTTCAGTACAAGGAAGAAGAAGGATCCGAAGTCGATTAGATGAGTATGCACCCTAGCGGGTTGAAGAAGAGCTCACTTAACCAGGGGTAAAATCGTCTATTTGAAATGTTTCCAATAGGCAAGTCGTGTTGCATAGAAAGGGATGGTGTGGCGCCATTTTATTGGTCGAGAGATATTTTTCCTTGCAAAAATCATATCTAATGATTGGTAACTCCGATTCGGACAAGTAATATATGAATTTTGATCAGAAGAACACAAGGAATCCAAAAAAAATAGTTTTGTAGCCTGAATCTGATCTTAGTTCGAAATGTAGTGTAAATTATCATCTTTAATGAATTAAAGATTAAGAAACCCTATTTTGAAATGAATAAAGTGTTTAATAGGGTTTAATGGATCATTAGAGTTGATGTTAACCTGTTAAATGTAAAAAGGTACATTATGTTCAAAAAGGAAGAACTTTGCACATGATTAGTCTAATTTAGAGTTTATATGCTTAAATATGCATGAAATTTGAAAAGGACATAAAGTTATTATCTTTAATGTTTTAATTAAGGAAAAACCCTTAGATTTGATGATAGATGGACTTAATGATGTTATTTGGATAATTCAAGCTAATATTAACCTGTTGTTAATAAAAGTGAAAATAGGATCTAAAAATATGATCTTTTTATATATTTGGCTTAATTTAGGGTTTCGTGCATGATTATGCATTAATGAGCTTGAAAACCCTAATTTAGGTGAATATGTCTTTTAATTGGTTTAATTGTTCAAATCCATGAATAAATAGGGATGTGATGATCCTAAGTCAATTTGGGTATAAAAGACTATTAAAATGGATCGTTGAGCAATTAAGGTCCATAAAAATGGAAAAGGATATTTTAGGGTTTGTTAACCTAAAAGGGATAAAGTTTGAGAAATTGATTTAAGAAACCCTAATGAATATTAATGAAGCCTTAACGCAGATTAGAAACCCTAGAAAGAGAATCCAAGTCAATAAAGTAGATTCTTGATAAAGTGTGTAATAAATAGGGTACATATTCTTTTCAGGAATTATTGACTTTACTTGCTTGGGTCTGTTGATTTGCTTGATTGTATATACATGAAGTATATGTTGAATAATTTGCATGACTCATCAAATCAGGTATGTGGTTACACTTATGAATAAGCACTCTAGTTTCACGGTGATTCCCAAAGTTTTAATCAGTTGCTTGAAAATAATTGTTGGATGTTTATTTATTTCATGCAACTATAAAGTGAATATGATTATCACTATAAATGTGTGTATATAACTGACTAGATCCGGGTCCATCTCTATTGCTTTGAAAGGGCTAAGGAAGAAAGGGGTAATCCTAGAGCAAGGTCTAGGTTACCGAGAGTTAGAAACTGGGCTACCTACGTGTAGTGCCATGAGACTCATTAGTCTGCCATGAGTTAAGGAGTGGGCTACTTACGAGTAGTGCAATGTGACTCAACCCTAGAAATTGGTTCACTTATAGGTGGATCATGAGTGGTTTAATGGGGACAACATAGAGGATAGGGTACCCTTAGATCGCGGAGTTATATCTAAAATGTAATATTGGTTGTTAAATGATTAATTGAATGAGTACATTGTTAACATATTTACATGATTAATGTTTCCCC
This sequence comes from Alisma plantago-aquatica, assembly GCA_963693085.1. Classification (NCBI taxonomy): domain Eukaryota; kingdom Viridiplantae; phylum Streptophyta; class Magnoliopsida; order Alismatales; family Alismataceae; genus Alisma; species Alisma plantago-aquatica. The sequence goes on from OY856410.1 coordinate 620,743,276, forward strand.
CACATACTAGCTTCGGCTGACCGATGTTTTGTTTGTCGGTGTTTTAGGTACAAGCCAAAAGGACAAATAGTAAATCGTCATATTATGAAATACATGAAGTTAAATACAAGGAGGATTAGTTAGAGTAGACTTATTAAGTGGATAGAAGTTTAGAGATCCAAGTTTTCAAAAAGGTATGCAAAAAATTTATTTTCATACAACTTTTTAGTTTAGTATGTTAAAATTTAATAATTTTTCTTGGTTAATTGTCGAACCTTTGATCTGGAAAGTATGGGTACGACTTTGACCTCTCGGTCTCCCTTAATTGGGGGTTATTGAGAGGTGGGGTCATAACAACTGTATAAGGCAAGGTACAAAAATCTTGAGGCATTAAGTCAAAAATCTCAGATCTATCTTTAAACATCTACTGACTCCTAGGTCCTGAGAGTACAGAGATGACACAGAGGACAATCTATCTACAAGACTTGATAGACAATGTCTCCACCTGAGGATCACTGTTGTCCCTGATGTTTCTGTTGCTATTGCTCACCCACGGATGGGTTCCTTCGTCCTCGGCGTCTACCTAAAAAGTCGAATCCCACGGGGGTGAGACAATTGAATAATTGTCCCATCGAGAGTTATAACTCCTTGCCAGAAGCATTGTTATTGCAATTAAATGAAATAACATTAAGCAGTAGAACTATAAACATTCTACAGTAGGTTTAACATTGAGTAATCTAAGTGAAGCAACCTTCTTTTAAGCAATCATTTCAATTATAACTTAATTGAATGACTAGATATATATCAATAAGGAATATGAAGAACATGTATACTAGTTACTCAACTAGAACACTTGTAAATAATGCTGCATCAATCATTGTTCCTCGTAGTTCAACCTAAGAAGTTATGCTACACGGCTGATTACATTTTTCAAACATATTTATTCCCTGAGGAGATGAGTTACACCTCTCATACTCCAACCGACCATTATGAAATCACAATCGGTACCATACATAGGTCATAAGAAGAGTCGGATTCCTATGACCTCATCTTCCTCATTCAGTATGAGGAACAACATGCAGGACATATTGGGTCTCTGCTATAATAGCTTTCTAGGGTATTCTGGCAACTTCGCTATTAGAGTTACAGTGGCATGCTGTACTCTCTTCGCCATCGAGGGATTTCTTGTTTATCTCTCATTGATGCGGCATTAACAACATCATCGGGAGATTAGTGATACATCATCCCAACATAAACATATAATGAAGGATTGAAAGATTAAATGTACATCTCACATCAATTCCTACATTAGGACGTAAGGATATTCACGTCCTTGCCCCCACATACTCAAAAGTATGCTCTCCAGGAGTTCCCTTAGGAAACCTGTTTCACCATCATTTCACTTCTGACAATGATGGATCTACGGTCAGGGCTCTACATGATATCATTATACTTGATTAATTAAGTACATTGAGGCATTGTTTTAGCATCAGGCATGTTTTCAAACATAAACCAATAAGACAATTTCTATAAAGAAGTACTAATTGTATCAAGTTCATTTCACATCCAATTATCAATTGGATATCAATCCCTAACCATATCATTATTATGATTCAGGAATATGGGTATTCAAACCCTTAGATCATCAAAACACTTACTACTAAGTAACGTATTGATGACTAGATGGCAATATCAATATTTCTCATGGCTCCTATAGCCTATTAGTCTCATATGTTACCTATTACTAGGAAACATAACATGTCATTACTTTCAAAACTCATAAAGTGCTTTTAATGAATATGACATCATAACCCTTACCTTGCTATGATCACTTCTGTATAAAAACCTGCATGATTAGCACAATTGATAGCATGCACATTTTTTCTATATAAGCACAGTACAAATTATTTCCTAATTCAATCATAGAGTTTCATTCTTAAATGCATAACCCAGAATTAGGGTTTTCTGTTCACATCATCACCTTACCCTAGATTAGGGTTTACTATTCAAATTACATCACATTACCCTAGATTAGGGTTTACTATTCACATTATATCACATTACCCTAGATTAGGGTTTACTATTCACATTACATCACATTACCCTAGATTAAGGTTTACTATTCACATTACATCACATTACCCTAGATTAGGGTTTACTATCACATTACATCACATTACCCTAGATTAGGGTTTACTATTCACATTACATTACATTACCCTAGATTAGGGTTTACTATTCACATTACATCACATTACCCTAGATTAGGGTTTACTATTCACAATACATCACATTACCCTAGATTAGTGTTTACTATTAAAATTACAATGAATTAAAGTCATACCCTCATCATATATGAGGATTATTTCCATTAATGCCCTTAAATTAGGTTAAGATTCCTTAACCATCATAATTAGGGTTTCCATGATCTCACTATGAAGGATCATACCCTAACTAGATGTATTCATACATATTGGGAGCTTGTTACTTGATTCTCATTCATATTTGGAGTCTTCTCTATCCTCTTATATTAGATGGTGTTTACATCACTCTTGAATAGGTTAAATCAAATCCATACTGACGTCATGGGCATTACTATTGTGGTCGTTAAGATTCACTTGATCAAAGGGTATAGGTTACTCTATCCCATCAAGGGTACTTTTGTAATGTTCATCATTGATCATTACATGCATTAATCCACTAATTTCTTGGTCCCTTAATCACTTTAGGTATCTATAAGGTTTAAGTTAATCAACTACTAAACCATCTTGACTACTAAGGCATCAAACGATCTTGACCTTTTTAGACCTCAAACGGTCTTGCACACTAACCCTCCAAATGGTCTTGAACAATCCTTGAAACCATTTTGTGATGATAACCATTTGGTTTTGTTGATTTTGAAACCATTTGGTAAAGTACACACTCAAAACCGTTTGGTCATGAAGACCATTTGGCCAAGTTAACTTTGAAACCGCATGGACACAATTGGGATCCTTTGGTCCCAAACGGTCTTGAGACCGTTTGGACCCAAGCGGTCTTGAGACCGTTTGTTCCAAACCATCTCAAAACCGCATGGACCAAAAAGTATCTCAACCACTTCAACTGAGTTAGGGTTTCCAATGTTGAACCCCTCAGTCGTTCATGCACTTGTTAGCCACTTATCAATTGAGTCAATTAGGTCAATCCTCAACTGATTTGACACTCAATTGACCCGCAATTGATCAGCAATTAGGGATTGGATCAGTTGAATTAGGGTTTGGAATCGATTACCCTTCAACATGTTTCAACATGAGTCTAATTGACATTGAAACCATTGAACCATCATTCAATTTGGTCATGATCTGACCCCAAACGGTCTTGGGATCCTTTGGACATCCTCCAAACGATCTTGAGACCATTTTCTCAAGTCAACAGCAAAATCTAACTCAACCTATTAAGGTTTAACTCATTGATTTGGTCATTAGGTCACTAATCAATTGCCCTTCAACTTATTATCTTTAGATTTATAATCACTTGACCATAGTCAACCCTAGACCTCCAAACGGTATTGGGTGACCCCAAAAAGGTCTAGGGATCGTTTGGACATCCTACAAACGGTCTTGAGACCGTTTGCCCATTATTACATCAAAAACCAAGTCATTCTCTTAAGGGTTGAACCCTAGATTTGGTCACAAAATCAGCACTTAATTGTTTAACAATTGATATCATTGGACCCTCAAATGGTCAACCCCACTTAAACCTAGACCTCCAAACGGTCTTGGGTGATCACCAAACGGTCTTGAGACCGTTTGGGTAATCCCCAAATGGGTTTGAAATCGTTTGAGTCACTCAACCGAAACTTCAACATGATTGTATTATTGAAATCAGCAATAGACCCGATTAGGGTTTAGGTGACTAAAGGGCCTTCAATTAATGATTCTCTTGGATTTACTTGATGATTTTTGGTGGTTGATTAGCCCATAATGTTTACAACAGACCTCCAAACGTTCAACACCTGGTCAACACAACCAAATGGTCTTGGACCATTTGCTTCCTTGTGTTCTTGGTTGAAACTGTTTGCTTTCAAACAGTTTGAAACCGTTTGCTCCCAAACGGTTTGGGAAACCGTTTGTGCAAGAGGTGGAAGACCGTTTGCTAAATAAAGTTTGTGGATAAACTTTGGAAATAACGTCATCATCTTCTACCTCAAGAACATGGGCTGTTCTTCACGGAATTGCTAGAAAGAACACTTAAAAGTGTCTGAAGAATAAGAACAAGCAATGATTCTAAGAGAAGAAGATGCATTAACAAAACTTAAGGGTCAGAGTTATAAACCCGCCTCTAGGACTGATCCAGAGCTCAAAGATTCGTATCTTTAATGGTGGATAAAGCTCCAAAGGTTTCCTGAGGTCCGTTCTTCAAGATTTGGATGGAGAAGATGGCTAGAATGAAGAGTTGTGTAAGGAAAACTACTAAACCAACCTTGCATTAGGGTTTCCTCCAAGAATTCGAGCTAGGTGATGATCAAAGCTTACCCAAACCAGCTTGGTCGTCCTCCTCTGTTCCAGAGCTCCCTCTTGGTCGGTCCAAAGCAAGAATATGAGAAAAGAAACTAAGGGAAACGTTCCCTTGCTTTGTGGAAAAAGGGTGCTTATATATTTTTGGGTATTATCAAGGCAAAGAAAAGATAGTTATTTCTTTTATTTCTTAAACTCATCCACTCATTCTCACATCACCCTTGGCCACTTTTCTTCCTCCTTTTCACATGCAAAACCTCTCTCTTATCCGAGGTTAAAGGAAAAGGAGCCATATATCTTAATAAGCTATATATATATATGAAAGGCCATTTTGCTTAAAACTTGGTTATTTAAGTATTAAGGTTATCTTTCTTACTTGATCATTCAAATGAGATGCCTCTCTCATTTTCTTTTCTCTACTTGATTCCAAGAAACATGAGAGATACTCTAGAGGGTATTTTTTTACATGTTGCACCCTATGTTTTGGGTAAATTGTACTTTACACCAAAACTAGGTTTTAAAGCACAAGGATTGCTCTGCAAGCTATATCTTGGTGCTCAAGCTTGCGGAATCCATATCACTACATCATATTCATTCTTATGATGTCTCAAGATCATAGGAACATCTTAACATGTGAAATTTGCACGTTAACCCCTCTACTTGGGTAATTTGCACATTAGTCCATATTTAACAAAACAATATTACAACATTGTTCAAAAAGGTCTGAAATAGTTATAAGTTCCTCAAAAGCTTTAATTACATATCAAAAGATAATCACAAGCATCTAATCACATATTTAAGCAAAACACCTAGGGTTAGTTCATAACCTAGGTCAGGTATGTTACACACACCACCCTCTCTTTATCCGCTTCTTCCGTACCTCTCTCTATGTAATAGGGATGTATCACCAAAATAATAAAGAACAGATGCCAATGTGCATACAAGAAAAAGATGCAATCTCAAGTCGAATATAGGAGATATTCACATACAAAAATGCCATCAATGTAATTGCAACTACATAATAAAATCTCAAGTCGAATAAGGGAGAGTTTTGCTACTTCCTTCCATACCCGTTACACTCCCTTTTTCGTCTATAAGAACAATGAATGCCTCTTTTTTGCCACTCTTTTGCAAGACACTCCCCTTTCCACCAATAGGACTAATTAATGCCTCTTTTTGCCACTCTTTTTGTGAAACACTAGTGTCAGATAAAATGCACACTTGTTATTCTGTGGGTATCTCTGGACTCTTATGAAGCTCTTACACATGCTTGATGTTGGAGAAAGTGGGGAGGAAGTGCTTTTGGGAAACAAACTCGGGAACGAACATATTGTAAGATGTGTTTAGTGATCTGATGAAGTTGAGGTGCTTAGCCATACATAGTAGTGAAAAACCAAAATGATCTGAATATGAGGCAATCACAAGAATTGAAAGAATTCGTTTGGAGACTGTTTTAGATTCCATATTACTCAAGGACTAGAAACGTTAAAGTTTAGGGTGGTTTGATGAATGCGTATTCATCTTAGTTTTTGTTGCCATTTTTGGCCCATGTTTGCACTCATATCTCTCAAACAACCCTCGGATCTACTATTGCATCATTTTGTTAAATTCATGTGAATATTTAGGGTTTTGATCAAATCCATTAGTGTCTATTGTAAGATTAAGAATCACACTATGTGCACCAACTTAGGAGACAGTGGTCCCGCTAACCGAATAACGAGCCCTATAAACTTTTGATAATCTGGACCCTATTTTCATATGGCAGTTCCTTCATCAAAAAGACCCTCATTAGTAAGAGGATTCATCAATGCATGCCCATCAACCCATAGCAATACCCCCTTGTGAGGGTGGGTTAGCTCAATGAGGGTAGCGACTGCTACACCCAGATAGGTAGCAACCGCGATGACCAAGAGTGTGTATGACATCTAAATGACTATAACGCCTCACAAATTAGAAGGAGTCCTCAACCGATACAACATCGTGGCCGTGACAAAAGGGATGGTTGCAACCATGTACTAAAGGATGTTGCAACCATGACCAAGATGTCATCGCAACCACAACAGAAGAGTTGGTTGCAACCGTAATGCAAAAGGGTGTCATAACCACGACCGAGATAGCGTCATGATCAAAACATTGTTGTGACCTGGATGGATGTCATGAAAATAGCAAGGGTCGCGATTGTGACAAAAAGGATGATCGTGGAAAGTGTCACGACTACGATAGTTGAGTCAGAGCTCTTCAGATCTACGCTTATAAATAGGGAACCTCCTTCATTTGATGGGGTTGCTTCCACTCCACGATGCTAAGAGAATGTCGCTCTGTACTCAACCAAGGAAGATGATCAATGTAACGACCCCGCCTACCGGTAACCCCCAATTAAGGGAGACCAGAAGGTCAGAGCCATTATCCCAATTAACAAGATCAAAGGTTCGACAAAAAATAAATAACAATTGTCAAATTCTACCAAAGTATACTGAAAAGATGTAATAAAATAAAATTTTTACATACTTTTTTAAAACTGGGATTTCTAAACTTCTATCCACACAAATACTAATCTAACTAATCCTCCTTTGCATTTTAATTCTCATTTATTTCCACATATGCCACTTTACTGTTTGTTCTTTTCATTGTACCAAAAACGCCGATAAACAAAACGTCGGTCAGCATAAAGCTGGTATGTGGGGGAAACAATAATAGTGAAACTATGATAACAATGTAATCATGTCAATTATAATTTAAACAAACAACTTTACATTTTCCACATAACTGCTCAATCCCTACATACCCTAGCCTCTGCACTGTCCCTGCAGTGGACCTGGATGCTACCTTCCTTATGGTAGATCCCCATTAAATCACACATGATCCTACCTAACAGGTAGATCAATATCTAGGGTTGAGTCACATGGCACTACCCGTCGATATCCCACTCCTTAACTCATGGTGTGCTAAGAGTCTCATGGCACTACACGTGGGTAGCCCAATTTATAACTCATGATAGCCTAGACCTTGCTCGAGGTTACCCTTTTTAGCCTTTGCAAAGCCACATAGGTGGACTAGGATCTAAGCCAGTCATGTATGCACATTTATGGTGATAATCATAGTCACATTATAGTTGCATGAAATAAAATTCATACAATCAGTTATTTTCAAGCAACCGATAAAAATGTTCAGAAATCGCCGTGAAACTAAAGTGATTATTCATAAGCGTAACCACATACATGTCAAATTGATTTGAGACAGAATAATCCATGCACGTAAGAAATCCAAGCAAGAAATCCCACATAACAAGATCTTGAAATAATCATGCAATTCCCTTTTATTACTCATGTCATCAAGATCTATTAAACCTAGCTCGCTTCCTAGGGTTTCTAGTCCACTTTTAGAGTTTCCATTGTAATTAGGGTGTCCCTTCATCTTCTACTATTTTAAACCCTAATTTTATACGCTTACTCATAAATCCTATTTATCTCATCTATTCTTCATGAAAGATATTAAGGTTATTTGTTAACAACATATAACCCTAATTTCAGAAAAAGGTCTAATTAACCATCGATTAGGTTCATTATGCCTCTTTTACATTAAAGCTACCATTTTTATCCTTTTAATCCATGAAAAGATCATTATGCTCATTTATCATCAATTCATATTTCATTATGGTCTAATTCACATATGCACTCTATTTGTCATTAATTCTTCCTTTATTCATTAGAAAACCTCGAATTACTACATTAAGGGTATTTATCCACAATTAAGAACTTTTATACTTACGATAGCTTAAAATTATCATATCTCATCTTTAATCATAAAATCAAACCATTTAAGCCATCAAGAGTCACATTTACTAATATTAGGGTTTCAAGGCCCATTTAAGCATATTCATGCATATGAAACTCTAAATTAAACCAATTATGTGCAAAGTTCATCTTTTTTGTTCTTAATGTACCTCTTTAGAACTAACATGTTAATATCAACTTTACTCATCCATTAAACCCTACTAAACACATTAATCATCTCAAAATAGGGTTTCTTAATCATTAATGCATTCAAGTTGATAACTTCTATTATTTTTCGAATTTCAAGAGGAATTAGCCTCTAAAACCATTTTTAATTAATTCCTCTCATTTTTCTGAGCAAAATACATCTATTATATGTACCAATTCGAGCTACCATTATTTAGATATGAATTTGGTAAGGTTTCCCTATTTGGACCAATCAGCAAGCACCACATGTTCTTTCCATGCATCACGTAGTAGATTTAGAAACATAACCGAATGTCTGTTTTACCCTGGTGTAAGTGATTGGAGATATATAGAGTGGAGGGGTAAAGTCATCAAAAACCCCCTAGTTCATCACCTTCCTCCCAATCCCTACTGTCCGCCAACCAGGTTCGATCACGGGGAGGTTTGCCTTCCCTCCCAGGGTCTGACGGCTACTGCCCTTCATCGATCTAACTTCATCTTGCCTTGTCGTACCTAGAGTGCCACCCAGCTATGGCTGAGGTGGCTGGAGTTGGCCAGCAACAACGTCCCAAGCAGCGAACCCTACAGGTCTGCCATGAGCTTTGAGTGAGGTTGGGAGCAAAGGGAAAGGAAGCCAACCATCCCAGATCTTTGGGGTAGCTTCGTGCCCCCACCGAGATCTCACCACAACTACATATTGTCCCCGAGATAGCCCTAGCTTCCTTGGTTAGGGTTAGGACGGAGAAGAAGAAGGAGAAGAAGAAGAAGAGAGGGATGGCTGCATGGAACTTCCTTTGGTTCTAGCCAGGGGCTCTATTCTTTTATAAAGAAGGAGAGCAACGCCCAAGGATACTTTCCCACGAAGACAAAAAGATCCCTTTTCAAAAGGAAACTTTCTTTCCTTTAAACAAGTAATATATTTCTCCTTTAAATAATTCGTGGATTAGCTATGATCCTTGACTATTAATGAATTCAGAATTATTGCTTTTATATTCTTGTTCTTGGCTTTAAACATGTTGGCCACAAAATTATATTCTCTTTTAGTAGAAAATATTTCCCTTTTACTAATACCATGAAATTCATTCATTATGCATCACGTTATCCTCTTATTTTGTTTTATTGGTATTTTCTCTTTCTTTTTACTCATTGAGGCTCCTCGGACCCCAAGAAACTCTAATATTTCATAATCCTTTTTATTGGATACACTAAAAAAAATGGATTTTTAGTGAAGGTCATTTGTGAAGGATCAAAGCCCTTCAAAAATATTGACTTTTTGTTAAGGGCAGTCTTACACAAATGAACTAGTTTCCCTGAACCGAGTTCTTTATGAAAAGGAAAATTACTGAAGGTCTAAAATCCTTCTACAATGTAAAAATTCCGTCACCAGGATTCCCACCAAATTTTCCCGCCCCACTAATTAGTAATTAAGACTTACGACTAGTGAAACCGTTTCCACTCCTTGCGCACTGTTTCCTCTCCTTGCGCTCCCCCCACCCTCTGTGTTGCCGTGTACGCCTACGCTTGCCGACAATGCCTACCTTCGTTCTCGAGTGTCAGTGCCCCAGTGGAATAGTGGCAGCCGGTAAGAGCACCCCCATCCCAGCGGAAGCAACGGCCACTGGCGTGAAGAGGACCCCCCGTCCCAGCGGAAGCAACGGTCCATGGCGTGAGGACCCCCTGTCCCAACGGAAGCAACGACTGCCGGCGTGAGCTCGCCCTACTTCGACTTCGACCATGAGGTAGGTCTTCTCACTATGATCTAGTTATGTGAAGGCTATCCGAGATTATCTGCTTATCCGATAATGTACTGAGATTATCGCTGTGTTTGGACGAACCCATCTCAACTCCCGGTAATCAATGTATTAAGGGGCCGTTTGGGTGACAAATTTCTAATCGCCGGAGTAGTCTACAGTTTCGATAGTTGAAGTACAGTAATTAGAGAATGCTACACCCTGAAATTACATTGTCTGGATAACATGGAGCTGTGAGTCTCGTCGTGGACTGCTGCCATCTTGAGCGTTATGAACTTATGATGGCAACAATGTGGTAGGACCTGCCAGCGTGTGAGAAGCTTCTACAACACCTGTTCCTCACCACAGGGATGGTGGAGGCGGCAAAGCAGAGTAGACGGAAGGTGTGTTCTAGGCTGAGGAAGGGCAGTGACTGTGACACCACCAGCATAATATGTTGATCTGGAAACAAGTAGACATGGAACTGGAGGAGGAAAAGGGATTGGACCTTCACTAAACATGGCAAAGAAAATTTTCTTAAATCACCTCCATGATTTCACAAAAAGATATAAACATAGTTATCCTTGATGCTAACTGGGACCTACTATGAATAAACTCATTCTCCATTGCTTGGAGTATCTCACAGTTTATTATTTCAGTTCATTAAGTAAAACCAGAGTTAAACACCATTTTTAGGCAGCAGTGCATGCTAGATAATTAAGAATTAACAAATAGATTTATGTGATAGGCCACATACCTCTATAATCATATTCTTAATGTCTATGAATTCAATAGTTATAGGATCCAGTTTTAATCATCAGTCTACAAGCTTGTTTGCCAAGGCGTGTTAGTCTGATGAACTTGCCTTGCATATTGTTCAATACCTTCATTCCGGACCTATAAAATCAAATTCATATATTCAAAATATGGTAATAAAATCTAAACATGAGAAATAAAAAATTTACAAGTATACATAATATAGTACCTGGCTAGTGGGATCATCATCTTCCATAATATTCACACCCCCATGAGACTGCAACATATCATATATTTCCTTCATGTATGTCTAGGCTTTCTCGGCTACTTTTTTAGCTTGTTCAGCTCTAGCACGTGCTTCTTCAGCTGCTTGTTTGTACTTCTCTAGTTCTATGATATGATTGAGATTTCTGTCGTGAGATCTTTTAGGTCCTAATATTTCATGTGAATATGTCCTAATCTTTCAGGTCCAAAAACTTTGCAACAAATTTCTTCATCAACCATGTTAATTTTTCCTTCATCACGTTAAGATATCAACTCTATAATTTGTTCTTGTCCAATAATTATTTTATTTAAAAGAATTGTTGGCTGTCATTGATCGCTAAATCAAAAAGAGGGATTTACCATCTTTTGCTCATCTCCAATATCAACAAAGGTTTTGTCGTTTCTAGTTCTTGTCAGGAACATCCTCAAGTGGCTAGGAACTAGCCCACTGTTCTTTTTAGCCTACATTATTTTAACAAATATTATAATACATTATTTAGGATTTCCCTATACTATCCAAAAGATGAACACTCTACGAAACATTCTTACATCTTCATCTTCCACAACCCTAAAATGAGTGCGGCCTGTGCAATGGGCCATTGTTTCTTTTTTATCCTTTCTCCTTCATCTTATTCATCTTATTGAGTATGTTATAATTGAGATAATTCAGTTATTTTATAATCATCATATGGTTTATATATGTATAAAAGTTCCTTATACATATATTATTCATATACATATATGTGTAATTTTCTCTAAATTATATATGAATTCATGTTCACATTTTTTCAACAAGCGCCCGCTTCAGCACCCGCATGGCGCTCAAGCAGCCACAAGGTGTTGTCTTCATGCCTCCTGCTTCCCACATTCTAAAACATTGAGAATGATCCACATCTAGGAAGCACAGACACGGACACGGGACACGGCATGGACACGGACACAAACATGGACATGGGACACAGTGATTTTAAAAAATACAAGACACAGACATGACGTTGGACACGTCATACACACATATACATATACTAATACATATACATATACATATACATATACATATGCATATGTATACAAACATATACATATATATATTTATACAGATATATATATACATTGACATATACATATACATAGATTTACTATAAATAAAACTTAACATGAAATTCACCTTGAAACATGATATTACAAAAAATTATAAGCTATTTAAGATGTTATTGCTGGTGGTGGATGAGATGGAGAATGAAGGTGTCTTCAAGGTTGAGAGGTAAGAAAAGGAAGTGGAATACATGGAGAGCTACTTAAGATGGATGGGTAAGAGAAGAGGAGGGAATATGTAGATGTAGAGAAGCAAGAAAAAGAGTAGACGTAGGGAGGCCAATATTCTGCTACCTTTATCTCGAAAAGCAAGAAGAAAAGTAGGGGAGGAGTGGTAAGATAAGCAGAAGGAGACACATGAAAAACCAACATGAAATAAGAGAAAGGAGATGAGAAGAAGACATGGAGCAGGAAAAAGAGGAGGCGAAGGAACATTTTTGCAGCTACTGAAGCTTAACTAATAAATATTGGTCGGGCAAGAGTAGTGTAGAACATGAGGTAGGGATTTGGGAAAGGTTTGATTTTTTCATATGCTTAAGCTTAAGTGGGTAGGGATGGTGTGTCTTGGATGTGTCCATGGAGTGTCCAAGTTGTGTCGAATACTTCAATATTTTTTTTAAAAAAGTGGACATGTCAGAGGCGTGTCCGCCACGTGTCCAGGCATGTCCAAGGTGTGTCCATGTTGGACACGCATTGGACACAGACATAGCAGCCTTCAGGAAGTGTTTGTGCTTCCTAGATCCACATGTATGAAATTATTCTGGGGCAGTTGAAACACACTTGACTCAGACTGGTTTCTGTTGGATTTTGAAAACATTTTTCCATGAGTCACTCAATTGTTTGAGCTCCCTAAACAAGGCCTGCTGGTTCAGTTAGCTATACGACTGACTTCACTTGAAGTCCTTCGACAATTCCCAATTCCAGTTCTAACATTGTATGGTTGTATTCAAACAGTCATGAATTTCTTGGTTTTCATCCTCCGATCATAATCATCATCTAAAAGCTTTAAATCCAACCATGTTGGGGTCAGCTACATGGATCCTTTTATTTTGATCAGCTATGTGATTGGTTATATTCCAATGAAGATGTAAAGATTCAAACTCTATCCTTGTAAACTCTTAACTAGTTCATTTCTGCCAACCTCATCTTCATTTAACCATGCTTGACAGAATAGCATTGCTTTTCATTGTTGCATGTTCCAGTCTTTGCTTTGATTCTCATGTTTTTACAAAACTCATGAGTCAGTGAAATACTAGTCAAATTTGTCTATCTATCAAATCAGGTGTCAGACAATTTGCTTTTATACACAATCTATGAATCAATGATACTACAATGTAAACTTTTATCTTTTATTTTTCTCTTGTTCAGTTTTGTTTTTTAGTTGTAATGTGACTTCTTGTGTATTTGTATGCAGATGGATTTCTTATGGGATAGAAATTGGATGTATATTGCTAATAGGATGCAAAGTGAAGTATTCCAGTCTAGTTTACAAAAATTCATTGAATTTGCATGTACCCATCAAATACCACCCAGATCGGGAAATTTAATTTTCCCTTGTAAAACATGCTCAAATAGATACATTAAATTAGAGGATGACGTATTCTTACATGTTTTACAAAAAGTATTTGTCTGCAACTATGATGTCTGGACATATCATGGGGAGATGATTGGGAGGAATACAATAAGTGCAAGGTCTACTAGACCTACATCTGGAAGTATGCATCAAATGTTGGGAGATATATTCGGAATGGGAGATACAAGTCATGCCAGTGAGTTTGAACTCAAGGAGGAGCCTGCAAATCTTAACGCCGAACGCTTTTTCAAGCTTCTCAAAGAAGTTGATCAACCACTGTATGAAGGTTGTAAAACTAACTCCAAGTTGTCCTTTCTGGTGCCTCTGTTATATCTGAAGGAGGAGTCTGGATGGTCAAATAATTATTTTACAAAGTTGCTGAAGTTGATAATCACATCCTTTCCAAAAGAATGTAGTATGTTTCCTGAGACTTATTATGAAGCAAATAAAGTTGTAAAAGACCTTGGCCTCTAAAAAGTTAAAATTGATGTCTGTCGAAATGACTGCATGCTCTTTTGTAAAGGTTCATCAAAGAAAGACATGTGTGATACTTGTGGTGAGTCTAGATGGAATGAAAAGACATATAAAACAAAAGGCAAGAAGGTAGCTGAAAAGGTGATGTATCACTTTCCTATTATCGCTCATCTGGAGAGACTTTACATGTTCCCTTCAGTTGTAAGAGATATGATGTGGCCATTTAAAGAAAAAGGAAATGATGGTCATATTCATCATCCCTCTGACATGGAAGAATGGATCTCAATAGATAGAGAATTTCCAGACTTTGCTGCTGAACCACGAAATGTCAGACTTGCTCTAGGTATAGACAGTTCAATCCGTTTAGACTTATGAGTGCTTCAAATAGCACATGGCCTGTACTATTAACCCCTCTCAATCTCCCACCTTGGCTTCTTCTAAAGGAGCCATACATAATGATGTCTTTGCTGATCCCATGTCCTCATATGGTTGGGAATGATATTGATATTTACTTAGAGCCATTAATTGATGAGCTTCAAAAACTTTGGGGGCAGGGAGTTAAAGTATATGATGCTTATAGCAAGAAAAAATTCACTATGCGGGCAATGATCTTATGGACCATAAATAATTTTCCGGCTTATGGTGACCTTTATGGTTGGAGCACCAAAGGGAAAAAGGATTTAGGTTGCCCATCTTGTAATGTAGACACCTTATCCAAGTGGCTTCAATTTGGCAAGAAACAATGTTATGGTTTCCATCGACGTTTCTTGAAAAACAATCATATTTATAGGCGTGATAAAAAAAGTTTCAATGGAGGACAAGATTTTTGTCAACCGCCTAGGCGCTGGTCAAGTGATGATATACTACAACAATTTCAGGGTTGCACAAACATCACATTCAGAAAAACTAATAAACGTAAAATCTCTACAAATGGACATCAACCATTGCCGCCTGGATGGAATAAAATAAGCATTTTTTTTTACTCCCGTATTGGAAATATTTGTTGTTGAGACATAATTTGGATGTAATGAAGATAGAAAAAAAATGTCTGTGAGAACATATTGAACACTTTGTTGGGCGACTCGAAGAAAAGTAAGGACAACTTACAAGCTTGTCAAGAGATAAAACAATGGGGTATCCAAAGGTATTTGTGGCCAGTCGATTCAGGGAACCATTATTACTTACCTCCAACATCTTTCACAATGATTAGTACGGAGAAAGAGAAGTTTCTATCAGTTTTACAAACATTGAAGGTTCCTGATGGATATTCTTCTAACATATCTAGGTGTGTCAGCATGAGAGAGAAAAAACTATAGGCATTGAATAGCCATGATTGTCGTGTTTTAATGCAACAACTTCTTCCTGTTGCCTTGTGGAACTGTATAGGCCTAGATGTTTATAAACCTATTGCAAGCCTATGTTTATTTTTCAATAAACTTTGCTCAAATGCTATTGATGTAGAAGAATTTAAGAAGCTTGAAGAAGACATTGCTGTCACACTATGCCAGTTAGAGAGAGTTTTTCCTCCATCATTCTTTACCATTATGATGCATTTGCCTATCCATTTATCTTATGAAGCAAGGGTTGCCGGTTCTGTACGGTATAGGTGGATGTACCCCATTGAGAGGTACTTGAAGAAACTCAAGAATTATGTCAGAAATAAAGCTCAGCCTATCGGTTTTATTGCTAGAGGCTATTTGGCAGAAGAATGTTTGACATTTTGTGCTAGATATCTACCTGATATTGATACAAAATTCACTCGTACTCCTCGTAAGTTGATGACTCTCCTATTAGAGTGGGAGTACGGAAACACTTTGATGTGAAAACTTTAGAACAAGCCCATCAAAATGTACTATTTAATACTGACATGTTCGATGATTACAGAAGGTAATTAAACTTTTTTTTCAATGTTAAATAGTTTTTAATATAGACTAACCACAACTTTTGATTTTTTCCAATAACCAGTGAACACCTGATAAAGATTCAAGAGGATGAACCAAATATCACACTACGTGCTTTAGAAAAAAAACACGCAACACAATTTGCTAGGTGGTTGAGAGAGCATGTAAGTAATTTATAAAATTACCAAAATTTTATTTTGAAAGAGTATTTAATCCCTTCTTATTTTTATGTTGATAAGTTAGGTAAGATGAATGGATAGATGGAATGTCATATGAAGGCTATTCAGTAAATGGATACCGATTCCGCTCAAAACATGTTGAAAGTACTTCTACTACACAAAATAGTGGGTTGTACTTTGTGACAGATACATCTAGTTATGCAAGTGGGAGGGATAAAAATCCTATTACGGCTACAAGTACATATTATGGACAATTGGAGGAGGTCATTGACCTATGTTATGGTCCAGACATCAAAATACCATTGTTTCGGTGTGCTTGGTTTGATGAAAGTTCTTCTAACGATTTGCGCATTGACAAATATGGTTTCACACAACTCAATTTCTCAAGGAGACACAATCAAGATGAGCCATTCACTCTTGCATCACAAGCAATGCAATGCTTTTATGTAAAAGATCATGGTGATGATAATTGGTTCACTATTTTGAAACTTCCGCCTCGAAATTATTCCGAAGTACCTATCATTGTGGATTATATGAGTGGGACACAAGTTCATAAAGGTAACAACCACACAAGTGATGATATCTCCTAGTCAAGGAATGATATGCATGGATCATTTGTTGTTAGGGAGCCCGAGGAACAAAGTTGTTTTGATCAGTTGTTGCAAACCTTAGTGAATGATCGTGCTTGCAATATTTTTCTTTTTCGATTATTATGTTTTGGTTCAAGGATATTGCCTTGCCATTTGTCCCTTTTTTGATCTTATGTAGGATGAGGAATATTTTGTGTTGATATAAAATTTTTCTTTATGGATTATTATGCATTGGTGCAAAAATATTGCACTGTCATTTGTCCCTTTTTATTTGTGGATTATTATGTGATTACAATGTTGTACATTTATTCCATAAACTGTTGGACTAACCTCTTATTGATTGCTACAATTGTTATATTTTCATCTTGTGCAGGATGAGGAACACAAGGTCAACTATGAAAGCTTCTACAACCCCGCCACAACCCACTACTACTTCACCTACAGTCTCCTCTCCTACAACTGAAGTAGGAGATGAGCATGAGGATCTTGAGGATGAACATGACCATCATAGATATGGAAGGGGCCCTGCAAGTGAGGTTAATCTAATTCCAAAACTAGGAGAGCAACGACACAAGGTGGAATGGAATGCAACAGGTAATGTAGTTGGAAAGAACAGTATAAAGTTGAACAGTTATTGTGGCATATTAGATAGAAAACCACAAATATGTAGTTTAGATCTACAATGGAGAGAGCAACCACAACTAGCATTTGAAGATAGAAAATCATGCATTGAGGTACTTAAGTAATTACAAGATTTATTTTAGTCTAGACTTAGTGTATATTTTAAGAGTTTTTTTTATTTTTTCTTAACATCTCCAAATATTTTCCAAAAATTCATTGATTTGGGAGATCATCCAAATGCATTGAACTATGTAGATGCTCACATTCACATAGCTTTACAAAGTTGGAAGTCACGGGTTAAGAAAGATTACTATCTAAAGTATAAGGATAATCCATATTTGATGAGGAAAAAGGTTGAGCAGAATGCATCATTAGATATTCGTCAGTTTGACAATCTTGTTAAACAATGGTCTTCTGAGAAGTCTGAGGTAATATCAAATTAATATATAATCATTTATCTTTCATATATAGTGTTTAGTAAGTAAATTTTTTTTGTATAGAAAATTGCTGCCACAAATAAGGTTAACAGGTCAAAAAAACAAATGCATCATACTACAAGATCCAAACCATGGAGTTGTTATAGGGAGGAAATGGTATCACCTTTCACTTTGTATTTATTTCCAATGAGTTCTAAATAAGAAATAGTTTTGCTAGTAGTAATAATCCTGTTATTTGGTTTATGAAAGAAAACTACGAAATGGGAGCCAACTCAAAAAGAGTTTTTCAAGAAAGTATATGAGAACAACTTGTTGGTGGTAATTTATTCAATATTTTAAATCAATAATATATTAAATCTTCAAATAAAACTTGTTTAGTTTGTACATTGACTTTGTTCAAATAATGACAGGATGATATAATTGATATTGTTGAAAATGAAGTTACAAATGGTGAAGTAACTGATCCAAAACAAACCGATGAGGTGACATGTCGTGCCTTCTTGCGTGTAGTCAACCCCGTAAAAAAGAATAGGGTTCGTGGTATTGGACTCAGACTTGCCGCAGAAGGGAATACTAGGAAAGCTGCCAAAATTCGGAATGAAATGTTATTGTGAGAAAGTATTGCAAAAGATGTAAGTAATTTAACAAATTTGTAAGTATCATATGATATTGTCATTATTGTCTTCTAAAAATATATTTCATTGTAGGATAAATTAAAAGAGGTTACCCAAGAAATGAAAAATATGCAAAAATCTTGGTCCCAATTTATAACATGGGTGCAACAAAATCAGGTTATTTGATAGCAACAATCGAGTATTAGATCAAACTTATTGATATAATATTACAACATAAATAGATTTTGTTTTATTCTCTTCTATATTTTCAATAGGCGGAATTAGCTAGAAGTACACAGTTTGGCTCGACGAGTGTGTTTCCAAATCTACCCCCTTATGGAGTATTTCAATTTAGTGTTGGTACAACATTGTCAAATTTTGGAGTACAGGTACATATTCACAAAATTAAAGAATTTTAAATTTTTATAAATAACAGAAGTTGAAAATGAGAATCTTGCTTTAAAGGCTCAAATGTTTCCAAACGGGGCTTCTCCTGGTGTGTTTTCTACTCAAGATACCTCAAATGGTATCAATGGGCTAGGGTTTACATTTAAATCACATGTATGACATTACATACATTTTTATAACGGCTTATCTGAAATAAACTCCTTCACATGCAATCAATTTTTTTTTGAAGCCACATTTTTTTCAAAATGGACCTCCTACAGTTTTGTTTCCCGCTCAAGGTGGTGTGAGTAGATCCCACGTATAAATATAAAATATATTACTGATATTTCCCTATTCATGTTCAACTTTATTGAAAAATTAAATTCTTTTCAAGCATCAATATTTATTAAATGGTCATCCTATTGGTGTGTTTCCCGCTCATGGTGGTACAAGTGGATCACATGTATTTATATAAATGTATTATCAAATGTGTGGTTATTTATGATCATCTTAAATTGAAAATTTAAATTCTTTGTCAGCCTCAATATTTTCCAACTTCAACTCCTACTGGTGCATTTCCGGCTCATGGTAGTACAAGTGGAGAAAATGATGCAAGGGATACTACAACGGAAGACATTCATAACGCTTGAAGAATTTTCAACAATTTACAATAGAGTTTTTAATTGTTATGAAACCTCACAATTCCTTGGATATAGATAGTATTTAGAAAATGTGTTTGAGATCCATAGGGAATTAGATCATATGTTCCACCTTCTAGTTAACTATTGTCAATCTATCAGAATACTCATTCACCTCATTCTTTGTATTCTTCTACTTTATCATATACTAAACTTTTCTTCTTACCATTCTTTTTTGTTTACTTACTCACATAGTTCGTTCTTATTTTTCATATTATTGAGATATGTTCTCAATGCACTTTGTATGGAATTGGTGGGTTCTCAATGGAATTGGTATGGAATTGGTGGGTTCTCAATGGAATTGGTGGGTTCTCAATGGAATTGAGATCTGTTCTCAATGCACTTTTTCATATTATTTTTCATATTATTGAGATCTTCTATATGGATTGGTGGGTTCTCAATGCACTTTGTAGATCTGTTCTCTATCTCTGAGCTTAAGAGGTGTACTCTATTGCCATCTGGCAGTATATTTGATTGTAGAGGATTTTCTAGTGATAAGCACATGCATCATGCATGAGTCTTGGTTCAAGCAAGAAACACTGTACTATATTGGTTACAGAGAGAGTTTTATGAGTGTCCATAACTGCCTCTGCAATCTCTTTGCATATGATTGATTTCAACCTTAAAGCAATTATATCCTTTCCTGGCAGGCCTTACCATTTTATAGCACGTGTATATCTATTTATAGATACCCATGATCTGGTTTACATCTGATGATGTAAGTCAGTTTTATTCAGTTTTGCAATTGATAATGTAGAATTTGGCTCTCTTGTATTGATCATATCGATCAGGTGTTTAGAGATTAGTATCCAGGAATAAAACTTTAACCGATGCATCCATGAATAACAAGTTTAACTGAGAGTATAACTTTTTATCATATGTTACTTCTTTCTTGATCGTTATCCTAAACAATATGCATAAAACTTAGATCTACTATTTTTTTCCTTTTAATCTTGAAAAATATTGTAGCTTATATCGAACGTTCCATATCTCTGTCAAAAGCAGAAGCCAGGCCAATGCTTGAATTTTTTCTCCCATTTCAATTCAGAGTGATGGTTGAGATCTTGTTAGTTTCTTTTGACTATATGGGTGGCTGAGCCTAGTGTTCTATTGTGCTGATTTAAGAAGGATTGCTTTGGGGTCATAGTTCCTCTTTATGGCTGAAGAAGTTGTTCAGCAGGAGGCCTTGATGAAGCTTCAATCCTCTGGAAAGGTTGAGGCGTATTTGTTTTGGGCTACTCCTTGGTGCTTTTATGCTAATTTTTTTTGTATAGATCCTCATCTTCGATATCGTCTCAGAGATTTCAAACTTGAGCTTCTAGTAGCTTAGTGATACCATTTGCGCTTCACCTCTTTTTATTATGGGTTGATGCTGAAATCGTGATATCCGAAGTGGTTCTTGAAGTATTGCACCTTGTGAAATGCATTACGCTGCTGCTTTAACAATGCTGCAAATATTTGAACTGAAAAAATCAAAACCTTTTTATTTATTAAATAAATGCTTTTCTTGGTGAGAGGATGAACAAGTGCACTTTTTTGATATTTCAAATGTGTTTTGTTTCTTTTAAATGGTATTTAATACTAAACAGATTCTTAATTTTCTTTTCTTAAAATCTAGGGAGTTGTATTGGAGATTGACGAAGAAATGTCGGCAGATGATGATGAAAGAGAAGATTTGCAAGAAATTATAAATAATACAAAGTTAAGTGAATGTCCGTGATGTTGAAGTTATGGAGCCAAAATCTCCTTAGGACATTTACAAGGCATGCATATTTTTTTTTGCAGCAGTTTTGTTCTGTTATATTGTAGAAAATGGAGCAAAAATAAAAAAGCAACAGAGTAAATTTTATTTAGGAGTTGAAAACTTGCTAGAATAACTACACAGGGTTTGGCGAGTGAGACCCCATGACCTAGTCCTTTTTATTATCATTTATTTACTTCTTTAGTACTTGTTTCTACTAGCAGCAATTTAGTTTAATCAATCAATGAACTTTCTCAGTGATAAATATTACCATTAACATTTCTTCTTTTTTGTCATAAAACTATGTTGCTTTTTTTATTTTTAAAAATAAGGAAACAAAGAAGGAGATGGATGAGTGAGAGATGGATGGAGGTATCTATCTATCTTTACAAATATATGTGTAGAAGGATATCTATACAAGTACCATAAAAAACCAAACAAAAGATGCCACCGCCACAGTCCAGAGACTAATTGAAGGCCTTGATAGTACCCTGAGTAAGGTTCTAAAGAATAGAAGGAGATCTTTCAACATCCTAATAGCACCCAAGATTTCTTTCTTACCATAAGAAGTAGTAGATGCTCAAATAGCATAATTTCCAAACACCATCATCCCTAGAAATCATCTCAAACAAAGACTTTGATTGAATAATAGAGAGAGAATTTCTGGCAAAGGACCAAATCTAAGAAGAGCAAACACAGGTGAAACATATATGGAAGGTATCCTTGTAATCTGATTTACATAGATAACATCTTGAAACAGAACTAATTCCAATCATTCTAATATCCACAATAGGAAATTTTTTATGTACAATTTTCCACATATTAAATTGATACCTCTTAGGAGCCTCACCTTTCCAAATCCAAGTGAAAATAGGGAGTATGACTTCAAGTTTTCTAATATCACTCCAAAACATCTTCAGCTTCATATTTTCTCTGTCTTTGAACAGAATAAGGTCCTTTTTAGTATCTTGAATCATAATACCCTCTATTAGATTTAGGAGCTTCATATTGTTATGAGTTGAAGGGACATTCCCTTGACCATCTCGAATGATGCTACTTAGCTTGCAATCCGCAGGAAGGCCCAACTTTAGAATACAATCAACACCAACAAAATTAGCAAGGAAACCCCTGTTATACCATGGATCACCCCATAAAAAGATAGAATCACCATATCCCACAGTGTAACTAACAAAATTAATAAGAGAGTCTCTGACCTTCAAAATATTCTTAAAAACTCAGGACATGTTTGAGGATTCTTTAAGAGAATAGAAGGACTTGTAGCCCAAGTAATTTTCATGGACCCATTTGACCCATAAGGAATCCTTCTTCCTACTACATCCCACACATTAAGCATAAGGCAAGCAAGTCAAGAGTCTTTAATCTTCTTAATGTTCAGACCCCCTTCAAAAGTTAGTCTAGTGACTTTATCCCATTGAACAAGATGAAGGTAATTCTGATTCTCATCATTGCCCCCAATATTTAGATGGAAGAGACCTTTCTTTGAATCCTAGAATGTTAATGAGATCAGTTTTTGGAGATGACTTACTAAAGAAAATTTGACATTTTCAGTCTATCAACCACATTTTCAAAGATATTTCAATTCCATTCCTGCAAATTTAATTTGACATTTGCACCTGAATATCCCAAGCTGATTTCACTATATCCATGAAATCATCATGACTAGCCCAAGCATTAATAGAATGCAAGGGTGATCTGACCTTCCTAGAATTAGCTCTATGGTCACTAACAGTATTGGATATAATCGAACCAGAAAACTCAGATAATAATCCAAAAATTGTGAGCTAAAAAAGAATATGTTGATCTTTCATGCAACAAAATTACCACCATCTTGGTGGTTATCCCATGTAAAGAAAGGGCCATTAAGGTCCAGTTCATAGAGCCAATAGGCATCAATACACTCATTGAGCTCCTTCATTGAATTTTCCATAGGTGGAAGTTTTCCTACTTTTTCAAAATTAAGCGTGACAGCATTAAAGTCCTCTACAAGAAGCCAAGGATAGTTGACAGAACCAAAGATACTACGAATGTAAATATAAAGTGTAGATCTATCACTATCATAGTTATGTCCATATACAATAGAGATGCAAAAATTCTTATCTTCAACTGAGACTTTAACATGTAATAACTGGTCAGATTCTCCCAGGACTTGAATATCACAGTCAGAGTTGTTCCATAGAATAAAAATGTGACCCAAAGGATGAATATTATGATTTGATACATAGTCAAAAACAGAGAAGCGCCTTGCCATAAAATTACTTAATTTTCCCCTAATTTTTGTTTCATGTAGAATGATAATGTCTCCCCCAAATATAAGTAACTCCTCTTGGACTCCCTTTATTTTATTGTTGAACCCCCTAACATTCCAAGAGGAATAGACAGAGGGATAGGACTCATTGGGACACTTGGTCCGTTGAGTTGGCGACCTCATCATCTTTGATAATTACACTCATATCACTTTGCTTGTTAATAGGAGAAAAGTTAGAATTAACTGCCCTTCCTGAGATGATTTTAGGATTGACTTGAGGAGGAGAGTTTCTATGGGCAACAAAATTCCCATCAGGCATTTCAGCAAACACCTGCACATGAGTAGAGGGTATAGACCTACCACTAGTTAAAGTAATGATAGGATTAGCATCCACAGATTTACCCTACATCGAATAGCAATGAGGCTCATGGACAAATAGATTTCATATGTTACATAACTTTAGAACCCATTCATACTCAAAAAATAGCTTCCTAGAATATCAAGCATCACTTTGAATCTCCACAAAAGTAGGAAAAGAAGAATAAATAGCCATGATGACTTGAGGCCTGGCATAATCTAGGTGAGAACATTAATTAGTAGATTTATCAGTGTGAATAGGAGTACCAAGGAATGACCCAATTCTTTCAAAAATTCAAGAATCCCATAGATCAATAGGTAGGTCAAAACTTGGACCCAGACGGGAATAGACTTCAAAACAATTTTCTTCATTAGAGTCCCAGGGCTCTATCTCATAATAATCAACGACATCCTTTTGACAAACCAAGGTCCATTGTTCAGAGTGAAAGACAAATATGTGTTATTCAAATATCGCACTATGAACATATATTTCTCTCTACCTATTAACTCAAAATCTTCAGTTGGGTTCCAAAGGAAAGACAAATATTGATGCAGCAAATTCAAATCCAGAGAGAAATACACAATGTAACCGACTAAGCAGTGCTTCCATTTGATAGCATTTTCTATAGCTTTAGATTCAGGATAGATGATTTAAATAGAACAAGACATTTCCACTTGAATGTTGGCTCCTATAATATGTTTATAATATGGAAAATCCAAATCTCTAAACCTCAATCTGTTCAACATTATTAGACCCAATGGCAAATCCAAATATCTAAAGTTTGGAGCATGTAATTTCTGAACGGTCTTAGATTTTAACAAAAAGAGCTATTGAGCATGTTATTGGCAACTGTCATTTATTGTGTTGGCATTAATACCTCTAATTGTACTAAATGGATATATACAAATGAAGTTCTTGAAGGGATTCAGTGTAGAGGCTAAGGTATACGCCCAGAAGTTTGCAAATTTATGTATGTATATTAACAATACTATATAGTATTCATTCGCTGTTTTTGTATATAATATGCCTATACCTTGTCTAGACTCACGTGTTTTTGTTCCTTAAGCTGCTGTAATTTTCGTAATATACTTTTATCTATATACATTTTTGTGTCAGATTTTTATATATGATCAAGCATTATGGTTAGAAAAAAGATAACCTCTTATGCTTGTGCCTCGGCCAGTCAAAAATCCTGGCTCCACCACTGATGTAACTATTTATGGCTTGATGAATGGAATATATTCTGTAATTTCATACTGCTTTAAATGATAATGCCTTGCTCTATTCCAGCAAAAGGATTGATCGGTGTGTTTGACATGTAGATATGAGAAAGAAGTGATTCACCCAATTCCAAATCTTTTTAGCGGAGAGATTGCATGTGCATTGTTAATTCAGGTGCCATGAGTGATAAGTTCAATAAAAAAATTCAATATTCATAATGCTAAATTTTCTGTATGCTGCAGATTCAGAAGCTAAAGATGGATCTTGAGACATGGGTGGATATTCTCTGTACTTGGATTTGTTGGTCAATTGTATGATTGTGTGATTTATGCATCATAATAAAAACAATATATATCACCTATGATTTTCATATGAACAACCATTCATGCATTATTGAATGCTTGATCTTTGCACCATTGATGATATGACAAGGCTATGCTAGAGCTTGATTAGATTCTGAAGGCAAATGAAAAAAACTTCAATATTCTTACTGCCCTTCCTGCCTTCTTTCTCTCTGTCATCCTTCTCATGTTAGCACGAACATGGATTGTACAGGTGAGGCTCAGCAAATTTCATTGCTATTTCATTATGACTGAACCACACATGTCTGTAACTTTAATCTTTATCACAAATATTATTTCAGAGCACATGCTATGAGATTCTTTATTTATAGGTCAAGCTAGACATATTATAAATATTCTGCATCTTTCATTCAGGACAAAGGGGCTGAGGGTCGACGAAGAATAGCTCATTTTCAAAGATGATTATTGGTTGCTGATGTAGAAAAAAGGATCATGCAGTTTGAAACTTGTATTGAGGCAAAGCTGGTAATTCAAGTTCAAAAATTAATTTCAACTTTGCCATTTAATCTTTTCTGCATTCATATCTATGTATCTCTCTTTCGGTGATTTTAGTTGATATCCAACTTTGCCATTTTCTTACACTAGCTTTATCTATAAATATCTACATATGGTTCAGTTCCCAAACTGTGTTTCTGTATATCGTAGTACTACTCATCATCATCATCTAAGCCTCATTCCTTGACTTTTTGGGGTCGGACACATAAATCCTTCTTTTCATTCAGCTCTATTATGGATCATACTCTTATTAAGCTGTAAAGATTCTAAAACTCTCCTTATAAACACTCCCTAAGTTCAGGTTTGTGCATTCATCGCCTCTATTTTGGCATTATAAATTGGACTGGTCTATTGATTAGGAAGAAGAGGCTCGTTGCATGTTTGGATTAGTGCTTTATAGCTTGGACCGTCTCTACAAAGCTATTGAAAGGCATGCTAAAGACACAAGAGAATGGAAAAGGTTGCAAACTACACCCCCACTGAAAAAATTAAATTGTCAGACTTCTTGTTTCAATAATATTTACATGGGTACAACACCTGCAACTTTCTGTTCCCACCTACTGAGTGCTTGCTATAGTTTGCTTTCTAGGTTGTGTGACTTCCGATCCAATGATAAACTAATCTGCGACTATCCTTCCTTCAGGCCTACAAAAGTGTGCTCAACTCCAAAAAAACTGAAGGAACTCTGGTAAGAACAAAAATCCGAGTCAAATGCAATATCTTATATAGATTCAGACCTACTGTACTTATACCGGAAATCTTTGTACTATTGGTTGATATGTTGCCATCTTTAACCAAATAGAGATTCTGTTGGTTCTAGTCGAACAGTCTAAAACACAATATGAAATAAAAGTTATTGCCTAGGGCATACAAAAAATAAATTGTCAGACTTCTTGGTAATGATTTCCATGCTATTAAGATTTTCTATTTTGTTTCCTATAATGGCTTGCATCTTGTAACTTTTCAACAACTTTTTTTCCAGGGCATAGCAATATGTATGTACTTCTAATACAAATATGGAGGGGGAGGGAGCTACAAGGATTTAGCCCTTCAGGTGAATAGAAATGTTGATAGCCTTCTTATGAAATTTATAACTTGGGTGCCACCCAAGTGTTCATTTACCTAACAAGTAGGAGTATACAACTTTCTATGCTATAAATGAAATTGTACAGTTAGCCCTCCGACATAAAGGACACATTATACTGGCCACTAACCTTATTTGCACTCGATATGATAACTTTAGATCTGCTTACATATATGCAAGATGGGAACCAAGGAGAAAGACACAAAGGATCTGCTTCACACACTCTTTAATACATCTTTCATGGCATCTCTTTCCAATATCAGGATAATTGGCGCTAGCAAAAGCAGTTGAAGATGACCCATCATGTATTGAAGATGTCACACACACTAGACAGCTACAACAAGTGAAACATAGAGCTATCAAAAAACTTATACAGTCTCTACTTGTCTAGATAGGAAGAGGTCATCCACAAGTTGGTGATCCTGGAGCCTACACTTTTCATCCTTGGTTTTAGGTCTTCTGACAATGATTTCTCTTTCCAGGGTTTAGGTACTCTTCTAACTATAATTGGTTTTGTATTTGCAGGTTTATTGGTGTGCTATCAGGTTTTAGGCACTCTTATATATGGAGAGGGTTACTTCTAGATGGACGAGGAAAACCAAAAGATTGGAAAGGATGGTCCAAAAATATCGTTGATATCTCGTTGAATGCAAAGAATTTGGCTCTAAGTCATTCTTTGATGGCTACTGCAAGAGGATTATTGGAGAAAATCTGTTCATAACCACTACACTTATTCTCAACATTCTCAAAGATGGTCATTGGCTAAATGAGTGATAAATTCAAAATGTAGATATATATTTATATTGAAATTTATATTAATTAAGGGAAAAGGCACATGTCCTTCCCTATGTGATGAACACATTTTCTATGTGAAATAAAAATGAATGTTTCAAAAGAGTGATTTGTTATAGTTGTTGTGTCTTATTAACTAGAAGAGTCTATTAAAATATCATTTGGGTATGATAAAATCCACAAATATATCACTTCATGAAATATAAGAAGGCTAAAACCTCATTGACAAACAAATAAATGCACATAATAGTTGTAATTCATGGGAAATTGAGTATATTTGTGAAGGCCCTAGAACCTCATAGACAGTTGTGAAATTAGCCTTCACAAATGTATTTGGGAGGCCTAGGAAGTCTTTTTGTGAAGGTCAAACAATCCTTCAAAAATGTATTTTTGAAGGCCCTAGAACCTCATTGAAAGTTGTGAAATTAGCCTTCACAAATGTATTTGGGAGGCTGGGAAAGTCTTTTTGTGAAGGTAAAATAGTCCTTCAAAATAGTATTTATGAAGGTTAGAGTCTCTCATCAAAGTATTTGTGAAGAGGATTTTAGCGTAGGACTTTTTGTGAAAGAATGCCCTTCAACCGATTTTTTTTTTTGAATGAGTTAATTTACATTTGTGAAGGAATCATCCTTCACAAATAGCCAATTTTCTTGTATTGATACTCATTATCCTTCTAGATGCATATATATTCATTATTTCTTATTATCTTGTTTATTTCTTAAAAAAATATCTCTTTTTGAGGATTTCTCTTTACCTTTCTTTTGATTTTCCTCATTGACATCCCTTTTAACATTAGGAATCCTTTGGATACGAAAATCCACCAAGGATAACTCAATTATACCTCTTTCCACTTATTTTCCACATTTTATCATTATTTTCAATTTCTTTCTTAACAAAGAAATATTTAATTGATCTTTTCTTTTCTTATTGCATTCTCTATGTAACTTTGGACTCCTTGGAACCCAAGGAACCCAAGAGGCACTAAATCCCTCTTTGGATTTGCCTTCTGGAGGTTTCCACGTTTTCTTTTCTCTATTTTCTTATTTACTCAATAATAGAGTTTCTTTTGTCCTTTCTTTGTTATTGGGACCAATAGACAATAAAGCCCACAAAACAATCATCAAGGCTATTGTAAACAAAATTCATTGAAACAAATTTTATCATTATTTGTTCAAATATCTTTAATGTGACAAATTATATTTCTTCACCAAATGAACCCAAAAATTGGAGTTGTAACAATCAACCTCCACCAAAGACTGCCTTTGTGGTGTCCTTGATATTCCACCATCTCCACTCCATTAAGATCTATCTCCTAGCAACGAAATTGGTGGGATTTTAGATCTGTAGCACCCTCTACCATTAGCCATATTCTGCTCCATCTCCGGTGAGTAAGAGCACAAGAAGAGAAGGAAGAAGGAAAAAGAAGATCATCCTCATCCACCTTAGTATTATCCTCTCCTCGTCCAGATCTACCCTACAATCGTGTAGAAGACCGATCATCCACTGATCCATGACCATCTTCTTCACCATGACCATGGTAGAATCTTCCATCTCTCTTGTTCTTTTTGTTTCTATCATGAGGAGCGAGTACTCCATTTCATTGGGGTGCAGGGACTAGCCCCGCTACCCATTCTTACATGTCCATTTTATAACATTCCATGGCTCTTATATAACTTTCCATTTTGTTGTTAATTTTTTAAAGCATGCTTTGTGGAATGATCACCTGCTTTGCATGATTTGTTATATTCCTATGTGAGAACTTTAATACTTAGGATTCAAATATTGATTGACATGGTTTCTGCCCAGAGGAGTACTTCCAAAGGGATATCTCCGGAGTAATAAGTGTGTGATCTGTGGGTAACGAGACATCGAGCCTACAGAGATTTGTCTGCAAACTCTATTTTCTAACGAATGATTTTTCTTACTCCATTTGGATAGTTGTATATTTCCTGGATGTGTTTTGGATGTGTTTGCAAGTGTAGTGGTGGTGAAACTCGATTCTACCCCAGTGATTTCCATCATTAATCTAAACTAAGTTTATTTCCTTGTAGTTAGTTTAACTAAATCCTTATCAACTCTCGGTTCTATATATTAGTCTTGATTCAACTAGATACGACTAGCAAGGTTTTTAAAAATGTTGTCTCTCGGGATTGATTCCTTAACTATACTGTAATAAGACCCGTCAGCTTGTGGGTGGTAGTATTGCACAAGGTTTTGGTAAAAACTTAGAGATTTAAGCCCTAGGTGAATTTATTAGTGTATTAAAAACTACATCAATGTCCACCTAAGTCTTGTGTTGACCCCTAATGGCATAGGAACTATGTTGATTCATCCATGTATGTTGACCACTTGATACCCAAGGTTGGGTTTATGATGCTTAAAACTATGGGATATCCAACTATATTTGAGTGTGATTCTTATCTATGAATATGACTGGTCAAAATTATACTTTATGTTTGGACCCCTTGACTTGATGAATCATCATGAAGTTGTCATATTGTGAGTCCTTAGACCCCTAACACACAAGTAAATGACTTAAGCTTGTAATATCATGCAAAATGAATGGAACCTCATAATGACATGAAACTTCAACTACACATTCATGATGTACCTAAATTAGTAAAAGATCATAAAATGCACTAATAACCATCTTTTAAGCTAACTTGGCCAAAAATATACAAATGGATCTAGTTAGGATTAATGATGACAATCTAATGCATACATGTAATCTTGTTCTTCATCACGAGTGACTTCTAGATAGATAATCAAGGATAAGTTAGGTTATTAAGCTTTGAATCAAGCATGCCCTTTAAAGTTATGTGACTATGGATTCCCTACTTGCTAACTTACATGTATGTTTTCTTGTTTACTTTCTCAAATATTTCCATGTAGTATTGTTGTATTGTAGATCAATGCTTTCTCTCATTGCTTTTCTAACTTGAACCCACACACACACGCACACACACACACATATATATGTATGTATGTATATATATATATATATATATATATATATATATATATATATATATATATATATATATATATATATATATATATACTACTATAAAAAGTATAAAAAGAGTGAATACTTTTCAGTTATTACAAACATACCACTGACCGGTCAGATTGAAAATGGTGCCTTCTCCTTCATTCTCTCTTTTTTCTCCTTTTTTCATGGAATTTGGGACTTCTCTCTCAACCCAAAAATCAACGATCTAGAACGGCCCAGTCTACCCCACTCTCAGTATCCCTCTCTCCCGAAACAGTTATTCAATGCAATTCATGACTCTTCATCTCATTTTTATAAATCCATGACTCTCCATCAAATGTTCTATCTCCATAAACGCACGGTTAACAAAAATAACATCACAACCATATACTTTGCAACCAGTAATTCATTTATCTATTTATACTATACAATAATTTTAAATTGATTACTTTTTTGAAACCATATGTTTATCTCTTATACTATTACTAAGTATTAGAAGTAAGGAATTCGAATACCATTTTTTATGTCACTCTCCTCCCACGTTTTTTTCCGCTTTCTTTTCCGCTTCCTCCTTATTCCTCTTCTTTCGAATCCTCGTAACAAACTAACCGATTCTCCCATTCAAACAATGTGTCCCCACTCTTGCCGCTACACTCCCCACTCGCTTGCGTTTCTTTTCTCTCAAGAGTTATTGGTCATTGAAACCACTACCCCACTATCTTCTCTTTATGTTTTTCTTCTACTTTCCATAATGGTTTCTCATCTCTCTCTCACCCACTCCACGTTTCATAGTAACCTATACTAATTTCCTTTCACAATATTCATTATAGTTCTCATATATTTTCTAATATAATACACATGTTGCCTGTGCTTTCTTACTTACAATTTTCTAGATCTGAAAATCAATTGAAAAAGAAAGTCCATATTCATATATACAATGATAAAAAGAGCGAATTTGCCTTTCAAATTACATATTTGTTATTATCAGATGAGATGAAGAGTCATGAATAACTTAAATCAATGCAATTCATCTTGAATCTCCTTGAGCCTATGTCTTCTCTCCTTTTTTTTGAGGAATTTTTTTGTATTTATTCATCTCGAATTTCTTCGTATAAAATGCCCACTTACGCCATCATGCACCCACAAACTAGAGAAACAGACGACCATTTCCCTCCTAAGTCTTAACTAACCACCGCAATTTTCTCCCTTCAAGTCCTCAGCCCTTCATCTTCCACAAATTTGAATATTTTATTGTTAGATCGTGGGCAGAAGAGCAAACAATTAGTTATCCTAAGTCTCCGTCAAAAGCTATACTTCCGCAACAACGTGATAAGGGTTGGTTAATTAGCGAGTAACATTTTCATAAATGAGAGGCTTCAAAATAAAATATATTGATCTGTAACAATGCACTCTCGCGATCGCACACTTACTGACCCCATCTCAGTATTTCTACTGTTGTCACTTGCGCCTGCAAGTGAAATGCAAGGCTTGTACTCAATTGTACGACAGTCACCATCGATCTGAAGGTATAAAGTAGTAGCACCTCCACAGTGTTGATCGCTTCGACCGGTAGGTACATCGTCAGCGATTACTTAGTTTCAGAACATGCGGATGGCCATGGAGGCACGGGCAAATGAATCCACTCCACTAGCCATTACCGTAATCTAAAGGTATAAAGCAGTATAATATCCAGAAACTTCATCACTTCCTCTAGCAAGTAAACAAATATGTGCCATACCTGCCGCCCCACATGTTTGATCCTAAGGTAAAAATGAAAACTCCAGGAACTCCACTACTTTGTCATTATAGGTCGCAAATATGAATCCCCTTGTTTCCTTATAATGCATATTCAATCCATGATAGAAAGTCAATCAAATTATGATCCAAAACACAAATTAAAAGATGAGGGAAAGAGGGTGCTTTAACCAATCAATAGATCTTTCTTTCATCTACCTTCGGCAATGACTTTCAACATGCATAAGTTACTGGTTGTGATATGTAATCATCATCAAGCATTATTTATTGTTGGCTACACCTTTGTATGCTCTGTTTCTTTAACAATTCACTACGAATGGGATTGATTTGCCATTACCATTATTTTCTGCATTAGATATTCCAAGCTATCGCGACATTGTTTTCCGTCAAATAAAATTTTGTTTTCATCTTCTCCAACAGTCAAATTATGAAGCGGTAGAGTATTTCATGATCAATGAGCAAGATATATGTATTACTCCTACGAAACTCTCTTTGTATAGTTGCCTCATTATTCAACAGTAAAGTTGTTGCAGTAACTACAATGAAAAAATTTACATTCACATGTTCATATAGGACTCCATCAATATGATATGGTGTTGTCTCTCAACTACTTCTTTCTTCATTACAATGTTAGATGTCAGGAGGCAGGTCCATATTTTCCAGAACTCTTCCACTTATCCACATGAATCTCCAGGCGAACGTCTAACAACCACAGTCCTATGAGAAATGGCTTCCGCGGGGGCGTCTGAGGAGGTGAACGGGGAGGCAATTGGGGAGGCGATGAAGGCGCCGTTGTCCTCGGCCAACCCTCCAGATCCGAGTGTTGTATGGAAGAAGAGAAATAATGTTGTCTCCGTGTCGAAGGAGGCAAAGTCGTGGTCAGATCTGTTCAAAGAGAAGCGGAGTAGTGGCCCTGTTTTCTTGAAGAAGACGTTGATTGATGTTCAGGACGGCAAGTTGATCTACTCGAAATCTATTGCAGATAGAAACCTTGCTAGATGGAGCAAGGCTGCAGCAGGATATGTCGTTGGTCTGAAGCCTAATTGGCCTGCACTTGCACAACATTTTGCCCAAATCTGGCAGGCCAAAGGTTCCATTGAAGTGAGATCACGGGGCAGAGGATATTTCATAGTTTTGTTCTCGGAGGATGAAGATCTGAATACAGCTATTGACGGGGGTCCGTGGTTTGTCGTCGGTAAGCCATTGATTATGAAATGCTGGGAGATTGGTGAACCATTGGAGAAGCTCAAGCTCACTGAAGTACCGATCTGGATTAAGGTGTTTTAACCTGCCATTGGAACTCTAGGATGCAGAGATGTTCAACAAAATTGGCTCATATTTGGGAGTTCCACTCCAACCGGATAGATTCACTAATGAGTTTCTTCATCTTGAGTATGCTCGATGATGGTCAGCTGGACACAATCCTCTTTGAGTACGAATGGGAGCCCACTAGGTGTTTGGTCTGTGGTCTATTTGGCCATGAATCAAGTTTATGTGGATTATCCCTAGAGTCTCAAGTGCCAGCTCCGAACAAACAGAGGAAGGGTAATATGAGGAAAAAAGCTTGGGTCCCTAAAGCTACTTCTGATACGAACAAGCTAGAGGATGGGGAGATATTTGTTGATGTTGTTGAAGCTATCCAAGACTCAAATATTTTCTCGGATGGAAATGAAGTCATTGCTCTGGATAAGGGGAAGCAGGTAGTGACTGTAGATGAACATGTTCCTACCTTGGCTGCTTCTAGTTCTTCTTATCCTCTTTCTCAGAGAATTGGAATTGGAGTTCAGAACTTGATCACTCCTAATACCTCACCTGAAGCAGGATGGGAAATAAGAAGGAAAAAATCTAGGTCCCCCCAAGGGTTGCCCCAAAAGTCGTGACTAACAGAGATATCCCTTCGACTCTAAACAAATTCTCCCTTCTGTCTAATGATGAGGAGAAGGATGGGAATGACAAGCCCCCCATTCCTAATGGTTAGTTCCTATTTCATGGAATGTGAGGGGTGGAGCTAATAAAATTCCACGCATCCACAATGAGATTAGGGGTAATAAGGCGGATATATACGTCATCCTGGAATCTAGAATCAAGAAAGATGATGTTCAAGACTTTGTTAACTCGATTTGGCGTAATGCCTTTTTTATTGACAACTCTGATTTCTATTCTTATACCAGAATCATAGTCATGTGGATGGATCCTGGTATGGTGGTGAACAAAACCCTTGTCAATCAGCAAATCATCCACTGTAATTTCAGGAAAGCTGGTGTGTTCTTTGATATGTCTGTTGTTTATGGAGCAAATGATGATAATGATAGGAGTCTTCTTTGGAATTCTATTTCCTCTATTGCTGTTTTGAATCCTCAAATGTGGTGTGTTTTGGGTGACTTTAATGTTGTTAGGCTACCTGGGGAGAGATTGGGTAAACATCCCCCCTCTAGCAGAAGTTTGAGGGATTTCAATCGTATCCTTGGTGAAACTGGTCTTATTGAAGTGTCTATGAAGGATCAGTTTTTTACTTGGGACAGCCATAGTAGAAATGGTAAGAGTACCTTCTCTAAAATCGATCGTATCTTCTGTGATGTGAGATTTCTTTCTGACTTTCCTCTTTGTTTTTAGAAAATTATTTTCACACGGATGAGTAAGGAAAGGTTATATCTAATACACCCAACATCTAGTCTTACTATTTGGATAGACACATATGTCTTGCATGTCATATTTTGCGGTGGATGTTGTCCCTATGTCTTGCATGTCATATTTTGCGGTGGATGTTGTCCCTGCATGCAAACTATCAAGAGTGTAAGAAAATAAATAAGATGACATCTACAGGTGTTGAAAATGTTCACCTTTTTTATGCCTATGACAATGCCATTCATGCAATGTGATTTAGGCTGCCACTATAATATACACTCCAGAGTAAAAGGATAAAAGAGAGCCATGAACAAGCCACTAAACGAAAAAATGACCTATAACAAGATTGATGAATGAAGGTTTTAGGACTGTGGTTTTTTTTTTGGTGCAAATAGGGTGGGGTGCATCTTTACTAATATGAGAAAATGGGTAATTACAGGGTATAACTACCAAAGGGAAAGAAAAGGAGACTGAGAGATACAACCCCCTACAAAGAAAAAAGAAGCTGTACAGAAAGCAACAAACTATCTATACAAAACTAAACAGAGAAAAATCTTTGATGCAGCTGTTCCAGAATCCTCCATCTCCATGTTGGCTCCTTCGAACACTCTTCTGTTTCTCTCTAGCCACAACATGTAAACCATGCAGCTGGAGAGTAATTTATCTTCTCTTCTAAGCAACAGCAGGTCATCCTGGTTACTAATAAGGATATTGGACCTCTTCAAGAACATACCTCACAGACCTCTAGCGTAAGAACAACTGAAGAAGAGGTGTTCCATGTTCTCTTCATGATCTTTACAGAAATATCATCTAGAGACAATATAGAACCCCATCCTTTTAAGATAATCAGCAGTAAGGAGCTTTCCAAGAAAAAACTTCCACAAGAAAATAGACCACCTTCTGGGCATACCACCAGACCAAATCCAAGAACCCCAAGGTACATTCTCCCATTTAATTCTACAAATAGCCCAACCATCTTTCATGGTAAAGGAAGATCTCCCTCTAAACAGAATAGTATCTTCAACATTAGCATGGATGGTTTGCTTGTTAAGAATATCCCTTAAAGCATCACCGCCTCTGACATTTGGAATGATCCAAATGCTGTTCTCAATAAAGGAGCCAACTCTAACCAACCTGCCTCTCCCCATGCGAAAAACAATCTGGGGGTCAACCACATCAATAAGTTTAACACCATCATTGACCCAAGGGTCAAGCCAGAACGAAAACTAATTCCCATTTCCAAGAACAAAGAAAACATGATTCAAAAGAGTTTTCCTTTTCTCAATCATCTTCTTCCAAACCCAGGATGAGTTAGATTTGGCTTCCACAGACCAGAGGGAATCCTCTTTCATATACTTTTCATGGATCCACCTGACCCATAAACTGTCCTTCTTAGCAGCAATAGCCCAAAGGTTTTTAAGAATGCCTCCAGTGGCCCAATCCTCAATGGATCTCACTCTGAGACCCCCTTCAATTTTAGGTCTACAAATATACTTCCAAGAGACATTATGAATATGCTTCTTTTCCTCATGGTCCTTCCATATAAAATCTCTCATGGATTTCTCAATCCACTTTATAACAGATTTGGGAAGAGGAAAAGCAGCAATCCAAAAGATGTTATACGAAGATAGAGTAGATATGACCAACTCTATCCTACCAGCTTGAGATAGCAGGCGCCCCTTCCAAGAGGCAAGTTTGCTATTAATCTTGTCTAGAATAGGGGTACAAAGACCCTTCATGAGTCTCCTAGTAAATAAGGGAATACCAAGATAACGAACAGGTAAAGAACAAACATTGATATCAAGGATTTTGGCGATGTCACCCAAATCAGCCCTTCTACTCAGAAAGATCTGACTTTTGTCATTGTTAAGCTTAAGACCTGAAACTCTGTAGAACGTATCAAGAATTACCTTCAAGCATAAAGCAAACATATCATTCTCTTTAGAGAACATCAAAAGATCATCAGCAAAAGAGATATGGGAAATAGAGATGTCTTCAGATAAAGAAATGGGAACAAGATTTCTATTTCTGACATCATAACTAATGATAGAAGAGAGCCCCTGCATGGCAATAGTGAAGAGAAAGGGTGCAAGGGGGTCACCCTGTCTCACCCCATTGGAAGCATAAAACACATCAGTTGGTGAGCCATTGACCAGAATCTTGTAAGAAGCAGTTTGGAAGCATTCATAGATCCATGTAAGCCAGCAGCCAGGAAACCCCATCTTAGACATAAGAAAGAGAATATAATCCCTTCTGACCGTATCATAGGCCTTAGCCAGGTCAACTTTAATGCACATAAGCTTCTGATTACCAACAAAGGAGCTTAGGACATCATTAGCTAAAAGAATAGCATATCCAATTCTTCTACCATGGATAAACGCAAACTGATTAGGATCAATAAGTGTGGGGAGGATAAATTTCACTCTATTGGCCATAATTTTAGTAATAAACTTGAAAGTGACATTGCACAAAGAGATGGGACGGAATCCTTTAAGTTGATGGCCCCTGGCTTCTTTGGAATCAGGGTAATAAAAGTGTTATTACACTCCTTCAAAAGCTTTCCAGAGCTGAAAAAACTTTGTGTAGCCCTAATGATGTCATCACCAACTATATCCCACACAGATTTGAAAAAGTGGGAGTTAAAGCCATCAGGACCAGGAGCTTTGTCATCCTTCATGTTCTTGACAACATCAAGGATTTCTTCCTTAGAAACCACTGTATGAAGCTCATCAAACTGCGAATTGGAAATAACAGGAACAACCCAATTGTCATCCCATTGAACTTCATCACTAGAGGTACCATTAAAAAGGTTATCATAAAACCCTCTTATAGTATCCCTGATGATATCACCATCATAAATCTTGATGCCCATGTGGTCTTCAAGCACATTAATGTTATTGACAAGTCTTCTCGACTTCATGGAAGCATAGAAGAAAGCAGAATTTCTGTCACCCAATTTCAACCATTGTATCTTGCTCTTTTGTTTTCAAGAAGTTTTCTTCATTTTTCATAGCTTGAACAACCTCCTGTCTAAGCACAGAGAGTTTTCTTCATTTTTCATAGCTTCATCATTGGGATCAGCATCAACCTCTTCTTGTAAGCATTTAGTTCTGGCTTCATGCTCTTTGGCTTTCGACAGATAATTCCCAACACTTTCTCTATTCCACCTTCTTAAAGCACTAGTGACATCACGGAGTTTTTGATAGACCATGTACATAGGAGTACCATCACACACAATACCATTCCATGCATCCTCCACTACCTTTCTATAAGAGTTTTTGTTAGTCCAAGAATTGATGAAACGGAAAGGGCTAAACCCCTTTTTACTTCTATCAAATCTCAAGGCGATGGGTCTATGGTCACTCACTATAGAGGAAATGACTTCACCCCTTGCAAAGTTTGTTTCTATCTGAATCTATATTTATTATAACTAATCATGCACTTCTTAGTTCATACAAAATCAAATCTTATGCACTATCTTGGCAATTGATTTTTTAAAAAACCAACTATTGGATATAATTTTTATAAACTTATCATAAACTTATGTTCCGTTCTCAAATTACTTCCTTATATCAAAAAGTCTTGTTATCCTTTTGTGTAAGCTAATAATTGCAAAAATTATATCCCTTTCTTAAAGCATTTACACGAATTTATAGCTTCTCAATCGCTTATTGGGTCATTTTATGTTTTGTGTTATCTCAATCACTATTTCGTATACCAAATGAATTATTGTTTGAGTATATAGAAAATATTATAAACTAATTTTTCATTCAACTTTTTTAATATAAACTTATCATTAAATTATGGCTTTGATTGTGTCTTATTTAATATTATAAGAACTAATTTTTTTTTATTTTTTTGTGTAAGCAAATAACCATCTAAAATTAAAATCCTTTTGAATTAGTATATTTCTTATAGCTAGGGTATTTTTCTATCTAAAGTTGGTATTACATCTATAATATGTTAATTTTCTAATTTCATTGGTCTCTCAAGACATACAAAATAGAAGTACGATAATTATGTTTGAAATGGATCAAGAGACATGTGATAACCAACACTTGAAGTAATTCTACCACATATCAATTTTCCATTGAAAAAGCTCAAAATGAAGGCATAACATCAGGTGAAACTCAGACCCCCCCCCACTTTTTTCTTCTAAATAATGTTTAATACATACATATAAATATATATATGTCTCTCTGTATGTGTTATATACATACATACATCCATACATACATGTAATAGGTTTCTTTTAGAAATCACAATAGTTTTTTTTTAACATCTAAGAAAATTGTAGTCAGCGAGAATGTTAAATTCTAAATCAATGTATTCTCCTTGCCTCTCTCACTCATAGAAAATTTACCAAATTTGATTTTCTGTTTTCTCTATATTAGCTATTAACAATAACAAAACTCATTTCATTAAGAAACCATTTTACCTTAGTACAACATTCTACCATTCTCGAAATTTATCTTCTACTAATTTTCCCCCCATGTGCTCTCGCATCGTGGAAGCTCTATCTCACTCTCTTCAATAGAAAAATCCAATAAATTTAATGACTTATTTCCTATTTGATCATCTTCAAAATGTTCTTTTTATTGCTCAAATGATTACATTTCTATTTTTGACCCTCTATCTCATCAACTAAAAATTATTATTAAATACTATCCCAAATGTGGTCCATCTACAACTTTTTCCTGTTTATAATCTTGACCCAATAATAGTACCCATATAGTCAACTTTACAAATTATTTCCTAACGACACCTACCTTAGCATCTCCCCATCTCTCTCTCCTATCTTTTGTATTTCTAATGTGATAATAATTCCCAAAGACATCTAACTCTTCTGCACACAAACTCACGAGTTCATGTTCCTTAAAACTTCTTAAAGTTTTAATGAAATGGTTCCCAAACAACGTGACTCTCTCGCTCTATCACAACCCAACAATCTCCTCATGTTCTTAGTCATACTCAAGTGGTGATAATATTTACATTGAATTACATAAGAGTATATCTAGTTATCACCTACTCTCTCTTCATTTGTCTAAGGTTTTATTCTAAACAATCGAACAAAAAAGAGTATAAACATAAGTACCCCACAAACCACAAATCTAATTTATGCATTGTATTCTTAATCCAGAATTCTTAGAAAATGTCAATGATATTTCACATTGCACCTTCCCCTTTTCCCTCCCTTTCCTACCCCTCCCTTTCCTATGATTAACTTTCTACCAACTTGCCCTAACTAACAATGTATATGTTATTTCACATGATCTAATTTTAGGATCACTTTCAAATGTAATAAGTTTTGTTAATTTTAATTAATTTATTCATCTAATCTAAATTATATATTTTTGTATGATATGTGCATGTGCACATGTGTGTTCACAAGTATATATATATATATATATATATATATATATATATATATATATATATATATATATATATATCGGAATTAGGTAATTTTATTCTGAAACCCTTAAGCTAAATAGCTTTTGGGACAAAGATACATTGTAGTCCAACACTACAAAACTCACTCCTTAGTACATTGAACTTCTATGCACTCATTCTATTACAAAGGATTTTATGAATTTTGCTCGCCAAGTCCTCTTCCTTTCTCTTCTTTGCCTTGTGTCTTCTGTTGTTCCTTTCCTTCCATACATGAAAATTTAGGGCAGATAGCATCAACAAATCTTCTTTGGATAGATTGTTCTTGAGCATATCAACTGAATCTTTCAGAACTTGTCTTCTCTTCCCCTTTTTGGAGTACAGAAGCTCCCATACTGTATATATATATATATATATATACATATATATGTGTGTATGTATGTATATGTATTGATGTATATATAGAAATTCACTATAAAAATTTGATATAGGGTTTTTCTCAATGACATTGGTCAATGAGGTCCCTCATGTAGAAATATTAGCTAATTTCAACACCCTCACAAATTCTTCTACTGGGAAGTTAGTCTAAGGCCTTATTATATATGAAATTGTTTGTATGATTTGAGTAAAATAAGAAGAAACATGGGTTCTCATTTTTCTAAGAACTTAACTTTTTTACTCTTGTTCATTTACTTCTACAAATATTATATATGTCTATTTTTCTACACTTTACTCAACAACTCATGTATTGAGCCCCTTGTTTCCCATTTATTTAGGTAAAAATATGGCTAGGGGGTTGATTATTTGGTGAGATATGTCCAGGTTTACTTTTTGTAAGATTCTAGCTAGTGTACATGTTTGAACATGTATAAATTTGGCTCTCACATTTTAATTGAAACAATGTAATAAACAATGTTGCGATTAACATACTTGTGGATTGTTGAGATTATGTTGGTGGTTTCATTGTGTTATCTAATCATGTATACTAATCTTTTGCACTTTCACATTCATGCTTTGATAATACTATGCTAGGGACGAATGCCTAGGTCCTATAAACATTGACTTTCTAGTCATTTGGAGGGAGGATTTGGCTCATAAATGATTTTGTGATAGATGTAGAACTTGAAACATGGCTCACACATGATGGCATTTCTTTTAAAATCTCCAGACCCACAAGTGTGAGGAATGCATGTGATGGATATCCACCCAACATCACCTTACTTGGTAAGTTCAGTACCATCAACCACATTGACATCATGGATTGGATGTATTTAAAATCTCAAGGAATGAAGAGCATGAAACCTGCTAGATGATCATTTTAAATTCCTTCATCAACATTGTAAATATGTTGGTTGGATGGTAAGATCATTGGTATGGTGAGGGTACATCCTGATATCAAAAACCCTAGAGTATGAGTCCAGATGTTAATAGTGTTGTCATGTATATTTTTTGGAATGGTGATCAAGAGACTAGACACGAGGAAAACCTTGAAAAGTTTCATGGATTTTAGAGGGAGATAAAAAAACAATTTATCCTTAAATAAGTATTGTTGAAAGGCCATGCTTGGATTTTTTGAGGATCAAAAGATGTATCCTTAGGTCCAGGGAAGAGGAAATCACTTATGGGGGCATGTCTAATTAGTTGTTTATGTCGAGTTTATAAATTTATTCAATAATGATAAAGTGTGTCAATGGAGTTCAATCAAAGGCACATTTGGAAATTCAATGTTTGTAATCAAATTTTGACCATCAGGTTTGTTTGAGATCACTGAAGACGTGGGTGAATCATCAACCACCTAAAGTTCCTTGTAATGGTTGACAACATGCATGGTTGTTGATTGTACATACATTTTGGATAGGTTTCTATTGAGGATATCTCAAGCATATCTGAAGTGTTGCATCAATAAATTAAGATATGGAATCAGTATAAGTGGTGAACTTGTAGTAAAAAGAGAAGTTTTCTATTTTGTAAAAAATTCAATAGAACTTGCATCATTAACAACTAAGTGTTAATGTCCCATATTATTGCATCTCTTATATTGATAACTTTTATAGAAGTGAATCATATTCTTTAAAACAACCATAGTCTATGATGAGTTGTAATCAAAGTTTTCAAAATGTGTATATCATAAAAATAGTGTGTCTAATATGAAATCCTTCATATTTTGGCAAAAAATTGAACTAACAACCTATGGATTGAGTTTGGATGTAGACATGTCACTATAGTTATTTCTTTCATCTAGACACATTATATGGAGGCGTGAGGATGATCACCTCTTCTTCGTGTTGAGGAACATGGAAAGATGTCACATTAAGTGGATGTGGGAAATGCATAAAGCCTTGATCCCATTGGTTTACGTGGTGGTCCACCAGTAGAGGATCCATATGAAATAACATTATAGGAATCATGTTAGTCTTATCACTATCAGATAGTATTTTTGGTGGTATGCAGTTTTGGTTAAGGTCAAAGATAATCAAAGACATGTCATAGACATAAATTGGCAATATCTTACTGTACCTTCCTGGAATGATTTCGAGATCAAACATATTTTGGGAAGTCAAGGAAACACATAAGGTAGTGTAACATCCTAGAATTTGAGGCCTCGGATATCTTATAAGGAATGATTGGACTACCCATATCACTAAGGTGCACCTCCTTTTCCGGGAGCCCATCACTAAAGAACTCTATAGTTAAGCGTGCTCAGCTTGGA
Source organism: Alisma plantago-aquatica (assembly GCA_963693085.1). Classification (NCBI taxonomy): domain Eukaryota; kingdom Viridiplantae; phylum Streptophyta; class Magnoliopsida; order Alismatales; family Alismataceae; genus Alisma; species Alisma plantago-aquatica. The sequence continues at coordinate 620,786,821 of OY856410.1, forward strand.
GTAGTACTAGGATAGGTGACCAGTCGGGAAGTTGATCCTGGCTTGCGCGTCAGTGTGGACAAAGTGCGCAGTTAAGGCTAGTGGTGGTTTGTGGGGCCAGTCGTCATTCCTAAAACTCTACTAGAGCCTTGGGCAGTGGGCTCAGGCGTTACAAATGGTATCAGAGCCATAACCCCTCCAGCAGGTGGGGCCCACATGGGCATGTGGCATGCCAGTCTTGATTCGTGTTGTCCATGCATGTAGGAAAGGGCTATCCATTGTGACGTAGCCACCCTTGCGCTGGTATTCCGTGATCGGGAGCTGGATGTCCATGAGCCATTCTGGGTCTGCACTGAAATGGGGCGATATTGTGAGGCCATATAGTTGAGCCTTGACGAGGAAGTCAAGAGTCTAAGTGGGGAGATTGTAACATCCTAGGATTTGAGGCCTCAGATAAAATGATCTTATAAGCAATGATTGGACTACCCATATCACCAAAGTGCACCTCCTTTTCTGGGAGCCCATCACTAAAGAACTCTATAGTTAAGCGTGCTCAGCTTGGAGTAATACTAGGATGGGTGACCACTCTGGAAGTTGATCCTGGCTTGCGCGTCAGTGTGGACAAAGTGCGCAGTTAAGGCTAGTGGTGGTTTGTGGGGCCAGTCATCATTCCTAAAACTCTACTAGAGCCTTGGGAAGTGGGCCCAGGCGTTACAGGTAGCGGAAACAAAAATTTAATGCCTGATTCCAAACCAACTGATCATGTCAACAATGATGTATTTGGGAAGGAAGGGTAGTAAGAGATATACCTAATCCTGGAGCAAGCCCTGACAACTCCTGCACGATGATGTGCACTCTTCACTTGACGCACACAAACAACTAGAGATGGATTCCTGGTGTAACACCATGGACAATGATGTTTGTTGACCTCCTAGATTGGTGGCAACGGTCTCCATGACTCTATGTAGTGCATACACACCACGAAAACTCAATCATTGTCCTGCTAGAGACAATGGGAAATCATTCTCCTCTCAAACGTCAACATGATGGTTGTTGTCCATCCCTTTATCGGTAGAACTTGCTTGGGCTCTCTAGTTACCACGACTATGAGAGAACAACAATTGCCAAAGCTTATTTTTGTGTCTTTTAAAAGCCTTGAATACCCCTCTGTTTATAGGAGGTCCGGGGTCAGAGTTTTTAGATCAACTAGAAGTGAAAGAGACAGAACATCATGAATTTTTCAAAAGTTGTGAACCACGAAACTATTGGTTCACAACTGGACTGATCGGTTCAACACTTGAAAGGTTGGTTCACTTGCTTAACTTATTTCAATCACATTGGATTTCAATATTTGATTAATGCACAACATGACATCAACAATAATTCCTACTCGAATTCTATTGATCACTAAATCGAGTGATTCACATGTTAAGTCAGTAATTTTAGACTTTGAACAGGTCGGTTCACTAATTGAACCGGGTGATTCATTTCTTAGTTCATGCAAGGTTCAACAAATGTAGCTTAACTTGACTCGAACATGTCAATTCATAGTCTTGTTAGTCAATTTTCATCCATTATTCTGTAAATTCAATAGCGAACAACTTTAGTAATAAAGTTCAACTATATTCATAAGTAAAATTCTTTTCTTGGTGTATCGTATGGGTGTGACCCTATAGGTCCCAAATTATGTTGGTAGTGAATGTCCATAAACAATTTATGACATCACAAGCAATGAGCGGTATCTTGCAACACATCATTGCTACTGAAGTAATTGGAAATGGAGAACAACTTCAACCTACAATCTATGATTAGTGTCACAATGTTTCTATAATTCGTTTGTCTCTAGTATCCAGTTTGAACTAGAGGCACGGAATCATCATCCTCTCAATGTTCAATCCATGTTCCTTGAACTAGAGCAGATTGTATGAAATGCATGTGAGCTCACATATCATATATTGAGTCACATGAGAATGGCCATAATTTCTCAGTTTTGATTATCAATTAAGATGGATATCAATCTCTAGTAGGAAAGACAAATCCCACCTACACACTCACACTTAACCCATGTGTCACAATGCACATGGGCATCACCTTTATGGAAACCCTTATTCAAGGTCTCTTTGGATGCTGTCAAAATACATCGAACGAGATGTGATAATTGTAGTGACTTTGGGTCTAAGACCACAATCACCACTATGACTATGAGAGCTGATTTTGACTACAATTCCATGGTCTCCATGTATCACTTTCAACACGGGTCATACACAGTTATCTAACAGGTACCTAAGTGTTTGACTTGAAATCCCATATCATGAGTAATGAGATTCTATCATCAGTCAACACACATTGTAGTCTTATGTATTACTATTGTCTATTTTGCTTCCACAATAATAGAAGACTAGGGGCATAACATGAATATATGTACTCTTATCATACATATGATCTCATTGTTCAGATCCTCAACATGAATACATATGTAATTGAGTGACATCATTCTTTAGACATCTACTATGTTTGTGTCATCATGTCATGATTAAGAAAAACATTGTAAATGAAAATACATCTATCCTTATTAAATTAGGTATCTAATCCCCCATTACAATCATTGTACGATAGTCTCTATGGGGATACATATCAACAACTTACAGTTTCATACCCCTTTAAAATGCAATAAGTAGATTCATATTTTTCATTGGAATAGTAGATAGTCATAATTCCCTAAAATGGAGATGCAGGCCCATCCTGGTCCAGCATCTGGTTGCTGACTACTTAAAGGGAAAGGTAGACCAAGAACATGATAGACACAACACCCAATGGGAAAGGATCTATACATGATCCTAATATCATATTCAAGTTAGATTAGCATCACACAACAAGGTTTCCTTTGGTATAGAAAAGTTTATTGTATTTCTCTTCACTCATCCTATTCCTATATGCATCACTAGGTATGCAAAGTAAAAAGCTGACATCATGCGACCCGATGTCTTGTTTTTAGTGTATATGTGGTGGGTCATAATTTATTTTATTCATCCAGATGTTTAGGTCAGCGATAAGATAGAGAATAGTGGTTTAGAAGCAAGCCTCTAGTCCTAATAGCGGTAGACAAGGAGGGGTAGAAGAGAGACTATGGTTGATAAACACTAACTATGGTTGATAAACACTATGTGGTATAGTTTCATTTAGACCTTAGCCAAAGTTGTATGAGAGAAATTTTGCCCTAAGTATTTAATATAATCACATATTAAACTCAATAAGAGAAGATATATAAGAAATATACCATAAATAGTATTCATCGGTGCGGCCTTGGTATTATAAGCCATTAGATACTAGAAGCATTTGAAGTCAAGCTAAAAATGTTGTTGGATGATTGTGCCCAAGAAATATCTATCTAGGATGTTGTAGGTTGTCTGAGATTGCTAGTGATGATAGGTTCACCAGAAAAGCTACATCATGTTGAACATGAGAATATACCATCAAACACACTATTTGTAGTGGTGATTTGTTATTCTGTTTCATTTTTACATGATAATTTTGAATGACCAAAACAATCAGGTTTATTTTGTAGAATTTTATTTAGTTATATTCTCTCTTGTTTCACAATTGAATATCTAAAAGATATCTACTTTTTCACATGCTTTCACAAAAATATCCCGTAAACAAAGACAAGGTCAACCACAATTTCTTCATGGTATATATCTATATATAAGTGTTTAGATAATGCCTCTTATATTATCTTTTAGAATATTAAATATAAATATTAGGAAAGTTAAAATTTGATTGATTTGGAGTCCTAAACAATATTTATAATTATCGTTATAACATACTAAAATCTATCTATCTATACTTTAGAAACCTTTGTCACATCAATATGAGGACAATATGATTGGATCCTTAGAATGGCCAAACAAAGTTAAGAGAATATCTTAATACATCTTGCTTGGACCCTGACTGGGGCTGGGTCCTAGAGTCACCCACCATTATGTTCTCTATAATTTATAGATCCCTTTCCATACAACCCATGATGCTCCCTATGGCGACACATCCCGCTATCACACAGACAACGAGGTGCCACGCGAAAACGTGCGGAAAATACCATAAACCACCTATTACCAAAAACACGGGGTAATTAAAACTGATTTCAAGAAGTAAATAACCCAAGAAACTATTACATCCAGATCCTCATCTTGCAAGCAAACAGGTTAAGAAAAAACAATTGCAAGCCTTGATACGTGTCCACAGCTTAGTAGGTCAGCTGTCATGTCCACACATGAGTTCATCACCTATTTATATATACATGATTTGAAGTGATCATAAACACCTATAGTATCATGTCATTAGAGTTCAGATATGTCGTTGTTACATAGGTATGTTCTACTATATCAACCACCTCACTACTATCAAACATGTCAAAGGTTCACAATCCATAAACCATAACTCTTACCAACAAAGATGTGATTGTGTGATAAAGATCTAACAGATGGGTTTTTGGGTGGAACATGACCCTCACTAGAAGTTCCCACTAACCTCACAAGAAGTGTGATGGGTAGGGCAACATTCCTTACCAAAAGAATATCGACCTATACACATATCGGCCAACCACAGCAGGTAACGACCATCACCCAAGGGTGTCGTGCAACTAGAGGTCAAGACATATCGTGCACAAGGCATAACATGCAGCTAGGTTGGAGGAGTGTATCGTGCAAGGGTCAAGCACGACACAGCTAACTATAGATGTCGACAGAACCCTATTCCCATATAGGGTGAAGATACCTATCGGGAAGCCACACTACTCACACGCCCAAGGTTCTCACTTCCAGTACATAACGCCCCAACACAACATGGTATCGCCCAACACTAAGGTAGCTCCTTGAGGTCTAAAACGTACAAGGTACATCGAGCACCAAGCCACTACCTTAGCTAGGTGTAACGTGCTGGGCATTCCACAAGGCATATCTCCCAACACACAAGGGTGTCAGCCAACACACAAGAGTCTCGGCCACCAACCAAACTCCATCTAGGCACAACGGCCAAGGGTACAACTCAAACGGGCAGCACTATCCCAAAGCCATATCGTGCAAGATACAACCCAACAAGGTCATCATCAACCTCAAGCACAAAGGCACCAAACACTAATTGATCAAGAATATTGGCTCACCTCTCAACAACCAAGAGAGAGGGTTCTTGCACAACCTCTTTCACAAAATGGGAAACCACAAGGATCAACCTTGACATAGGTCTAAATCTACCAAAAAGGTCACCTCTCGAATCCATGGTGAGAGAAGGGTGTTTCTCAAGAAACTAGAACACAAGATCACCTCTCAACTTAAACGAGAGAGGGGTATTGCTCATATTACTAGAGCTCAAGCTCACTTCCCTAGACCAAGGAGGGAAAGGGGTTTTCCTCAACAAGGAAACCCTAAAACATGGTTCGGCCAACTTGGTGCAACTAAGCAAGAAGCTTATCTATCAACATACATGGCCAATTATGATCATAAGAAAACATACAAGAATATAGAAGAAGGTAATATGGTTAGGGTTAGGAGTATGTAACATGACTTAAGCAAGCTCCAAGCTCTTAGCACCAAGCTTCCAAGATTAGCACCACTACACGAAGAAGAACCAAGCACTCTAGGGTTCGGCCACCACTAGAGGAAGAAGAAGACTCCAAGGTGAAGGAGGAGGATCGGCCACCAAGCTAGCAAAAGGGGAGGTGTCGTGCACCAAGGGAGAGGGGAAACCAAGGGACTAAAGGGATCCTTAGAAAGAGAAAGAAGGTACATATATAGGAGAGGGTGGAGGAGAAACCAAGGTAAGACAAGGCAAGGTGTCGCCCACCTAGGGACACTTGTCCATGGGCAATGCATCCTCTCTATCTTGCCTTAAACACATGTTCAAGGCCATTTCCACATGCAAGCATCATGCACCAAGTGTCTACTAGTGGTGACACAAAAGAGGTCAAAGGGGTCCATGGGCGATACACCCACACCTCCATGCCCGACACACCTCTCTGGGAGACACACCTATGGCCGTCACAACCATGACCGGATCACCTATGGTTGTCACAATCGTGACCGGCTCACCTATGTCTGTCACAATCATGACCGGATCACCTATGGCTGACACAAGGTTCAATAAGGTCAAACAAGGCATAACAAGGACCAGCAAGGCTCATCCAAGCCCAAGGAAACACAAGCAATGAGCCCAACCCTTCCTCTCAACACTAGAGGAAGCAAGGAGAGAGAAGAACACTTCTCAAGGTGACACACTTGCTAAACAACCCTAGACTTGGGTTAATTGCAAATAGAACCTACAACACACAACAAGCACAAACAAACCCTAATCACCACTAAAGGTGATTAGCAAGCAACTAAACACCAGGGTTAAGCAAAGCAAACAGGATAAGCCCTAAACAGAGGTCAGGGTCCTCACAAGCTTTCATCCTTGAAATCTGAAGAGAAAAGCAAGGGATACTTCCTCCTCATCTCTTCCTCAAGCTCCCACATGGCTTCCTCAATGCCACGATGATGCCAAAGAACCTTTACCAGAACCAGGTGCTTCCTGTTTAGCTTCTTTACTCTTCTATAAAGGATCATCACAGGACCTCCTCATATGTCACATCTTCACCAAGCTCAACCTCTACTGGTTGTATCACTGTCCCTGTATCCGGGTGACTTTTCTTCAGCATGCTGACGTGGAATACTAGATGTAACTTGTGCAACTCTGGCGGCAGCTCTAACTTGTAAGCTACCTTGCCAACACGTGTTTTTACTAGAAATGGCCCCATATACCTGGGTGCCAGTTTACCTTTCTGGCCAAACCGTAGTACGCCTTTCCAAGGAGAGATCTTGAGATACACTTTGTCTCCTACTTGGAACTCTAAAGGTCGTCGGCAATTGTATGCATAAGACTTCTGCCTGTCCCGTGCCACTTTCAACTGTTGTTGTATCACTTTGATCTTTTCTATTGTCTGGTGTACTAACTCAGGACCCAAAATATGATACTCACCACACTCATACCAATATAAAGGAGATCTGCACTTCCTTCCATATAGAGCCACATAAGGAGCCATGTCAATGCTCCGTTGGTAACTATTGTTGTAGGAAAACTCTATCAAACGGAGATGTACATCCCAACTGCCTAGGAACTGCAAAACACAAGCTTGGAGAAGATCCTCCAAAGTCTGAATGGTCCTTTCAGACTATTCATTTGTCTGCGGGTGGAAAGCGGTGTTGAACCTCAACTGCGTTCCCAAAGCTTTGTGCAACTATTCCCAAAAATGACTCGTGAACTGAGGACCTCTGTCGGAAACTATCATTGTTGGCACACTGTGCAAGCGTACTATCTCATCTACATATACATGAGTGAGCTTCTCGGTTGTATACATTGTTTTCATAGGTATGAAATGGGCAGACTTCGTCAATCTGTCCACTATCGCCCAAATGGAATCATGATTCTTAGTTGTCCTAGGCAGACCAACTACGAAATCCATGGTTATATGATCCCATTTCCACTGCGGTATCGACATGGGTTGCAATGTACCTGCCAGCTTCTGATGCTCAGCCTTGACTTGCTGGCATACCGCACACCTAGCCACAAACTCGGATACATCCTTCTTCAAGCCAGGCCACCAATACAGGTCCTTCAGATTGTGATACATCTTGGTGACTCCTGGATGCATAGCATACTTGAATGTGTGTGCTTCCTTGAGCACTAGTTTCCTCAGATCATCAGCATCGAGGACCATCAATCTATTATGATAACAAACTAGTCAATCCTCGAACTCATGGAACCCATCACGCCTTTTGCTGCCGAGCTCTGAAATGATCAACTGAACTGTATCATCTACTTGTTGTGCACTTTTGGTTTGTTGTTTCAGCGTAGGCTTGACTTGCATCTGTGCCAAAAGTCCTGCTAACAGGGAAACTTCCATCTGCACATTCATCTGCCACAAGGAGACAATCATATCCAGTCTATGGCATACTAAGGAACTCAACTGTGCCTTCTTTATAGAGAGAGAAGAAGACTTTCGGCTAAGCGCGTCGGCTACCATGTTAACCTTACCAGGGTGATACTCGATGGTGCAGTCATAATCATTGATTAGCTCCATCCAACGACGCTTTCACATGTTTAGCTCATTCTGCGAAATGATGTACTTCAGATTCTTATGATCTATAAAGATCTGACACACTTCCCTGTAAAGATAGTGTCTCCAAATCTTTAATGCATGAACCACTACTTCCAACTCCAAATCATGAGTCAGATAGTTCTCCTCATGTTTCTTAAGCTGTCGCAAGGCAAAAGAAGCTACATGGTCTTCCTACATCAGCATGCATCCTAAGCCTTTCTTGGAAGCATCACAAAAAACAACATAGCCCTTCCCAGGTTCTGGTAGGACTAACACTGGAGCACTAGTCAGCTTCTCCTTCAAACTTTAGAGATCTTGCTAGAAACGATCATTCCAGACAAAAGGTACATCCTTCCTTGTCAACTTTGTCATCGACAACGCGATCACACTGAAGTCCTTGATAAACCTCCAGTAGTATCCTGCTAATCCCAGGAAATTGCAAACTTCCGTCGGTGTCTTCAATTGTTCCCATTCTGCAATGGAATCCACCTTCTACGGGTCCACTTTAACTCCTTCTGTAGATATCACATGACCCAAGAAAGTTACTTCTTTCAACCAGAACTCACACTTACTAAACTTGGCATACAACTGATGATGGCGAAGGAGAGTCAACGCTTGTCGAAAATGTTGTTCATGCTTCTGACTGTCCTGACTGTAGATCAAAATGTCATCTATAAAGACTACAACAAACTGATCTAGAAATGAACGAAACACCCTGTTCATCTAATCCATGAAAGCAGTGGGTGCATTGGTTAGCCCAAACGGCATAACCACAAACTCAAAGTGACCATACCTCGTCCTAAAAGCTGACTTTGGTATGTCATGTGCCTTAATCCTCAACTGATGATATCCAGACCGTAGATTGATTTTTGAAAACACTGTAGCACCACACATGTGACAGAGTGGGTTTTCTAGCTTAATTTCAAGGACAAATGGTAAGTATATCATGATTAGGATCTTTAAGCTTATGCCTTTTGAAGAATTTAAGTGGATTATTAAATGAGTGAATCTCGACACCAAAGTTGGTTGGAATATAGCTTGAGATATGATAAAACTATGCTCAAAGCTTCAGATTATTTCAAGGTTCCCAGAAGGAAATATCTAGGTTTCAATATGCTGAGATAATTAGTATTTTGGTGACTTCGGAACAAAGTTAATGGTATCAGTGGAACCAAGGTTTTAATTATGTACATGCTTTTAAGTCAAGGCGTTCAGGTGTCACGCACACCTCCAGGCCTTTTAGGCCACATATTAGTAATGTGGATGTTTTTTTTGGCCCTACGATGACTTGGATATCGTCCTCAATATCTGCCCAACTGAAACGCGAGGGTGGCAGTTCTGTTTGCGTAAGAGAAGGCCACCACAGCCATGATTATGAGTTATCTCATGACCTCACCTGAGTAGTTGTAATCGTGGACTACTTACTTAAGTCCTTGACCGTGCCCATCAGCGATGAGAACAGTGAGAACGAGAGCCCTCTAATGCCGAGTTCCATCCTAACTACAACCTTAGCAAAGTAGTAGAGAGGAAAACGGGACCAGCGACTGAGTCCTCACAGAGGAGAGTCGTGGAAACGAGGGTGGGTCATGCCCAGAAGAACGACTACCACAGATGCCAGAATGCGAGGAGGAATTTAGACGATATCAAGATCCTCCGTCCACAAGGAGTAGGCACAACACCAGCAACTTTAAGGCCGGAAGCATGGACTGGAGAGAGAGACTTACGGTAGCGACGAGGAGCTCTATCACAAGAACAACTTCTCTATTAGTGGCGTGGGATCAGGAATGGGCTCCTGTAGACAGCATAATCCTAGCCGAAGAGATGGCCACAGAGGCAGCAATGCCATGTGAGAGCCACACCTACGGAAAAGGAGAAGGAATTCCATGGCGGCACACAGCACGGGGAGTCTCGCACGAGCAGCGTGATCTTGGCTCCACTAAGGACGAGATCTACCGTCTGAGCATGGCGATCCGGGAGATACGAGCGGAAGGGGAGCCACCCAGCGACTCGATCGGAGATCGCGAGCATCACCGGAGGAGAACCCTATGGCGGCGGCAGTTTACAGAAGCAACAAAGATCGCGTGTGCTTGCAGAGAACGAATGTGAGAGGAGTAGGACCTCAAACCTTCACTGAAGATCTAGACGTGGGCGTTTCCTTGCCGGGAACCCCAACCCAGCGGCGGCGGCTGGCGCCCAACAAAAGCCCGGGCGGTGGGCAGAGAACCTAGCTCTGTCGGAGTCTCACGAGCTAGAACAGGGGAAGGGCAAAGAGGGCCTGAACCGACTGATCTTTAACCTGTAAACCAACCGGCTCAGGGCTGGCCAGGAGAAGATGCGCTCAGCCCAATGGACACGTGGCACCCTCCAATTCGCTAATAAAGGTAAAATCTCAGAAAATTATCATAGATCTTGTTTAATTCCTAGTAATTAGCTCCGTTGTCAGAAAAATACAAATAAGGTACCAAAATTCTCAGAAAAATGTGTAGAACAATATGAAACCATAATATCAGGCTTTTGATGCTTAAAACACTATGATATCATGTAAGTTGTAAAATTCTTAGCCCATGAGTAATAAATATCAATTGATGATATTAAATTATGGAAAATATCAGTAAGTTTATAATCATGTTTATAATGCACCTGATGTCTATGATGATCATGTTGATGCATGAAATCTTGTAATTTACTCCATATGTCTAATTAGGGCTAATTAACCTAACTAAAATGCAATAAATACATTGGCGATCAATAAATCACAAAATTCACAGAATAAGCTCATATCAGTATATGAAACCTCAGTTTTAATTATGAAATCATAATGATGCATAGAATCCCTGTTATATTAAGATGAACCTTGAAACATGTAATGAAACCCTAATTTGAGTAATACATGTAACTTAGGGTTAATATGTATAAATAATGATATGGAACCTGATATTCATATTATGTATCCTAATATGGAACATAACATCAATAACATAAATCCCACATAAGGATGAAGATAAGACAAGTCATAATGTATATATCCTAATGAACTAAGTGAAACCCTAATATGAACCCGATTAGGGTTAAGATGAGACGTATGGGGATGAGAACCCGATGATAGCATATGGTCTTGTTATGATCAGGTTTAACAAAGTCATAGATGACATGAGGATATGATGATTAGTTTATCTGTGATCAAGGTACGCCATTACCTCTTACTTGGCTTATTATACAATATGCTTGTGTTATATGGTAATAAAGACTTGGCATATGGTATTGATTGAAATGATTGTTCTTGTATGCTATGTTGCTTGATTCTCCATATTAGATCATTAACATCAATCAATATCCAATATAAATTTAGTTATTTAATAAATAACCAAATATAACACTTGGGCTAAGGGTTAAGTAGGACTGTGTAGGCTGTAAAAGATGTGAATCCGCTTGTCCAACGGATTTTTTGAGTGTTCGTGTTTATTTATGGCATGAGTCAAATAGCAATGATTCGAAGCACTTCTTTTTACATTACACTTTCTCATGTAATCCTATTTTTTCCGAATAAGAAAAAATAAGAATATGAAAGAATAAAGAAAACAGGAATGAAAAGCGTCCATTGTCTTTCTTTATTTTATTTTCTTTATTTTATGATAAAAAATGCATTCATCTCAGCAATTTCACAAGAAGAAAAAAAAAATTTTCTAGTCAAAATAAATGGAATCGTGTTTTTGCTATGAACTCATCAAACATAATATATCTATTCCATTATATGAAAGCACTAATTCTCTTTGGTAGCATAGTGCTGGAAAGTGATCATTCTCTTTGGTAGCAGATCACATTGTACAATGATCTAACTCTTTGGTAGTAGATCATAAGGCCTTACATCTCATTCTCGTTGGTAGCAGAGATGATGCATTATTCCCTCAGGTGGCAAATGCATGGATATATAATGGAAAATGTGCTTAAAATATGTGTTCTCTTTTGTTAATGAATATCTTTGTGCAACTATACACCTTTTCTTATATTTTGTTTAATGATGCCAAGTATTAGTTTTATCTTATTTCTAAGATATGATGAGAGGTATATAAAAGACACGTAGGCGTACTCAGTACAATATTCTTGAACATTGTGCTGACGTGTACCGCATGTAATCTTTTGTTTAGGTTGTGGTTTTGCTCTTGAAGATCCAGGATAGTGAGAGTTGTGTGGCGAGCTGATGTATAGGTGGACCTGTTGGCTTAAGATCATGTAGTCTAGTGGTAGTACATGTATATGTTTAAGTTTGTTGTTCAATATGTAATATCAAATGTTGTAACAATTCATGTTGTAATTATATGTTGAATGGTGAACATATGTGTATGGTTTTATTATTGTTCATGTACATGTGCTACTGATTGTTTCCTTCTGACTCCCTTGACTTTCTTCTTCTTAGCCTTGTGTGGGATATTTAAATTGGGCTTCTCGCTGAGGTGAGGGTTTCAATTTGGACGTCACACATCAGATTAAGTTTTAGAAAATCCGGGGACATCACAACGCAACTGATCGAACATGTCGTCTATCCTTGGCAACGGGTACTTGTTCTTGATCGTGACCTTGTTCAACTGTCGGTAGTCTATGCATAGCCGCATCGATCTGTCCTTTTTCTTAACGAACAACACTGGAGCACCCCTAGGCGACGTGCTTGGTCGGCTGAAACCTTTCTCCAACAATGCTTGTAACTACTTCTTCAACTCTGCCATCTCTACTGGAGCCATCCTGTAGGGTGTCTCAGCAACTGGCTGTGTTCCTGGTATTGATCTCAAAATCAATCTCTCGAGGTGGAGGAACACTGGGGAATGCATCAGGAAACATATCTGTGAACTCTCGAACAACCGTCACCTCCTCAAGGCTAGGACCCTTTGCCTTGGTATCCACAACGTGAGCTAAGAACGCCATACATCCTTGTCATAACAACTTTTCTGCCACCATTGCTAACACTAGACATGTCGTAAGAATCTTCCTATCTCCTTGGAAGATCCACTTCTCTCCATCATCATCAAACAATGCCTGCTTGGAACCACAGTCCAACACAACCTTATACTTCTCTAAGGTATCCATCCCAAGGATCACATCAAATCCATGCATATCAAGTGGTATGAGATCCACTTGTATCATGTGTCCCGAAAAAGACAGAATATAGGATGGACACACTTCTTGAAGCATCGACGAACCGTCAAGAGGGGTTTCTAACAACATACTATCTTTCTTACAACTAATAGGTAAAGGATAGTTTTCAAGCATACTATGGGCAATAAAAGACTGTGTAGCACCCGGGTCAACTAGAATAGATTTAAAGCAAGAAGAAGACAAATCAGAATGAAATAACTCCATCTGACCTGCCACCACTTGCGGGTTGACTATCGCCTCCGGCTGACTCATAGCGTAGAATCGAGTCGTTGCTTGTTGTCCACGTCCTCTACTTCCTTGAGTAGACAATCCCGCTTGTGATGTTTGACCGCGTCCTCGCCCTCTGCTACTATTGGGTTGTTGTCTATCTGGCCCTTGTTGATTTTGCCTTGGCTGTTGTGTCACTTCAACATCTTTACTTGGGAAATTTGACTTCCAATGCCCGATCCGACCACAAAGATGGCATGACTGGTCTCGCTGTTGTGGCCTAGACGGCCCTGTCGCTGCCACTGAAGCTATACTATATGCCTTGGACGGTAAAGAAACATAACCTCTTCCCTTACTTGGAGACCACTACGACGGTGCACTGAACCTCTTAACCCAGAAGGTGCTGAAAACCTTGGCTTCTTGAAGCCACCATATCTCTGTCCCTAAAACTGAGAAGGCCTCTTCTTGGTCATGGCCTCTCTCTTTTCCCTAACTGACTGTTCGATCCTTCAGACAGACTCCACAAACATGGCAAACCACTCTCGGTTCTCCAGCGCAGAAGCAGGTGTTGTCAGATCAGCACTCAGGCCTTTCTCAAAACGTCTGATTTGCTCGTCATTTGTTGCTGCCATGTGAGGACAAAACCTCAACAGGTCCATGAACTTGGCTTCATACTCGGTGATGTTCATTGTTTCTTGGCGTAGACACTCAAGTTGGTTTATCTTCTCGTCCAGATATGTTTTCAAAAAGTATCTGCTGACAAACTCTTACCGAAAAACCTCCCAACCGATCACCTCACCGGGTCACTTCTCCTCCTCGATGGCCCACCAATGGCCAGCACTACCCTTCAGAAGGTAGACATCGTGCTTGACTTTATCTGCTTTGGGGATGTCAAGGATCCAGAAGGCCTTTTCAAGACCTGCCAGCCACAGATCTGCATCCGCTGGATCAGCCGTCCCAGCATAGTCCGAAGCTCCGACTCGGCGAAGCCGCTCAAATGTCTTCCCAATACCCGATGTTTCACCATGGGGATCATGTTCTCTTGGTGGAGGCATTAGCCATCTCTCTACCATAAGATTCATCGTAGCCATCATCTGCCCCATAAGCTGTTGGTAGTCAGGATTTTCAAAAATGGTTGGGTCAAGTTGGGGAACCTCAGGCACCCGATCTCCATGTGTCTGCCCTCCAGCTCCATAAACTGACGCAACATCGCTGCTCTCGGCGGCATGTTCTTCATGATTTCCAGACATCTTGGCTTTTTCTTATACTAAGGGCAGAAGATAGCTGTAAGAAAATCTGGAAAACTCACAAGAACAGACACAACCTAGTCCTAAATCCCTGTACACTCAGCAAACCTAGAGCTCTAATACTAAGCTTTGTGGCGACACATCCCGCTATCATACAGACAATGAGGTGCCACGCGAAAATGTGTGGAAAACACTATAAACCACCTATTACCAAAAACAGGGGGAAATTAAAACTGATTTTGAGAAGTAGATAACCCAAGAAACTATTACATCCAGATCATCATCCTGCAAGCAAACAGGTAAAGCAAAAACAATTGCAAGTCTTGATACGTGTCCACAGCTTAGTAGATCAGCTGTCTTGTCCACACATGAGTTCATCACCTATTTATATATACAAGATTTAAAGTGATCATAAACACCTATAGTATCATGTCATTAGGGTTCAGATATGTCGTTGTTACATAGGTACATTCTACTATATCAACCACCTCACTACTATCAAACATGTCAAAGGTTCACAATCCATAAACCATAACTCTTACCAACAAAGATGTGATTGTGTGATAAAGATCTAACAGATGGGTTTCCGGGTGGAACATGACCCTCACTAGAAGTGCCCACTATCGTCACAAGAAGTGTGATGGGTAGGGCAACATTCCTTACCAAAAGCATATCGGCCTATACACATATCGGCCAACCACAGCAGGTAACGACCATCACCCAATGGTATCGTGTAACTAGAGGTCAAGACATATCGTGCACAAGGCATAACGTGCAGCTAGGTTGGAGGAGTGTATCGTGTAAGGGCCAAGCACGACACAACTAACTATTAATGTCGACAAAACCCTATCGCCCATCTAGGGTGAAGATACCTATCAGGTAGCCACACTACTCACACGCCCAAGGTTCTCATTGCCAGAACATAACGCCCCAACACAACATGGTATCGCCCAACACTAAGGTAGCTCCTTGAGCTCTAAAACATCCAAGGTACATCGGGCAGCAAGCCACTACCTTAGCTAGGTGTAATGTGCAGGGCATCCCATAAGGCATATCACCCAACACACAAGGGTGTCAGCCAACACACAAGGGTGTTGGCCACCAACCAAACTCCATCTAGGCACAACGGCCAAGGGTACAACTCAAACAGGAAGCAGTATCCCAAAGCCATATCGTGCAAGATACAACCCAACAAGGTCATCATCAACCTCAAGCACAAAGGCACAAAACCCTAATTGATCAAGAAGATGGGCTCACCTCTCAACAACCAAGAGAGAGGGGTCTTGCACGACCTCTTTCACAAAACGGGAAACCACAAGGATCAACATTGACATAGGTATACATCTACCAAAAAGCTCACCTCTTGAATCCATGGTGAGAGAAGGGTGCTGCTCAAGCAACTATAACACAAGCTCACCTCTCAACTTAAATGAGAGAGTGGTATTGCTCATATTACTAGAGCTCAAGCTCACTTCCCTAGACCAAGGAGGGAAAGGGGTGTTGCTCAACAAGGAAACCCTAAAACATGGTTCGGCCAACTAGGTGCAACTAAGCAAGAAGCTTATCTATCAACATACATCGTCGATTATGATCATAAGTAAACATACAAGAATATAGAAGAAGGTAATATGGTTAGGGTTAGGAGTTATGTAACCTGCCTTAAGCAAGCTCCTAGAACCAAGCTTCCAAACTTAGAACCACCACACGAAGAAGAACCAAGCACTCTAGGGTTTGGCCACCACTAGAGGAAGAAGAAGACTCCAAGGAGAAGGAGGAGAATCGGCCACAAAGCTAGCAAACGGGGAGGTGTCGTGCACCAAGGGAGAGGGGAAACCAAGGGACTAAAGGGATCCTTAGCAAGAGAAAGAAGGTACATATATAGGAGAGGGTGGAGGAGAAACCAATGTAAGACAAGGCAAGGTGTCGCCCACCTAGGGACACTTGTCCATGGGCAATGCCACCTCTCTATCTTGCCTTAAACACATGTGCAAGGCCATTGCCACATGTAAGCATCATGAACCAAGTGTCCACTATTGGTGACACAAAAGAGGTCAAAGGGGTCCATGGACGATACACCTACACCTCCATGCTCAACACATCTCTCTGGGCGACACACCTATGGCCGTCACAACCATGTCCAGCTCACCTATGGCTGTCACAACCATGACCGGCTCACCTATGGCTATCACAACCATGACCGACTCACCTATGGCCGACACAAGGTTCAACAAGGTCAAACAAGGCATAATAAGGCCCAACAAGGCTCATCCAAGCCCAAGGCAACACAAGCAACGAGCCCAACCCTTCCTCTCAACACTATAGGAAGCAAGGAGAGATAAGAACACTTCTCAAGGTGACATACTTGCTCAACAACCCTAGACTTGGGTTAATTGCAAGTAGCACCCCCAACAAACAACAAGCATAAACAAACCCTAATCACCACTAAAGGTGATTAGCAAGCAACTAAACACCAGGGTTAAGCAAAGCAAACATGATAAGCCCTAAACAGAGGTCAGGGTCCTTACACTCCCAAACCATGCTCCTCATTTATGTTATTTGGGAATGTTTCCCCACAACATGTGTGGTGTTGGACTAGTCGATAATGGTATGGAGGATATTTGGAAGGTCTAGGAGGTTCAGGTGGGCTATGTAGTTCTTGTCATATCCTAGGATGTAGTGGATGTTTTTAGTTTCTTGGTTGTAGATCATGTTAGAGCACCCACATTATTATAGCTTGGGATAATTGCAATGAACCACACAAATAGGGTTGTTAGGGATCAAATGGCTCTTGATACTATGATGAGTTTGTTAATGGTCATAGAATATACATAGTATGAGTAACTCAAATATAACCCTAACTATACATACATGTAACCCTAAACATACCTTGGATTCTATACACCCTAATGTGATCATGAGTGAGACCTAACCTTAGACTGTATACATGCTGAATATTTGCTTTAGATGAATAGTAATCATGTCGATCTAAAACCTAAGTTGGAGTTGAGTGAACCTAATGTATTATATATGGTGCCATATGCGATGCATTGATAATATTAGGTGTTTTGACCACAAATATATATTAATACATGTCAAATGAACCTAAAAGCATGACCATGACTTAATATGTAAATGAGCTCATTAATGTCATACATGTTATAATGATCACTAATACACACGTAGTGACTTAAATGTGCTCAACTTAGTAATATATTTTTATGAATAGTAATAATTCTTTAATGTGAATATAATGTGTATAGCATATATAATGGAGTAATAATTTGAATTAAGTGGAGATAGATAATGTGCTTTATATAAATAAATACTGAATTAATGTACTTAATGGATTAAATACAAAAAATATACAAATCTATGAAGTATAATACACCAGAGCCTCTTTGATAACAATTTGAGGATATCTGACTTCCAAGAAAATAAATATTGATTACAGATGTTGATATATAATAATACATACTAAAATAATAGAGTTTATCCCTAACTGTATCAAAAATCATACTAGATAATCTTAAAAACAAAACTTAATCTCATTATTAGACTCCTTGGGTCCTAATTAGCTATGATGCCAAGTTTCCAATTGTTCTACCCACCTCTGATGAAGCTAGTTCAACAGTTGCTACAACACAAGAAAAATGATAAAAATAATAATGATCATAGTTGCAAATAAATTTTATTGTCAGATGAGGAAAAATAAGATAAAAATCAAAATCAGCAACAAACTTTAAAATCTTTTTTTTACTCCACTCACGAGCAGATAAGGCAACAGATGAATAACATAGACAAAAACCAGATTCTAGGATCTCATAATGAGTGGGGAAGATATTAACACCTCCATTGCCTGATAAATTGATATTGAACCCTTCTCTTTATCATATCAAGTTATGATGGTTTTAGGTATAATTAAAGAAGATAAAATGGTGAAAACTTATAAAAAGAAGGGTTTTATGTTTTTGGGTCTTTGGGGCTGATGATGGTTGTGTCTTTCCCATCATAACCCTATAGATCCTATTTTTAGTTGTGGGATCATATTCCTCTTAGGATCTCCCAAGACATAGATCCCTCTCGAGTCGTTAGGATCGATGCATAGGAAAAGGAGGAGGACAAATGAAAGAATTTTGATTAGAAGAAAGAATCAATTATATATGAAGAAATCAAAATAGGTATTATAGTGGATCACATTTGAGCATAGCGGATTGATATGAATGGTTATGAACGGTTATATCACCTATATGAAGTTGAGGTCAGTAGATTAAACAATTAAGATGAACATACTTGGCAGTTAAGTTTACGATTTATGTGCCAAACGATGTTAAAAAGGTTGTATTAGAGGAAGGATTCTCTACTGGACCTGTGAGTGTATCTACTCCTTAATTAGTTGAGGAAGAAGACCATCCAGTATGAACACATAGATGTATATGTTGAAAATATGATAATGTAATCTTTAATTATAAAATGTAAAATACAATCTTTGTATTGCAAATGAAAGTTTGAATTTTTATTTATTATTCTTATTGGATATTTCTTCACCTTGAGGGTGGTATCACATCAATACAAGGGTACATTTAGTAATAAGAAAGGACCAACATAAAGGGAAACTTAGACATCTCAAGCTATATGTGAAAGTCCATTGTCATGATTTGAGGTAATATATATTCATCATTTTCCATGACACCTGCATATGGGTGGTTTTGGGAATGAGACCCAGGAACGAAAACAAAAGGTATGTGTTAGAAATTATTGAGTATGTACGTAAAAAATACTTGGGCATTACATGGTAGTTAAGTACAAAATTGGGGTTTTCATGCAATAGGGGCTATCATTCATAGATAAATTCAAAAAAGTGTCACAAGAGAATTAGGAAAATGCATAAATTAGAATAAGAGTTTATAAAGAATATTGTGATTATATCATTCCAACAGTTTAAAGATAATACAATCATATGCATATATGAAATATATTAGAAGTATCTATAGTAGGGACTAGACACTGTTGGATCATTGGCCTAAATAGGGATAGGTGGAGAAAGTACATTGTGGGCAGAACCTCATACCCTAAGAAATTTCTTGGGTGGAACAACACAACATAGGTGGAACTGAGGAATGAGGATTTTTCAATATTGGAAAAAAAGTTAAAATTTGATTGTAGTGGCATCTGATACTGAAACATGTGACTATGTCGATTTTGTCAAAGCTTCTACTAAGATTGCGTCTATCAAAATTTTGATTATTTTTATGTATATCTCCAATTTTATTGGATTTTGATTTTTTGTTACAAAACTCAAGCATTCTATTGGAAACTCCAATGATTGCAATTTTGGGTGTTAATGTTTCTTTTAGAATAGGAAAAAATGATGTTTGGTGTGATTTCACATTAAGTATTCATACCTAGTATATACATAAAGGATATCGTAGTTGAAATGACCATCTCGTGAAAACAGGATTAACTAATGCGGGAGCGTTCATCAAGCAGCGGATTAGCGAAAATCACTAAAAATTAAAACTTTTTGCAAAGGGATCCATTCATAGGAAAACTCTTTCATTCAGAACCCAAGTAAAACTTTACATCCTGGATCATATATATACATCTCATGTACTTTTTCTTCTCGAGGAATACAAACATTAACTACTCTGTCTTAACTGAACACAAGTAGTATAAAACCCTCGAGGCACTAAGCCAAAATCTCGAAATCACTAACTACTACTCCGAGGACCTGAGAGTACAGAGACGACACATAGGACTCTATATACATCTGAACATGACATGACAATCAATGTCTCCACTTGAGACTGCACTGCTATCCCTGCTTCTACTGCTGTCCTTCACCTACTGAAGGGTTCCTGTCTCTTCGTCCACATCCACCTAAAAATGTGGTTCCCACGGGGGTGAGACAATTATAAAAATTGCCCCAGCGAGAGATATAACTCTCTGCCAGAAACATTATTATTGCAACTTAAGAAGATAAATATAAATAGAGGAATCATATTTATTTGACAGTGGACATTTTAATGTGTAAAAGATTAGAACATTATTCTATATCAAACACATTGGAACTGTAACTTGATAGAATCAACATGTCACTTACCCTTTAACGAATATGAAGAACATGTATAACATTTATTCAAACTACAGAATCAGTACCACTGCATTAACTCTCTTCAGGCTTAGATCATATATCTAAAGCCTGGCATTATCATTGTGGAGTCATGGCCCTCAACCACACTCTTTTCACAAGGTGTTGGGATCTTAATCCCTCATTTCAACAGTGGGGATTCTCATCCCTTCACAATTTCAATACAATAACCATGAAATCCTGATTATTCAAATCTTTAGCTCATCACCTGAGCATTATTACCTCTTTATCAGGTAACTAACACCTTTAGGTCATCCGACCGAGATAAGCATGATAATTGTTATACAAGCATCCATCATGGCACTTGAGACCCATTAACTCTCTTTCTACCTCTTACCAGGCACAAGGTATATTATGGCACACAAGGCCCAATAAACAAATTCAACTAATAACACAACATAGCTCATACCTGGCTATGCTCATTATCTCCTGATACCTGCATGGTTAGCACATATGATAGCAATACATCAATTATCTATCAACACCATGAAAAACAATGTATTAATATTTCAAGGGTATTACCCTTAATCCTTTACCAGGATTTGGATTTCCATCACACATCTCATGTATCATTCATCCAACTATATTGGAATTATAACACAACAAGGTATACCAGTATTTGGGGTGTTGGATATGAATCTATCATATCTTGATGTATCACTTCCCTCAACACCATTAACTTTCTTGAGTTCATATACTTAGCTTGTATTAGGGTATTACCCATCCTAATACTTTATGCACCATTTCATCACATTCATCATGTAAAGTAGTGATCATCAATCACTCACTTGGAGCATACAACTATTGCCAATACTATGGATTCACCCATAAGTCATAAATTAACAAAAAGACCATCCTAGGTCCTTTTCAAAACAACTCTAAGTCAAGCTTAGAGTACCACGGCCGTGCAACCAAAAACAATCATGCTAAGGGAAGCCACCACGGCCGTGCTACCTTGCACGGTCGTGCAAAGTGAATCCACCACGGCCGTGCTACCTTGCACGGTCGTGCAAAGGGAAGTTACCACGGCCGTGCTACCTTGCATGGTCGTGCTACAGGAGTTCACCTAATGAATCATATTCAAGTATGAATTCTATTCTCTCATTAGGGATTAGGGTTTCACATACCATCTCCCTTCTTTAGAATAGGGATTGCATATAGCATCGCCCTTCATTAGGGTTTCATATTACATTACCCATAATTAGGGTTTACTACTCAATCCCCATTAGGGTTTCTCATAGAATCACCCTCAATTAGGGCTTTACATGGATACACCTTCAATTAAGGTTTGAGTTCAATAACCCTATCAATTAGGGTTTATGGTCATGTTTAGGGTTTCATGATCTCTTTGTTTAAGGATCATACCCCTTAATCATCACATGAATAATATTCATGTATGAATTCATTCTATAAACTTCTCAACTTGATTAGGTCATATCAACCCTTCAGTCGAGTACATACAACTATGATTAACATAGTGTACCAAGTCATTGATCCTATAAGCAATTAGGGATTCATCCCTTAATTGGAAATTAATTACTTAGGTACTATTAGGGTTTCAACCATTTGTACCTTCATTGATTATCATTTTTAATCATTATTGGATCAATAGAACATTCATCATCTTAATTCTCTAAGATTCAATCACATTGGACCTCCATTACATAAGGTATCCAATTGAATTAACCAAATTGAACCACAAACAGTTTGAAACCGTTTAAGCAAAAAAGCTTTGAAACCACATGAACTTGAAACCGCATGAGTCTCAAATGGTTTGAGACCGTTTGGTGTCAAACGGTCTTGAGACTGTTTGGTCCCAAACGGTCTTGAGACCATTTGGACTCAAATGGTCTTGAGACTGTTTGGTCCAGACCTCTCAAAACCGCATGGACCAAAGAGTCAATCAAGACTTCAACAACGCTCAATTCCAATCTATGGAATCTCAACCAATTGGATCATCAACTCAATCATCAATTGAGTCATGAACTCATCCCTTAATTAGAACTTCAACTAGGGTCTGATCTCAATGGAATTAGGGTTTATAAACACTAATTAGAGCTTTGAAGTTGATCATCAATCAAACTACTAATTATGTTTCAATTGATTGCATTGGATCTTCAACCATTGAATTCATGGAACCAATCATCAATTGGACCTATGCTAATACTTCAATTGAGTTTACTAGGTCAACCTTCAACTGATTTTACCCTCAATTGACCCTCACTGGGTCATCAATTAGGGTTTTATTCAATTGAATTAGGGTTTAGAATCGATGATTCAACAACACTCATCAATGCAAGATTGTTTACTTTGAAACTTTTGAACCATCATACAAATTGGGTATGACCTGACCCCAAACGGTCTTAAGGTCATTTGTATGACCTCCAAACGGTATTGAGACCGTTTTCCCATCATATCACTCAAATCCAAGCCATCCAATTAAGGTTTGGATCATGGTATTGATCACTAAATCAACATTACATTGTTTATCAGCTTGGTACCTTTAGACCTTCAAACACCTAACTATACTCAACCCTAGACCTCAAAACGGTCTTGTTGACCACCAAACGCTCTTGAGACCGTTTGTATGAGATCCAAACGGTCTTGAGACCGTTTGGCTCATCCAACCTTTGGATTCTAGTGAAATTCCATCAAGGTTTGGTCTATCGAGTTGATCAACAAATCAACACTTAATTGCAATATGATTTGATACCTTTAGACCTTCAATTGGTCAACTATACTTGACCCCAGACCTCCAAACGGTCTTTAGACCGTTTGGGTGATCCCCAAACGGTCATGAAACCGTTTGGTCTAATCAACCCAAAATCTCCAATTAACTCATTGGAATTTCAGCACTGTTTTCAATTAGGGTTTGCCCAATTGAATAGTCTTTAACTCACGATTCCTTGGGAGTTAATCCCTCAAATTTGGTGAGTCATTATAAAACATCATTAGGAACAGTAATCCCAAACGGTCAACCCTTGGTCAACGCACTCAAATGGTCTTAAGACCGTTTGCCCAAAAAGTTCATAATCAGCACCTAATCCAATTAGGTTTCCTAATTGATTAGCCTTCAAATCACGATTCCTTGGGAATTAATCCCTCAACTTTGGAGGGTCATCAACCAACATAATTATGAACATGAATTCCAAACGGTCAACGCCTAGTAAACTCACTCAAACGGTCTTGAAACCGTTTGCCCAAACAGGTCAAGTTAATCAGGTTGAAAATCAGCATTTAATTCAAATCGATTTGCCTAATTGATTGGCCTTAAACCTACGATTCCTTTGGAGTTAACCCCTCAAATTTGGGGGGTCATTAGCCTACATAATTAGGAACAAAATTCCCAAACGGTCAACGCTTGGTCAACCATCTCAAACGGTCTTGAAACTGTTTTCTCCCAAACGGTTTCAAACCGTTTTCCTAAAAACGGTTTGCTGAAACCGCATAGCCAATCAAATTAAAACAATTTGGAATAGCTATCAAAACCGTTTGGCTTGGTACTTTTCTTTGGATAAGCATCTAGCATGATTTAATAACCCACTTCCTTCGAACAACCAAGAAAAGCAACCGTTCTTGATGGAAATTGCAGCAAAGAAACAAGAGTGTATCAAATTGAAGAAATCAATCAACAAAGCATAGAGAATTGATGCAATAGCAATGTTTAAGGGTTTAAGTTATAAAACCCACCTCTAGTTGAGCTACAAAGATCCAATCTCACGCCATTAATGGTGGATGAAGCTCTTGCAACTCCCCCCTAGGCTCGTCCTCAAGCTTTTGTATGAAAAAGTTGGGTAGTGTTGAAGAGGAGATAGAATGAAGAAGGAATCCATAATTTATTTTCGATTTCCACCATGAAATCAAGGAGAACGAAGGTCAAGGGCTTACCAACAGGTTGGGAGTCGTCCCCCTGCTCCTCCCTAGCTCCTTGGTCGGTTTTTCAAGCAAGGGGAAGAAAGAAATCCGAAAAGGCCTTGGTTTGGGCTTGGAAATGGCACTTTTATAAGGAAATTGATGAGAGAGAAAATGCCTTATTAAAATGCATTTAATCCCAAAAATAGTACCACCTCTTCCTCCTTGGTTTGCTTGTATGCAAAGGAAACTCAAATCCACCTAACTCCCTTCCATTATCCATGGATTAAGGGAAAAGAAAATAAGCACCTTAATCCATTATAATACTAATATATCTTTTTGAGTGGGAATTCTTTAACTTATAATAAGGTGAGTGGAATTTCTCCTCCTTTAGATATTTTCGTTCCTTATCTTGAAAAACGAACTTCCATACTTATTCAAAATCAACCAATAACATTTTGGTTGAAGGCCCTTTAATTAATACATTCATTTTTGCCCTAAATTGAATTAGGGTTTCACTTAAGATTAAATCTTGATTATTTAAATATCAAGATTCTCTCTCCTCCAACTTAATTCAAATGATATTCCCCTCTCATTTTATTTGCTCTACATGATGCCAAGAAACATTAAGGACCTTATTGAAGTGGTAATTTGCATATCAAACCCTATGTTTTGGGTAAATTGCACATTACACAAAAACTAGGTTTTAATGCACAACATTGCTTTACAAGCTTAATCTTGGTGCCCAAGCTTGTGAAAACCCTATCACTATATCATATTCATTCTTATGATGTATCAACATCAGAGTAACATCTTATCATGCAACATTTGCAAGTTGACCCCTCAACTAGGGTAATTTTCACTTTAGTCCAAAATCAGCAAACATTGCTTCAACATTGTTCAAACAGGACCAAAATTGAAACATAAGTTTCTCATGAGCCCTAATTACTTTTCCCAAGATAATATTAAGAATCTACTCAACCTTATTAAGCAAAATATCTAGGGTTAACGCATAACCCAGGTCACGTATGTTACAATAGTTGCATCACAATTCCCAATATTACTATTTAATGTATTTAATACTAATGCAATGCATTCATTATGTAGTTTTAGGCTTTTTCAATATGGATGGTATGTATTCAAGTTGTGGTTTATCAGATAGTGAGGGTTCTAGGAAGACACCTACATCAAAAACAATGACTTTTCTCAGAAACATTGCAAAGTTTTTCCTAGGGCCAATGAAAGATTGAATGTTGAATCAATATCAACATAAAACTATCAACCTAAGTAAAATATGTGGGGGACTACTCTATATATGTGATATGTGATATTATAGCACAGCGTAAGTTGACACGAAACCATTATTACCCCAATCCCAGTCCCACCGCCTAGACAATGGTAAAAGGATTGAAGCGCTCGTCCCTAAGTGGCCTGATAGGATCTCACACTCTGGAATATAGAATAAGAAATAATAACATATAAACAAGGATTATATAGAACAAACTAACACAATATAGGAAATATTACAATTCTATCTTTGTCATCAAAATATATGAAGTGCAGAAGAAATCTAGTCAGTGTTCCATTTGTTTTGCCCAAAATCAAAAAATTGAGACACAATCATGCAATTGCACCGTACGCTACCAAAATCAAGTAAAATAGTTTATAGAAAAAGACTAGACTTGGAAGGAATTATATTCAAGAAAAGTATAAGAAGCGATTTTCCAAATCCAATATTTATTTGAGAAGATTTTTATTTCAAACAATTCAATTTTTATTATGAGTTCCCATTATGTTGTAATAGAGAAGCATGCTGTTATATTTTGTGTGACTCTGTCACCCCAATGCGATGGCGGAGGTCACTAGGCTCCTTATCTCCATATGAGGTAGGAGGAAAATGTACAATTTCCACCTCTGAATGAGGATGTCGCTTGCACTCAATATCAACATTATCAACATTATCAACATCATCATCATCATCAATATATGGGAAGTCATAATGGGCGAGATCATTTATGTTCTCATGTTTTTCTCAAAATATAATATAGGAAAAAATAGAAGACTAATCAATAGGGGATAGTAGCTCAACCAAGTATATAGCCAAGTATACAATCAATAAGTACATAAAAGGTATCTTTAATACAACCAAGGAGGAGATATAATATTGTACCTTTCAGTGAGGATTTTGAGTATAGATCTCAAAAAGTAGTAGGTCAACCCATCGAGTTAGATCCTAAATCTTCAAGATTGGATCAATGATTAAGATCATGATGTTTAGAATAGCATGTTTCATGATTCAAGATTAGGGTTACTCATTCCTATTTTACCTTGGGGTTAGTTCATTTACTTATGATCAACAATATCAAGATGTTCAATATTATTCAAGTGTCAATTATTTTTCAAGTATGAATGACCCACCTAGGTATTCTAGGTACATGTGTTAACCCTAATTTTAATGATCAATATGAAAGTTATTTGGTTATCCTCATGATAGATTAGCATCATTGGTTTCAAGATTAGATCAAATTCTGATTAGTATGATGAGTAAAGTCAAGGATCAATTATTCGATCAATAGATCAAAATATGACACAAGATTTAGATCAATTATATTATAAGATGTCATCATCGAGATTATCTTCAAGGTGCACGATTCATATTCAAAAGTATCTAAACCAACAAGATTAGGTCTAGTCTAGTCAAGTCTAATTTCAGTGTCTCAAGATAAACATCCGCGTCAAGTATTAAGGTTTCCAAAATCTAATCATGCTTATGGGGTCATTTAGATAAAAGTATAAGTAAAGGATTAAGATTTAGTGATATCATAGAAATATATCAAGAATTACGCTTCAAAATAATTTTTAAATGAATCCTTGGGTTTTTTTCTGATCAAAATGGACTACTTATTTGTAATTTTTGGAGTTAAGATGCAATTTCTATTATTTAATCAAGATGTGAGTATTTAAATGATTGTTTGTTAGAGAGGGAGAAAAAATACCTTAATTTGGGAAAATAGGGCAATCGTTGGATGCATAATGGATGGCTGATATCAAGCCACATAGACATGTGCCTTGGTAGCTCAATGGTTCGGTTCAAACTCTTCAATTTTTCAGTTCACAACTTGATGTTTTGGTTCTGATGTGGTTCATTTGGGTCGTTTGCTTGAACCGAGTATCTCCCTTTCTAGACCAACCGATTTGGTGCCCCTTTCTTTCTTGCACAAGCCATGTGCGGGCCACGAAGGAAGGCGAAGGAGCTCAACAACATGGACGATCTTTGAGAGGAGGAGAGGGCAAAGAGGCCACGAGTAGGCCGTCCCAGTCCACCACCACCTCGCGGCTCGATGGGGCCCAAAGAAAGAGGAAGGAGGTGAGTAGTAGGAACTCTAAAAAGGGGCTAGCCAGTGGTGCCCCACCCATAGCAGGAGGATGGTGGGAGAAATTGGGGTGCTCGAGACTATGTCTGAGCACGGAAAGGTGGGCTTCTCCTGTGGAATGATGGAGGGGTTCCATTTTGGGTTTTTTTTATAACATTAGGACTAGGTTTAGGGCTAAGGGGTTTGGCGTGTCGACTATGCTCACCGGAGTGAGAGGTGAGAGCAAGGGAGTCATTTTGGTGGTGCAACAAGATAAAGAAAACATGGTCAAAGTAGGGTTCTTTCAATTTGACTTAGTGAGGGGATCGTTTCCTCTCAAATAGAATTTCAAAATGAGGTCAAGAGTGTGAGATTGTAAGTCTCAGCCTGAAAGATACCTCCCCGCTGATTGTGGGAGGTTAATCATGACCTCACCGCTACTGGATCAGACATGGATCCACGAGAGGTATATCCAAGGGCCAAAAATCACCCCAGATCCCTTTTCTGGATTGCTAACATTGCAAACCCCAAGAAAAAGACCAAATAAAAGCAAAATAAAGGGTTTTCTATATATTGTAACACCCCTGACCTGGGTTATGAACTAACCCTAGAAGTTTTGCCTAAAAATGTAATTATATACTTGTGAAAACTCCCAGGCATGTAATTAAGTTCCCCAGGAACATATAATTTTCAATTTTGCTCCTTTTTGAATAAAGTTGTAGCATTGTGTTGTATGCAGGGACCTATGTGCAAATTACCCAGTTTAAGGGTTGAACTTGCAAAAGTCACAAGATAAGATGTATCTCTGATGATGAGACATCATGAGGATGTATATGATGAAGTTTGAGGATGTACCTGGAGGAATTCACTTTCTAAGGTTGGTTTTGTGGTTAGCTTACTTAGTCTTCTTGTTCTAGTCGACCAAAGCAACGTTTCCTTCGAGTTTTCACCCTGACCAAGTTGTGGAAGCTCAAGGACGCCATTAAAGCTTGGAGCTTGAAGGCTTGGAAGCTCTAGGATCAGCCTTTAGGCGGGTTTTATAACTCTAAACTTATGCTTTATATGTATGCTTAATTCTTGCAATTTACTTGGTAAATTCTCCTTCTACCTCCCTTCTTCCTTGCACGTTTGCAAGCAAATCAGTGGGGAAACCGACCTTGCTAGAGGTTGAAGATGAGGGGCGTGATTCCCTATGTTACTTTTTCAAACGACCTTGGACCCTTTTGGTCCAAACGGTTGCAAACCGTTTGGGTTCAAACGGTTTCAAACCGTTTGCTCTCAAACGGTCTTGCAAGACCGTTTGGATTGAAACGGTCTCAAGACCATTTGAAAGAGTTGACCAAGGGACGACCGTTTGAGGGTCTGTTCCTAACATATTGAATTTCATCTCTGCAAAGAATCAAAGTCTAATTCTTAACCAATTGAGAGTTGAAGGCACTTCAACATGAAACCCTAATCTGGTGAAAAAGTGCTGATTTAACATATAGATCTTGTTGAGTTTTGGGTTGAAGGACCCAAACGGTCTCAAGACCGTTTGGGGATTCCTCCAAATGGTCCTAAGACCGTTTGCGCACAATCCAAGACCGTTTTAAGGTCTAGGGTTGAGTTAATCTAATGGTTTGAGGGTCCAATTGTAGGAAATTGATGAAATTGATGAAAATTGCTGATTTTGACCTAATTGGACTTCAACCATAGTCAAAACGACTTGGATCTTGGTCAAACTTTGGGAAAAAGGTCTAAAGACCGTTTGGATGATGTCCAAACGACCTGAAGACCGTTTGGGCCAAGTTTGAGCCCAATTGGAGGTCAATTGATAGGTTCAACCTTGAATTGATTCACATTGTTGAACATTGATGACCAATCGATTTGAAACCCTAATTGAGGAAGATTGAACCCTAATTGGCTTGCAATTGAGGGTCAATTTGATGTCTAAGTGACTAAGGCTAACCCTAATTGACTCAATTTATAAGTGATTAGCATAGATTTGACCAATTGAGGGCTTCAACACACATATCCATGAACATTGGTGACCTTTGAACCCCTTTGGAGGTCCAAACGGTTTGAGCCCCATTTGGACCAAACGGTCTCAAGACCGTTTGGATCCAAATGGTCTCAGGACCGTTTGAGACCAAACGGTCTCAAGACCGTTTGGGCTCAAACGACCTCAAGATCGTTTGGTCCAATCGATCTCAAGCAAGTTTGATCAAACGGTTTCAAACCGTTTGAAGCTCCAAACGGTTTGGAAGTCAACCCTTCCAAACGGTCTTCACCTCCAAACGGTCTCCAGACCGTTTGGATCCAAACGGTCTCAAGACCGTTTGGGTGGTTGAAACCGTTTGAAGGTTGAAACCGTTTGGAGATTGGTGATGGTTTGTACTTAACCATTTGATGATGTAATCAGTTCAATGGTGATCCAATCTAAACCCTAATGATAACCTAGGTCATTAAGGGACTATGTGATTAGTGAGTTAACCCATGATGGTGATCATGCGGAAAATTACCAAAATACCCTTGAGGGGTCTAAAGGGATAAAACTTTGTTCTAATCAAACCCTAATCACATGATGTTGATGTTTTGGCTTATGTTAGTCAGTGGAGACTTATCTCAACCTGATCTAGAGTGGTGTTGCCACCATCTACTAGTGAGAGGAGAGAGAAAGTATTTCTAGAGAGAGAAAGTATCCTAGAGAGAAAGTACCCTTTTTAAGGAGGAAACTCAACTGAGATACTTCTTTTATACATGAATGTGCATGATTAGGGAATGACCCACCTATGTGAGGTCATGGAAACCCTAATTATGATATCTAATGGATCTTAATCTTAATTAAGAGTCTTAATGATGATGATTCTCTTACATGATGATGTAATGAGTACAATTCACCATAGGGTGAATAGTAAACCCTAATTTTTAGGGTATTGACATGAAAGATGAATAGTAAACCCTAATTGTTGAATTGTTTACTATTATCTGTTGAATGAATCATGCAGGTTGTTATGAGATGATGGTCATATCCAGGTATGGAATACCATGTTATAATCATGAACCATGCAGGTTGTTATGAGATGATGGTCATATCCAGGTATGGAATGCCATGTTATATTCATTGAAAGCATGTCTTAAGCTTTATGAATAATAATCCATATTGATGCACTGTGAGTGACATCTTGTGTGATTTATTGGCTGTGAAATCCATAAACACCATCAAGGTCATGCTTGACAGATGACTTGTGATGAGATGACTGAGAACTAATGATTGAAAAGAGTTAGGCCTGCTACATTTATGTATTCTCATTATAGCTGTTGTGCTAATGTTATTGTTTGAAGGACAATGTTTAAAGAATATTGAATGTACCTAACTAATCAAGTGAAATGTAGAGCCCTGATCATAGATCCATCATTGTAAGAGTCTAAATGATGGTGAAACAGGTTTTCCTAAGGGAACTCCTGGATCACATACTTTTGAGTATGTGGGGTACATGGATGTGTAGAACCTTACATCCTAGTGTAGGTATTTGATGTAGATTCTTGTAGTCCATCATACCTTCACTATAAGAGAAAGGGTGAGAGGATGATGTAGATTGTAGTAGTCCATCAGGCCCCACCATATAGTCCAAGAGGTGAGATGTAATACTACACTCCCTTAAAGACACAAACACCGCATCGATAAAAGATAAACAAGAAATCTTCCGATGACGAAGAGAGTACAGAACGCCACTGTAACTCTAAAATAGCGAAGGTCCAGTTTACCCTGGAGAGCTATAATAAAAGATATCCCGCCAGATATCTAACAATCAATCCTCTAACTGACTGAGGAAGATGAGGTCATGAGAATCCGGCTCTTTTAATGACCTATGTATGATACTAATGTGACTTCTTAGCGATCAGTTGGAGTATGAGTGGTATGCCTCATCTCCACAGGGCATAATAATGTTTGAAAACATAATCAACAGCGTAGTATATCTGTTAAGAGTTATCTACGAGTTATTTGATTGATGTTACCTGGGATAGTATAGATGTTCTCATATGTTGATATTGATTGAACTCTTGCTTATTATCAGAACTGTTAGCGAATATCTTGAAGGCTTTTATTGCTTTGGTTATTCCCTACCTTGCTTATAAAGCTTCTAGTGGAGAGTTATAACTCTCGCTGGGGCAATTATGTATAATTGTCTCACCCCGTAGACTTCTACTTTTTAGGTGGTCGTCGAAGACGGAGGAACAAGAACTCAGGTGACCAATCCCAGCAACAGCAGCATCAGGAGCAGTAAATATCTCAGGTGGAGATCCAGCCTGCTTCATGGTGTAGTATAGAGTCAGTCCTATGTGTCCTCTGTACTCTCAGGTCCTAGAGTGTTTTGAGTTTGAACTCTTGAGAAGTTTTGTATCATGTTGTATATAATTACTCAAGAAGTAATTGTCAGTGATGTAAACAGTTAAACCCTTTTTCTATGGAAAAGGTTTGTGGTTTCAGGCTCTTGTCTCGAAAAGTTTTAATTTCCCGTGATTTTTGTCTTCCGCTGTTTACCGATTGCTTCCGCTCATGTTTAAATCAGGATTAATTCATGGTTTGGAGATCGGAGCCCACAATTAAGTGGTATCAGAGCTCTAGGTTCGCCGAGTCTACAGAGGCATAGGACTTAGGGAGTCGAGTCTATCTTTAGTATTCCTTCCTTATCTAATAGAATCTTCTACTCCCCAGGAGAAGAAGATACATAAGAATGTCAGAACAACATGATGAGAATATGATAGAAAGTAGTGCCAGTGCACCTCAAGGTGGTACAGGAGTACCAGAAAGGGAGCAGCCTGTACCAGAACAACCTAGAGAGCCACCCTAGTTTGACCCAGATGACATGGGTAACCCAGCAGTCCAGACTATGTTTGGGCAGTTCATGACTGCCATGACACATATAACCGACAGGTTGCCTATGCCTGCACATAGGGCACCTGTCCAACCAGAGGGGCAAGGTATCAGAAAGACGTTCGAGCGACTGTGTCGTGTCGGAGCTACCGAGTACCATGGGACTGCTGATCCCGCAGATGCTGATCTGTGGTTGACAGAGCTGGAGAAGGCTTTCAGGATCCTCAACATCCCTGAAGTTGAGAAGGTTAGACATGTTGTCTATCTTCTCAAAGGAAGTACTGGTCACTGGTGGACCATGGAAGAGCAGAAGAGACCTGGAATAGAGATCTCGTGGGAAGACTTTCGGTGGGAATTTGTCCAACGATATTTCCCAAAGACCTTCCTAGATGAGAAGATCTCTCAGTTTGAGAGACTGAGACAGGGCATGATGAACATTAGCGAGTATGAAGCTAAGTTCATGGAGCTGTTGCGGTTTTGTCCGCACATGGCTGCCACAGAAGAAGAGAGAATCAGGAGATTCGAGAGGGGTTTGAATGCTGACATGTCTACCCCAGTGTCTGCCTTAGAGAACCGAGAGAGATTCTCTACCTTCGTTGAATCAGTCCGAAGGATAGAGAGATCTGTGGTTGAGGAGAGGCAAACCCAAAAAAGATATCCACAATTCCAGGGTTCTTCATCTATGGACTTTAAGAAGTCTAGATCCTCTACACCTAACCCTCCACCATCTAGACCTAGTTCTCAGACTGAGTGGTCTCCAAGTAGAGGTAAAGGACAAGGACAACTACCTCAGGAGACTCACAGCTCTGCATCAATGTCCGTTACTGGACCACCAAGACCACAAGAAAGAAGCTGTTATAACTGTGGTAAGGTAGGACATTTGATGAAGGACTGTTGGTCTAAGCCTGTCAGTGTGACACAGCCTCCGAGACAAGGACATCAGGGATCACAGGGAGGACAATATCAAGGAATAGGTCGAGGACGCGGGCAAGCGTCTCAAGCTGGATCATCAGCACCACCTGAACAACAAGCTACAACAAGGTTCTATGCTATGAACCCACCAGAGGAAATGGAAGATCCACAAGTGGTGACAGGTCAGATAAAACTTTTATATTCTTAAATGTCTAAATCTTGTGTGGTATCTGTTCTGTTTGACAGGGTGCTACGCACTCTTTCATCACTCGAAGAGTGATTCGTAACTGCAATATGACATCTAGTCATAAGGCAGGTAGTTGTCGTTGGAGACTTCATTGAGTGAGTCTTATATCTTGACATACTTACTTCTATGAGAAGGTAAGTTACTAAAGAATTGATCTGGAAATAGAATTCAGTAAAGTTAATATTTATGTTTGTAAGAAAGAGAAAAGAGAAGGAACATGGAAAAATGTAAGTACATATTTTCTTACCTCAGTAATCATATACCCTGGCCAGGTATACAATTACTGATGATAAAGTAAATATGGAAGCTCTTGAAATATTATCTTTTGATTACTCTAATTAAGTAGTCTATCTGAAACAACTCAAAGAGATATAGAGTTTTGATAATACAAGTAACTAATACCAGAGTAAGAATGTTAAGAACAACCCTTGTTAGGGGTTTATGTTCTTAAGTAAAGATAGAATTTTAAGAACATCCCTTGTTAGGGGTTTATGTTCCTAAAATAAACATATCTTCTCTAGAATTTAATAATGTGTATGTTGAAACAATATCTGCTTTCCCCTTTCTTCCTGAGATTTCGGGGACGAAATCCTTGTTAGGGGTTTATGATTTGTAACACCCCTGACCTGGGTTATGAACTAACCCTAGACGTTTTGCCTAAAAATGTAATTATATACTTGTGAAAACTCCCTGGCATGTAATTAAGTTCCCCAGGAACATATAATTTTCAATTTTGCTCCTTTTTTAATAAAGTTGTAGCATTGTGTTGTATGCAGGGACCTATGTGCAAATTACCCAGTTTAAGGATTGAACTTGCAAAGGTCACAAGATAAGATGTATCTCTGATGATGAGACATCATGAGGATGTCTATGATGAAGTTTGAGGGATTTCCCAAGCTTGAGCACCAAGGTGCAGCTGTGGAAGCAACCCCCATGCTTAGAAACCCTAATTTGGGGTAAAATGTAATTTACCCAAATTGAGGGGTTCAACTTGTAATTCTTAATATCTAAAACATCTTTTAAGACTCTTGTCATCATTTAGAGTGGAAATGATGAAAGGGGCACATCAAATATTGATCAGATAAGAAAAGATGAACTTTGTGGTAAAGACACCTATTTTGGGTATAGAAATCTTTCATGGATGTACCCTAGTTGTAGGTTGGATTTCTTTACCCTTAGATCTTGAGATTCCATGAGATTTGCATAAGGATAGATGAGTTTGGACGTGCCTTTGAGCAAGGAGGGACCTAGATGTGATTTCCAATCTTGTAAGGTCCTTAGGGTGAAAAAGGGGCTAAAGTATATAAGCCACCTCTTTACAAGATAAGTGAACGATCTTTCCTTTACTTCATTCTCATATCTTCTTGCTCAAACGTCCAAAGGTAGCTATGGAGCTCAGGGGGATGACCAACCTGTTCTAGGTAAGAGAACCCCACCTTCTAGCTCGAATTAATGGAGGAATTCACTTTCTAAGGTTGGTTTTGTGGTTAGCTTACTTAGTCTTCTTGTTCTAGCCGACCAAAGCAACGTTTCCTTGGAGTTTTCACCCTGACCAAGTTGTGGAAGCTCAAGGACGCCATTAAAGCTTGGATCTTGAAGGCTTGGAAGCTCTAGGATCAGCCTTTAGGCGGGTTTTATAACTCTAAACTTATGCTTTATATGTATGCTTAATTCTTGCAATTTACTTGGTAAATTCTCTTTCTACCTCCCTTCTTCCTTGCACGTTTGCAAGCAAATCAGTGGGGAAACCGACCTTGCTAGAGGTTGAAGATGAGGGGCGTGATTCCCTATGTTACTTTTTCAAACGACCTTGGACCCTTTTGGTCCAAACGGTTTCAAACCGTTTGCTCTCAAACGGTCTTACAAGACCGTTTGGATTGAAACGGTCTCAAGACCATTTGAAAGAGTTGACCAAGGGACGACCGTTTGAGGGTCTGTTCCTAACATATTGAATTTCATCTCTGCAAAGAATCAAAGTCTAATTCTTAACCAATTGAGAGTTGAAGGCACTTCAACATGAAAACCCTAATCGGGTGAAAAAGTGCTGATTTAACATATAGATCTTGTTGAGTTTTGGGTTGAAGGACCCAAACGGTCTCAAGACCGTTTGGGGATTCCTCCAAACGGTCCTAAGACCGTTTGGGCACAACCCAAGACCGTTTTAAGGTCTAGGGTTGAGTTGATCTAATGGTTTGAGGGTCCAATTGTAGGAAATTGATGAAATTGATGAAAATTGCTGATTTTGACCTAATTGGACTTCAACCATAGTCAAAACGACTTGGATCTTGGTCAAACTTTGGGCAAACGGTCTCAAGACCGTTTGGATGATGTCCAAACGACCTCAAGACCGTTTGGGCCAAGTTTGAGACCAATTGGAGGTCAATTGATAGGTTCAACCTTGAATTGATTCACATTGTTGAACATTGATGACCAATCGATTTGAAACCCTAATTGAGGAAGATTGAACCCTAATTGGCTTGCAATTGAGGGTCAATTTGATGTCTAAGTGACTAAGGCTAACCCTAATTGAATCAATTTATAAGTGGTTAGCATAGCTTTGACCAATTGAGGGCTTCAACACACATATCCATGAACATTGGTGACCTTTGAACCCCTTTGGAGGTCCAAACGGTTTGAGCCCCATTTGGACCATACGGTCTCAAGACTGTTTGGATCCAAACGGTCTCAATACCGTTTGAGACCAAACGGTCTCAAGACCTTTTGGGGCCAAACGGTCTCAAGACCGTTTGGGCTCAAACGACCTCAAGATCGTTTGGTCCAATCGATCTCAAGCAAGTTTGATCAAACGGTTTCAAACCGTTTGAAGCTCCAAACGGTTTGGAAGTCAACCCTTCCAAACGGTCTTCACCTCCAAACAGTCTCAAGACCGTTTGGATCCAAACGGTCTCAAGACCGTTTGGGGTCAAACGGTCTCAAGACCGTTTGGGTGGTTGAAACCGTTTGAAGGTTGAAACCGTTTGGAGATTGGTGATGGTTTGTACTTAACCATTTGATGATGTAATCAGTTCAATGGTGATCCAATCTAAACCCTAATGATAACCTAGGTCATTAAGGGACTATGTGATTAGTGAGTTAACCCATGATGGTGATCATGCGGAAAATTACCAAAATACCCTTGAGGGGTCTAAAGGGATAAAACTTTGTTCTAATCAAACCCTAATCACATGATGTTGATGTTTTGGCTTATGTTAGTCAGTGGAGACTTATCTCAACCTGATCTAGAGTGGTGTTGCCACCATCTACTAGTGAGAGGAGAGAGAAAGTATTTCTAGAGAGAGAAAGTATCCTAGAGAGAGAAAGTACCCTTTTTAAGGAGGAAACTCAAGTGAGATACTTCTTTTACACATGAATGTGCATGATTAGGGAATGACCCACCTATGTGAGGTCATGGAAACCCTAATTATGATATCTAATGGATCTTAATCTTAATTAAGAGTCTTAATGATGATGATTCCCTTACATGATGATGTAATGAGTACAATTCACCATAGGGTGAATAGTAAACCCTAATTTTTAGGGTATTGACATGAAAGATGAATAGTAAACCCTAATTGTTGAATTGTTTACTATTATCTGCTGAATGAATCATGCAGGTTGTTATGAGATGATGGTCATATCCAGGTATGGAATACCATGTTATAATCATGAACCATGCAGGTTGTTATGAGATGATGGTCATATCCAGGTATGGAATGCCATGTTATATTCATTGAAAGCATGTCTTAAGCTTTATGAATAGTAATCCATATTGATGCACTGTGAGTGACATCTTTTGTGATTTATGGGTTGTGAAAGCCATAAACACCATCAAGGTCATGCTTGACAGATGACTTGTGATGAGATGACTGAGAACTAATGATTGAAAAGAGTTAGGCCTGCTACATTTATGTATTCTCATTATAGCTGTTGTGCTAATGTTATTGTTTGAAGGACAATGTTTAAAGAATATTGAATGTACCTAACTAATCAAGTGAAATGTAGAGCCCTGATCATAGATCCATCATTGTCAGAGTCTAAATGATGGTGAAACAGGTTTTCCTAAGGGAACTCCTGGATCACATACTTTTGAGTATGTGGGGTACATGGATGTGTAGAACCTTACATCCTAGTGTAGGTATTTGATGTAGATTCTTGTAGTCCGTCATACCTTCACTATAAGAGAAAGGGTGAGAGGATGATGTAGATTCTAGTAGTCCATCAGGCCCCACCATATAGTCCAAGAGGTGAGATGTAATGCTACACTCCCTTAAAGACACAAACACCGCATCGATAAAAGATAAACAAGAAATCTTCCGATGACGAAGAGAGTACAGAACGCCACTGTAACTCTAAAATAGCGAAGGTCCAGTTTACCCTGGAGAGCTATAACAAAAGATATCCCGCCAGATATCTAACAATCAATCCTCTAACTGACTGAGGAAGATGAGGTCATGAGAATCCGGCTCTTTTAATGACCTATGTATGATACTGATGTGACTTCTTAGCAATCAGTTGGAGTATGAGTGGTATGCCTCATCTCCACAGGGCATAATAATGTTTGAAAACATAATCAACAGTGTAGTATATCTGTTAAGAGTTATCTATGAGTTATTTGATTGATGTTACCTGGGATAGTATAGATGTTCTCATATTTTGATATTGATTGAACTCTTGCTTATTATCAGAACTGTTAGCGAATATCTTGAAGGCTTTTATTGCTTTGGTTATTCCCTACCTTGCTTATAAAGCTTCTAGTGGAGAGTTATAACTCTCGCTGGGGCAATTATGTATAATTGTCTCACCCCGTAGACTTCTACATTTTAGGTGGTCGTCGAAGACGGAGGAACAAGAACTCAGGTGACCAATTCCAGCAACAGCAGCATCAGGAGCAGTAAATATCTCAGGTGGAGATCCAGCCTGCTTCATGGTGTAGTATAGAGTCAGTCCTATGTGTCCTCTGTACTCTCAGGTCCTAGAGTGTTTTGAGTTTGAACTCTTGAGAAGTTTTGTATCATGTTGTATATAATTACTCAAGAAGTAATTGTCAGTGATGTAAACAGTTAAACCCTTTTTCTATGGAAAAGGTTTGTGGTTTCAGGCTCTTGTCTCGAAAAGTTTTAATTTCCCGTGATTTTTGTCTTCCGCTGTTTACCGATTGCTTCCGCTCATGTTTAAATCGGGATTAATTCATGGTTTGGAGATCGGAGCCCACATATATGAACTTCAATAATTTATAGAAAATTGTAGGAATGTCCAATTTTTATGAAATTTGGACAATTGGTTTAAAATAATATGGAGAATACTTAGAAAATGTTTTAGAACCAAGAAGTGAAGTTCGATTGAACAATTTGCTTCTTTGGAAAAAGTGATGAAAGATTCCAATTTGTGGTGTTATAATGTGTATAAAAACTACATTGATCACCATATTCATATTTGAGTATCAATAATGATTATGAAGACAAGAAAAATTATTTGAGACCATGAGTGGGTATAATGAGATCAAAAGAGTAATATATTTATTCTAATGCTAAAATTCACTTTGTCACATCCTACCCTCCTTAAAAAGGAAATTTGTCCCCAAAATTAAAAACAACCTCAAAATTGGGGTCATCTAAATCTAGGTTGTATCCTCAAATAACAGAGTATCCTGAACTATAAAATCAAAATTATATCCTGAACATTATCACCTCATCAACAATCTCTCAGAAACCTATATTGATCAATATAGTAGTCAAAGATCAAAGTTCACCAATTGAGTTCACTCTCAAGTCATGTCTCCATACTGAGAGAAAGTCAAGATTGAGATTTGAGATTAAGTGTCATGGACAAAAAAGGGTCATGCCGTAACAAGTTGGTTATTCAAGAATCGAGATTCAAATATCAAAATTTAGGTTCCAAACATCTAAGTCTGGGGTTTCAATTCGTATCCAGACCACCAGTGTGACCATTTACCGATATCAACAATCAAGCAATTTTTTCAAAATTTCAATATGAATTTCTTTATCAAGTATATTTAAGGTGTGTGAATAATGCAAACCTAGGTCTTTTTAGGAAATTAACCTTATACATATTTTCAATATCACCATCCTCAAAAATAAAAACTACTAAAGATCTCAAGATTTTGAGTCAAAGATTACAAAAATGGATGGTCCATTTATAGGTCAACATGATCGAGTCAAAATTTGAAAATTTGAGGTTGGGAAGTCAAATTTCAAAGAAAAATTCAATTTTCAAATTCAAATATAGGTTTTGAATCATAGAATAGCAAGCCAAAACAATATGGCATAATATTTCCATTCCTCAAGATATAGTGAGTACAAGGTGACATGATTTCGAGCTCTGATACCAACTGTCACAGAACCAATCTTACCCCAATCCCAATCTCATTACATAGATAGTGGTAAAAAGATTGAAGTGGCCGACCATGAGTGTCCCAATAGGATCTCACACACTGTCATATAAAATAAGAAATAACAACTCATAAAAAAGGAATGTAAAGAACTAACTAACCCAATTATGAGATTTTGCAGTTTTATCCTTAACATCAGAGCTCATCGAGTGCGGAAAAAGATCTAGTCAGTGTTCAATTTGCTTACCTAAAATCAAGATAATCGAGAATAAATAATTCAATTGCTCTATATGCTATCAAAAACAAGTACAATGATTTATAGCAAACGAGTATACTTGGAAGGACTTATATTCAAGAAAAGTATAACAAGCAATTTTCCAAATCAAATATTTATTCAACAAGATTTTTATTTCAAACAATTCAATTTTGATTACGAGTTCCCAATATGCTGCAGTCAAGAAGCATGCTTATATATTTTTTCTGACTCCATCACCCCCAACATGATGGGGGAGGTTACCTAGCTCCTTCTCCACATATAAGGTAAAATGACAATGTACAAGTTCGACCTAGGAATGAAGAGGTTGTTTGCACTCAATATCAAAATTATCAGCATCATCATCATTATCAATATATGGCCAGTAATAATGGTCAATATCATTTATTTTCTCATGTTTTCTAAAAATATAATATAGGATAAACAGAAGACTAATCAGTAGGGAACAATACCTCAATCAAGTATATAGACAAGTACACAATCAAGAGATACATAAAAAGTATCTTCAATAAAACTAAAGCGGAGATATAATAGCGTACCTTTCATAGAGGATTTCAAGTATAGATCTCAACAATTTGTATGTCAACCCTTTGAGTTAGATCCTAAATAATCAAGATTGGATAAAGGGTCAAGATCATGATGTTTAGAATATCATGTTTCATGATTTAAGATTTGGGTTACTCATTCCTATTTTACCTTAGGGTTAGGTCATTCACTTATGATCAACTATATAAAGATGTTCAACATTATTCAAGGGTCAATTATGTTTCAAGTGTGAATGACCCACCTAGGTATTCTAGGTACATGTGTTAACCCTAATTATCATGGGGAATATGCAAGTTATTAGATCATCCTCATGATATATGGGCATCGTTGGTTTTCAAGATTAGATCATGTTCTGATTAGTATAATGAGTAAAGTCAGGGATCAAGTATTATATCAATAGATCAAAATATGCCACAACATTTACATCAATCATATTATAAGATGTCACCATCAAGATTATCTTCAAGGTATGTGTTTCATATTCAAAAGTATCTAAGCCAACAACATTAGGTCTAGTCAAATCAAGTTTGATTTCAGTGTCTCAAGATAAACATCAGAACCAAGTATTAGGGTTTCCAAAATCTAATCATGTTTATGGAGCCATTTAGACAAAAGTATAAGTAAAGGACCAAGATTTAGTGAAATTAGTGAAATCTATCAAGAAGTAGGCCTAAAAGCATTTTTAAACAATTCAAAATGGATTACTCATTTGTAATTTTTGGAGTTATGATGCATATTCTATGATTTAATCAAGATCTAAGTATTTAAATGATTATTTGTCAGAGATGGAGAAAAATACCTTAATTCGGGAAAATAGGGAAACCGTTGGATGCATAATGGATGTCTGATATGAAGCCACATAGACATGCGACTTAGTACCTTAGTGGTTCAGTTCAAACTCTTCAATTTGTCAGTTTACAACTTGAATTTTTGGTTCAGTTGTGGTTCATTTGGGTTGGTTTGTTTTGCTTGGACCGGGTTGCTCCCTTTCCTGACCGATCGGTTTGTAGCCCCTCTTTTTCTCGTGCAAGCCTCACATGAGCCACGAAGGTAGGCGGAGGAGCTTTCTTGTGTGGAGGAGCTCCAGGAGTATAAGTGGGGTGAGATAGGCCATGAGCTAGTTGTCCTAATCCGCCACCACCCCACAGACTCGATGGGGGCCAAAGAAAGGGCAGGGAGGTGTGGAGCAGGAACGCCCAAAAGGGGTAAAGCGGTGGCATGGCACATGTAGTAGAAGGACTGCGAGAGAAATCAGGGATGCTTGAGACTATGTGCGAGCATGGAAAGGTGGGATTCTCCTATAGAATGATGCAGGGGTTCCATTTGGGGGTTTTTATAGCATTATGATTAGGTTTAGGGCCAAGGGGTTTGGGGTGAAGGCCATGCTCATTGAAGTGAGAGGCGAGAGCAAGGGAGTCATTTTGGCGGTGACCCAAGGCAAGAAAACTAGTCAAAGTAGTGTTCTTTCATTTCGACTTTGTGAGGGGATCATTTCCTCTCGACTAGAATATTCAAAACGAGGTCAAGAGTGTTAGATTGCAAGCCTCAGCCATAAAGACACCTCCCCATTGATTGTGGGAGGTTGATGATGACCTTGCAATCGCTGGATCAGGACTGAATCCATGAGAGGTAGATCCAAGGGCCAAAAATCACCCCATATCCCTTGTCTGGATCGTTGACATGGCAAAGCCCAAGAAAAAGAGCAAATAAAAGGGAAATAAAGGGGTATTCTATACATGAACTTCAATAATTTATAAAAATTAGTAGAAATGTCCAATTGCTATAAAATTTGTATCATAGATTCAAAATAATATGGAGAATACTAAGAAAAAGTTTGAGAACCAAAAGATGAAGTTTGATTTACCAATTCACTTCTTTGGACAAAGTGATGAAAGAATCCAATTTGTGGTGTTATAATGTGTATAAAAACTACATTGATCACCATATTTTGTATTTGCGTATCAATAATGATTATGAACCCAAGAAAAAATAATTTGAGATTATGAGTGAGAATAATGAATTCAAAAGAGTAATAACTTTATTCTTATGCTAAAATCCACTTTGTCACATCCTTCCCTCCTTAAAAGGGAATTTTGTCCCCTAACTTCAAAAACATAATAAAAAATTGGGACTATCAAATCCAGATTGTATCCTTAAATACTGGAGTATACTCAACTATATAATCAAAATAATGTCCTCAAAATTCGAGTAATTCAATAATCATAATTGGGATCCATGTGCCATATCATAACCAACTTGGTACCAACACCATTTCATCAATGAAAAATTGAGTATCAAGGTCAATGCATATATTGTTCAAAGTCATCATATGAGCCACAAATATGGAAAGAATCCTATTGATCACAAATTGGAGGGATCATATTTTAGGTCAAACAAATAGAGTTTCTTGAATCAATTGTACAAGATGACTTTCAATCCCAATATCATAGGGTCCTAGCTTCTACATTGGCCTAGGTGGGGTTATTCATCCATGATTTGAGATTTCATATTTCAACATTTCGAGACAACATCATACTTTCAATATCATGATTTCAACACAATCTTTCACTATACCTTTGCGATAATTGTCTGGGACAACTCAAGCTTCACCCACATGATAAAAGATATCCCCAAAACCTCCTTTCTTCAAGTTGTTCTCTGGGTGATGGAAAAGGATGATCCCGCCACTCTGGGAACCTTCCTTACCTTATGCCTTGTCACCTGGAAATGCAGAAATGAATTTATCTTCGGGAAAGAGGAGGTCAAACATGCTTTCATTTCCATTGGCATACTCAAATGGCATGAGTTGCACGAGATATGTGTTAAGTCAAAGGTTCCAAGCATGAAGGGGCGCTCACAAAGATGCACTTCTCAGTGGGTTACACCCGTTGAGGGCCACTACAAGTTGAACACAGATGATGCTCTCTCAAACAACATGATTTGCTACTCCACCATCATCAGAAATCATGATGGGGACCCAGTGGCCATGGCTAAGAATACGTTTGTTGCCAACTGGGATGTTGTTACGGCTGATGCTAGGGCTATTTTGTTGGGGTTGGAGCTGGCCGTTTCCCTCGACATACAAATTTTGGCTATTGAATCAGACACCCTCAATGCCATCATGCACATAAAAAGAAATGAGGTGCGCAGAGGCCTGACTATGGAAATCTACAACTACATCA
Source organism: Alisma plantago-aquatica (assembly GCA_963693085.1). NCBI lineage: Eukaryota > Viridiplantae > Streptophyta > Magnoliopsida > Alismatales > Alismataceae > Alisma > Alisma plantago-aquatica. The sequence continues at coordinate 620,831,248 of OY856410.1, forward strand.
CCCTCTTGCAAAATAGAGTGGAGTCAATCTCTTTCAGCCATATCTTCGTAGAAGAGAATGGTGCTACTAATAGTCTGGCCAAGCTTGGTTTAGAATCCAAGGGTTATGTACTATGGACTGACGTCTATCCCCAATAGTGTATGGCAGAGATGCATAACGATATCAATTCTAGTAATATATGAGGAAGTGAGTTTCAAAAAAAAAGATCATGATTTCAAGCTCAAAACCAATGGGAGGTCCCTCCCTACTCGTAATGAGAGCTAAACCCTAAGTAATAAATAGAGAGAGTCAAAATAGTCATCATTTCAAAAATTTCAAGATTTGGGATTTTGAAGTCATTATTCATAGTGGGTGATCTCAAGATCCACATGGTTGATCATTATCATTTTTACCACATTTCAGAAGTTACAAAGGGTTACATAATGACCATTTCAAAATCTAGATCTAGTGTTGACTTCAATGGTTGCGATTCTACATGTCCTCCTTTGGAATTCCAACCTCTATCTTTGTTTCTATCTCCATGACTACGGGCTTGGATGTAGGGGTAAAGCCATTCATGGTCACTTGGACTCCTCTAGGAATTATCTATGTTGTGTATCTCGCCCATTTGGTGATAGTATCCATTAATAGCTTGTTTGTACTCCCCAAGCATCATTCCTACCATCATCATTGAGCCTAGGTATTTTTCCTTTTTCTCATCATCCTTGACTTTTTCTCCAACAATTTTATTTTCAGTCTTCCTTTTATTAATCTTTTCTCTTTGATCATTATTGGTTCTAGAGGAACTTACTTTTTGATTACGGGTTTGTGGGGCCATTGACATACATTCATTTGTGAGTCCTTTAATCATATTGGTCAAGTTGAGAGTATATCAGATTATAAGGTTTTCATGGATTCAAAATTATTTCATAACTTTGTTGATTCTCATAATACTGAAAAATAGAGAGAGTGTCATTTTGTATCATAGTCTTATATCATGATTTTGAGAGTTGTAAAGATTTATTATTTGGTGACATAATTATGATGTATATCCAAAATAGGGTAAGAATTTTCTTAACTATGTTTTGAGTTTTAGTCAACATTAGGGCACCATGGACTGAGTCATATAGTGACCTTATCAAGAATAAGGTATAAATCCTTCTTATTTCATCAAATCCAGATTTACCTCTAACATAGGAAATATGTAGTCCAATTTTGGTTAAATCAAGTTTTCATGAAGGGGTCATACATGATTATTTTATTCCAAGATTCATTGATCAAAATTGAGTTTACAAATTAAGGTTAGATCTTGGTATCAACTTTCAAATTTTTAGTGATATTCATTTTTCCCATGCATAAGCTACCAATAATTGAACATCATGTAGCAAAAGGTCACAAGAGAAGGACCACATGAGGAAATGAGAAGACTACCTACTTTTCATCTACATGGTTGGCTTATGGTAGTCCTTAAAGAAGAGATGAGATGCTAGAAGACTCTCTAGGGTTTTACAAGAGAACCTTTAGGTCTAGTTCTCAGTCAATTAAGGCCAAGTAGAGCGGGGAATCTCATCCAACGTGAAGAAGGATAAGAGAAATTATTCCAGAGCCCTGATCCTAGACACCTCAATTTTCACCATTATGGATTTTAGGGTTTTCGGGGTTCAAGAGACTCGAGAAATTATTTAATTAAAGTATATGGGAGTGTGTATTCTCTAATACCAACTATCACAGAACCATTATTACCCCAAACCCAATCCCATTGCCTAAACAGTGGTAAAAGGATTGAAGTTCCCATCCCTGAGTGGCCCAATAGGATCTCACACATTGTCATATACAATAAGAAATAATAAAACATAAACAATGGATTTAAAGAACAAACTAACCCAATATAGGAGATATTGCATATCTACCTTTGTCATCAGAGTATATGCAATGTGGAAGTGATATAATCAGTATTCCATTTGTTTTGCCTAAAATCAAGAAAATCGAGACACAATCATGCAATTGCACCGTACGCTATCAAAATCAAATAAAACGGTTTATAGAAAAAGAGTATACTTGGGAGGACTTATATTCAAGAAAAGTATAACAAGCGATTTTCCAAATCTGAAATTTATTCGACAATGTGTTTATTTCAAACAATTCAAGTTTTATTACGAGTTCCTATTATGTTGTAATCGACAAACATGGTTATGTATTTTGTGTGACTCCATCACCCCAACACGTGGGGGAGGTCGCTAGGATCCTTCTCTCCATGTGAGGTAGGAGGCCAATGTACAAGTTCCACCTCTGAATGAGGAGGTCGATTGCACTCAATATCAACATTATCAACATCATTATTATCATCAATATACAGGCAGTCATAATGGGCAAGATTATTTATGTGCTCATGTTTTTCTAAAAAATATAACATAGGAAAAATGGAAGAGTTATAAATAGGGAACAATAGCTCAAATAAGGATATAGCCAAGTATACAATCAAGAGATACAAAAAAGGTATCTTCAATACAACAAAGGAGGAGATATAATAGTGTACCTTTAACTGAGGATTTTGAGTATAGATCTCAACAAGAAGTAGGTCAACCCTTTGAGTTAGATCCTAATTCATCATGATTGGATCAAGGGTCAAGATCATTATGTTTAGAATATCATGTTTCATAATTCAAGATTATGGTTAATCATTCCTATTTTACCTTGGGGTTAGGTCATTTACTTATTATAAACAATATCAAGATGTTTATCATTCTTTAAGTGTCAATTAAGTTTCAAGTGTGAATGACTCACCTAGGTACATGTGTTAACCCTAATTATCATGGTCAATATGGAATTTATTAGATCATCATCATGATAGATTAGCATCATTGGTGTTCAAGATTACATCAAGTTCTAATTAGTATAATGAGTAAATACAGATCAAGTATTAGATCAATAGATTAAAATCAGCCACAAGATTTAGATCTATCATATTATAAGATGTCAACATCTTGATTATCTTCAAGGTACATGTTTCATATTCAAAAGTAGCTAAGCCAACAAGATTAGGTCTAGCCTAGTCAAGTCTGATTTCAGAGTCTCAAGATAAACATAAGAGTCAAGTATTAGGATTTCCAAAATCTAATCATGCTTATGGAGTCATTTAGATAAAAGTATAATTAAAGGATCAAGATTTAGGGACATCAGAGAAATCTATCCACAATTAGCCTTAAAAATAATTTTTAAATGAATCCTTGGGTTTTTTCTAATCAAAACGGACTATTTAATTGAAATGTGGAGTTACGATGCAATTTCTATGATTTAATCAAGATATGAGTATTTAAGTGATTATTTGTCAGATAGGGAGAAAACATACGTTAATTTGGGAAAATAGGGTGACATAGTGGATGGCTGATATCGAGCCATGTAGACCTATGGCTTGGTAGCTCAGTGATTTAGTTCAAACTCTTCAATTTTTATAATCGGTTCACAACTTGATTTCTTAGTTCAGTTGTGGTTCATTTGGGTTGGTTTGTTTTGCTTGGACTGGGTCACTCCCTTTCCAGACCGGTCGATTTGGGGCCCCTATATTTCTCATGCATGCCTCGCATGAGAAACAAAGTCAGGCGAAGGAGCTCGCCGACGTGGAGGAGTACTCAGAGTAGGAAGGGGAAAGAGAGGCCACGAGTAGGCCGTCCCAGTCTGCCACCATCTTGCAGACTCGATGGGGGCCAAAGAAATGGGGGAGGAGGTGTGGAGAAAGAATGCCTAAAAGGGGCTAGCCATTAGTGCCGCATAGGTAGCAGCAGGACGGTGGGAGAAATTAGGGGTGCTCAAGACTATGTGTGAGCATGGAAAGGTGGGCTTCTCCTGCAAAATGATGGAGAGGTTCCATTTCAGATTTTTTTATAGCATTAAGACTAGGTTTAAGACTAAGGGGTTTGGGGTGGCGGACATGCTCACCGGAGTGAGATGGGAGAGCAAGGGAGTTATTAAAGCGGCATAACAAGGTGAGAAACCCGATCAAACTAGGGTTCTTTCAGTTCAATGTTGTGAGGGGATCATTTCCTCTCAATTAGAATTTCAAAAAGAGGTCAAGAGTGTGAGATTACAAGTCTCTATCATAAAGACACCTCCCCGCTGATTACACGAAGTTGATGATGACCTCACAGCCACTGGATCAAGCCTGGATCCATGAGAGGTAGATACAAGGGCCAAAAAATCACCCCAGATCCCTTGTCTGGATCGCTGACATGGCAAAGCCCAAGAAAAAGAGCAAATAAAAGGGAAATAAAGGGGTTTTATATACATGGACATCAATAATTCATAGAAAATTATACAAATGTCCAATTGCTATGAAATTTAGATCATACGTTCAAAATAATATGAAAAATATTTAGAAAAAGTTTGAGAACCAAAAGATGAAGTTTGATTGACCAATTTGCTTCTTTGGAAAAAGTGATGAAAGAATCCAATTTGTGGTGTTATAATGTGTATAAAAACTACATTGATCACCATATCTCATATTTCAGTATGAATAATGATTATGAAGCCAAGAAAAATGATCTGAAACCATGAGATCAAAAGAGTAATAACTTTATTCTTATGCTAAAATCCACTTTTTCACATAAGTACATGCATGCATATAGATCATTCTTAAAAAACTATGTAACTTATTTGCTACATTTTGTCATTCCCAAGAAACACACTATTCCCTTACCTACCACATGAAGGACCCCACAACCTACCCATACAAAATTATAGTGCATAAAATGATGCATCAAACCTAAAGAATTCATGTCTTAGTTCATTCATTTTGGTGTCAATAAGGGAATGATTGCATTTGTCAAAATTTTCACTAAAATATCCAAAAAAATCCATATCCATGTGGTCAAAATGTCATTAAAATTAGATGCCTCATTCCTTAGATGGAACAACATGTTCAAAAATCAAAGCAAGTGGAGACATCAAACTTGCTCAGAAATCAAAACAAGTGGAGACATCAAACCCCAGTCATAACAATATATCCTAATAGTTATAACTACAATAGTTAGTATAAGCCTAAGTACCTTTCACGTATGATAGAGCTGCAAGATTAAATGATTAGTTCATCAATTATTCAATAAAATATGAAGTAGATGAAAAGTGGGGTCGTCAACCCATGATCAATGATTAATTCAACACTTTCAAGAGTTATCAAATGATTAGAGTTCATAAATTATGCATATTGTATCAAGTAATAATGTTAAAAAATGATTCATCATAGACAAATTGTGTTTATTGTCATATATGTGAAAATTCAAATTGAAGTTCCACATAAAGGACGTTCAGAACAAATCCTAACTATAGGGGTCAAATTCAGAAATTTATAAATCTCCAAGGGTTGAATATGAGAGAGTTATCAAGTCGAAGAAATCACTACTATTTGGATTATTTCAAACTTTTCCAATATGTGCTATTTAGAATTAGGATTCCAATTTATGATTAGTACTTTATACAAATAATATATCAGAACATATGGTTGTAGATCTATTTTACTTTTATGATCCATATCTAGTAACATAAGTCTCCATATGTTAAATATAGATATATGTGTGGATAATAATATGCTTACCTCTAATTTATGTCTTGAAATAATATCTCTCTAAAACCACATCATTCCATATTATTATCGTTTCATTTTATTCATGGCATTAAAGATAGAATGCACATGAAATGTATTTCCTTTATCCATATGTACTTTCTAATTGCATATATACGGGTATAATATATATATATATATATATATATATATATATATATATATATATATATATATTTGTGTGTGTGTGTGTATTAGTGGTTTTTTAGTGTTGTGAATGAGGTTATAATGATGAATTTTCTTGTTAAAAACTATTGAATTTTGGTTCACCACATTGGAACTGATTGCAAACTTAAATATACATCTATATTAGCACCATTATGACAAATATTAAGTGGCTTTCCCTGCCAAATAAAATATGGATAAAATCATATGCTTTTGGTAGTTGAATTTCTTGTGTTGGTCGTATGGAAAGTAAAAGACAAGTGTTTAAAGTTTCCATTAAGTTTTATATGGAAAATAAGGAAAATGATGATAATATCTTAAAGCCATGATGTGTAAAACTAAGATGTCATCTGAGTCTAACAAATAACTAGATATACAGATAAACCCAGAGAAATCATATTTGGAAAATTTGTTGTGAGTGGGGAAAGATTAGCACACACATTATTCTTGGTAAGTAGAAATTTAGGATGTCAGAAATAGAGAATTGAAGGAAAATAGTAAAAAGCATATTATTAATTGTGGGAGGGCTTTTAGGGCTACATATGTCTGTTTTCTTCCCATCATTGCCCTAAATGTCCTATTTATTAGGTAAGTTGGGGTCCTAATCACCTTAGGACCTCCCAGAGAAAAGATCTCTCACAGGTGATCCTGACTGATGCTTAGGGTTAGAGGATGATTGGAAGATATAAAATAATACAAAGATCTTATTTTTAGAGAAATAGAATTGCAATATAGCACAACATAGTAGTAGATCAAAGCAGTAGATCAATTTAGTTATAGTAGTTATTGATCATATATAATATGTATAGAAGATCATTGTCACGGAACTAGAATCCCAGTCCCATGAACCAAACGTATATCAAAGGCAAAACACGAAAGCGTAAAGCTTAGCACACATGAACAGATAACAAGATAAAGACACCAACATAGTCTCAACATTCAACAAATATAAATTATATGAAATACATTATATTCATGAATTCAGTTACATATTTCCAGAGTCACTTTGTACAAGTCTACTCATGTATACTATATCTGGATCTTACAACAAGTACGAAAAACATTAGAGGGGGGGGGGTGAATAGAGTTTTAAAGATATTTTAACAATTATTTAATTCAAACAACCAACCACAAGAATATTGGACAAGGGGACAAGGATTTAGAGTGGTTCCTACCTTAGCAAATACTAAGGTAGTCAGTCCACTACCCGGTTTCTTACCCAACCGAGATTTTGAAAGAATTTAATTTTATTACCTCGCAAGGACTTTACATAAAATTACAATTCTTTCCCTAAACCCTTCAAGCAGCCTTCACCTTGAAGTAATTGCACCAATCCTTGAAGCAGCCTTCACCTTGAAGTAATTGCACCAACCTTGAAGCAGCCTTCCTCCTGAAGTAGCTTCCCGTTGCAATAGCCTTCTTGAAGTAGCTTCCCGTTGCAATACCCTTCTTGAAGTAGCTTGAAGTCCACCTTCTCCTCCGAGAAGAACCTTCTCAAATCCACAGCCTCCAACCCTAGGAGTAGCAAGGAGAATACAAAGAATAAAAAGGAACAAGAAAGGAAAATGGAAATTACAACTTATCCTTTGAAGCACAAGGCTTGATTTGCCTATATCAAGCGTTTAGATCTCCTAACCAATGTGTATGGAAGTGTTATTGTAGTGGATTGGAGATACTAGCCTATAGGACATGGAATTGGAGCAATGGAAATGAATAACCAATGTTGGAATTGCTCTATTGCTCAAAATAGATTGCCAATGTAAGCTCAAGTGTATCTCAAGTGTAGGATTGTTGTATTTGGGTTTCCTAAGGCATGTCCTATTTATACGAATGACATAAAAGTGCTTAAGGACGTTCTAGACACTTTCTAGGGGGTTCTAAGTGCTTAACTAGCTGTTAGGTACAAGTTAGTTGCATTAGTAACGACTAGTTACTTTATTCTGCAGTTGCTGTCAGAGTCCATCTCGGTCGAGAAATTGTCGACCGAGACACCTCCTCGGTCGAGGTTTTGTCGACCGAAGGGCTCTCTGGATCAACATTCATCTCCAACTGCCAGCTACCTTGTCAGCTGTGTCTAACGGCTACTTGGGTCTTTCTCGGTCGAGAAGTTTTTCGACCGAGTGTGTCTCGGTCGAGGAGTTTGTCGACCGAGATTGACCCTATTTCAATCTTTCAATTAAGGCACTAAGTGTGTGTATGAGTGTGCATATGTGACACTATTGAAGGGGATGACCTATCTAAGTGTGGTGATTGGCTAGGGAAGATCTAACGCTTGATTTACATGAAGTCTAAGTACTTGTACATTATATAATTGTATAAGTTTACAATTGATTACATTTCATGACATTTACAATCATTCAAGCATATAGATTCCCTAGAGCTTTGTCATCCACCTCATTCCTGCAACACTCAAGTAGCACGTTAGATCAACAAGAATGAAATGTTTGTCATCATCGAAACAAAAGGATTTATCATAATGTCCAATTTATCCAACAATCCCCCCCTTTTTGAAGATGACAAACATTTCCTAAATATGAAATAAGGAAATATAAAGCCATGTGAGTTTCATACCTGAAGATTACCTTTTGTAGCCATTCTTATTTTGCAAGTGAGTACTGGACAAGATGTTATGAAACTCATTTATATTTTTGATTTTATATTCTTTCTCTCCCTTTGTCATTTCAAAAAGATATCCAAGTTGAATATTTTATATTTCTTCTCCCCCTTAATTTTATACTATGCTCCCCCTTAAATAGGTATTCTATTAGGAACATGGATTTAATATCATTTTTGTCTAATTTAGCCACAATTTGTTTTTCAATCATTTGCAAAGGATGTTAAGCCTTGAAATGATATGAGATCCTCTTAGGTTCATGGCATATGTATTTATTTTTCACCTATTTTACAAGGGATGTTAAGCCCTGAAAATGATATGAGATTCCCTTAATCTTATGATGAATGCATACTGATTTCTCATCTATTTTGCAAGGGATGTTAAGCCCTGAAAATAAAATGAGAGTCCTTTAATCTTAGAGTTCATGAAAAAAAAATGTCTCTAACCAAATGCCCGGGATGTTAAGCCCTGATTTGTTTAGAGAATTCCATTAAGAACAAGATATGTGTCATATTTGTATATTTCTTCGTATCTAATACTGAACATACTAAAGTCATAACAAGCTTCATATGATGTTTACAATATTTTTGTAAGCTTCTTAATCAAATAATCAAATTTGTTTTTATGAGTTCCCCCTTAATCTAGCAATTTAAAGCTTCTAAGGACACAAATGATTTTAAATTTTGATTTTGACCTTTATCAAAAGTATACTAAGATTAAGTACAATAAAATGATGTCCAAATAAGCATTTTGTCAAAGTATTTTAGGTCGACCTTGACTTCGACCATAACGCCCCTTGGTCAAATTTCATTTCAACCAAGAGGCAAAATCTGCAGATTTCACATGTGAAGTATAAATTTTGCAAGTAACTTAAAGAGATATCAATTTGAAATACTTTGAGTAAAACCTATATGACATAGTACATGCACATCATAGATTCTTATTTTTATAGCAACATCTTTACATGTAGAGAACTGAATGGTGAAATAGTGAACACATATGTATGATGATAGAACATTAGAATCATGAAATTCAATACAAGGTTGCTATGTAGATATGTCAAGGAATACTTAGAATAAACCATGAAAACAATAATTTTCCTTGACTTAAAACAAATATGATTCATAACATAGATGAAAATATTCTCATATAAGTGTTCAAGATTTTTATAATTGTTCATGCCTAACCACCTTTTTCAACAATCAGTCTTCTTATAGCACAATTTTCATTAATATCTATCTTAACTCATGATGGAAAACTTTAATATATTGTGTTCCAAAAATGATTTCCAGAATTTATTCTTATTTTGCATCTAAAACAATTGTTAACAGCAAATAGATAGCCACTTGATCAATTAAAAAATTATTCAACAATTGTACTGCAGACTGAAATCAGTGACCTGCTCGGTCAAAGATTTCTCGACCAACTGACTACTCGGTCTAAGATTTCTCAACCGATAAGGTGTCTGTATTGTTTTCAAAACTATTTATCGATTCCAAGTAAAATAAGATTATGCAAGTTTGAGCTCGATTGTGTTGAGACATGACATTTGTATATCAAGAATCAGTTTAGGTCAAATATCAACTAGTTAAATTTGAGCTTCTAAGTTTTAGGAATCCAAGCTAGATCATCATTCCTTTTCTTATGTGGGCATGAAAATGAATAATGTCCAAGACGAATGCAATAATGACAACTAATGGAGTCAATTTCATTTCTCTTTCTAGGAATTGTGTTTTTAGGTACAAACATAGTCTTAGTCTTGGATGCTTTAGCTCTTTTGGGTTGACTTCTCTTTGGATCATATCCTAATCCTCTTCTTCCGTTATAACTAGAGGAAATTTTCAGAATATTCTCAAAGATGTCATTTCCTCTTAGCTAATTTATTTTTCTTTGTAGCTTAGCAATATCATCCATCTTCTTATTTATATCTTTCTTTGCTTGATCTAAAGCAGATAATAGAAAGTTTCTTTCTTTTACAACCTCATCATAATCTAAGTGTGAACATAAAATAGGTTGTTTCCGAAGATCATTCACTTGAGTTTGCAAGTTTAACTTTTCTAAGGAAAGAAGATTGCAATTTGCCTTTATAGATTTTAACTTAAGATCATAATCCTCATTTGCCTTTTTGAGATCCTCATTTTCAGATGCAAGAGCAAGAAGTTTAACATTTAAATCATCATTTACTTTATTTGATTTCTTAAGTTTCTTCTTGCACTCAATATATTTCTCATGAGTATCTTGAAGACTAGGAATTCGATCTTCTTTTGGTAGATCAAATAGACTTACCTCTTCTTCTTCTTCTTTATTTGTTGTAGCAATGAGGCATTCTACTTCTTCTTTTCCATCATCACTATCATCACTTGAATCATCCCATGCAGCTTTATATGCTCTTTCTTTCTTTTTGTGAGATGATTTCTTCCCTTTCTTGAGTTTTGGACAATCACCTTTCATGTGTCCCTTCTTGCCACATTCAAAGCACCTGGAAGAAGAAACACTAGGAGTTTTATTAGTTTTAAAACTTTTATATTGCTTACCATTTACAATGAGAGTTTCTTCTTCACTATCATCTTCACTTGTATCATGATTGTCCTTGGTTGATGCTTTGAATGCAATGTTCTTCTTTTTCCCTTGTTGAAGTTCACGTTCTCTTCTTTCTTCCTCTTCTAATGTTGCCTCATGAGCTTCTAGGTTGCCTATGAGTTGTTCCATTTTTAGTTGGGTGAGGTCATTTGCTTCTTCAATGGCCGTCACCTTGGGCTTGTATTTGGGAAGAAGTGATCTAAGAATCTTTGATACCTGATCTTTCTCAAGAACAACTTTACCTAAAGCATTTAAACCATTTACAATAGAAGAGAATTTTGCATACATTTCACTAATGGATTCATTTGGATCCATACGAAAATGTTCAAACTTTTATTTAAGTATACTAACTTTGGAATTCTTAACTTGAACTATCCCTTCATAAGTTATAGAAAGTCTATGCCATATTTCATAGGTTGTTTCACAGTTTGATATTCTATTAAATTCTCCTACTGAAATTGAACAATAAAGAATACTTACAGCCTTTGCATTCATTTGAGCCGATTTTACCGTATTTGCATCCCACTCTGCATATTGCATTTGAGGAAGCTCGTATGGGGTTGACACCATCCTCCATAAGTCCCAACTGATGCCTTGGAAGTAGAACTGCATCCTTCTCTTCCAATATGTGTAGTTTGTTCCATCAAACGCTGGAGGCCTAGCAACAAGTGTCCCTTCAAGGTTAAGGTTGTTGAGCACCCCGTCATCCATTCTTCAAGACCTTGTTAGGGTTCCTTGAAGCCTGCTCTGATACCAATTGAAAAACACTAGAGGGGGGTGAATAGAGTTTTAAAGATATTTTAACAATTATTTAACTCAAACAACCAACCACAAGAATATTGGACAAGGGGACAAGGATTTAGAGTGGTTCCTACCTTAGCAAATACTAAGGTAGTCAGTCCACTACCCGGTTGCTTACCCAACCGAGATTTTGAAAGAATTTAATTTCATTACCTCACAAGGACTTTACATAAAATTACAATTCTTTCCCTAAACCCTTCAAGCAGCCTTCACCTTGAAGTAATTGCACCAATACTTGCAGCAGCCTTCACCTTGAAGTAATTGCACCAACCTTGAAGCAGCCTTCCTCCTGAAGTAGCTTCCCGTTGCAATAGCCTTCTTGAAGTAGCTTCCCACTGCAATAGCCTTCTTGAAGTAGCTTGAAGTCCACCTTATCCTCTGAGATGAACCTTCTCCAATCTGCAGCCTCCAACCCTAGAAGTAGCAAGGAGAATACAAAGAATAAAAAGGAACAAGAAAGGAAAATGGAAATTACAACTTATCCTTTGAAGAACAAGGCTTGATTTGCCTATATCAAGCGTGTAGATCTCCTAACCAATGTGTATGGAAGTGTGATTGCAGTGGATAGGAGATACTAGCCTATAGGACACGAAATTGGAGCAATGGAAATGAATAGCCAATGTTGGAATTGCTCTATTGCTCAAAATAGATTGCCAATGTAAGCTCAAGTGTATCTCAAGTATAGGATTGTTGTATTTGGGTGTCCTAAGGCATGCCCTATTTATAGGAATGACATACAAGTGCTTAAGGACGTTCTAGACACTTTCTAGGGGGTTATAAGTGCTTAACTAGCCGTTAGGTACAAGTTAGTTGCATTAGTAACGACTAGTTACTTTATTCTGCAGTTGCTGTCAGAGTCCATCTCGGTCGAGAAATTGTCGACCGAGACACCTCCTCGGTCGAGGTTTTGTCGACCGAAGGGCTCTCTGGATCAACATTCATCTCCAACTGCCAGCTACCTTGTCAGCTGTGTCTAACGGCTACTTGGGTCTTTCTCGGTCGAGAAGTTTGTCGACCGAGTGTGTCTCGGTCGAGGAGTTTGTCGACCGAGATTGACCCTATTTCAATCTTTCAATTAAGGCACTAAGTGTGTGTATGAGTGTGCATATGTGACACTATTCAAGGGGATGACCTATCTAAGTGTGGTGATTGGCTAGGGAAGATCTAACGCTTGATTTACATGAAGTCTAAGTACTTGTACATTATATATTTGTACAAGTTTACAATTGATTACATTTCATGACATTTACAATCATTCAAGTATATAGATTCCCTAGAGCTTTGTCATCCACCTCATTCCTGCAACACTCAAGTAGCACGTTAGATCAACAAGAATGAAATGTTTGTCATCATCGAAACAAAGGGATTTATCATAATGTCCAATTTATCCAACAAAGTACACCTAGCATAGCTCACCAAGCCTTTCAACCTTCTAGCCATCTCTGAACCTAAAAACAACATACGAGAAATGGGTCAACACACGAGGTATTGAGTATGGGGCTGAAATATACACATATATATATATAAGCTTTGCATAATTTTGAAAAGATTTCAAGATTAAACGAACAAGAATAAACATGTTAATTGTTTAACAAATGTGAAACCATATTTTATGTCTTTTCACTCCATTATACCACCAATATCACACATGTTTAAGGCCTTTGACCATCTTCCCGTCGGAAGGGTCCGTAAGGGTGCTCAAGCTTAGCTAAACCTTTTATACAAGAGGGACCTCAAGGTCGTAACCAAGAGCCCTTTATCAACAATATTATAATGGAGTTCCATATATATATGTGTTCAAGTTATAAAACAGACGAAGCAAACATCGAGTATGACATAGCAATACTACATGGCAATATTTGAGAAAATAGATAAACAAGCATATAATCTATGTCTTTTCAAGAAAGAAAGCGGTATTCATATAACTAGATAGGGCCCATACCTGATTCAGAGATTCAAAACCTAACATATCTTTCACCATCTAGCCACATGCCAAACCTAATTAACAACAAGATTAAATATATGCATTAGATTCTCATTATTAACCCTAATTAGATGTATTTTAGGGTTTTGGCCAAGATGGGTTCCAAGGTGCTTATTGGTTCATTATATGATATCATACTAGTCTAGAGGTCATCATGATGGTGTGGTTCAAGTTCCATGTCATTATTCCGTTCTATGGACTTTGTATGATCATCTCAATGTTTAAGGCATTTACATGTATTCTAGGGTCAAAAGACTCACAATACGGCACCCTAGATCATGATTCATCGATTCAAGAGGTCTAGATCAAAAATATGATTTAGATCAGCAACATTATGTCATAAGAAACATATAACAAGATTAGATGGTTGTCCATTAGCAACAAGATTAGCAATTTGGGGTAATGTTCATCATTAAAGTCCAAACTAAGCACGTATGTACAAAAAGGGTCATGATGAACAATAGGGAGAGTAGGACCTTCATTTAGTTCAAGTATATATCACAAGTACTGAATTAAGGGTCGGGGGTAGATTGAGCATCAAGATCCAATCATTAATCATAATCATGTGTTAAGAATATTCAAAGTAGTCAAAAGTTACATCTTTAGCAATATAAGGAAACTACAAGAAGATTTAGGGTCTGGAAATAATCTCATGTTGTAGGACTTTTCGAGTTGATCGATTTGATATATAATGTTGTGTATTTCCGAGCAACGTCACTTTGTTAATGTGGTTTACAAAATCAAGGACAAAAGATGGAGACTAGAGCAAAATGTAATCGCCTGAATAGATGCTTGGATGTGGGCCTCTAGAATGCCTTGTGCGGCCCAGCTGCTTCTACAAGAGCCCATGAGGTCAGGTGATCGGGTCCACGCCTGGTCACGGGGAGTTCGTCTCCCACCCGTGCACGGACACTCCCCTGTTTCAGCGCCAGAACAGGGGCCGAACAGGGGACGCCTCCCTATCCTTCAACGCACCTCCAAAAGTGAGGCCAAAAGAGCAAGGGCGAGGGGATTAGGAGTGGAAGGGACCAGCGATGTGTTTAGTTCCTTTTGTGGTGCTGCAAGGGGGGTGCGATACCAGCTAAACGGAAGAACTCCGGTGCCGTCAGGCTCTAACCCACTGGTATCCCCACTACCATAGGGATCGAAGATGAGAAGGAGAAGGGCGAAGGTCGCCGCCTGCCCTCTTCCTACCATGTCGTGGTTTCTAGCTGTGTCATCCTCCACCAGCAATGCCTCAGATAGAGCCCCCAAGGCAAGGGAAGGGTGGCGGCTAAGATGATGTCAAACGAAGGAGGAAGAGGAGGGTGTTGGCGGCCAGACCTAAGGAAGAGCAAAGAAGGAAAACAAAACACAAGAGGGTTATAAGAGGGCTCTGGCTTAGGGTTTAGATGAGGGGTATATAAGGGAGCAAAGATTTAGGGTTTCTAGTACTGCTTCCGTTCTCCTCCATTGCCCGATTTGGAGGGGGAGGAGGAAGGGCAGCTTCCTATTCTCGGTAACTTCCTGAAGGGGAAAGACAAAAGGAAGCCAACAAATGGGGCGAGATCTAAGATTTTGGGCCCAATAAGCAAGGAAAGGGATATTTAAGGCTAGAATAAGGGTAAATAATAGAAAATTCATATAAAATCGTAGAAATGTCCAAATAATCTCAAATTTGGAACATAGCTTCATAATAGGGTCACCAAAAATATGCAAAATATCAAATCAAAAGAAGAACTTATGATCAAGAATTTAATCAAAGAGTTCAAGGGTATAGCAGCACTAACATTTCATGCATATATGTGTATCCTATTGACTCAAAATGTAGAATCTTTGACTTTGGTGGACATTATAGATTTATGAAGTGATGGGAGACATAAAGAGTAATTACCTAAAGTAATGAGAGTAATAATGCACAAATAGGGGAAAAATCCACTTTGTCACATCCTTCCCTCCTTAAAAGAAATTTCGTCCTCGAAATTCGCCCATGACCATGGTTAAAAGTCAAAGTAAAAAACCATTGAGCTCAGGTATCCAATCATAGTTGTCGAGGTATTCCCCTAAGATGAGATGCACACTAGGCTATCATTATCAAGGGTGCACTCATATATATCATATATGTGTTACTTCATGTTTTATCGCATAATGACTTCATTATGGCATTAGAGTTTTCCATCACCTAGTATCCATACCTTAGGATTTTTGGTTCATATCTTCACGCATGATTTTTTTTGTGAATCTAAAATTAGACAATTTATCATCATGTTTATACAAGTTGAGATCTCTAGACATTATCATATCAAGTTCATGATTTCAAAGCTACATCTTTCATGTATATTATGATTTCATACTAGGTCTACCTTCTGAGAGTGGCTTATCGTGCATATTCAACTTTTTAAACATGAGTGAGATATTTCATGTATCAAGCATCATTCTAGGAACAACATTATCATCAATGTCAAGATTTTTGAATTCTCCTACTTATATCTAGAAACAGTTCCACAAGATCAAGTCACTCAAGCTAAGACATATGTTTCCAACAAGTCATGTTAACCACAACCTTATACGTGTAAAAAAATTTCTACCCATCATTTGAGAAACAAGGATAACCACTAGATTCCTTTATGTACAACTACTAACCCGAGTATGAGGCTCATCATGGATATCACACATCATATACATCATCTTAGGTCTTGGGACATCTCCCTCACCTACATATCAAGCATCAAATTTTTCATTTGCCTCTTTCTCTAGGGTTACATATTTTCATATGACATATAGGGTTCAACATTTTCAAGGAAACCGTCCACTAGGTGACTCAACTCATATACTTAGAAGTATTCTAGCTAGGGACTCATCATCAAGTATTTCATCATTCATATTATTCAATATTTCAAATATTCTAGAGTTTAGGTACTCTAACCTTTTCTCGATACGGGTCAACTCATATCAACATGTCACCCTATTCATATGTCCCATGCTAGAGGTCTTCCTTTGTAATGAGATTGAGGCACGTGTTGGTCTCGAACCATATATCATATCTCAGCATGTACAAAGCTAGGTACAAGCAAGCATGCCAGCCCACTAACTATGTTTAGCACATCAACCAGGCCATATGTATCATACAAGGTGCTAGGCTTAGCTAGGGTTGCATGGTCCAACTCATCTCATATCGTCAAACATACTTAACCTTCCTCAAACATCTTGGGTCCTATAAAACATCAACATCATCATCAATATCAAGATCGACATTAACATCAATATCATTATCATCACTATCTTAGGTTATCTAGGCTACTCACTAGCCTAACCTTTATCATGGCTCTAGACAACTCTAGATACTAAAACTATCATCTAAACTCTCATCTAGACTTGATGTTACATCTCTTTCTCTTAGGTTGCATGGAAAATCACTGCCTTTCTGCGTGTGGCAACATTTTTCATATGTATATATAATAATACTTGAATATGTTTTCTCCAACGTTTACACAGGCGATGAAAACCACCATACTCCACTCGAATAAAACCAAAACCAAAACGAGTTACCACACTCATTAGGCAATCTAGGATCATGACACCTAGAGAACTAGTAAGAACATGGTGCACACTTGTGTAGACATCCTAAGCACATGTCGCAAATCATGTCTAGGGAGGTAACTTACACAAGTCTACACCTAGTTCTATAACATCTAGGTTCTATCCTAGAGGCTAAGTCAACCTAATCCACAAGGATATTTCATTAAGTTTGTAGGGTTGAGATGTAAGGTGAGTTTAGTTTGTGTTTCATGTGAGCCATGTTTGGTGTAGTTATTATTCATGCTCTGATACCATCTGTCACGGAACCGGAATCCCAGTCCCATGAACCAAACGTATATCAAAGGTGAAAAACAGAAGCGTAAAGCTTAGCACACATGAACATATAACAAGATAAAGACACCAACATAGTCTCAAAATTCAACAAATATAAATTATACGAAATGCATTATATTCATGAATTCAGTTACATATTTCCAGAGTCACTTTGTACAAGTCTACTCATGTATAATATATCTGGATCTTACAACAAGTACACCTAGCATAGCACACCAAGACTTTCAACCTTCTAGCCATCTCTGAACCTAAAAACAACATACGAGAAATGGGTCAACACACGAGGTGTTGAGTATGGGGCTGAAAGATACACGTATATATAAGCTTTGCATAATTTTGAAAAGATTTCAAGATTAAATGAACAAGAATAAACATGTTAATTGTTTAACAAATGTGAAACCATATTTTATGTCATTTCACTCCATTATACCAACAATATCAAACATGTTTAAGGCCTTTGACCATCTTCCTGTCGGAAGGGTCCGTAAGGGTGCTCAAGCTTAGCTAACCCTTTTATATGAGAGGGACCTTAAGGTGGTAACCAAGATCCCTTTATCAACAATATTATAATGGAGTTCCATATATATATGTGTTCAAGTTATAAAACAGACGAAGCAAACATCGAGTATGACATAGCAATACTACATGGAAATATTTGAGAAAATAGACAAACAAGCATATAATATATGTCTTTTCAAGCAAGAAAGCGGTAGTCATATAACTAGTAATGCCCACACCTAATTCAGAGATTCAAAACCTAACATATCTTTCACCATCTAGCCACATGCCAAACCTGATTAACAACAAGATTACATATATGCATTAGATTCTCATTATTAACCCTAATTAGATGTATTTTTGGGTTTTGGCCAAGATGGGTTCCAAGTTGCTTATTGGTTCATTATATGATATTGTACTAGTCTAGAGGTCATCATGATGGTGTGGTTCAAGTTCCATGTCATTATTACGTTCTATGCACTTTGTATGATCATCTCAATGTTTAAGGCATTTACATGTATTCTAGGGTCAAAATGCTCACAATAGGGCACCCTAGATCATGATTCATCGAGTCAAGAGGTCTAGATATAAAATATGATTTAGATCAGCAACATTAGGTCATAAGAAACATATAACAAGATTAGATTGTTGTCCATTAGCGACAAGATTAGAAATTTGGGGTAATGTTCATCATTAAAGTCCAAACTAAGCACATATGTACAAAAAGGGTCATGATGAACAATAGGGAGAGTAGGACCTTCATTTAGTTCAAGTATATATCACAAGTACTGAATTCAGGGCCGGGGGTAGATTGAGCATCAAGATCCAATCATTAATCATAATCATGTGTTAAGCATATTCAAAGTAGTCAAAAGTTACATATCTAGCAATATAAAGAAACTAGAAGAAGATTTAGGGTCTGGAAATAATCTCATGTTGTAGGCCTTTTCGAGTTGATCAATTTGATATATAATGTTGTGTATTTCCGAGCAACGTCGCTTTGTTAATGAGGTTTACAAAATCAAGGACAAAAGATGGAGACTAGAGCAAAATGTAATCACCTGAATAGATGCTTGGATGTGGGCCTCTAGAATGCCTTGTGCGACCCAGCTGCTTCTACAAGAGCCCATGAGGTCAGGTGATCGGGTCCATGCCTGGTCGCGGGGAGTTCGTCTCCCACCTGTTCACGGACACTCCCCTGTTCCAGCGCCAGAATAGGGGCCGAATAGGGGACGCCTCCCTATCCTTCACCGCACCTCCAACAACAAGGCCAAAAGAGCAAGGCCGAGGGGATTCAGAGTGGAAGGGACCAACAATGTGTTTAGTTCCTTTCGTGGTGCTGCAAGGGGGGTGCGAGACCAGCTACACGGAAGAACTCCGGTGTCGTCAGGCTCTAACCCACTGGTTTCCCCACTGCCACAGGGCTCGAAGATGAGAAGGAGAAGGGCAGAGGTCGCCTCCTGCCCACTTCCTACCACGTCATGGTTTCTAGCTGTGTCATCCTCCACCAGTGATGCCTCAGATAGCGCCCCCAAGGCAAGGGAAGGGTGGCGGCTAAGATGATGTCAAATGAAGGAGGAAGAGGAGGGTGTTGGCGGCCAGACCTAAGGAAGAGAAAAGAAGGAAAACAAAACACATGAGGGTTATAAGAGGGCTCTGGCTTAGGGTTTAGATGAGGGGTATATAAGGGAGCAAAGATTTAGGGTTTCCAGTACTTCTTTCGTTCTCCTCCATTGCCCGATTTGGAGGGGGAGGAGGAAGGGCGGATTCCTATTCTCGGTATCTTCCTGAAGGGGAAAGACAAAAGGAAGCCAACAAATGGGCCGAGATCTAAGATTTTGGGCCCAATAAGCAAGGAAAGGGATATTTAAGGCTGGAACATGGGTAAATAATAGAAAATTCATATAAAATCGTAGCAATGTACAAATAATCTCAAATTTGGTACATAGCTTCATAATAGGGTCAACCACAAATATGCAAAATATCAAATCAAAATAAGCACGCATAATCAAGAATTTAATCAAAGAGTTCCAGGGTATAGCAACACTAACATTTCATGCATATATGTGTATCCTATTGACTCAAAATGTAGAATCTTTGACTTTGGTGGACATTATAGATTTATGAAGTGATGGGAGACATAAAGAGTAAGGACCTAAAGTAATTAGAGTAATAATGCACAAATAGGGGAAAAATCCACTTTGTCACAAGCATGTAGTTATAGAAGTTATTGACCAAGTGTAGTATTAATAGTAGAGCATGTAGTTATAGTAGTTATTTATCTGATGTAGTATTTATAGAAGAGCATGTTACCATTTTAACACTATATAGATGCTGACAGAGAAGGTGGCATCTGCAGATGGATCCTCATATCATGTGTAATTTGGAAATAAAGAGGGAGGTTGTTTGATCCTCTGATTTCTAAACGTTCAAAATGGGCCCAAAATGTGGATGTTATGGGGGGTATATATAAGTGAATATTAGGATATGTGGTTTTGGACAAAACCTTCTAGAATAGGTGGTGGATCACTTGATGCACTATGTCGGTGGGGCACATAGAGTATGATGATCTTCCATGTGGCATGTGGTGGATGGTCTAACCATTTGAGAGTCTCAGTTGGTTAAAATTGGTTTCTCACAGGAACATTTGAAGAACAATGTGGAGAAATATAATTTGGAATTTTCTATCAGATTTAACTAGAAGCTAATTGAATATTTGTGGGAAATAAAGAACTGATTTTATTTTGGATAATTAAAATAGTAAATTTATGAAAAAGATCTTATAAAATGTATAATTGAAGAAAAAAATTCACTTTTGGTCTGAAAATTGAACTGGGTGAAAGTGGATGTAAATGGGTGAATTACATATGACGAATATGTGGAAAATTAAGGAAAATGATAAATGTTGATATGGGTGGAATATGGAATGTACTCCACAATTAGTTAGAGAATTTGCATTGTTGGTAAAATTTTGTCGAGTGAGCAAAAATGGAGTATCAACAGTTTTTACCTCTCAAGGAAAGGTTCAAGATAAGAGTGAGAACTATAGACTTGATCCAAGTCTTACCCTAATTTTAGCCACATGATACCAAAAAGGTTAGACTGGTCACATATGCTTCGACAAACCTTGTGTAGGATGGAAAGTGTAAGTGATATATTTTCCTTCTAAGGATGAATTAACAAGGATAAGATTGAAAGCTAACGGTTTTCTAGAATAACGGTAAGCTTCAACTTAGGCTTTTCTCTATATGTTACCAATAATTAATTCCAATAATGTTTTGATTAGCCTTAATAGGTTTATCAAACACTAATGTGACTTTCACCATCGCCTCTAGTCGTAAATTAGTGCATGTCTATTTCTCTCACTAAATCATGCCTTGGTCAGAAAAGGTGGATGTGAGAAGGGGATGGAATTTTTTATTTTTAAAGAGTAATTAAGATCAAGAGTTGAAAAATGTGAAAAAATAGTGGTAGTTGGTCTACTTGTTAGAAGTTATTTGGGAAAAAGTAATCATCCCATTTCCTATGCATCTTTAGCTTTCTCTATTACATATTTATATATCTTTTGTGAATGGGCCAGTTCAATGTTAGGCAAAAAACTCTTAAAAAGGTGCAAAATGGATATTTTTACTATTTGAGAAAGGGCTTGGAACATAGAGATCGGTGACTGAGTGTTAGACTCACTTCCAGATGTAAGTGTCCTTTTGTCCATTGACTATATGGTCCTGATATATGTTACCTTGAGTGTTAGATTACGTTCAGAATGAGATTTTTAGCAATTATTTTGTTAAGTGTGGTCACCATGATGTACTCCTCCATTGGTTTTCCATCCATCCCCCGAGAACATCAACTAGTGACTATCCCTGACTCTCTAGTTCTAAGTTTAGGAGGTTTGAAACTTGGGCCATAACTAAAGGTTATAAAGTGGTACTGGAAAATCTTTTTATATTCCAGTCATAATCCAAGATTGTGAAGGATGTGTCGACATAACATCTAATGCTCTTATCATGATCTAGGGTATTTCTCAAATATTGGAGCGGAATGGTAGTCTTTATTTGCAAATATGAACATGATATTTGTCTATTTATTTGAAAATGAGGCTTTGATTGTCTTAGTTTTAACTCATGATTAGAGATCCAGAAAGATTGGAAGGTACATATTGATTTTGATTAGTTTAAGGTCATGATTTAGGACCCAAAAATATTGGAAAGTGATGACAGTAGTGATCTAGTTTTAGGTCATGATTACAGATCCAAATAGATATGGAAGTGATGAGATGACGATGGTCTAGTTTTAGGTCATAGTCCTGGACACATGTGATCCTAATTGGATCCAAGAATAGGGGAATTTCGACTTTTCAAGAAAAATTTTAGGATCTTTAGTTTTTAACAACTTAGGATAGCCAATAGGCCCAATCTGCTTCCTCTAATTGAGAACGTTTTCCCAAAGAGTATTTTGTTCCAATTTGATTTTGGTGAGCTAGCCACACTTCAAGTGACTTTGTCAAGATTACTAGGTTAGATTTCAGTTAGTCGCTTATCCAATTTATGCATGACTGATAGGAATTGGGATGTCACCATTTGGCTGGGATCACAGGAATGAACCTTGAGGATATTGATATGACCTCTAGATACAAGGTGAAGTTCACTTCGTTGCGGGCCACATTCATTCATGAGGGTGAGCAATGAGGTGCTAGTGATCCTTTTTATGGATCTGTGAGAGTGAGGTTGTTCTTATACATCTTAATCGCGGTCTCGTGTTTGGAAACATCACTGGGAATAGGGGGTACATTCACTAGTTCTCCTTTGTTCTAGATTTGGACATGGTTCCCTCTTTGACTGGGGTGCAGGTGTGTATGCCCATATGCTGATACACTTGAAGAGGTGTCTTGTAGGAGATTTCAAAGGGGAGATGGTTCAGGCTATGAATGGTCATGGTAGTGTCATAGGATTTATTGTAGTAAATCCTTACCTATTGCATTATGTTTTTTCTTTGAAATATATGCAATAGATAATTTCAATGATCCTTTCTTTGTAGTTGTGGGGCTATGAGCACTTCTAACATCACAAACTCATCACTCTTAGATGTCAAGAGAATTATCTGCATGCATCCCTCCTTACTTGTCATCATCTGGCCATCTATAGTAGTAAGGTGCAATATGAAAAATGAAGGGGTGAATTGGAGATGATGATTGTTGATGAGATATGTGTAGTATTTTATCATTGTACTTTTTTTGCATGTATACTTTAGTTGACTCCATTCATTGTTGTTCTTAGGTCTGGTTTAGGATCTTCTCCATGTATTAGTGTGGTGAGTCAGACACGTCATGTGAAACCTTATTTGAGAAATTATCTATGAATGCTTTCTAGTTCTAGTTCGAGTCACTCTTTGGGAGTGTTTAGTATATGGGTGAGTGTGTTTCTTGTTCTTGAGATGGTGGTTGACATATTCCTTTTGACCATTTGCCAAGGTTGATCCCTCCTGGTCTCAAAGTTTGTCATCTTGTTTAGGAGATGATGTTTGGTTAGGTGACCCATGATGAGTACCAAGAGTGGTACTATGACCATGGTCAATCCATACTTTTCTCTAGAGAGGCATACAATATGATTTAACGTCCCCTAAAGGTAAGTATTTTGATTCTAATTTCATCCTTTCCTACTCGCATTCCTTAGACATATTGTTTCTATAGATGGTTGAATATGAATCTACTGTGGATTAGGATGATTACAAGTATAATTTATGTCATCCACCTCCTTTTAAGGTAACTCCATATCCGAAGTCTTCACATTTTCCTCATGTTGATGCTCGTGTCTGTAATGACTTCCTCATGTCAAAACCTCATCGGGACTTCTGTATGGGAGGCTCGTGTAGTGTTTGGCATTACTCTGGATGGAAATCATCATTCTAGGGGGTGGATGTGGATTCTAATGTCTTATGGACTCTTTGTATTTATATCCCACATGTATACATGCATAGTCAATACATTAGGGATCTTCTGTTGCTAGTCACTTTCCTTAGACGTACAAGTTTAGACTACAAATTTGTCACTAACAAACATTAGAGTAGGTTTCTCTCATTGAGAGATGTTGCAATGGTCTTGGAGATGCCTTTGAGTAGCTCCTCTTTAGGTCAACAACGGTATACCAGTAGTATTCATTGTGATGCAATCCAGGAGCATCACCCTCCAGGGTCTTCTTCTGTTTATCATTGGCCTTTGTCCAAGCATTTGATGGGGTGGATGAAGAAGAAGATGAAGAAGTAGTAGTCATCTGAGTACTTTTCATTTGTGATGTAATTTCCTTTCATGTAGGAAAAATCATGTATTATCCATATTTGTGTTTGTTAGACTATTTTAAATATATAATAAAAGTCTAAGTTTGGGCTCAATCTGATTGTGAGGTTTTCTTATCTTTGATTTGGAATCAGATTTCAAGGGTTTGATCTTCGGAAGATCTCTAGTAGACTTAGTAGATTGCGTCAATCTACGTGTAAGTTTTGGGTGGTAGATTGCAACAATCCTTCATTCTATGGGATGCCAAGTCCTTGCATCTCGGGATGCACGTAACTATTGACCATTGATGGATATGTATGTGGCAGATTGTGACATTCTGCTAAAAAAGGACAAGAATTATTTAACCACTAGACAACAAATTTGTCATGTTCATAGGATATAAATGAGGTTGTATGCTTTTGTGTTCTTTACATATATTAACTTTTATGACATGTAGTTATGGGAGAGAGAGAAATACAAGTAATCCCAATTATGTAGCATCCTCTTATCAATTTGTGTCTTATATGTTGTTGCATTAGTGATATTTTGAGATAGAAAAACTAAAAAAAGATAGCTTTGGAATGACCCATCATCTCCATCATTTAACTTATGTCCCTACTGTATGAGAGTTGATTTCAATAATGATATGCTTCTGGGACTCTTTAAATCATTCCTTCCATTTTGGGGACATCATTCTAAATCTCACTTTGGAAGATGGGGCCAAGATTATCATCTTTGCCTCCATTACTATTGGTCTATTGTTTCAAAGAAGTGGAGTTATGCCACTAAGCTAGGGAGCCTCCTTGGCATGAAGACATCTCAATCTTCTCGATGGATTATAGATGATGGTCGTTTCTTTTAAATGGACTCCTTTTGGAATTCATTTAAAAGAGAAGCACAAAGTGGTGTCAATTCTCTTAGCATGCCTTGTTTGCTAGCATATACCTTGATCATCCTGGTGGAGCTATTCTTTGGAGAGACTATTGGATGAGTGATGAAAAATGCTTCTGGAGTTGTTACTATCATGTGGACACAGGAAACCTTGGGTCCTTTTATAATATATGAAGCACAACTGATAGGGAAGATGTGGGGACCTTTATGGGTCCTACAAATTTATCTTGGGTCGCATATCATCTCTTCCAAATTGGTAAACTCTTTCAACCCTCTTATAGTGTGGTAAAGGAGTTCTTGACAAAGGATATTTAGGTCGTCAATCCCCATCAACTACGTCATGATGAATCTCAATGGCTTGTTGATATTAATGTCAAAAAAAGTGCATTAGAGTTGGATGAAGTTTTGTGTTGATTCAGACTGCATAGCATCCATGCCTAGCTTCTAGTGGTTGATTGTCTTGCCAGGTTTGGAGAGTTGCATTGCATAATATCTTGTGTTTTTATTGAGGAAATTTAATCATCACCAATGTGTGAATGAAGTTGAAGCATTTCCTGCTTTCTTCAAGGAAATGTTAACATACTCCTATAAGGTCCATGATAATGTGGCGTAGATGTGGATGAACTGGAAGTAGTTGGCTTATTATTTCATTAGCCATAGGTTAGGACTGCTCTCTCAAAAATCTGAAGTGGATTCATCGATGCCACTGGTAATAATGGATTGTGGTTCTTATGGATAAACACAATGATATTTGTTTTTGTTTCTTTATATGTTATAAGGACACCAAGGATCGATATAGATTTTACTATCATATCTTGGGATCACTCTTTCTTATTCACCTCTTTTAACAAATTCAAAAGGTTGAAACCCCAAGCATTTTGCTACTGTCGCTTGTCTTGATTTGCTAATAGTATATTTTCTTCCCAAAGAATGTTTGTGGTATGTTTGGTAATGAGGGGGATCCTTCATTCTAGGGAGGACACATAATAAGATCTCTATTGGACATAGGTGTCATACTAAGTTTTAAAGTTATGTCATGTAATAGGTGCATCAATAGAAACTCCCTACCCGATTAAGCCAAGGCGCCAGGTGTCAAAAACTCCCCAGTAGGCTTCACTAATGACATGTTTTAGTGTAATGATCTAAAATAAACATTTGTCCACCTTTTTATGGTCTTTTAGATAATTTATTGTGAGGTGCCCACTAGCCATGGTCATTTCATAGAATCTTTTGATTAGGCATTGATGATCAGGGCCTTAGTCTGAGATTGTAGGGTTCCTTGGGAAATGAATGTGGTTTTCCTACTGAATATTTATGACCTCATTCCTCCTATGTCACCCTATGTAGATTTTGGTCTAACATCTTTTAAAGAGACAAGGAAAGTATTGCCACAAGGAATTTCAACTTTTGCCTTTTCATTATAGTCCTTCCCTTTTAGGTTGACGCTGACAGCTATTAAACTTATGGCATCCAACTGGGTATTGGTGTCAGGATGCTGATTGTGAGGATAATATCTAACTTGCCTTTGGGGACTCATAAATTCTTACATCCTCTTATGATATTGATCATGGGTATTCCCTCTCCTTTGAAACAATAATGAACGTTTTGGAGTATTTTATAAAAGTTGTCCTATTTTAAGGAGTTATTTTTAGGTTAGGGGACCATTGAGGCGTCATGATACCAATTGTGCTCCTTCCATCCTAGGCCCTACGGTATACTTTGACCTTTCTATTTCATGGTTCATGAGGGATGTGGTCAAGTACTTAAGTAGAGTCTAGGTGTTTTTTTGAGGAGCGGAGATTTTGTCTCTCTTACAAGGGTCCTTAACAAAGGTTTGTTTGCTGTTGAATGTTGATCATTACTAGTAGCATTACTTGATAAGACTGGCTTGACAAAGTTGGCATTTGTGTGATGAAGATGGATATCTCTATCCATTTACTTTCTATTCAAGATACCACACTCATAGATGTCATGGACGATGTAGGCCCCTTCCGATTTAGGTTTGAACTTGACCCTCGAGTCAACTTTCTGAATGTTATGCAGTGCCAAGTTGCCTTTTTGAAATTTGTGGTACCGAATCTTCTTGTGGAATGCTCAATCCATTCTAGATTGATATCACTATGCATTATACATATCTCTTGTCTGTCATTCTTTAAGGGTGTTTAGGAAGTAAATTTGATCTTGAAGCCATTTGGAAATGGAATAGTTGCTTCTCCTAGAATGTAAAGTGAAGGGATCTATATATTGACTGGTAAGACTGCTTCAATTTCATATACTAGAAAATATGGAGTGATTCTTGTGGAAGTACTAGTACAAGTTTGGTAGGCTCATAGGGCCATTGGGAGATGTTCATGCTAGTTGTCATGAGAGGTGATTGTCATTTTCAAAATCTTTATTTAGTTCTTGTTAGTAGCTTTAACGCATCCATTCAAATGGGGCCGATAGGAATACCATTAGTGATGATTGATCTTCAAAGAACTCAAATACTCACTGAAGGTCTTGGAGATGAAATTTGTACCATTTTTAGAGACAATCTTGAGTGGTATCTAGTACTATCTTGTAATGTTTTTCTAGAGTAACTTTATGAATTGTTAGGTTTATGTGTTGGTGATCAACGCTGCTTCTACCCATTTGATGAAGTAATCATTTGCGACTATAATGAAGCAATTTTAATGCCTTTGGATTTATTTTACCAAACATGTTGAGTCCTAGGATGAGAATGTCCAAGGGATGGCCATGTTTTACATTTGATTTGAGGGTGAATTAATCTTCATGGATTTGGTAGGCTCGACACATAAAGACACATTGATAGTAGTCTATTTCCATGGTGTTCCAATGGTACCCCAAGTGTTTTATTTTCTTAGCTCTCATGACTCCACTCATGTGTGTGTCGCATGATCCTAAATGGTCACCTTCATGTGAGTTTTTTCTTAAGTATTCGTGACACATTAAAGAAGAGTCTGATTGTAGGAACTACAATATAGTTGTTCTGACCCTAGGATATATCATGTGTCTTATCATTTGAGCACATGTTTATCTCTCTAATAGACACTTTTGGGGATGGCTTGATATAAGATATACACCTCAATGTCGTGGAACTAAGATTTTTCTTTGTTGTTAGGTGTGTTGCTAATGATCCTACAATAGGAGGGCTGAGGTAGTGTATACACCTCAAAAGAGAAGGTTTGCTCTTCTTGTATGCCGATCTAGGAAGCAAGAGTTGCCACAACATATGAAAATACATTATTCTTTCTTCCGATGCAGTGGATGGAAATTTGCTCAAAGATTCAAGCAAGAGAACCCATTTGTTCTTGTTATGGCATCGAGTTCTGATGTCTCATCTTCTAGTTGTTCAGGACTTGAGATATCACGAGAAGGGATTTGATATAGATCTGTAAGTGATGTGCCCCTTGTTCCCTGGAGAGCTGGAGTACCAAGATGTAAGATTCATATTTTTCCACACTGTTAGTGGTGCTTAACTCAATCATCTTGCTACTAGTCAATGTTCTCCATGGGGTTCTGAAGGACTATGCCATATTCCAGCTCATTTTTATTAATAGCTCCAATGATGAAGATTTTCTAATTGTTTAGGACTAAACAACCCCCAAGGCTTGTGAATTGATCATTTCAATGTCTTTGTCCAGGAACTTGTATTCATGGGTCTCTTATTCTGGTAGTGGGGAGTTTATTAGTGGATTGGCTAGAGCCTTTGCTTTGACTTCCTTCCTTACTAAATAAGTGATGTGGAACTCTTATGGCATTACTTTCCATTTAGTGCATCATCTGGTAGGGTGGGGTGATCACACAAATAGCAAAGGGTTTCATGCTTGGCATTTATGTCATTAGATAGTGCCATAGATTCCTCATTGTGAAGATCATTTCTAGGCAATTTCTATCAATTTTGGTGTAGCGAGCCTTGATTTCATTGAATTTTCTTGGAACGTCTAATATGTCTTAACTAAGGAATCCTCCCATCGAATGTTTCAAGGACTAATAGGTAAAGTATGAGAGGGTACCTGGAATGATCTTTCTCAATATTGGAGGGGGTTGGCTTTAATCTTATAAAGTTCCTCTTAGCATTGCTTGTTCCATCACGATTCAGAGTTATCTTATTATAGCTTGAAGATGGCCGCATAGATAGGTTCTTGGTGATGAAGCGGCTATTGTATTGGAAAAGATAACGCAGGCCTTGTATCTCTTCTATGTTCTAGGGAGGGAATTTACTGGATATCATGAGCCTTCCCAAGGTCAACATCAATTTATCTCTGTCTCACAATGTATCAAACTAAGTTACCATATGTATCCCCAAAGAGATACATTTAGCTAGATTCATGTGCATGGAGAACCTCATAGTCACTGAAATAGATTCTTGAGATTGGACATGCTACTTCTAGACTTTCCAATTTGGAAATCATATTGTCCACTTAAACCTCCTCCTTGCACATCATGCCACGAAGGGGAGAGACCACCACCCTTTACTATGTAGATCCAGAGTTATTGAGACCAAATGACATGATTTGATAGTAGAATACTCCCCATTTTGCATTGAAGGTTGTCTTCTCTTTATTCTCATTGGACATCTTTATTTGGTTGTAGATGGAAAAAAACATCCATGAAACTGAGTAGTTGATGGCTGACTGTGTTCTTGAGGAGTATGTCTATGTGTGGAAGCTGAAAGTCATCTTTTAGAGATGCTTTATTGATTTCTTCATAGTCCATGCACATTCATGTCTTGCTATTCTTCTCTCATACAAGTAAAATGTTGGTGAGCCATATAGGATACATGATTGTCTCTAAGAAACCAATAGAAGTTTCTTATAAACTTCTTCCATGATCTTGAGGCTCCATTTTGACCTTAGCCACCTAACCTTCTATTTTATAGGGAGAATGTCAAAAATGATAGGTATCAAGGAACTTTTATATCCTTGTGTAATACAAGAATGGTGAAGAAGATCCATGCAAACATAATGATGTTGTGGTGTAGATGTTTAATTAACTTATCTTTGATATGCTCTGGTAGACGTGCCCCTATTTTGACTTTGTGTTGCTCGGGGCCTGAGCTGAGATTCACCTCCTCCATATTGTTTTTGTATAAAAAGGTTGATGCTTATCATATACATGTCATATACTCCACGATAGGAACATCTTTAAACTTTGTTTCTTCGTCATTTGTAGATATGTGTTAAATAGGTAGCAAAATCCTAAATAACCTTCTCCTCTTCATATATTTTTGGTTTTTTGAGTTTTGTAATTTTTGGGATTTGGTAACTTTTTAAATTTTAGGATTTTGTGAGAGGTGAATGAGGGTGAGGTAGTGCATGAATAAATAGACATTCTGGTATCTCTACCACATCAGTGTGTTATTTCACTAACAACCTTTTTTGGGTAAGTGACGAGACCGAGTCCTCAAGGCGTTGAGGACATCTACATACCAATTTGGAGCTTCCAAATAATTCAAGAAGGGTGGATGAGGGTTTGTGGGTGTTCCATGGCCTTTGTATTTATGATGGCATTGATGTCCAATCCATCAATCATATCATAGGCGTCATTATAATCATCCCACATAACGCCACAGTTTTACTCCATGTCTTTAGGACGGGTAGTCTTAGTGTCATCTTGGATGGGATAGCTTGGGAAAATCTAGGGAGGATTTTATCTGGCTATGTGGGATGGAACCTCCATCCCTTGAGGTATTTGATTGGAAATTTTAACCTTTTATATTAGATCATCATTGTGATTGATGATTTTTATAGTGTCTAGGTCCTCTAGACTTGGCCTGTTGACTGCACGAGTTGGTGTGGGCTTGATTTCTTCATTGTTTGGATGAATGGTCTTATCTTCAGATTGTTGGTTGTTCTAGGCGGTTTGTATTCCCTAACTTTCTTTAGTGATGAGGGAAACTTCCCTAATGTTAGTTGCAATTATGGAGTAGTCATCTTTGTTGTCATTATTGATCTCTTACATGAGGTATGGTATTATCACTAGAATGATGGCTTGGCATTACTATCTTCCTATGCCATAGACATGGTGCAAGTAAAGTACAAACAGTGACATTTATGCTCAGTGTTGAGGTAACATCAATATATAACATGAGTTCACACTCTTCATCTAGCTATATGTATCATGCCTTGTATCACATGTTTCAATTCGGCCCTAGAATGTTGAGGTAACCCCTTTGGGCCATGTCCATTGTAGAGGGTCACAATGTTGTGGCTTTAGATGTGGCTTCCATATAGTGATTCGAGTTCATATGCATATTGGGTAGGCCCAACCCTTTCTTCCTTTGAGGGATATGAATGATCTTTGTATATCCTTGTCGTCTTGCTCCTAGTCCTTGATCTGGTTGAATATGCATTTCCATAGCCATTGGGCAAACAACCTCGTATTATATTGGCGATGGATAACTATTTTTCATGGCAACACCCAACTAATTTTGGAGATATGGAACGTCTAAAAATTAATTAGGGATCATCTTCTTCGGTGAAGGCCATTGTGCCAAGATTATCGACATATTCAATGATGATTGTGTGTCCTAGACGATACAATAATTTCTAATGTGGTGATAAGGGAGCAACCCAATTATGATGAATCCATGGCCTTCCCATGGGAGGTTGAAGGAAGGACTCCACTACATGACCACAAATAGGACTACAAAAGTATGTGGAACATTTTCTAGATTTGTTGTAATTTTTCTTAGGGTGTCTTGATTACTCTATTGAAAGAAGTCACTGTATTTATTTTCGAATGTAGGTTGGATGGATCCTTCCCTAGGATGAGGAGTGTATTTAGGGGGCACACCTTAAGGCATGTTCATTGTGTTGACAAAGAAGGACATATTTTGAGGCCATTGTATATTTCCATGATTAGCAACGACTTGTTGTGACTTCCTACGGTAGATATCTCATCTTCATAAAATGAGATCAGGTGTCAGGTTGTAATTATACTGATGGAATCTGTAAGAGTTTTTTGACTCACATATTTCAAGACATAGCCCCCTTCTAGAGTCTTCATGACTATTTGGTGGTGTACATGGGAACTTTGCATCACTTCATCCAGTGAGCTTTTCCCTTCAGTTCATCAAGGAACAGACTATATTTGATCTTTTTGGGATGGTTTTTGTATAGAGCTCAAGAATCAATGGTAGCTTGTTGGTATCGATATGTGGAATGAATACATTGCATATATCCTCCTCTTTTGTGGTAGTAGGGACTCCTGCATACGTAGTTACCTTTTCCTTACCCTTGTTGAGGGGTAAGGGTACTTTTAGTTGAGCGCAGAAACTGGTCAATCTCCGTCATGGTTGGTTTCGGAACCACCTCTTGTACCACCATCATAGGTGATGAGTCATTGTCTGTTGGGATTTTCATGGGATATGTGCCTTAGTAACCTAGATCTTCAATGTTTTTGGCCCTTGGATAGCTCCTTGTCTATTGATCAGTTGTACTTTCTTCACCTAGTGAGCTTTTGGTATGCTGACTAGTCTCCTAGTGCTCATGGGATCATTGGTTTCCTCTATTACATTGAAGTGACCATCCCATATTTTTGACACTAATTCTTGATTGCATGTTTCAGATTAAGGATGGGATCACATGCTAGATCTTCTAGTGATGAGATGACAACCACTTTGTTGGAAGATGAAGGCAATTCCTCTGATGCAAATGTATTGACCTCGCCAATTCTATCAAGTCCTACAATCATGCTAGAGTGTGATGCCTGAAATAGTCTTGGGCCCATTAGCCCGATGCAAGTCCCAAAAGGAGTGGACATTGCATCTCTTTAGTAGGGGATTTGGTAGATGCCTTATGGTTGGGAACTTCAACATTTGCTTGATTATGGCAATATTATGCTAGGTTAGCTCCCAAGGGAGTGAACTTCAATTTTGTCTTTATTATGATGATGGAGTTGTGGTTGTTCGCTCGAGTTAAGGTGTTGGATTATCCAATGTTGGATGAGATTTTTCTACCATTTGTTTAATGGGTGGTTTACAAGGTAGTGGTGTGTACCCAAAGTAGTTTCTTGGCTGCCACAAATATTGTGGGGCCATGTATTGAGACTGATAGTTGAGTGGCACTATCTGAGCATGTTGATGGTGGCATGCCATGTCATGGTCTATCTAAGTTGTCAACATCTGAACTGGTGAAATTTGGATGCTAGGCAATAATCACCTACCAATTTATATGGGGACGAGTACTTCCCCTACAAATTGTAGTTGTGGATTTTGCTTGGTCCATTTAGGCTTTTGATTTGGTTGTCATAGAGGGGACTATGGCTGGAAAATGAGACCTATTCTTTGGTAGATTCCCTTCTTGATGGAATATTATAATCAAATGCATTATTGTATGTGTCTTGTGAAAGTACTGACCTCTATAAGGATAAAAGGGCTATGAGAGTTGACATAGAGTCTCTAAATATGTGGGCTAAAACTCAAATTGGTCTGCTAGATCCCTCCGTTGTCTTACAAACTTAGAGAAGATTTCATATCCTTCTACGTTTGCATCTCCAGGTCATTAGTTGGGACCGAGTTTAGGTTCCAATCATACTGAACATCAAACTTCTCATTTTCTTAGGCCCATGTGGTGAAGTTTGTAATGTCCTTCTATTGTACCATGCCAATGTGGTACTAGTTAGTCTTGCACAAAGAATTAGATTAACACTTTGTCTTCATCTAAGACCTCCACCAATTTTGAATATTACTTGACGTGGGCCATAGGGTCCCCTTTTCTAGAGGACTCACATAACTTGGGCATGTTGAAGTTGTTAGTTAGCTTGGCAACTGGGAAGTGACAAAAGTCACCAAATGGTTTTCTAATTTCTTTCTTCCCATCTAATTATATGATTTTCTATATCAAGCAATAGGGGGTCGTAATAGAGAGCTCTAGAGAGGAGCCTTCCTAGCATGCAGCCACCACTGATATCACATGTGGTCTAATTGTCATAGTCAAGGTTGTGAATATGGGTGGTGGGAATCCATACCCTTCTGCTATATGCAGATTGTATAAGGAATAGGGAAGTGGATAAATAAAATGTAGACTAGGGATGGGTCCTTGGCCATGTAGGGGTTGTGTTTGAACCTTCACCATAGTGTTGGCTTTCCCAGTATCCTTAGGATCCTCTTTCACTGCTACGAATTCTGCATCCTTCTTTTTCCATTTGGCTTCTTAATGAAGATGGATCTCATTTCCTATTGATTTACCATGATTGACCCATCATTCACAAATGGTGGATGTGGGTAGAGCCCCAACTAGAAGGGGTTTTGGTTGAACTGGGTGGGAAACCCACATGTCATACGAGAAGAATAGTGTTGATGAGCCAGGATATGTAGCACCATGTCCGGTCAATCCTAGATAGTTAAACCCTCATGTGTGTTCTGAGCTTGGTGGAAGCGTAAAAGGGAAATTAGCCGGCATCTCCAGTGAATATTGTAGAGAACACTCAAGAGAGACAGGCATCCCCATTACTACCACAACTTCTTTGTAATTTCATCTCCGATAGGTAGATCCTTCTTGTTATAAAATGGAATCTCCCTGGGTGTCACTATCACATTGATGGCCCACACTACTAGCCATCTGAGCTGATCTTTAGTAATACTGGGAGAAGTACGATCTCCTTGACCTTTCTAACGCTTGCAAATTAAACATTATGAGATTCAAAAGTAGGTTGCAACATTACATGAGTAGATATTTTATGTTTGTGGACGGGTCCTGCCACACATATTATATACAACAAGAAATGCAATAGACTTCCCTATCATCTAGGAACTACATTAAAAGGGTGCTCTTTGATTCTTACAATCTTATCATACCAAAAGACACGTGTGATAATCTCTATTTTTCATTATTATTTTTTATGTGACAGAATCTACCCCTAGCTTGGGTGAGATGGAGGCGTTAATTCACTTTCAATGTGAGATGTACTTGCCAACTCCATGACAAGAAGAAAAAAATGCAAATATTGGATCAAGATGATCCTTAGAGAAGTGTTACAAAACAATTATTCAAGAGAGAATGGAATATAGGAATTCAAGTGGTTGATCAATATTAAGATATCCCTTGATGGTCTACAAACTATTCTCAATCAATCGATTTTCTCCCCTAGGACATCCTCTCTTAGTGGGATTCCAAAACTAAAACCCTTGGAAACATCTATGGCACTTGATTTCCTCCTAGTTTGAAGAGTGTCTCATGGGGGGTATTTTCCCTTTCAAATAGACAAGTAGTCAACAAGGAGGGAGCCTTAGCTTGGCCTATCTCCACTGATTACATGATTGATTATGGGTGTCGTCCAGTTTGAGATCATAGACTAGGATCACAAATGTAGGCATGAAGAGCACAAGATAGTGTAGTTTAAGGTCATTGTCCAAGACCATACATGTGAGCATGAAAGGAGCTAGGTGGTCAAATTTTAGGTCATAGTCTAGGACCCTGATTGTAGGTGGACTTGTCATTTACAAGTGATGTCTCACTAAAGGTTCGAGAACGACCTCGCTCGACTGGGATTCAAGGATAGGGATCCTTTTTAGGGGAAAAAGGAATTTTATTCTTTTTAGAGATCGTTTAGAAGGTAAAATTTGGGTTTTTTGAACATTGTCATTCTTTTAGTGAAATGTTGAGTTTGAAAAATTAACTATCCTTTCGGAAATGTGATTCAAATTTTTGAAACAATGTTTAATATTTAGGAATATTTTTGGTTTTGAAAGGTATTTTTATCTTTAAAAAGATTGTTGCTTCTTGAAAAGTTTGTTACTCTATGAAAATATTGTTTGATTTGAGATTTTTTCATATTTTAGAAAAAAAAATTTTGATTTGATAATCATTAAAAACATTGGTCATTTTGGGATTGTTAATCTTTAAAAGGATTTTTTGATTTGTGATTTTTTAGAGAAGCCATGAGGATATTTTATTCATCTCAGCCTTCTATTATGAGCCAATATAGAAAAATAGTACAAGCATCTAGATTAGAGTTCAAACTAAATCTCATAGTACTACTATCATTACAATTGTCCTCCTCAAAGTGGACTCTAACACAATTTAGGGATCTGATATAATCAAAACTTCCTTGGTTATTTCTAAAGTGGCACTAGGCCAAAATATAAACAACCTTGATACAAGCCCTATTTTCAAACTTAATCATCCACTCACTATTCTCCTTTGTCTTCTTTTTATTCTCTTAATCATTTTTGCATGTTTTGGGTTGTGTGTTGGAGTCGTTTGTAGCATTTCAATAACCAACTTAGAGTCAACCTCAACTTCCACTCTTTTGATACCATATCTTTGAGCAATCTCAAGCACCATATCAGTTGCAATCAGTTTGTCATGAGTATCCAACTTCAATTTTATTCCTCGTCCATGCCCTCCTACCCAGTTGACGTCCTCATCTCATATGACCACTACTCTAGTGGCCTTAGTCTTAACCCACGCTGCATCTATATTCATCTTGGTATATCCAGTAGCAGGTCTGCTCCATTTGTGCTCCCATAATGATATGGTTTCTTGGTTTTCAAATTGCCAAACATGTGTCAAGAAATCCATCTCCTTCATGATATATTGGGCCTGATGATTCTTTTTATTGATGCAATGTTGAAAAATGTGGCAATTTGTTACATTCCAATGTGCCAACGTGCTATCATGAATCAGTCATAGTGAGGATCTTCTTCCTATAGTTGTATCTTCATCCATTCAATTGTGTTCAGTGTGGACAAGGATGTGGTCACTTTATCATTGAATAACCCTCTTCATACCTCGGTTGTATACCTATAGTCTGTTAATGCTTATAAACACATCTCAGCCTATAGATTGCACCTCTCACACTTGCTCTCAAGGGCCAAATTCTTTTGGACTCTTCAAATAATTGTAAACATTGCTTCATGTAGGACGCACATGAAGAACTTGACATTAGCTGAAACTGTTGCCTTTCACAGGATGTAACATACCCGATCTTGAACCTTACCCTAGAAGTTTGACCTTTTGAACTTAACTAAACAAGGCTGAGGATAGATCTAGAAGATCTTTAGTATAACCCTAATAAGCTAATGTATGCATGAATCACCCTAATGTAACCTAATGTTCTCACACTAATCTTAAATTAATAATAGAAACATAAAATATATAACATGAGATAATAATGAATTATATGAAATTCTGTGCAAATAGACACACATAATTCTTTTGGTGATAATATTAAGATATGGAATATAATTGGATGAGAAAGAGTGATAATAATGAGATATGTGATAATAATGGCCAAAAATATAAATTTTGTCATAACTCATTAATGGAAACCCAAAAAGTGAAATCTAAGTTAAAAATCATGTTCATTGGGTCCCAGTTACCTTGGAAGTGAAATTTCACATTTTTCACATAATAATAATTAATTTAATTCTTTTTGGAGAGAGAAGATCTAAGTTTTTCCAAAATAAAAATAAAACATTAAATGATGCCAAAAGAGGAAAATAATCTTGGATTTGTAATATACATAATAAATATAGCCTTCGAATGAATTTTCATCCAATTTGGGGAAAGTTTGCTTAAAAGGTGAAATCAGGAGAGAGAGTGTATAAAACCTTCAAAATATTAAATAATTGTACAAACAACTCCAACATGTGAAATTAATGGAATATTAGTATCCAACACATTCAATTTAACTTGTGGGTAAAATTTCACCAATTTTGGATAATTCTAGACATCTCAAATGTATTTGGAAAGAGAAAATGTGATTTACTTTAAAAGAATTAAATAAAATAGAAAAAGTCTCCAAAAGGGAAAACTATTATCAAAATCAGATTGTACATGTCCTAATTAGGCTACGTATTAGATTTCATTTAATTTGGACTTTATTTGTACCTTCAATTGAAGAGAGAGAAAAAGAAAAATAATTTAAACAACACTTTAAAAAATTCGGATTAGGAAACACCCGCCCGCATAAAGAGTGACAACGAACCAACGTCCGGTATTTTGGGTATAACTTCCTCGTATCTTAACAAAATTTCAAAAAATAACTTGTGTTGAATTGCAAATTTAATTCCACATCTATCCATGCATATTTGTATCCTAACATGGATAATTTGAGAAACTCCTAAACTGTTTCTTCAAGTCTTCTGAAACAACTTCTCACACACCCCCACTTATAAATACCTCTACCCCGATCTTCCTCGATTTTTTTATGAATCTACTCTCATCCCAATTTAATAATTTCTTGAGTGTGCAGTTTCTAGTGGTTGTTATTTGATTTCACCTTACATCGTAATTTCACCCAAAAGCTGAACATGGTTCTTTGTTTGAGTTTGCGACACCGCTCCCTGGCGTCATGTTTATCTTTGAAACGTAATTGAACCCCAGGTAAACATCTCTGGCACTTGTTCTTCAAGATCGGTTAGTTAGTTTCATGAACGAATAACAAATGAAGTTTTCCACCAAACTCTCAGATAAGTTTCTCCTTGCCCATTCAACCTCTCTTCCTCTCTTGCAAATTCCCTATTGATTGGCTTTTTCTAATTTTGTGATTGGTTGATTTTATAAAATTCATATCTTTTAATTTGCTTGTCCAAAAATTAAAATAAAATATGTTTTAGAA
Source organism: Alisma plantago-aquatica (assembly GCA_963693085.1). NCBI lineage: Eukaryota > Viridiplantae > Streptophyta > Magnoliopsida > Alismatales > Alismataceae > Alisma > Alisma plantago-aquatica. The sequence continues at coordinate 620,870,066 of OY856410.1, forward strand.
TTGGAAAAATGTGTTTTTTATAATAAAAATTGTTTCAAAGCCCGAATTTCATGGTTTCAATGATGGATTTTTAAGGATCTAATTAATTAATTAATATAAAAAGCCCTAAAATTGGTAACTAATCCATATGAACTCCAAAGTAAGTAAATAAATATGTTTTCTTAATTAGAAAAACCTAATAAGTCGACTGCTTCATGTTTGGAGTTCAAGATCTGATGTTTTGTAGAAAGGTCTAAAATTAAGGTTACATCACATATATATGAATCTCAAACCCTAATACATGTGAACATTTTATATTTAGGCAAGGTTGATCTTGGAAACAACTAGTTTGGTGAAAAGAGTTTCTAGGACCCTGGTTTAAGGTATGCTTGCATCCCTAATTATTCATATTGATCAATTATCCTATTTTCTTCTTTCTCTTGGTCCTATGAACAATTAGCCTTTACAACATATCTTTTCTTTTGATATCATGGTTCATGTGAACTACCTTATTTGTTATTGATCATGTGATCATGGATATTTTTTTGGACTCTTGTCATATGCCTTTTTTATGTTGGAACTCTATATGATGACATGTAATGTCTTTTTCCCAAGTATGAGATGGATGTATATGTTGGTCACTTATGTGGTGACTAGTTTGTAAAATCTGACTATATTATCTACTTGCCTCTACATTGAACATGCTATGTGATTCAGTAGCACTAGAGTAATGTAATTACATTGGTTTTTGTTCATTGTGTAATATGGAAACATTTTTATATTGTTGGGATGGAGGATGTATGATTCCCCATGCCCGGGTTTGGAAGATGTATTATTCTTGGCCCACATTCATAAATTGGGAGTTTGGTTAATGTATCATTCTCTATAAGGTTCAAGATGTATGATTCTTGGATGACTTTGTATTTATATTGTTCTAGGGCTATGCTTATCTCACATGCATGCCTGATGATAATGATGATGGGTTATGTGCCCAAATTCTTGATATGTGCTTATGTGGCACAACTTTGTTGCTTTATTTATGGAAATTATCTTATATTATCATGTGATGATGATTCTTCTCTTTTATGCCCTGGTGGGTTGTCCTTATGTCTTGCATGGGAAGCATTCATACTTGATGTCCTTTAGTTATTATATTGCTCAAGTTTTCCTTTTAGTATGTACATACCAACCTTTGCTGATGTCACATATTTCCTCTTGTTGCTGGGGTATGCTTCCAACCCTAGATGAAGTATGTGGAGGACATGGCATAATGTTATGGGCCTAGCTTAAGGAGTTAAAGATTGGAGACAATCTTGATGCGGTTTAGGTTTCCCTCTACACGGATCCTTATGATGTACCTTTACATGTAAGTATAAGATGCTCTTTTGTAACCTTATGAGAAAATGAATATAGTCAATGTTTTATTCCACTCCTACACTTTGGTTGTTTTGTATACCATAAATAAGATTTGAAAATTTACACCAAGTCGAGCATATCATTTAGGTGTGTTTGAACTGGAGGTTCTATTGTTCAAATTTTTAGTAGGGAGTGGTTCCCCTCTGGGATCCCAACTCCTTACACAGGTTGTCCCAATCCCCTTCAATGTCTTTGCCTCTTTTTCATTGCAAAATTTGATATGCACAATTTGTAGAGAACCCGCCATACATCGTGGCATCCTATACACTCGTATCTTTAGTTGTAGTTGTCACGGAACCGGAATCCCAGTCCCATGAACCAAACGTATACCAAAGGCGAAATGCGGAAGCGTAAAGCTTAGCAAACATGAACAGATAACAAGATACAAGCACCAACATAATCTCATCAATCAACAAGATATATTAAGAAACATCATTATATTACATGATTTGAATTACATGTTCAAGAGTCACTTTGTACAAGTCTTCTCATGTATACTGCATCTGGATCTTACAACAAGTACACCTAGCATAGCTCACCAAGCCCATCAACCTTCTAGCCATCTCTGAACCTAAAAACAACATACGAAAAATGGGTCAACACACGAGGTGTTGAGTATGGGGCTGAAAGATACACATATATATATAAGCTTTGCATAATTTTGAAAAGATTTCAAGATTAAACGAACAAGAATAAACAAGTTAATTGTTTAACAAATGCGCAACCATATTTTATGTCCTTTCACTCCATTATACCAACAATATCAATATCAAACATGTTTAAGGCCTTTGACCATCTTCCCGTCGGAAGGGTCCGTAAGGGTGCTCAAGCTTAGCTACCCTTTTATACGAGAGGGACCTCAAGGTCGTAACCAAGAGCCCTTTATCAACAATATTATAATGGAGTTCCATATATATATATATATATGTGTTCAAGTTATAAAACAGACGAAGCAAACATCGAGTATGACATATCAATACTACATGGCAATATTTGAGAAAATAGACAAACACGCATACAATATATGTCTTTTCAAGAAAGAAATCGATAATCATATAACTAGATAAGGCCCATACCTGATTCAGAGATTCATAACCTAACATATCCTTCACCATCTAGCCATATGCCAAACCTGATTAACAACAAGATTATATACATGCATTAGATTATCATCATTAACCCTAATTAGATGCATTTTAGGGTTTTGGCCAAGGTCGGTTACAAGTTGCTTATTGGTTCATTATATGATATTGTATTGATCTAGAGGTCAACATGATGGTGTGGTTCAAGTTTCATATCATTCTAAGGCTCCACATATTACATATGACCATTTCAAGGTTCAAGATCCTAAGTATATTAAAGGGTCAAAGACTCATGATAGAGTAATCAAGGTCAAAGACGATCAATGAATAAGAGCCAAGCATAAGGGATGGTTTAGATTAGCAATAATAGACACATTCAAAGTAAGGGGATGTCTACTAGTGTTTAGGCGCCATAACCCAACATGGGGTAACAAAACTCAATTATACATGCAATTATGGGTCAAAAGAATCAACCATATCAAGGGGCATATTATGGATTGATATTAGAGTCAAAGAGAGACATATATTACTGATTTGAAGTTGATTAGACATTGTTTCATCATTAAGTAGCAAGATTAGCATCAAAAGGGCAAAGCACATCATTATAGTCCACTATGGTCGAATATGTACAAAAGGAGTCATGTATGAGCGCTAGGGGAAGTATGACCTTCATTTAGTTCAAGGGTGCATAAAAGATACTGATTTCGTGATTAGGAGAGTCAAAAGTCATTAAAGATGCAAGATTGATCATAATAGTGTGCTCAAACATGACTAATGTTAGAGTTTTCAAGAAATCAGGGAACAACCATTTGATTTAGGGTCTGGGACTAGGTCCAGACTGTAGGTCTCGTCGAGTTGATCGATTTGATATATTGGTTTGTATCATTTGGCCAAGGGGCTAGCAAGATATCATTTTTACAACTATTCCATTCAAACTATATGGATTGACATAGGGTGTTACCTTGCATTCATTGATTGATCTGGGCCACTATCCCCTGATCCAACGATAGAGGAGGCTTCTTCCTCACACGCCTCTCCCCAATCGCCGCTTTTGTTCACACCCCAGTGAACTCCTGCCCCAGATCACCTTCCTCTCTGTCCATAGTTGCAGACCGCTACCATGTTGTTGAGGGCGGCTCACGGTCGCCCGGAGTCGCCGCCCCGCACGATCACTGACCCTTGCTCACCGCCCGCCCGTCCTCCACTACGCCTGCTGGCTCCATGCTTCCTCTGTTCTGCGCTCAGAACAGAGCACCTGCGGCTCCCATCCGTGAGCAGCGTCGAGTCCACACCAGCCATGAAAGGTTGCGTCCGAGCAGCGGCAGGTCGAAGGTACGTCGGTCGTTCATGAAGGCCTTGATGCTCGGCACGATGGGCAAGGTTGCTTCCGGTGTCCTTGCCGCGTGCTGGCAAACTAGCAGGTTGGCGGAAGGCTACTTTCAGCAGGTTGGCGGCCGGACCTAGAGGAACGAAGGGAGAAGGGGGTGTCTAGGGTTAGACGAGGAGGGAGGTTTATAAACAGATCAAGAGCACTAGGGTTTAGATTCCAAGCCGTTAAGTTCTCCTGGTTTCCCGATTTGGCTAAAGGTGGCGGGAGTTCTTTCCCTGTTGTTCGTTGGTTTCCTGAAGAGGAAGAAGAGGGAAAGGCAATTGGGCCACAACGTTGATTTGGGCCTATGTAGGACAGCCCAACAGAGGAAAGGGCATATAAAAGAGCTAAAACAAATTATAAATAGCAGAATATCAAGGTGTCATAACTTGGACTCCGAAGGTCCAATCGATGTGCTTTTTGTTCCGATGGATTCGTAATTGAATCATCTACAACATAGTATACAAATGAGAGCAGTATGGTCATATCGATGGGGTTCAAAAAGGATTCAAGGGGATGATGTAATAAATGATAATACTAAGCTCAAAGTGTTGATTGATGTCACACATTGTGAAAATCATGCATATAGTGCTCAGAATGGGTCATCAACAAGACAAGTCATGAAATTGAACTCATACTGAGTGATGTGAGTCACCAATAGAGAGAGGACTGGTATAATAAAGGAAAGAGAAAAATTGAGGTTGTCACATCCTTCCTTCCTTATAAGGAATTTCGTCCCCAAAATTCATCCAGGATAAAAGTTAAGCATCAAGTCAGGATCCATCAGGTCTGGCTACTCAACCATGGTTGTCAAGACATTTCACATGATGGATGCACACTAGGTTATCCTTATCAAGGGTGTACTCATTCTTTAGTATCCATATATCAGAGTTTTGTACTAATCTTCATACACGACTAGGGTGTATTATCAAAATCTATGTTATCACTTCTCAAAAGAATCATGTTTATGGACATGACTTCCAACAAGAGTATCATAGAGTGTGCATCTCGTCTTTAATCTAGATTTCAAGCATGGTTTTGTTTTCCCCAAAATTTTCACCAACTCTAATCAATTATGTTCATTATTTTTTCTTTTAAATGTAAAATTAAACAATTTATTCATCATGTTCATCTGAGTTATGATTCCAAGTGTATCGTTATATCGGTTTTTTTTTCATTTGAGTATGAGGTTAGACGTGTTACCCTCATTATTGAAGGTAAGATCTCTAGACATCATCAGATCCAGTTCATGATTTCAAGGCTACATCTTTTATGTATAGTATGACTTCATATTAGGTCTAGCCTATGAGAGTGGCTTATCTAGCATATATCCATTTTTAAACATAAGTGAGATATTTCATGTATCAAGCATCATTCCAGGAACAATATTATCATCAATATCGAGGTTTTGTAACTTTCTCACTTGTATCTAGAAAGAGCTTCAAGCCACTCAAGCTAAGATATATATATTCAACAAGACATGTTAACCACTACTTTCAACCTTTAACGAAAATTTCTACCCATCTTTCTAGAAACAAAGGCAACCACTAGATTCCTTTATATGTAACTACTAACCCGAGTATGAGGCTCATCATGGATATCACACATCATCTTGGGTCTTGGTACATCTCCCTCACATATATATCAAGCATCAAATATTCAATTGCCTCTTTTCTCTAGGGTTAGATATTTTCATAGGACATCTAGGGTTCAACATTTTCAAGGAAACCGTCCACTAGGTCACTCAACCCATATACTTAGAAGTATTCTAGCTAGGGACTCATCATCCAGTATTTCATCATTCATATTATTCAACATTTCAAATATTTTGGAGTTTAGGTACTCTAACCTTTTCCCGATACAGGTCAACTCATATCAACATGTCACCCTATTCATATGTCCCATGCTAGAGGTCTTCCTTTGTAAAGAGATTGAGGCCCGTGTTGGTCTCGAACCATATATCATATTTCCACACATACAAGACTAGGTACAAACAAGCATGTCCACCCACTAGCTATGTTTAGCACATCAACCAAGTGGTATGTATCATACAAGGTGCTAGATTTAGCTAGGGTTGCATGGTCAAACTCATCTCGTATCATCAAACATACTTAAACTTCCTCAAACATCTTGGGTCCTATAAAACATCAACATCATCATCGATATCATAATCATCATCTTAGGTTTCTAGGTTGTTCACTTTCCTAACCTATATCATGGCTCTAGACAACTCTAGAGACTATCACTATCATCTAAACTCTCTCATCTAGACTTGATGTTACATCTCTTTCTTCTAGGTTGCATGGAAACTCACTGCCTTTCTGAGTGTGGTAACATTTTTATAGGTACATATACTAGTATTTGAAATAGTTTTTCTCCAACGTTGAAACATTCGATAAAAACCACCATACTCCATTCGAATAAAACCAAAACCAAAACGAGTTACCACACTCATTAGGCAGTCTAGTATCATGTCACCTAGAGAACTAGTAAGAACATGGTGCACACTTGTGTAGACATCCTAAGCACATGTTGCGAATCATGTCTAGGGAGGTAACTTACACAAGTCTACACCTAGTTCTAGAACATCTAGGTTCTAACCTAGAGGCTAAGTCAACCTAATCCACAAGGATATTTCATTAAGTTTCTAGGGTTGAGATGTAGGGTGAGTTTAGTTTGTGTTTCATGTGAGCAATGTTTGGTGTAGTTATTGTTCATTCTCTGATACCATCTGTCACGGAACCGGAATCCCAGTCCCATGAACCAAACGTATACCAAAGGCGAAATGCGAAAGCATAAAGCTTAGCACACATGAACAGATAACAAGATACAAGCACCAACATAATCTCATCAATCAACAAGATATATTAAGAAACATCATTATATTACATGATTTGAATTACATGTTCAAGAGTCACTTTGTACAAGTCTTCTCATGTATACTGCATCTGGATCTTACAACAAGTACACCTAGAATAGCTCACCAAGCCCATCAACCTTCTAGCCATCTCTGAACCTAAAAACAACATACGAAAAATGGGTCAACACACGAGGTGTTGAGTATGGGGCTGAAAGATACACATATACATAAGCTTTGCATAATTTTGAAAAGATTTCAAGATTAAACGAACAAGAATAAACAAGTTAATTGTTTAACAAATGTGAAACCATATTTTATGTCATTTCACTCCATTATACCAACAATATCAATATCAAACATGTTTAAGGCCTTTGACCATCTTCCCGTCGGAAGGGTCCGTAAGGGTGCTCAAGCTTAGCTACCCTTTTATACGAGAGGGACCTCAAGGTCGTAACCAAGAGCCCTTTATCAACAATATTATAATGGAGTTCCATATATATATATGTGTTCAAGTTATAAAACAGACGAAGCAAACATCGAGTATGACATATCAATACTACATGGCAATATTTGAGAAAATAGACAAACACACATACAATATATGTCTTTTCAAGCAAGCAATCGATAGTAATATAACTAGATAAGGCCCATACCTGATTCAGAGATTCATAACCTAACATATCCTTCACCATCTAGCCATATGCCAAACCTGATTAACAATAAGATTATATACATGCATTAGATTATCATCATTAACCCTAATTAGATGCATTTTAGGGTTTTGGCCAAGGTGGGTTCCAAGTTGCTTATTGGTTCATTATATGATATTGTATTGATCTAGAGGTCAACATGATGGTGTTGTTCAAGTTTCATATCATTCTAAGGCTCCACATATTACATATGACCATTTCAAGGTTCAAGATCCTAAGTATATTAAAGGGTCAAAGACTCATGATAGAGTAATCAAGGTCAAAGACGATCAATGAATAAGAGCCAAGCATAAGGGATGGTTTAGATTAGCAATAATAGACACATTCAAAGTAAGGGGATGTCTACTAGTGTTTAGGCACCATAACCCAACATGGGGTAACAAAACTCAATTATACATGCAATTATGGGTCAAAAGAATCAACCATATCAAGGGGCATATTATGGATTGATATTAGAGTCAAAGAGAGACATATATTACTGATTTGAAGTTGATTAGACATGGTTCCATCATTAAGTAGCAAGATTAGCATCAAAAGGGCAAAGCACATCATTATAGTCCACTATGGTCGAATATGTACAAAAGGAGTCATGTATGAGCGCTAGGGGAAGTATGACCTTCATTTAGTTCAAGGGTGCATAAAAGATACTGATTTCGTGATTAGGAGAGTCAAAAGTCATTAAAGATGCAAGATTGATCATAATAGTGTGCTCAAACATGACTAATGTTAGAGTTTTCAAGAAATCAGGGAACAACCATTTGATTTAGGGTCTGGGACTAGGTCCAGACTGTAGGTCTCATCGAGTTGATCGATTTGATATATTGGTTTGTATCATTTGGCCAAGGGGCTAGCAAGATATCATTTTTACAACTATTCCATTCAAACTATATGGATTGACATAGGGTGTTACCTTGCATTCATTGATTGATCTGGGCCACTATCCCCTGATCCAACGACAGAGGAGGCTTCTTCCTCACACGCCTCTCCCCAATCGCCGCTTCTGTTCACACCCCAGTGAACTCCTGCCCCAGATCACCTTCCTCTCTGTCCACAGTTGCAGACCGCTACCATGTTGTTGAGGGCGGCTCACGGTCGCCCGGAGTCGCCGCCCCGCACGATCACTGACCCTTGCTCACCGCCCGCCCGTCCTCCACTGCGCCTGCTGGCTCCATGCTTCCTCTGTTCTGCACTCAGAACAGAGCACCTACGGCTCCCATCCATGAGCAGCGTCGAGACCACACCAGCCATGAAAGGTTGCGTTCGAGTAGCGGCAGGTCGAAGGTACGTCGGTCGTTCATCAAGGCCTTGATGCTCGGCACGATGGGCAAGGTTGCTTCCGGTGTCCTTGCCGTGTGCTGGCAAACTAGCAGGTTGGCGGAAGGCTACTTTCAGAAGGTTGGCGGCCGGCCCTAGAGGAACGAAGGGAGAAGGGGGTGTCTAGGGTTAGACGAGGAGGGAGGTTTATAAACAGATCAAGTGCACTAGGGTTTAGATTCCAAGCCATTAAGTTCTCCTGGTTTCCCGATTTGGCTAAAGGTGGCGGGTGTTCTTTCCCTGTTGTTCGTTGGTTTCCTGAAGAGGAAGAAGAGGGAAAGGCAATTGGGCCACAACGTTGATTTGGGCCTATGTAGGACAGCCCAACAGAGGAAAGGGCATATAAAAGAGCTAAAACAAATTATAAATAGCAGAATATCAAGGTGTCATAACTTGGACTCCGAAGGTCCAATCGATGTGCTTTTTGTTCCGCTGGATTCGTAATTGAATCATCTACAACATAGTATACAAATGAGAGCAGTATGTCATATAGATGGGGTTCAAAAAGAATTCAAGAGGATGATGTAATAAATGATAATACTAAGCTCAAAGTGTTGATTGACGTCACACATTGTGAAAATCATGCATATAGTGCTCCGAATGGGTCATCAATAAGACAAGTCATGAAATTGAACTCATACTGAGTGATGTGAGTCACCAATAGAGAGAGGACTGGTATAATAAAGGAAAGAGAAAAATTGAGGTTGTCACAGTAGTATTGCATGGTGGTTTTCATTCAAGAATATTGTATGTCGTATCTTGTGGGAGACAATTGAAAAGAAATGTATCATCACAATAACCATTGTCAAGGACCACACTGGCCATCGTAAAGGTATTTTATGTCCTCATGGATGACTCTTATAGTTACCTACTCCACTTTGAGTCCCTTCTGTAACCAGTCATCCCTCCAAAAATAGATTCTTCTACCATTCATAGATTGGACGTAGGAGTGTTGTTGGATCAAATATTTACACTTTTAAGGTAGATCATGTCAGCCAAAAAGTGTTTATCATCATACCTTAATTGTAGTTGTCATACTTTCTCTTCATAAAGTTACACCAAGTAGAGTCCTTGTTAGTACCTATGTCCCAAGCTTTCTTTGACAAGAGAGCTAAGTTCCACTCTCACATTACCAAGTTCTTCCCATTCTTCTAGTGTCATTGGATGTGCCTTTTGGTTGTTTCCCTGTAGGATCCTTTTGATGCTTCCATTTATTATTTCACAAAGATTGAAAGGGAGGAGTGTTGTTTGCATTGTGTAGGTTGGATTTGATTCCATATTGGATCTCGTTAAACAACAATAACCAGTCAATGAGAGACATCTAGATGACCACCTATTAATCCTAGAATCACCCTTCTCAAGCACCTTTGAATATGTCTTCTTAGTTACCTTCAAGTGTATAATAGGAACTTTGAGGTACCTACCAAGATCAAAGGTTTCCTTCAACTTATTGATCTTGTTAACTTTGTGCCTAAAACTATTAAAGACACTTGTTGGATAAAACACTTGTGTTTTAGATACAAAGATGTCTTGCCCCAAATCTCATTAAAATCCTATGAAGCAATATCTAATAGTTTGCATTTGATTGCAATTGGCTTGATTGAAGAGGATAAGATCATCAATAAAGCATAGATGTGAAATGTATATGTTTTTTTGTCCCAGTCAAACTAGTTTTGAATCAACACTATTACCTAATGCTTGAATCATTTGGCTGAGCCTCTCAATGCTAAGAACAAAAATATAGGGTGATAACATATCACGTTGACGCATACCTTGACTAGCTTTGAAAGGTGCTATATTGTTTCCATTCCATAGAATAGAGAACTCACTCATCATGATAGAGTTCATTATATAGGTAAATGTTGTTGTCATGTAGTTCAATATTATGCATAGCATCTGGATTGAACTTCCATGATAGTCTGTCATAGGCTTTAGAACGATCTGCCTTAATGGCCATGCATTGTGTTCCTTTTCTTTTGTTCATAGTGTGAATTACTTTCTGAGCAATGGAAATGTTGTTTGTGATTCTTCACCTAGGGAAAATGAACTTTGTGATTATGAGACCTATTGAATTAATTAACTATTCAGATGTTCCAACAGACATTGGAAATTATTTTAAGAAGAAGTTGTTCAATGATATCGATATGGACTAATCACATAAATCCAATTTAGGTACCATGGTGATTTTCACAATCATAGAATCACATAAATATTTTCTAAGTGATCCACCACGTAGTGCATGTTTAAAACTTTTCATAATTGATCTGCTAACTCTACCTCAATTTCTTAAAATGGACAACCCATTGAGCCCATTGATCCCATCTAGCCCTATGACCTTGCAGGGATTCACGATTTTGAATATGTTGAGACACTCTTGTTCATTGGTTATACTGTATTAACATTAAGTTGTTGTCTTGTATGCTTCATGAACTCAAATGGTATGGAAAAGTCTGTCTTTGGAATGTTCACTTCCAATTTATATAAAAGAGTTTTAAAGTGAGAGCAAACCATCCTCCTTCATCTCAATATCCTAATTGACACACAAACCTTCTTTATTTTTTTAACATGGTGATAGTTTTAGTCCTTCTTCTCTATTTCACATATGCATTGTAGAACTTAGCATTTATGTCTCCATTTTTCAACCAGTTGATGTGTCTTTTAAGCTTCCACTCCTCTTCCTTTTTAGAACTTTTCAGTGTTGACTTTCATGTAAATGTAGATGGAATATGTAATTGAATTTTATCTGTCTTATAGCTCTTTACTTTGATCTTTGATGTTTTTCAGAAATCTTTCTTTTTTCTTTCTTCTGGAACTTTAGTTATTTTTGTCCCATTTTGCAATGGCATTTTTGGTAGTGCACTATTAAAATAACTTCATTACTAGTTGTATTCAAGAAGAACTTTAAACTTTGCATAGTGTCTCCAACTAGGATTGGCCACAAATATTGTCTGTTTTCCCCCATTGATAGTTGATCTAACCAAAATTAAGGCATGGTCAAACTGTAATATGGGTAAGTGGTCCATGATGAATTACAACTAGGATTGGTTAAAATCTTCATTGGCCACTACAATATCCAGACATTGTCGAAGTTCTCCTCTTATAAATGTGAACTGGGTTCCAATGTAACCCAAGTCACTAATACCTGCCTCCATTAATGTTTCCTAGAAACTTATAGCTTCAGAGTAATTGTAGTGTATACTAACACTCCATTCATTAAGATATATGGTAGTGTTGAAGTCTTCCAGTACTATCCACGGCTTGATGAAATTGGCACCCATCTTTGTAATGCATTTTCATAGAAGCTTCCTAACCAAAATATGTGGATTTACATACAACATCTTACCGGTGTAGAGTCATTGACCCAAACAGGCTACAAACTGACAATAGTAATTGATAATTTCAACCTCATTCATGTTCTTTTCATAAGAACCATATTCCACACGCAAAACTCTAGCTTTTATTTGGTAGGATCAACTGAATCCCAACTTCTTGATCATGTTAATATCTTTGGAGACAACCATGATTCAATAAGGGCGACCAATTTTGGTTTATATGAATTCATAAATTTGAGCAAAGGATAAGATTGATTACACATATATCAGACAACCAATTTGGTTTTATGCCAGGAAGATCAACAATTGATGCTATTTTTCTCATAAGGAGGCTTATGGAGAAGTACAATGAAAATAGAATAGATCTTCATTTGGTGTTTATTGATCTTGAAAAGGCCTATGATCGAGCACCCAAGCAAGTGTTATGGAGGTTTTTTATAAAAAAAGGTGTGACTATCCTATACATTGACCTAATTAAAGACATGTATGATGGCTCGAGTGAAAGTGTTAGGACTCCTAAAGGTGAGACAAAAACTTTTCCTATCACCGTTGGGGTACATCAAGGATCGACACTTAGCCCATATCTATTTGTTCTTATTATGGATGAGTTGATAAAGAACGTTCAAGATAATATCCCTTAGTGAATGTTATTGCTGATGATATTGTGTTGATTGATGAAAGAAAAGATATATTAATTATAAGGTTGAACATTGGAGAAATACATTGGAATCCAATGGATTTATGATCAGTAGCAGCAAAACTGAATATATGCATTGTAATTTCAGCCGATTTAGAATTGTGAATGGTGGGGTCAAGTTGGAAGAAATTGATGTACCAAAATGTGATAAGTTCCGTTACTTGGTCTCTAATATTAAAAAGGAGGGTGAGGTTAAAGATGATGTATGTTACATGATTGCAGTAGGATGGTTCAAGTGGAGGAGTTCAACTAGACTTGTATGTGACCAGAAATCCCTCTCAGATTTGAAAGCAAGTTCTACAAAAGAGTTATTCGGCCAGTCATGCTATATGGGAGTGAATGTTGGGAAGTTAAGAAGCAATGTCTCAAGAAGATGTACATTGTCGAAATGTGTATGCTAAGATGGATGTGCAGGAAGATGAGAAAAGATAGTTTGAGTAATGACTATATCAAACAGAAAGTGGGGATGGTAAGTATCAAGGACATGTTGCATGAAGGTTGTCTGAGATGGTATGTACATGTGCAATGTAGACTAACAAATGTATCTATTCAAAGAAAGGTTATTGAGTCAATCACAACTAAAAGAAGTATAGGCAAATCAAAATTAACCTGGTAAGATCTTATAAAGAGATATTTTAAATCTTTACATCATGATTAGAGTATGACCCATAATAGAACGGATTGGAAACGAAGGATCCATGTAGCCGACCCCAACATGGTTGGGATTGAGGCTTAGTTGATGATGATGAATTCATAAATTTATTGTTATTTGGATTGCTTTTCGTCTTTCCAATCCCACACAAGTTACAACATAAAATGTCCATCATTGTGTTAAAGATGGATATGTACTAATTGATGAGAATAATTAAGAGTTGGTTTCTAAAACCTCATTCTCCTTTTCTTTACTGCCTTTGTTGATATCTTTATTGCAACTAACAAAAGTTTTTACCTCATGTATATCAATGATATATGTATAAACTTGTTCTCTTCTACGACTTTGTCTTCTTGGTACGGTTGATATGTTGTTTCCAATATTCCCTAGCTATTTCATTTTCATGTTGCTGCTTGTGGATTTCTTACTCCCCCAACAATGATGGTAATTTAGTAGAAATGGACTCATTAGATGTCCTTTATAGGCTCAAACATTTCTATCTTATATTCCTTCCCAAATAAAATGTTGTTGTCTGTCAATCTCTTCTTATTTATCAACATCTATGATGTGGATAACCTCATCAACATCTAGATTAACTACCGCATGGGATTTCTTCAGAGCACAAAAGTTAACCTTATTAATAGATGAGGTGTTCACTACATGTCCTAGAACCACCCTTCCATTCTTTGTATCCCCTCCTTGATTAGTATTCTTTTTTCTCTTCCACACCTTTTCTTCAAGTTTGGTTGTAAGAGGGATATCATTGGTCTTGCATTGACTAGCTTCATTTTTTCCTATGTTTGTTGTTCTGCCTCTTCTTCCAGGTTGTCAAACATATTGTTGAGTATTTATGGGGGGTTTCCTTCACATTACCCCCTATTCTACCTCCTCTTTTCCTTTGAGTCTGCCATGTCTCATTCTATTGGTTGGTTTCTTTCATATGTTGTTCATTGTCTCCACACACCGGTATGGATTCACCAAGTCTTCTATATATGTTGAATTCTACAATCTTTCAAGATATTCCCCTCCATTCTACATATGGCGCATGATCAAAGAAAGCCTTCATAAAAAACCTCATACTAGACCCCATTGATGAGACTTGAAGAGATAAGATCTCTTGTGGTGTCATGTTCTAGGGAAACTCTTGCAAATTTGCTTTTGGTAATGCTTGTTTTGTGTGAATCGAATCTGATAAGTCTTACTAGATCCAACCCTATGTACTAGAACATCATCAGCACATGCATATGGAACCTCGTGTACAATGTGCGTACCTAAGAAATGATTACTTATTCCTCCTTGAACTTCAAGGTAGAGTACCACTCCCATACGATCAGGTTAAGGATACACATTTTCCAAGGTCCACTTGTTACTATTGTATCGAAATACTTATGGAATGATAGGTGAACTACAAAGTGCCCAATCTCTGACTCATACATGTTATCTTGCACAATAGCTTTGACGATCTTGTAGTGTCATGTATTCTATGTTATATCCCATGATTCCTACCACCACCACATAACAATAGGGTTTCATTAGAAAATCTTATGCCTCTTGTATGATTCATCAAATTCCATCATTACTCCTATTTTTCTTAAGGTCACATCTTTTATAGAAGTATGTCTTCAAAGAGTTTCTCTAAGAACTAATCATCATTGTTAATGCTTTGTTCTCCAACAACTATACCATTGAATGATTGGGGAGGGGGTCACCTCAATCGTCTTCTGCCTATTGATATGGATATTCCATATTAGAGTTTGAATCCACTCCCATGTCTTATGAATATAGGACCATTCCCGTACTTCCAGTCACTTCTTTTCCACTCTTCTCATGCTAGATATGGTTCATATCAAAGTGGGTGCCTTCCTCCATAGTGTCTCACATCCCTATAAAGATAAATTTGAGTCCAATCTTTGGGATAGAGAAACCCACCTTCTATTGGCTCGTTTTAGTCCCCGTTGAGTTTCCGATGTTTTCCCCATGCCTTTCTCTTGAGCTTTGTACTCCACAATTATCACCCTACAATCCTCGATCAACCTCAAGATTGATTTCTCGTATGTCACCTCAGCCTCCTTTAGATCCCCCCGCCACCCTAGGTTTCCCATTTTAGAGTTTTTGTTTGTTTTGAGATTATTAGTCTTTAGAAATATTGTTTTATTATATATTGTTATTTTTTTAAAATATTGATACGAGATTATTAATCTTTTAAATAAGATATTTTTATATTACAATCTTCAAAAAAATTGTTCAGTTGGGGATTGCAAATCTTTGAAAAGATTGTTTAATTTGAGATTGTTGATCTTTACAAAGATTGTTTGATTTGAGATTGTTGATCTTTAAAAGGTTGTTTGATTTTAGCAATATAATTAACCTTCTTTGAAGTTTTTTGATTCTACACTTGAAATAAGGATATATGTATAAGAAGTAAATGACCATCCCCTTTTATCCAATGAGTTTAGATCGGTATTACCTCCTTATTCAAGCATAACTTGTATAGGAGGGGTTGATCCATATATTCTCTATGTGAAGATGTCGTGTATCTCGGGGTAATTTGTGTTCAATGAATAAGGATATTGCTCCCAATATAGTTCTTGACTAATGTGTCCATAATCAATAATTACTTTTAGGAGAGTGGGGTATTTTCAAGGCTTTTGGATATCTAACTTAATGCTACTTTGATACCTTTACTAACACTCTAAATCACTTATAGGTATCCAACATAACGTTGGAACCCATTCAATGACATCTAGGTTTATAGGAATGTAGTGTGCAAGTGATGCATTTTAATTATTTCTTGAAAACCAAGCCCATAAAGAATGGAAGTCATTCATATGCATAAGGAATACTAGCTATATTTCAAAAAAGGATTATATCTAATTTTGTATACCTAATATTTATCTTTTCTTTTTTGTATAAAAATACATAAAAATGGAAGGAGGCAAGAACAAATCCCTAAAAGGGAAGCATGTCCAAACTATAAAATGATAGAGGACATAAAGATAAAAAATGAAAAATGAAATAGTATTGCCAGAAATGATGAAAGACATAGAGGTATCAGTGGGGTCGACAAATCACATTGATTTGTGACCTAGGGACTAGGAAATAAAAAGTTTCACCTCCAAGCAACCCATAAATCAGCCAAATGTTAGAAATAAAGAGCAAAATAGAAAAAAAATGAAGATAAAGACAAAAAACTAAGTGGTCCTAAAGACGCTTGTTTTTTGCAATGTTATTGTGGGAATATCGATTCAGATTATCTTGGCATCCCCAATGTATTTTTTAGTCTATCACGCCCTACCCAAAAAAGATATGGAGAAAAATACTATCCTCTTGGCAGTGAAAATTTGTTTGATGATCACATGGAAAGTAAACAACATGTGTTTAGAGTCTCCACCATGTTTTACATGAAAAATGAGGAAAACATTATAATTCTTTGAAACCATAATGTAAATTTGAGTTGTCATCCGAATCAAACAGATAAATAGAAACAAAGATAAACAGAAAGAAATCAAGTCTATCCATATTGTTATGAGTGGGGAAGGATTAGCACCTCCATCTTGCCTAGTGAAATGGTATTGATCCACTTTTAGGTTGTTGCAAAGAAAAGTATCAATTCAGGATGGCAGAAATGCATAATTTAAGTAAAATGGTAAGAAGCATATTTTTATTGGTGGGTGGGGTTTTACGATGGAGATGTCGGTGTCCTTCCCATCATTTCCCTAAAGTCATATTTTAAGGTAAGTTGGGGTCCTAATCATCTTAGGACCTCCCATCAAGGAGATTCATCATGGGTGATTAGGACAATGGGTAGGGTTATAGGATGATTAACAGATATAACCTAATAAAGGGATCTGAGTTTCAGATAAATAGAACAATAATGAAGTATAATAGTGTAGTACCTCAAAGCGGTTATAGCAGTTTTAGATTACATACAACAGTTATAGTAGAGCAGTTTACTATTTTAACAACCTAAAAATGATAATAGAGCAAGAGGCTTCATATAAAGGATCGTCTGATCATGAGTAATTTAGAAATATATAGGGATGTAGTTCCATCCTATTTATTCATAAGGTTCAAAAGGAACCCAAAATATGGATGATATGGGGGTTATTTATAGGTGAATATTAGAGTTTGTGGTTTTCGATGGAACCTACTGGTATAGGCGGTAGATCACTTTGATACAACATGGTGTGGCACCTAGATCAATGCAATCTACCACATGGCACATGGTGAATGGCTCAGATCCATCTGGTGTCCCTATTGGTTGAAAATTGGTTTCTCAATTTCAAAAATGTTCTGGATAAAATCAAATAAAATGTGGATAAACATAATTTGCGATTATCTCTCTAATTTGCAATTATCTCTTTGGCAAATAAATTTATTTTGGATAATTCAACATGACAATTTATGAAAAAGAGCTTATAATGAGTGAAATTGATGAACAAATTACACTTTAGGTCTGACAAGAAGGTTTCATTACATAAAGCACCAAAGTGGGTGAAAATAGGAATATAAAATATGCAAAAAATATGGAGAATTATTGAAAGAATCATAAATGTGGGAAATGGGTGGAATGCGGAATGGAATCCAGCATTATCCAAATAATTTATTTTAAGCACGAATTTCTACCTAAGATATCATTATAAACTTTTAATTTATTTTAAGCTTCCACATAATCTATTAAAAATGTAGTCTAATAAGGTTTCAGTTCTCATACTTATTAACTTATTTGTAGAAGTACAATTATGCATATACATGTATCAATTCATGTTTATACTACTACATTACTATTCAATGTAATGCATTGTCTAATATAACCAACTATAATTACAATTAGAATATAATAACCTAATCCACTCTTTCATTCATCAATGCTTTGTCAGATAGATACTAAAAATTGTACTACACAAATAGGGTGATTCACATGTCATATGGTCTGTCCTACAATATACTTGTCACGCCCCGATCTCACATTAACCACAAACCTTTGGATTCTAAGTCTCTATAAACTAACAAATTAGTTTTTAAAATAAAGGACAAACACATAACTTAGAAAATGAATGCATGATATAAAAATTTCTCAGTATTTACAATTATACGATCACATTTTCTGAATAATGTAGCAGTGTGATAATTGAATTTTATCTTTTTATTGGTATATCCAATTTGATCTATATGATCGACCACACACATACAATAATGCTATGATATTGATTTAGACCAAAACCCTAGGATGATTAGGGTTGAAGTAGTTTAAAGGATATCATTAGTGATGTAACCTTGTATACCAATATCTTTGTTAAATAAAGATCTTGAGATTTGTTCTATGAAAAGTAAACTGGCTTTGATAACGATCTAGGGTTTTGAAGAAGATAACCTGATCGGTACATGAACAACATGAGATGATTTAGAGGAATGAGTAAGACATAAACCTAAAATGTAACAATAAATAAGTAACATAGAAAGCGGAATATTATCCGATTATGATCTAAAGATAGCTGATGTAGTCCATGTTTTAAAGATATGGTGTCACTATCTTTATGATGTGACAATAGATTATCACCCTAGTAAAGAGAATGTGGTGGATGATGCTTTCAGTAGAAAGTCAAGTTCAACAGTTAATGCATTTTCTACGACAGGTTTCAATCGAGACCTGTTAGTAAAAATGTGGGAGTTGAACCTAGATTTAGGGATGACAGCACAGAGTGATTTGATTGTACAGATGTAAGTTAAGCTTACTTCTTATGATCAGATCAAGGAACTACAATAGGGTGATAGTGAGTTAAACCAGACTATGCATGACGTGATAGAAGGAAAAGAGATTAGAGTTTAAGTTTTTAAATGATAATATGTTGATTTAGCGTGACATGTTGTGTGTATCTCGAGATGGAGTAAAATTCTTTTAAGGGGAAAAGCCTAAAAGAAAAGATTCTTATAGAAATGTATGTATTGATGTACGCTACGCTTTCAGGAAAACACTAAGATGTATATGAATTCCAAGAAGTTGAAAGGGATGGTCAGATATGCAGAAGGATGTAGCTAGGTATGTGGTTAAAAGTAGTGTGTATCAGTAGGTTAGGGCTGAACCCTAAAAATCTATAGCTACCTTGTAATCTTTTTCTATGCCCGAATGGGAATGGGAATTTATCACAATGGATTTTGTGGTAAGATTACCCAGGACACCTAGAGGTTGTGATTTGATATGAATGATTGTGGATAGACTAATTTAGTCTGCTCACTTTCTTCATATTAAGTCAACCTTTGATGTCTTGATATATGACCAAGATATACATGGATGAAATAGTTAGATTGCCTGGTAATCCAGTTTCAATCATATCTTATTGAGATCCTAAGTTCACCTCTAGGTTGTGGAAACAATTGCATCGTGCTTCGGGCACAAAGATAAGATTCAGTACAACCTTTTTACCCGCATACGGATGGTCAGTCTGAGAGAACCATTCAGACTCTTAAGGACATACTGAGAGCATATGTTATGCGTCTCAGTGAAAGTTGGGAAGAACATTTAAGTCTTATAGAGTTTGCTTAGTGTGAATGTTGAGTTTAGAAATACACAACTGATAATGGTACGGTTAGAGAATGAACCCAGGAAATACAGTTTTGGTAAATCATTAGATATATGATTCCAAGATAGTAAGACAGTATTAAAATATATAAATAAACCTAAATACCTGCTTCCTGTTATGTTAATGTGTGTGACCTGACTTTTTACATGAATTGGTACTTTTCATGGAAATATCATTAGAAATTCTCAAGTACTATTAAATACTTATGTGATGATACGTAAATAACTCTTAATTGAGTTATGTGGTGCATAAACCAGGAATTTGGTTAATATGCACGTTCTTCGAGAAAATTTAAGTAATTGAAAAATAGTACAGACGGTTTGTTATATGTGAAGTAAATGACTTCTATTGATGAAATAAGATGTTTAATTACATGAATCCGATATGTATGTGCCAAAATTGATTGAGTTTGGAATATTTATGAATTTTTAATCTGTCTGCATGCCTGATATAAACATTACTCAGTAATTACAATGATTTTGAATATACTGTTCTGTCAGTTCTAGAATGATACCGTATTTTGATTTGAACTGCAATCAAACAAATGAGATAATGGAAACCCTAAGAGTAGGGTGTTGCCATGTGATCAATAATTGAGAAAACCCTAAGAGTAGGGTGTTGGCATGTGATGAATGAACAATGCAAATGAAACCCTAAGGATAGGGTGTACGATGAATCAAGTATTTTGATATCAATTTGCAGTATGATATGTAGCGATAATTTTAACAGTTATATTGCATGATTTTAATTTAGCACCAGATTGACATGTATTCTGTTTATTTAAGAATTTAGTTTGTCTGCATGAATAGTATGATAATTTCTCAGTAGTTATCATAAAATGAGATACTGCTATAACAGTTATGGAAAGACAATGTTTTGTGGGTTGATCTGGAATCAGATCAGATGTGTCCTAGGTTAAGGGACCTATACAGATGATTGATCAGTGGATCAAGAAACTCAAGAGTTGAGAAATCTTAACCTAGAGAAAGGCACATGGAAACACGAGTCAGGAGTGAATGACAAGTTTTCTTTTCTCTTTTAGGAATTTCGGGACGAAATTCTTATAAGGGAGGGAGATTGTTATGACCCATAACTAAGTTAACTAATAAGTACCTCGATTAGTGTGAAATACCTTGATTAGTGCTAAGTATTTTGTTAAACAACATGGTTAATCAAGATAAGTTACATTGTGAATCAATGGTTGAGATTGAATCATTTGAGGTAGATGATGATAATGGCAATGATGATCGTTAGGTTAATTGTTGAGTTAAGTTAAATGCAAAGATGCAATTAGAGCTTTGATCCAGTGAAACAGTCTAATCAGTATGCTTTTGTGCCTTGAGAGTGTAGAGGACCTTGTGCTTGAAGTGTGGCAAAAAGAAACAGTTAAATTGGACCTCCGAGGCAATATTTATCCCATTTTCTAGTTCTTTGGACCTTGGCTGCAATTTATCCAATTTTGGCTATATTAACTTTTCCTTTTCGTTTTCTCCCTTATCACCTTCTTTTTACCCGATCGTTGGCTAGCAAGCGGCGCACATAGAGCGCCGACAGAACAGTTGGAAGGAAGGATCGCGTGAGGTCGACTTAGGGCGATTTGGGGCGAATGAGCTAACCCCTGACCTCCGTCGACCCTCGTCCACCCTTCCTCTACCCTTCATCTTCCTATGGCTCACCCTAGCCGCACCCATCGCCAACTGCCCTAGCAAGGAGCTACGGCGCACTGTAGCAGCGCCCAACCAGCAGCTTGGGGGAGGAAATCGGGGGCCGTTTCGATCTCCTTACCACCGGCCCGCAGGCGCCCCACCTCCGCCATCCTTCCCTCCATCTTTCTCTTCTAGTTTCTTTCCCCTTCCATGCCCTAGCGGCGCCATAAGATCACCCAAACAGCAGCAGCGTCGGCTACGTTCAGCAGCGACGATGGAAGGGTAGCAGCTGCGATTGGCGGCCGTTTAGGGTTTGTTTGGGCGGCTTTAGTGACGCCCCAACTTCCTTTACTCTCCCCCCTTCCTTCCTCCTCTGTGCGCCCACCTAGCAGCAAGGGAGACGCCCTACGTAGCAGCAGCCATGGCCGCACGGCAGCAGCTAAGGAGCTGCGTTGGGGGCACCCAGCTATAGGGAAGTCGACCTCGAGCTCGGCCTGGAGTTCCAAGCGAGTTTCCATGGCCCTAGCCGCGGATTGACAACCAACGGAGCTCTCCTCGTCAACCTGTAGCTTGAGTGTCAAGCAACTGTAGAACAAAACCGTGAATAGAGTTAATGCAAGGTTGAAGAAGACAACCAAAAATCATCCGGAATCAGGCCCTTGACGCACCTCCGGACGAATCTGAACAGACCAAATCACTGTGAGTAGGATTTCATTCATTTATCATTAAATAACTCAGGCGTTTGAATATTTCCAGTTATGTGCGCGAATTACGCTGATAACAGGCGTTATCAGGCGTCGGGCAGCGTTTGAGTCGCCCGACTTTTTATTTCATAAATTGCTTCTAGACGCTGTTATATGATTAAATTTAGCAATTGATCAGTGTGGATTGAATCGGTAGATTTATATGGTTCATTGGAACCTAAATTGCTTGTTTGAATGTTGAAATTAGAAATTCATGTCTGAAAATGGTATGATTTGGGTATGAACCCAGACAATGAAGATTTCTGATAAATTATCAGATGTACGATTTCAAAGTAGATATGAATAAATAAAATATGCATGAAAACCCTAATTGTATATATCTTTTGACGTTAATATGTGTAAATTGATATTTACATGAAATGGCACATTTCTCTGAAAGATTACCAGAAATTCTCAAGTATTGCTATTAAATTGTGTTGTGATAGGTAATTAACTCTTAATTGAGTTAAGTGATGCACAAACCAGGATTTGGGTTAATGTGCACGTTTTTCGAGAAATTTGGAGAATTGATAATTGTTGAGTATGATTCTCATATGTGAAGTAAATTTCTTTAATTTGTGCAATAAGATGTTCAATTACGTAAATTCACTATGTATGTGCCAAATTGAAATAAGTTGGGTTATTTATGCATTTCTAATTTGCTTGAATGCATGGTATGAGAATTTATCAGAAATTACAATGATTTGAAATATATTGCTCTGTCGGTTTAGAATGACAGTGTATTGTGATTTGATACGAAATCAGTAAATGTGATATTCCTGTTTAAATGTTTATTTGTTAATCAGTTAATAGACTTAGGTGCCCTAACGCCGTAGAACCCCTCGTGAGGTCTGCACCTTGGGGTGAAACGACCTACCTAGCGTGTGTCTAGATGGTCGGTGACTCGTGTTCAACAATAATCCGTGCGTGTGTCACGGTGGCACGAGGGCAGAAAGGCAGTGTTCAACAATAATCCGTGCGTGTGTCACGGTGGCACTGGAATATATGGGGGTTATTCAACAATAATCCGTGCGTGTGTCATGGTGGTAACCCCGACTCTCCGCCTGTGTGCTCAGGTTAAAGGAGGAGTCTAGAGTACACTCTTTTGAGAGTGCAGTGAGGCCGTGTGAGCCTGAGAGTCCTGTAGCAGACCAGGACAGCAGTCAGACTTAGCATTTCCCGGGTGTGTCGCTAAGTCTTGTACGGTGGGACCGTAGCATGAACTTGCTGCGGATCTTTATATGCAGAGTACACTGCATATATTTAGGGCATAATAATAATATGAATAAGTAATCGTGTAGGATCACAGTAAATTTATATAACTGTTTATTTATCTGAGATATCTGTTGATGCTTAGAAATGTGACTAATATCTGTATATCTGCTATGTATTTAGAACTGCCTTGCTTAGATCTGCATTTATGTTTAATTTTAATTTATAAACCTGATGAGTTGTTTAGTGATAGCTAAGTGAAATACTATTCACTGAGCGAGTAGGCTCATACCTCTACTCAAAACATTTTCAGGTTATCATCAGCAGCAGGAAATCAGAATGATCGATTTATCCTTACGCCTAGTCGATAGAAGGTTCGTAGTTAGTAGTTAGAGGTCTCTTAGTCCTTTCCCCTCGGTCCTTGGGACATGGTGTGGGTGAGAGAGAGTATGTATGGCGAATGTGTATAAAGTTGTAAATTAACTGTTATGTTTACTTTCTGTTAAACAATATTACATGTTGTAAACTCTGTTTATGTTCTCTAGCCAGTTTAATTGAAATGCTTCCGCAATAGTTATTTTTGTTTTAGTTTACAGCAATAATCCGGATATCATTACGAGGTTTTAAAAAGAAAAATTCTCAGTGGTTTGTTTATATGATAATCCCATCCTGTCGCGCCCTAATCTTGTGGTCTGTGGTTAATGTGAGATCGGGGCGTGACAATTTTGGCGAAATCCTTGTTAGGGGTTTATAGTTGTAAGGCCCCTGAACTTTCTTAATGAGTTGAAGGAGCTTAATTACCATACTTTAAAGCTTATAACTCTAATATAACCTTTTGATATGTTTTGAAATCATAACGCAAGCTTAAGTTTCAAATTTGGTCCAATTTGGACACTGTTTGAGAAAGTTATGCAATTTTCCATATATTTCAGACTTTTCTGCAATTTACCCAATTGAGGGGTTTTCTTTGCAATTTGTCACATACATTATATTCATTAGTTGTTATATTATCATTCTTGAGATTTTTGAGCCATGGGGACCCTATTTGAGTCATGCTTTGAAGGTGTTTTTATCAAGGGCATTTTAGGGTTTTCCCCCTTCATGGATGAGCTACCTTTAGTAGCTATCAACTAAGGAATTATGTGATTGGCTGAGAATTTCGTCAAAGGCAAGCCAAGCAGGTCTAGAGGGACGGTGGGAGAGCTGTGTGTGTGTGTGTGTGCTTATGTATTTTAATAATATAAAGCCATGGATACTTGGATATATATTAGAATTTCAATTTTTTTCTTTTTCTTAATATTAAAGTGTTATATACTTATCCAAAAGCCCCAAACGAGCCATTTGCTCTCCATTCTCTCTCTCCTTCTCCCAGCCTCGTCCTCCCTCTGTTCAGCTGCGATTTTTGCTGCCCAAGGAAGAAGAAGGTGGGGATCCTCTTGGAAACAAATTCTAGGGTTGAAATTGATTCTCTTTTTGGGTGTATGATGCTTCCCCCAAGTGATACTAACCTAAAAGTGTAAGTTTTTCCTTATTTCCTCCATCCAATTCTTTTTTCCTCTTCCTCCTACATCTCTCCAGGTCGGAACCATGGTTTTCCATGGTGAAAGTTCCCCTAGAACTCAAAACTCCTTCCTTCTTGTCTCTTTTCTAGGGTTTTGCTTGTTTGTGGAGAAAATTGCATAGTTGGCCAAGTTCAGATCTGAATCCAAGGTTTCCTTGCCCTATTTGCTCGAGATTTTTGCTGTTGGATATCTGAACTACTCTATAGAGGCGAGTTATATAACATTCTTCACTTATATTGCTTATTAGAAGCTTGTTAGTTCATGATTATGCTTGAATGTGATGATCTAAGCATAGTGGAATTATGCTTGTTTAGAATTACGAATTTTGTGGTGTTTCCTATTTTATTCCAGTTCTATATGAACCTGTAAACTTGTGTAAAGCCTTTATAAGGTGTAACATGATTTGGGACAGGTTGATAGCAACAACCTATGGCATTATGTACAAAACAAATGATGGTGCAAATTAGGGTTTTTAAGCTATTTCCTTCCCTATCACATAATTGATTGTTATACCATTCAATAACCAATAGTGTTGCTATCTTAGCAACTTAGGTTCGTGATCAAGGGTGTAAAATTTATAGTTACAACCTATGGTTACCACCTTAGGACAGGTTTTGACTCAATTATACATTTAATTATCATCCACTAAGTATTTTAATGATGTTATCAATCGATGATGATATTGGCCTATTATTTGATGATGTTAATTGAATGTATTACTGATCTAACAACCAATGGTGACTTAATGATCACAATTAATGGTGGATCAGGTCATCACCATATATGATGAATTAGGAATGAAATTGTAGATTTGACTATACCTTGAACCAATGGTTCCTAGGTTCAATTGATCTAATGGTTAGACCTATACTTCAATTGATAACCTTGAACAATGAACCTGATCCAATGAATAATATTGGATGCTTTAACATCCAATGGATTTGAATAAATCACATGTTATTATATGTGGTTCCTAGTGAATATAATTCAATGGTTCATTACCATTAATTGGCAGCATTACCTTTGCCATTGTATAGTTATATTTGATAAATCACTATAATAAGTGGATGTGTAACTCCCGTGTGATCTAGCTTGTTATACCTAACCTTGATGTAATTATTTGATGTTGATTGGTTATAATCCGACCTCTTGAATGATTAATGTGATAATGAATTACATTCTTCTTGTGTTGAAACCACATTGTAGTACAATTTCAATATCATAGTGCATTGCCATGTTAATATCTATGGATACATATGTGCTAATGATCTTTTGAGCCTTGTTTAAGGCATGGAATGATGATGATAACCTTACTATACTTAATGTGATGGTCTTAATGACCTTTGGGCAAGCTTGAAGCCATGATTGAGGTGAAATCCTCTTTATGTTCCAATAAGGGTTAAAACCCTGGAACTGTGATAAGATATTGGTATCTTGGAAATAGTATCATGATAAGTGTGGTCCATTAATTTGCAATGAATGATAGGATGTGGTAATATGATTAAGATTTTTACATCAAATGTTTTATATCCTTTGAATTCATTATACATATATTCTTGTTAGAAAATAATTAGGGTTTGAATGTCCACTTGTATGATAAAGCCTTAACGCATTCAATTGGCAGTAATTAATCAAGTGTAACCCTAATCATGTAGAGCCCTGTGCCGTAGAGCCATCTTCAGTGTCAGAATTTACTGGATGGTGAAACGAGTATTCCCAAGGGAAACTCGGAGCGCATACTGTTGAGTATGTGGGGGTGGCAAGTTGAGGATATATTCTTGTCATCCACAATTGCAGGTTATGGAGGATGGCTATGGTCATGCCTCAGACATTTGATGTGATTGAGGACAACTGCGGTTGTACCTCGGATTAGAGGGTTTTGTATACCCTGTGTTCTAGTGTCGTAACTTGTACCAAGTACGAACTAGTTGTTATCAGTTGACTATATGTCACTGTTGGCAGTTTGACTGGTATGTCACTGCGGTTTACTCGTACTGACCGAGGGGAAGAGATCTTAGGATACCGGCACTCCTAGATCTTATACGGAACTGAATAGCACTTCGCAGTGGTCAGTTGGACTTTGAGTGGTACGACTCAAACTCCCCAGGGCATAATAATAAAAGATATAATACCAGCCGTGTAGTATAATTGCTAGGGTTTAAATACGTATCACATTGGTTGACTAACCCTTGTATTGTCTTTACACTACATATTTCTTACATGATGTAGACTTATGAAAACTGTGTAATTCTACTTGATGCTTCAACTTATTTGCTTAACTGCTTAGTATGCTTAAATTGTTCAATATGTTCATATTTCTTATTCAATACCCTAACTGCTCTATGTAATTACTGATAATTAATAAGTTATAATCAATATATGTTGGAGAGAGTTATATCTCTCGCTGGGACTGGGTCTCACCCGTGGGTAACCACATTTTTTTTAGGTGGTCGCGGGCAGCGTGGTCGAGGTCGTGCTGTGGAAGAGAACCAACCTGGTGATCAATAGATTCAGAAGGTTGGTTAGTTGTAGATGTTAGTTATAGACGTTAGTAGTACAGTCCTAGTGTCGTCCCTGTACTCTCAGGTCCTGGTATAGGATGTGTTTTCTAGACGATATACTTGTATCGACATGAGATTTTGGTCGTATGCCAATGTTTGTAAATATATGGCATGTACATGTGAAATATCTTTTGTATGCAGGATGTGACTGAGGTCTTTGGACCCTTATGCAAATGCTTGATACAATATATGAGAATGGAATGATGGACATTTTATCAATGTTCTAAAGTTTGTTTACACCTTTGGAATCGGTTTTAATTATTCTGCATTTTTGACAATGTGATTAATTAGTAGTTGATCGTGTTTTGAGTTTTGAGTAATCTCGTTTAACGTGATGAGGTGTCAAAATTGTCACGCCCCGATCTCACATTAACCACAGACCACAAGATTAGGGCGCGACAGGATGGGATTATCATATAAACAAATCACTGCGAACTTTTTCTTTTTAAAACCTCGTAATGACATCCGGATTATTGTTGTAAACTAAAACATAATAACTATTGCGGAAGCATTTCAATTAAACTGGCTAGAGAACATAAACAGAGTTTACAACATGTAATATTGTTTAACAGAAAGTAAACATAACAGTTAATTTACAACTTTATACACATTCGCCATACATACTCTCTCTCACCCACACCATGTCCCAAGGACCGAGGGAAAAGGACTAAGAGACCTCTAACTACTAACTACGAACCTTCTATCGACTAGGCGTAAGGATAAATCGATCCTTCTGATTTCCTGCTGCTGATGATAACCTGAAAATGTTTTGAGTAGAGGTATGAGCCTACTCGCTCAGTGAATAGCCTTTCATTTAGCTATCACTAAACAACTCATCAGGTTTATAGAATTGAAATAAACATAAATACAGTACAAGCTGGGCAGTTCTAATGACATAGCAGACTACAAAATATAATCACATTTCTATGCAACAACAGGTAATGTAAACCAATAAACAGATATAATGAATTGGCACAAAAGTTCATATATATAATTTACTGTGATCCTATATGATTACCTAATTATATTATTATTATGCCCTAAATATATGCAGTGTACTCTGCATATAAAGATCCGCAGCAAGTTCATGCTACGGTCCCACCGTACAAGACTTAGCGACACACCCGGGAAATGCTAAGTCTGACTACTGTCCTGGTCTGCTACAGGACTCTCAGGCTCACACGGCCTCACTGCACTCTCAAAAGAGTGTACTCTAGACTCCTCCTTGAACCTGAGCACACAGGCGGAGAGTCGGGGTTACCACCGTGACACACGCACGGATTATTGTTGAATAACCCCCATATACTCCAGTGCCACCGTGACACACGCACGGATTATTGTTGAACACTGCCTTTCTGCCCTCGTGCCACCGTGACACACGCACGGATTATTGTTGAACACGAGTCACCGACCATCTAGGCACACGCTAGGTAGGTCGTTTCACCCCAAGGTGCAGACCTCACGAGGGGTTCTACGGCGTTAGGGCACCTAAGTCTATTAACTGATTAACAAATAAACATTTAAACAGGAATATCACATTTACTGATTTCGTATCAAATCACAATACACTGTCATTTTAAACCGACAGAGCAATATATTTCAAATCATTGAAATTTCTGATAAAGTCTCATACCATGCATTCAAGCAAATTAGAAATGCATAAATATCCCAACTTATTTCAATTTGGCACATACATAGTGAATTTACGTAATTGAACATCTTATTGCACAAATTAAAGAAATTTACTTCACATATGAGAATCATACTCAACAATTATCAATTCTCTAAATTTCTCGAAAAACGTGCACATTATCCCAAATCCTGGTTTGTGCATCACTTAACTCAATTAAGAGTTAATTACCTATCACAACACAATTTAATAACAATACTTGAGAATTTCTGGTAATATTTCAGAGAAATGTGCCATTTCATGTAAATATCAATTTACACATATTAACGTCAAAAGATATATACAATTTAGGGTTTTATTGCATATTTTATTTATTCATATCAACTTTGAAATCGTACATCTGATAATTTATCAGAAATCCTTATTGTCTGGGTTCATACCCAATCCATACCATTTTTAGACATAAATTTCTAATTTCAACATTCAAATAAGCAATTTAGGTTCCAATGAACCATATAAATCTACCGATTCAATCCACACTGATCAATTGCTAAATTTAATCATATAACAGCGTCTAGAAGCAATTTATGAAATAAAAAGTCGGGCGACGCCAAACGCTGCCCGACGCCTGATAACGCCTGTTATCAGCGTAATTCGCGCACATAACTGGAAATATTCAAACGCCTGAGTTTATTAATGATAATTAAACGAAACGCTACTCACAGCGATTTGGTCTATCTGGATTCGTCCGAAGATGTATCCAGGGCCAGATTCTGGGCGAATTTGGATCGTCTTCTATCTTTGAATTATCTCTGCTACAGTGACGCTTGTTTACAGGTTGACGGGAAGAGCTTGGACTCTTGACTGGAGCTAGCTAGAAGCTTCGCACCCTTGCTTGGTCCCCAAAACAGAGCTAAGGAAAGCTCCCTTTCCTGCTGCTGGCGCCCCCACGCTCCCTTCTAGCTGCTGCTGCTCAAGAGCAGCCATGGCTGCTGGCCATTGGCCAAACAGCAGGTGGCCGCTGGCCACGGAAGGAGGAGGTAGGGGAAGGGGAAGAGAAAGAGAGGAAGAAGAAGAGAGGAGAGGAGGAAGAAAGGAAGAAAGAAAAGAAGAAGGGGAGATGGCTGCTGGAATCAGCTAGGATCGCCCCTGCGATCTCCTGCGGAAGTCGGCCCTTGCGCCGCTTCAAAAGGTTGGAGAAGATAAGCGTGAACTGAAAAAGAAATAAAAAGATCGTTTATAAGTAAGAATTTTTTTTGGGAAAATTGCCAATTTGACCCCAGGAACTGAAAATCCTCATAACTTTTTCCTCGGAGGTCCAAATAGCGTGATTTCTTTTGCATCTTTTCGAGTGCAAGATACTCTACAAACCCAAGGCATAAAACAAACTAATTACACTGTTTTGCTGATTCAAAATTCCAATTGCATCTAATTATCACTTTACTCAAATTGATCATCTTAATTATGCACCAATCAATCTTATGTGCTTGATTCAACTAAATCAAGTTAATGATTCACTAACTACCTCATGAGCACATAAATTAACTAAAATAACTTTAATTAGGCTCAAATTATAAAGCTTACCAATAAACTTTGGAACAGGTCATAACAATCTCCCTCCCTTATAAGAATTTCGTCCCGAAATTCCTAAAAGAGAAAAGGAAACTTGTTACGCATCTCAGATTCAAGTTCCCACGTCGCTTCTTCTAGATTATGATTCCTCCATAGAATTTTCACTAATGGTATCTCACGATTCTTAAGCTTCTTGATCCTCTGATCAACTATCTGGATTGGTCCCTCAACATAGGACACATCTGATCTAAGTTGTGCAGGTTCTGGGTCAACTATCTTTTCCGTACCAGGGTAACATTTCTTAAGCATAGACACATGAAACACATCATGAAGATTTGCCAACTCAGACGGCAAATCCAACTTGTAAGCTACAGGTCCAATCCTCTCAACAATAGGATATGGGCCCATGTACCTAGGAGTCAATTTACCTCTCTTGCCAAACCTTAGCACTCCCTTCCATGGTGAAACTTTCAGATAAACTTCGTCACCAACCTCAAACTCAAGAGGTCGACGTCGTCTTTCTGCATAACTTTTCTGTCTGTCCTGAGCAGCTTTCAACTGCTCCCTGATCACAGATATCTTCTCTGTAGTCATATCGACTATCTCAGGTCCAAGAATTTCTTTCTCGCCAACCTCGTACCAACAAATTGGTGATCTACACTTCCTGCCATATAGAGCTTCATATGGGGCCATTCTAAGACTAGAATGGTAGCTGTTGTTATATGCAAACTCTATCAGGCTTAAGTGTTCTTCCCAGTTACCTCTGAACTGCAGAACGCATGCTCTCAGCATGTCTTCAAGAGTCTGAATGGTCCTCTCAGATTGACCATCTGTCTGCGGGTGAAACGCTGTACTAAACCTCAGCTTTGTGCCCAACGCACGATGTAACTGATTCCAGAATCTAGATGTAAACTTAGGATCTCTGTCAGAAATAATGGAAACTGGAATTCCATGTAATCTGATTACCTCATCCACATAAATCTTGGCCAGCTTTGGAACATCAAAGGTCGACTTGACAGGGAGAAAGTGAGCAGACTTAGTTAGTCTATCCACAATCACCCATATCGAGTCCGAACCTCGAGGCGTTCTGGGTAACCCTACCACAAAATCCATCGTGATGTGTTCCCATTTCCATTCAGGTATAGGAAGCGACTGCAAGGTACCAGCAGGTTTCTGATGCTCAGCTTTAACCTGCTGACACACTCCACATCTAGCCACGTACTCAGCCACATCTCTTTTCATACCAGACCACCAGTACAGCTCTTTGAGATTCCTGTACATTTTCGTGTTACCTGGATGCATAGCATACATAGAAGCATGCGCTTCTTCAAGAATCTGCTCTTTCAGCTCACTGTTCCCAGGTACACACAACCTGTCATGAAGATACAACACACCATCGTCAGAGAACCTGAATTCTGACCTTTTACCTTCCGACATATCCTGGATAACCTGCCACAATTCGTTATCACTCTGTTGCAACACCTTAATTTGATCATAGAAAATAGGTTTGACTTGCATCTGAGCAATCAACCCACTCTGTCCTGTCACATCCAAGTCTAAGTTCAATTTTCGCATATCTACAAGCAAGTCTCTCTTGAAACATGCCATAGAAAATGCATCTGCAGTTGAACTTGACTTTCTACTCAAAGCATCTGCTACAACATTCGCTTTACCAGGATGGTAATCGATTGTCACATCATAATCTTTAATCAGCTCAAGCCATCTGCGCTGTCTCAAATTTAAATCCTTCTGAGTGAAGATATACTTCAGGCTCTTATGGTCTGTAAATACCTGACATGTCTCACCATATAGATAGTGACGCCATGTCTTAAGAGCATGAACTATGGCAGCTAACTCCAGATCATGAGTAGGGTAGTTCTCTTCGTTCTTCTTAAGCTGTCTAGATGCATAAGCCACAACTTTGCCCTCCTGCATCAGCACACAGCCCAAACCTCTCCTGGAAGCATCGCAGAACACTGTATAACCTTTATCTGCCTCGGGCAAAACCAACACTGGCGCTGTGGTCAACTTCCTCTTCAAGATCTGAAAACTCTTCTCACAATACTTGTTTTAATAACTATATATCTATGATTCTACTATAGATTTGTTACATATTTAGTTGGTTGTTTTGTAATCAGGGAAACAAATAAGATAGAGGAAATAAAATTTTAAATCTTGATTCCCCAATCAGCAAAATCTCACCAACAATGATGTATCTAGGAAGGAAGGTTAGGAAGAGTTATATCTTATGTTGGAACATGTCTAGTGACAAATCTTGTAGTGGTAGTGTGATTCTTATCCAAATAGCACATGATTAGTCATCAACGACGACATCCAGTTGCAACACCATAGGATATGGTTGATGATATCCTCCTAGTGATAGGAAATAGCCTGCTACCTCTAGAGTAATCCATGCAGACCACCTAGAACTCCACTTTGTGGTAGAAGAGCCAATGGAAATGAGTTTTCCCTTTGAACATCAATCTGCTAGGATTGATCTGCTATCCCACAATTGTCTCTCCCGTGTTGCTCCTCCCTTTGATAGGTAGAACTTGCTCAATCTCTCTATTGGTTACCACAACCAGAGAGGACAGAAATTGTCATAGCGTATTGATGTGTCTAGGAAGCCCCCAATACCCCTCTATTTATAAGAGAGGCTAGGGTCGGGGTTCCTAGTATGTGCTGGAGTCAAAAAGACTGAACTCACAAATATTATGGAAATTGCAAACAGCAAACTGATTGGTTCGCATGTTCAACCACTCAGTTTGAGCATGAACTTGTCAGTTCATGCCACGAACTGTTCAGTTCATGACTTGAACCAGTCGACTCGTGCAACTTCCTTTTTGAATCACACTGGTATTCAATGAACAATTAATGCAAATCAATACATCAACATCAATACTTGATCCAATCTACTTGACCATTAAACTAGCATGTTCATCATACAAATTGTTCATCTGAGACCATGGACCAGTTGGTTCACTAAGTGAACTGGTCAGTTCATGCCCTAGTTTAGGAATTGTTCAACAAATGTTGATTCCAATTGACCTGACACCAATTGATCAGTTCAACACTTGAACTAATCAGTTCAAAATCTAGTCAGTCAATTTTGAATCTCAGTTGTTTGAACTGAATACCTAAACACTTTTAGTAATCAAGTTAAACATTATTCATGAAGAAACCTGTATTCCAAGTGCATCATATGCGTGTGACCTTATAGGTCCCAAATTACATTGGCAATGAATTGCGATAACCAGCTTATGACATCATAACCAATGAGCGGTATTTAGAAACACATCATTAATACCCAAGTAACTTAGAACGTTGGAGAAAAACTTCAACCTAAAATGTATGATCAGTGTTACCGTGATCATATAGTTCTTTTTCCTTTGATATCTAGATTGAACTTGAGGCCACGATTTGTCATCCTCTCAGTGTTCAATCCATATTCCTCAAACTAGAGCAGACTATCTGAGATACATGTGAGTTCATATATCTTATATTGAGTCACATGAGTATGGCCATACATTTATCAGTCTCTATTATCAAGTGGCTTAGATATCAAACTCTTGCAGGAGGTAAAAATCCCTTCTATATCACTCACACTCAATTTCCATGTGTCACAGAGTCGTTGAGAATCACCTTTATGGAAACCCTTATTCAAGGTTGTGTTGGATGATATCAAAGTGGTATGCATGCATGACTCTCATGGTGGGTCTGTCTGATACACTATTCTCTAACATGTACATGTGTGCTTGACTTGATATCTTATATCATGACTAATGAGACTTTATGATCAGTCAACATGCACTCTAGTCTTATGTGTTATTGTTGTCTATTTTGCTTCCATAATAATATCTGACTCAGGACATAACAAGAATTTGTGTACTCTTATCATACATATGGTCTCATTATTCATATCCTAAACTTGAAGACATATGTCAATAGTATCATCATTCATTACACATTTATTATATCTATGTCATCATTTCATTATTGAAACAAACATAATAGATATAATTACCTTTATCATTATCAAATTAGGTATCTAATGTCCCAATAAAATCATCAGATGATTGTCTCTATAGGCTTACATACCAATAGACCCCCACTTTCACTTATTCCAAGGGATCTTAACATGTCCATCATTTTTCTCCTATGTATGCACTTTTATAGCGGGTTCACAACATTAGCTTCTAATTGGCATATTGAAAGTTTCACATCTCCTCACTGTATGACATGTCATATAAGATGGAAGTGTCATAGTATTCTATCAAATATTCCTTTGCCTAACTAGTAGCTCCATTGTTGTCACAATATTTATACTATGTCATCAATGGTTTGAAACCTCCCACAAGTTCATCTATATGAACTTCTAGATCCATATAGTATAATCTATTGTTCTCATAACACCAAGATACTCATTTTCTATCGTAGAACAACTGTCTCTTTCTTGGAACTTTTTTGACTTATAGTTCTATTTTAAAATCAAACACGAATTTACATTGTGATTATTAATTTTATTTGTCATTTGGAAGCCTGCATCAGTGTAACCCTTTACATCCAACTCTTTCGTATTACCATAATCAGGTAGCAAATCCTTTAGTGCTTCTCAAGTACTTAAGGAAGTTCTTTATGGTAGTACAATGACTTTCACTGGGAACTGACAGATATCCATTCGTCATGTCCAATACACATGAGACAACAAGATGAGTACATAATATTACAAATGCAATTTGTCATCTTACTCATGTATTCCTATTCTTCACAAGAACTAGGATACTAGGCTCTAGAGAAAATCAATTTCATAAATTTTCTCTCATTGAGTGTCGTATGCTGAACTTTTTAGTATTTTACCAATGTATGTTCTCTTTCTTAGTTCAAGAAACTATCTAAATCTATCTCTATATATCTTTATTTCTATCATATAGGATGCTTAGCCTAAACCCTTCATAGGGAAGTTACTTTCCTTGCCAGGTTTTAAATTTTGTAGAATAAGGATGTTATTCCCCATCGTTATGTGGAATATAAATATGCTCCCACTATATGCTTGTAACACGGAT
The DNA here is from genome assembly GCA_963693085.1 of Alisma plantago-aquatica. Lineage (NCBI taxonomy): Eukaryota > Viridiplantae > Streptophyta > Magnoliopsida > Alismatales > Alismataceae > Alisma > Alisma plantago-aquatica. The sequence goes on from OY856410.1 coordinate 620,906,047, forward strand.
TCCATCTTCATTTTAACTCAAGTCAAACTCTTTGACTATCTTTTCAAATAGAAGATTCCTACTCTGATATGCTTTCTTCAATCCATTGATTAATATTTGTAGCTTACGGACTTTATTTGCAATGGTGGATATATAAAACCTTCACGTTGTGTTAGTTACGCATCCTCTCAATTATTCATGTTAAGGAATGTAGTTTTAACATCCAATTTGCCAAATCTTATAGTCATACTAAACTGCAATGGCAAGCAAGATCATGATGGATTTAACTATGGAAACTAGTGAAAATATTTGATCTTGTTCAACACCTTAAACTATTTTGAAACCCTTTTCTACCAATCTTCTCTTATAGGTATGGACACTACCATCCATATCAGTTTTTTTTCTCAAAGACCCAAACGCACCCTATGGATTTTACCCCGTTAATTGGATCCACCAAGATCATACCTTGTTGTCTGACATGGAGTCCATCTTTGAACTCATGGCCGCAAACTATATCTTAGACTCTAGTTTTTCAATACCTTCTAGGTAGGTTGTTTACTCATCATCTATGACCAACCCCACTACCTTCTTGAATTATAATATCTCATAATATTTCAAACTCAAGGTGTGATCTACTAGAACTACAATTTTTGAGTGTTACACAAGGAAGTTGAGATTCAACAACAAATTGTTATTCTCCTTTTTCCTACTGTACATCTTTCAGTTCAATATTTTTTGTTTGGCTCGAACTTTTCCCACTGATTTCTATGGAATTAAATTTCTTATAAGGAATTCAATCATCCTATCAACAAACAACTTTATTGTTGGATTGGAATATAAAAGTAGTATTCAATATTCATGTGATTTGTGGACAAAGTTTTTGAAGAAACTATTTTCTTACACAACATTTCAATCCTAATCCTTATAAAAGACATATTAGGACATTTCCCATGCCATATCTCATCTGTTTTCTTCTAAACCACTTTAAATGGTACATTGTTATAGTGTAAATCATGTGCCTAAAAGGAAGTTGGAAGATTAGCTAGATTTATTGATAATCATGCCATGACTAAAAATACTTCTTTTTGACACATCATTGTGTTTCAAGTGGAGTGATCACGATACATTATCATGGTCTCCTACAAGGTCCTCAAACCCTTAATTTAAAATATTTGAACATAGACCACATCAAAGCATCTAAATGCTTCTACCAAGTTAGTTACCTACGTCATTCATGATCGCCTTGAACACTTTAAGATATTCATACTTGTATATGATTAAATACAAATTACCATGCCTACTAATAAAATTAGTAATTACAATGAGGTACTAGTAGCTACTTCTAGCATTTACTCTAAAAGGGTCTATATACATCATTATGTATGATCCCTAATAGAATAGTCACTCTCCCACTACATCTAGTGAAGATACTTTTGTCATAATGCCCAATAAATAAAACTAACATGTCTTTAATGATTCAATAACCAAACGAGTCTAGATAACCATCATATAAATTCTATAGATGCATTTCTCATTTATGTGCTCTAGATGTGTAACATCCTGATTTCCAGCTTAAGTTAAAACTCCTAATTTAGAGCTATTCATAAAAACAACCTTCTTTGAGGTTTTTTTTAAATCAATTTTAATATTAAAATAATCCATTTTGATTAATTTAAAAGATTTTATATATTGAAAACATAATTGCGGTAATTTTTCCAAATTTTGGAAAAAATATATATATTGGTGGGTAAGCACACAAGCAGGTAGCTGGGTGGCAAGAAAGTTGCTTATAGAGGCAAGCATGTAGTTGGGTAGCAAGTAGGTAGCTTAAGCAAACACACTACTTGGTAAAGCAAGAAGCTTAGTGGCATACTCCTCTTTCAAACACCTAGCACATTCTAATGTTTGACACATATCCCACCATGTGTCAACTAATCATTGATAGATATCTTCAAATGACACATTTGCTTCCATGTGTCATCTAGAAATTCTTGAGATGACACCTAACCATCCATGTGTAACCTAACTAGTAAGCATCCACCTAACGATGACACCTTGCACCCATGTGTCATCCACACACTTTTTTCTATTAGGAGCATGCTACCCTTCACATTCCTATATAAAGAGCCCCCATCCACCCCACCATAAGCATAAGTTCTCTCCTCTTCACCACAAAGCAAAGGTGAACGTCCCTTCTCCCTTATTTCCCATATCCATCACCATAAACCTCCAATCTCTCCCTAGATTAGCAAACCACTCTCTCTTTCTCTATGTTAGTGAAAGGAACCACCTCCCAACAAACACTCTCTCGATAGAAACCTACTACCTCCTTCCTCCACCATAGTAAGAGAAACCCAATACCATGTCTTCCACAATATCCTTTCACTAGAATATATAAGCCATCTCTCTTCTACCCTAGTGAGAGAAACCATTAGAAGCTGATCTAGCTAGGAATGAGGATCGAGGTAATGGTAAATGTGACAGAGTGTTGCCCAAATATATCAAGATTGGATATATTTAATGTTGTTATGTTCTTCTTGTGGAACTATGTTGTTGGATAAATTGGACAATATAATAAATCCCTTTGTTTCGATGATGACAAACATTTCATTCTTGTTGATCTAACGTGCTACTTGAGTGTTGCAGGAAATAAGTAGATGACAAAGCTCTAGGGAAACTATACGCTTGAATGATTGTAAAAGGCATACAATGTAATCAATTGTAAACTTGTACAAATATATAATGTACAAGTACTTAGATTTCATGTAAATCAAGTGTTAGATCTTCCCTAGCCAATCACCACACTTAGATAGGTCATCCCTTTCAAATAGGATCACATATGCACACTCATACATTTACTTAGTGCCTAAATTGAATGATTGAAACAGGGTCAATCTCGGTCGAACAAACTCCTCGACCTAGACACTCTCGGTCGACAAACCTCTAGACTGAGAAAGACCTAAGTAGCCGTTAGACACAGCTGACAAGGTAGTTGGCAGTTGCAAATGAACGTTGATCCAGAGTGCCTGTCGGTCGACAAAACTTCGACCGAGTAGGTATCTCGGTCGACTATTTGTCGACCGAGATGGTCTCTGACAGCAACTGCAGAATAAAGCAACTAGCCGTTACTAATGCACCTAACTTATACCTAACGTCTAGTTAAGCACTTAGAAACCCCTAAAAGTTGTCTATAACGTCCTTAAGCATCCATAGGCGATTCCTATAAATAGGACAATCCATAGGACACCAAAATACACCTAAGCTACACTTGTGCTACACTTGAGCAAGCAATTACATTTGCAATCTGTTTTGAGCAATAGAGCAAACTCCTACATTGGCTATTCATTCCCATTGCTCTAATTTCGTGTCCTATAGGCTAGCATCTCCTTTCCACATCACTTACACTTCTACACTCATTGGTTAGGAGATCAATACGCTTGATATAGGCAAATCAAGCCTTGTGCTTCAAAGGATAAGTTGTAATTTCCTATTTTCCTTCTTGTTCCTTTTATTCTTTGTATTCTCCTTGCTACTCCTAGGGTTGGAGGCTGCGGGTTGGAGAAGGTTCTTCTCGGAGGAGAAGGTGGACTTCAAGCTACTTCAAGAAGGCTATCGCAACAGGAAGCTACTTCAAGAAGGCTATTGCAACGGGAAGCTACTTCAGGAGGAAGGCTGCTTCAAGGTGGTGCAATTACTTCTAGGTGAAGGCTGCTTCAAGGTTGGTGCGATTACTTCTAGGTGAAGGCTAGTTGAAGGGTTTAGGGAAAGGAATTGTAATTTTATGTACAGTCCTTGCGAGGTAATAAAATTAATTTCTTTCCAAATCCCGGTTGGGTAAGCAACTGGGTAGTGGACTGACAACTTTAGTATTTGCTAAAGTTGGAACCACTCTAAATCCTTGTCCCCTTGTCCAATATTTTTGTGGTTGATTGCTTGAGTTCAATAATTTTTAAAATTACTTTAAAACTCTATTCACCCCCCTCTAGTGTTTTTTCAATTGGTATCCGAGTAGGCTTCAAGGAACCCTAACAAGGTCTTGAAGAATGGGGGACGGAATGCTCAAAAACCTTAACCTCGAAGGAACCTTCGTTGCTAGGCCACCAGTGTTTGATGGAACAAACTACCAATATTGGAAGAGAAGAATGCAGTTTACTTCCAAGGCATCAATTGGGACTTATGGAGAATGGTGTCAACCCCATACGAGCTTCCTCAAATACAATATGCAGAGTGGGATGCAAACACTGTAAAATCAGCTCAAATGAATGCAAAGGCTGTAAGTATTCTTTATTGTTCAATTTCAGTAGGAGAATTTAATAGAATATCTAATTGTGAAACAGCCTATGAAATATGGCATAGATTGTCTATAACCTATGAAGGTACGGTTCAAGTTCAAAATTCTAAGATTAGTATGCTTAAACAGAAATTTGAACACGTATGGATCCGAATGAATCCATTAGTGAAATGTTTGCAAAATTCTCTTCTATTGTTAATGGTTTGAATGCCTTAGGAAAAACGGTTCTTGAAGAAGATTAGGTGTCAAAGGTACTTCGATCACTTCCTCCCAAATACAAGCCCAAGGTGACAGCCATTGAAGAAGCTAATGATCTCACTAAACTGAAAATGGAGCAACTCATTGGCAATCTAGAAGCTCATGAGGCAACTTTAGAAGAGGAAGAAAGGAGAGAACGTGAACGTCAACAAGGGAAAAAGAAGGACATTGCATTCAAAGCATCAACCAAAGATAATCATGACACTAGTGAAGATGATAGTGAAGAAGAAACTCTCATTGTGAATGGTAAGCAATATAAAAGTTTTAAAACTAATAAAACTTCTAGTGTTTCTTCTTCCAGATGTTTTGAATGTGGCAAAAAGGGACACATGAAAGGTGATTGTCCAAAACTCAAGAAAGGGAAGAAATCATCTCACAAAAAGAAAGAAAGAGCATATAGAGCTGCATGGGATGATTCAAGTGATGATAGAGATAATGGAAAAGAAGAAGTAGAGTGCCTCATTGATACTACAAATGAAGAAGAAGAAGAGGTAAGTCTTTTTGATCTACCAAAAGAGGATTTAATTGCTAGTCTTCAAGAAACCCATGAGAAATATATTGAGTGCAAGAAGAAACTTAAGAAATCAAATAAAGTGAATGATGATTTAAATGCTAAACTTCTTGCTCTTGAATCTGAAAATGAAGATTTCAAAAAGGAAAATGAAGATTATTGTCTTAAATTAAAATCGGTAGAAGCAAATTGCAATCTTCTTTCTTTAGAAAAGTTAAATTTGCAAACTCAAGTGAATGATCTTCAGAAACAACCTATTTTATGTTCACACTTAGATTATGATGAGGTTGTCAAAGAGAGAAACTCTTTAGTATATGATTTAGAACAAGCAAAGAAAGACATAAACAAGAAGATGGATGATATTGCCAAGTTACAAAGAAATGTAAATGAGCTAAGAGGAAATAACATGCTTGAAAATATTCTGAAAATTTCCTCTAGTTATAATGGAAGAAGAGGGTTAGGATATAATACAAGGATAAATAAACCCAAAAGAGCTAAAGCATCCAAGACTAAGATTATGTTTGTACCTAGGAACACAATTCCTAGAAAGAGAAATGAAGTTGACTCTATTAGTTGTCATTATTGCATGCTCCTTGGACATTATTCATTTACATGCCCATATAAGAAGAAGAATGATGTTTTAGCTTGGATTCCTAAAACTTAGTAGCTTAAAATAAACTTGTTGATATTTGACCTAAACTAATTCTTGATATCATAATGTCATATCTCAACACAATCGAGCTCTAATTTGCATAATCTTCTTTTGCTTGAAATCAATTAACAGTTCTGAAAATATTCCAGAAACTTTGTCAGTCGAGAATTTGTCGACCGAGTGAACCTCGGTCGAGAAATTGTCGACCGAGAATGTCACTGATTTCCAGTCTGCTGTAAAATTGCTGAATTCTTTTTGTAATTGATCAAATTGCTATCTATTTGTGATTAATGACTGTATATATTTTGGAAATCATCCCTGAAAACTTATATGAGATTAATTTGGTTTATTCTCTAAATGATTTAAGTTAAAACTAAAATTACGCTTAGCTTAATAAAAAAGGAAATTTCTGTTTTATCATTATTTCACATGATTTTTCCTAAAGTATTTTATGGTCTACCCATATAGAAATCATGTGATTACAATCATGGAATTATCATTTTCATCATGATGATGCTATGTTAGCAAGAATAGATAATGATAATTGTATGCATGGATCCTTGATGATACATAAGCAAGCAAAATTATTCAATGATGATATGTCTCTTAGAAATGCTTGCAACACATAAGATAAAAAAATTCTCAATTGGCATCTTTTGAGATATTAATCGTGCTTTCATTTTTAAAGAGGATGTTTTCATATTGAGTATCACTAAATATGCTTAAAAATTGATATCTAATCAAGTACTTCACATATGATTGCTTAAATTGGAAATCTGCAATTTTTGCCTCTTGGTTGAAATAAAATTCAGCCAAGGGGCGCTATGGTCGTAGTCAAGGTCGACCTAAAATAACCTTTGACAAAATGCTTATTTGGACATCATTTTATTATACTTAATCTTAGTATACTTTTGATAAAAGTCAAAATCAAAATCAAAATCATCTTTGACCTTAGAAGCTTTAAATTGCCCAAATGGTAAGATTAAGGGGGAGCTCATAAAAACAAATTCGATTATTTGATTAAGAAGCTTACAAAAACGTTGTAAACATCATTTGAAGCTTGTTAATACCTTAGTATTTTTACTCTTGGATATAATGAAATCTATGAATGATCTTGTACTTAAAGGAACTCTCTAAACAAATCAGGGATTAACATCCCTTGCATTTAGTTAGAGACATTTTCATGTACTCTAAGATTAAAGGATTCTCATTTCATTTTTAGGGCTTAACATCCCTTGTAAAATGAGTGAGAAATCAATATATATGCCATGAACCTAACATGATCTCATATCATTTCAAGGCTTAACATCCTTTGTAAATGATTGAGAAACAAATTGTGGCTAAATTAGAAAAAAATGATAATAAATCCATGTTTCTAATAAAATACCTATTTAAGGGGGAGCATAGTATAAAATTAAGGGGGAGAAGAAATATTAAACTGGGATATCTTTTTGAAATGACAAAGGGGGAGAAAGAATATAAAATCAAAAATATAATCAAATATATAAATGATTTTCATAACATCTTGGTCAGCACTCATGGCTACAAAAGGTAATCTTCAGGTATGGAACTTACATGCTTTATATTTTCTTATTTCATATTTAGGAAATGTTTGTCATCTTCAAAAAGGGGGAGATTGTTGGATAAATTGGACATTATAATAAATCCCTTTGTTTCGATGATGACAAACATTTCATTCTTGTTGATCTAACGTGCTACTTGAGTGTTGTAGGAATTAAGTGGATGACAAAGCTCTAGGGAAACTATACGCTTGAATGATTGTAAAAGTCATACAATTTAATCAATTGTAAACTTGTACAAATATATAATGTACAAGTACTTAGATTTCATGTAAATCAAGTGTTAGATCTTCCCTATCCAATCACCACACTTAGATAGGTCATCCCTTTCAAATAGGATCACATATGCACACTCATACATTTACTTAGTGCCTAAATTGAAAGATTGAAACAGGGTCAATGTCGGTCGAACAAACTCCTCGACCGAGACACTCTCGGTCGACAAACCTCTCAACTGAGAAAGACCCAAGTAGCCGTTAGACACAGCTGACAAGGTAGTTGGCAGTTGCAAATGAACGTTGATCCAGAGAGCATGTCGGTCGACAAAACTTCGACCGAGTAGGTATCTCGGTCAACTATTTGTCGACCGAGATGGTCTCTGACAACAACTGCAGAATAAAGCAACTAGCCGTTACTAATGCACCTAACTTATACCGAACGGCTAGTTAAGCACTTAGAACCCCCTAGAAGTTGTCTAGAACGTCCTTAAGCATCCATAGCCCATTCCTATAAATAGGACAAGCCATAGGACACCAAAATACACCTAAGCTACACTTGTGCTACACTTGAGCAAGCAATTACATTTGCAATCTGTTTTGAACAATAGAGCAAACTCCTACATTGGCTATTCATTCCCATTGCTCTAATTTCGTGTCCTATAGGCTAGCATCTCCTTTCCACAGCACTTACACTTCTACACTCATTGGTTAGGAGATCAATACACTTGATATAGGAAAATCAAGCCTTGTGCTTCAAAGGATAAGTTTTAATTTCCTATTTTCATTCTTGTTCCTTTTATTCTTTGTATTCTCCTTGCTACTCCTAGGGTTGGAGGCTGCGGATTGGAGAAGGTTCTTCTCGGAGGAGAAGGTGGACTTCAAGCTACTTCAAGAAGGCTATCACAACGGGAAGCTACTTCAAGAAGGCTATTGCAACGGGAAGCTACTTCAGGAGGAAGGCTGCTTCAAGGTGGTGCAATTACTTCTAGGTGAAGGCTGCTTCAAGGTTGGTGTGATTACTTCTAGGTGAAGGCTGCTTGAAGGGTTTAGGGAAAGGAATTGTAATTTTATGTAAAGTCCTTGCGAGGTAATAAAATTAATTTCTTTCCAAATCCCGGTTGGGTAAGCAACCGGGTAGTTGACTGACAACTTTAGTATTTGCTAAAGTTGGAACCACTCTAAATCCTTGTCCCCTTGTCCAATATTTTTGTGGTTGATTGCTTAGTTCAATAATTTTTAAAATTACTTTAAAACTCTATTCACCCCCCCTCTAGTGTTTTTTCATATGCATCAAGTACATCTAAAGGTATGGTTCCCACATTTTATCATCCAAAAAGTACAGGTTATTATTCTTTAATATGATATTCAATTCCTATTGTAATCTATTATATCAACATCAATAATTGGTATGGTTCCCACATTTTATCATCCAAAAAGTACAGGTTATTATTGTTTAATATGATATTCAATTCCTATTGTAATCTATTATATCAACATCAATAAAAGGTATGGTTCCCACATTTTATCATCCAAAAAGTATATTACTTTTTAATATGAAATTCAATTCCTATTTTAATATATTATATCAACATCAATAAAAGGTATGGTTCAAACATTTTATCATCCAAAAAGTATAGTTTATTATTGTTTAATATGATATTCAATTCCTATTGTAATCTATTATATCAACATCAATAAAAGGTATGGTATAGAATGGTTTGGTATTATATGTAGTAAGAGTATAGTATACTTCATATACTTTCCTAAAGAATGAATAAGTGATCAACTATACACAACATCTTTATTAATAATCTAGGTATGACTTCCATATATTCGTCCATATTATCCTTTAAAATTGAGTTTAAAGGCTTTAGATGATAATAAAGCATTTATTTGGATTCTAGTCCTATTGTCTTTTGGTTCCCTTTTCCTTTATTTCTCTCTATTAATTGTGTCACGTGATATTGTTGGAAAGTGGAATTCTATCAGACACTTCTAAGGTGACTAGGAGCCTGTTTCACTGATGTTTGTAGCCAGTAAATAGGAAATGTTATTTAGTTGGTTCTGTGTTCTCACGGGGGGACTCCCTAACCTCTAGCACGCTCCTGGTCATAGACTTGTCTGATTCAAAACCACAATCCCACAAGTTTATATTTTAGGTTTCATAGTGAAATAATAACCAGTGATTCATTTACTTGACTACCTTTTGATCTCTCCAACTCTGAATATCCATCAAATAGTTGTATATCTTTGATAATGTACTTTTGATTCTAAACTTCATATTGGGAGATGTGTTGGTAGCACAGTCGGAATGTCTTGGATGGGGATTGATACATTTGGGATCCGGATCTAAGTCCTTTGGAGTCAGGGATGGATGAGTATAATGCTCTACCATACTCAGGCCCACACTTGGGTTGGTCATGTAGAGTCAGGCATGATCAAGTTAGTAATGGGGAATAATCTCCTGCAAAGATTAAGCATGCTAACTAATGATTATTCAAGTGGCATCTTATGCAAGGAGCACCCTCTTCTGGTCTTGGAAAGGTGACCGGTGGCTGCATGTGGTAATTTGATTCATTGAATAGAGCATGCAGTGTGCACGAGTGGCTAGGGGTGTGCCAGGGTACTTACAGGTGTTTTGGTGACCCTAATGGACTAAAGTCTTGGCTAAGAAAGTTTTTGTGGTTGCAAGCCAGTTCCCCAAGGTGAATTTACACCTTCTCTGAAAGTTGTAGTTAAACTCATTTATGGAATAAGGTCTTCCGTTTTGTTATCATTATACCAATAATCTTGATTATGCTCTAGAGTATCCATCTAACATTTTGATAGAGTTGTCATATGATAAATGCTTTATGAATATACGTACATACACATTCCTTATGCTTCATGCTAGTAGATGGTCAATCATTTTGGTTTGGAATTTTGGTACTTTAGTTATCTGAGTAATGCATTAAGAATATAGCTATATTAATAGTGTCTTGCTGCTTATCTCTATTTGTCCATACTTAGACAATTGTCTAACCCATACTCTCCCACTTGGGCTGTGACATATTCTTCCATTTCGCAGATTATATTATTTGTCAGACCTTTCCTTATGGAAGACTCATCTTGAAAAGATCCTGAAGGGCGTCAAGAATCAAAGGCGGATCAAGCTTATTTTAAACTCATGTATCATTTCTTTATTGATATAGGAGATAATGTAAAAATACCTTTTGTAAGGGTGTAATATTTTGAAATGAAATATTTCTTATCTCACACTTGTTCTTTGATTCTTGGTAGCATATTAATGGCTCAGATTCAACTACTTGATTTTTGAAGGAATAACATTAGGTGTTTGAATCGGGGACATTACATAGATGGTATCAGAGCAACAAGATGAGACCTTACCCAAGGAAAATCATAGAAGTATAAACTTAAAACTAGATTTAAATAACCTTAAGTAGAATAGACTAAAATAAGTCATAACCTAAATCTTATAATTTTCGAGCATGAAAATTCTTTGAAGGGATGGTGTATGTAACATCCTGATCTCCTGCTTAAGTTAAAACCCCTTATTTAGAGCTATTCATAAAAAAAGCTTCTTTGAGGTTTTTTTTAATATCAATTTTAATAGTTAAAATGATCCATTTTGATTAATTTAAAATCTTTTATATATTGAAAATATAATTGCGGTACTTTTGCCAAATTTTGGAAAATATATATATATTGGTGGGTAAGCACACAAGCAGGTAGCTGGGTGGCAAGCAAGTTGCTTATAGAGGCAAGCATGTAGCTGGGTAGCAAGTAGGTAGATTAAGCAAACACACTACATGGTAAAGCAAGAAGCTTAGTGTCATGCTCCTCTTTCAAACACCTAGAACATCCTAATGTTTGACACATATCCCACCATGTGTCAACTAATCCTTGATAGATATCTTCAAATAACACATTTGCTTCCATGTGTCATGTAGCAATTTTTGAGATGACACCTAACCATCCATGTGTAACCTAACTAGTAAGCATCCACCTAAATATGACACCTTGCACCCATGTGTCATCCACACACTTTTTTCTATTAGGACCATGCAACCCTTCACCATTCCTATATAAAGAGCCCCCATCCACCCCACCATAAGAATAAGTTCTCCCCTCTTCATCCCAAAGCAAAGGTGAACGTCCCTTCTCCCTCCTTTCCCATATCCATCACCATAAACCTCCCATCTCTCACTAGATTAGCAAACCACTCTCTCTTTCTCTATGTTAGTGAAGGGAACCACCTCCCAACAAACACTCTCTCTATAGAAACCTACTACCTCCTTCCTCCACCATAGTAAGAGAAACCCAATACCATGTCTTCCACAATATCCTTTCACTAGAATATATAAGCCATATCTCTTCTACCCTAGTGAGAGAAACCCTAGAAGTTGATCTAGCTAGGAATAAGGATCGAGGTAATGGTAAATGCGACAGAGTGCTGCCCAAATATATCAAGACTGGATATATTTAATGATGTTATGGTCTTCTTGTGGAACTATGCATCAAGTACATCTAATGGTATGGTTCCCACATTTTATCATCCAAATAGTACATGTTATTATTCTTTAATATGATATTCAATTCCTATTGTAATCTATTATATCAACATCAATAAAAGGTATGGTTCCCACATTTTATCATCCAAAAGTACAGGTTATTATTGTTTAATATGATATTCAATTCCTATTGTAATCTATTATATCAACATCAATAAAAGGTATGGTTCCCACATTTTATCATCCAAAATATACATGTTATTACTGTTTAATATGATATTCAATTCCTATTTTAATCTATTATATCAACATCAATAAAAGGTATGGTTCTCACATTTTATCATCCAAAAAGTACAATTTATTATTGTTTAATATGATATTCAATTACTATTGTAATATATTATATCAACATCAATAAAAGGTATGGTATAGAATGGTTTGGTATTATATTGAGTAAGAGTATAGTATACATCATATACTTTCCTAAAGAATGAATAAGTGATCAACTATACACAACATCTTTATTAATAAGCTAGGTATGAATTCCATATATTCGTCCATATTATCCTTTAAAATTGAGTTTAAAGGCTTTAGATGATAATCAAGCATTTCTTTGGATTCTAGTCCTATTGTCTTTTGGTTCCCTTTTCCCTTATTTCTCTCTATTAATTGTGTCATGTGATATTGTTGGAAAGTAGAATTCTATCAGACACTTCTAAGGTGACTAGGAGCACGTTTCACTGATGTTTGTAGACAGTAAAGAGGAAAGGTTATTTAATTGGTTCCGTGTTCGCACGGGGGGACTCCCTAACCTCTTGCACGCTCCTGGCCATAGACTTGTCTGATTCAAAACCAAAATCCCACACGTTTATATTTTAGGTTTCATAGTGAAATAATAACCAGTGATTCATTTACTTGACTACCTTTTGATCTCTCCAACTCTGAATATCCATAAAATAGTTTTATATCTTTGATAATGTCCTTTTGATTCTAAACTTCATATTGGGTTGGTAACAGAGTCGACATGTCTTGGTTGGGGATTGATACATTTGGGATCCAGATCTAAGTCCTTTGGAGTCAGGGATGGATGAGTATAATGCTCTACCATACTCAGGCCCACACTTGGGTTGGTCAAGTAGAGTCAGGCATGATCAAGTTAGTAATGGGGAATAATCTCCTGCAAAGATTAAGCAGGCTAACTAATGATTATTCAAGTGGCATCTTATGCAAGGAGCACCCTCTTCTGGTCTTGGAAAGGTGACTGGTGGCTGCATGTGGTAATCTGATTCATTGAATAGAGCATACAGTGTGCACGAGTGGCTGGGGGTGTGCCAGGGTACTTATAGGTGTTTTGGTGACTCTAATGGACTAAAGTCTTGGCTAAGCAAGTTTTTGTGGTTATAGGCCAGTTGCCCAAGGTGAATTGACACCTTGTCTGAAAGTTGTAGTTAAACTCGTTTTTGGAATAAGGTCTTCCGTTTTGTTATCATTATACCACTAATCTTGATTATGCTCCAAAGTATCCATCTAACATTTTGATAGAGTTGTCGTATGATAAATGCTTTATGAATATACGTACATACACATTCCTTATGCTTCATGCTAGTAGATGGTCAATCATTTTGGTTTGGACTTTTGATACTTTATTTATCTGAGTAATGCATTAAGAATATAGCTATATTAATAGTGTCTTGCTTCTTATCTCTATTTGTCCATACTTAGACAATTGTCTAATCCATACTCTCCCACTTGGGCTGCGAAATATTCTTCCATGTTGTAGATTATATTATTTGTAGGACCTTTCCTTGTGGAAGACTCATCTTGAAAAGATCCCGAAGGGTGTCAAGAATCAAAGATGGATCAAGCTTAATTTTAAAGTCATGTATCATTTCTTTAATTATATAGGAGATAATGTAAAAATTCCTTTTGTAAGGGTGTAATATTTTGAAATGAAATATTTCTTATCTCACACTTATTCTTTGATTCTTGGTACCATATTAATGGCTCAGATTCAGCTACTTGATTTTCGAAGGAATAAAATCAGGTGGTTGAATCGGGGACGTTACAAGATAACAATGCTATAGGTAGTCATTTTTTAGTCATCAAGTCATTCATTATATATAACTGTCTCTAGAACTATCAAATATAAACTATGAGACTTTGGGATACTACCATAAAAGATTGTATATTTGAAATAAAAACATCAAATGTATTCATAATATTCTTGTCCATACAAGATACATGATGTTTTAGAGGTAGGTACATAATAACAATTCACTAATTCTTTTACATGACCATTACATGAATGATAGATTCCAACTGTAGTGGCAACAACACTTGCTCTACACACTTGTAGATTACTTCTTCTCGATTCCTGATGTGGAGATCTCTATTTCCTTCTTCTTCCTAAGATCCTGTATATGAAGAGGACAATTCTTTTTTCAGTGTCCAGGCTGGTGATAGTGGTGGCAATTTCATTCCTTATTCACTCCTCCCTTAGCTTTTAGTGTAGACGACTTTAGTTTCTAGCTAGCTTTAGAACTCTTCTTAGCTTTGGATTTTCCGTAGGACTTCCCTCTGCTGATCATCATAATAGATTTTGATTTATCCTTCATCATTTGCACTTCATCTATCCTCAACATGCCAAATAATTTTGACAATGGCTTGTAAAAACCATTCATGATGTAGTTCATGACAAATTGGATGTCTGATTCTCATAGTGATTGTAGAATCACATTTGTGGCCAACTCTTGACCCAAAGAAAATATCAATTTAGTGAGGTTGTCCACATACCCAATCAACTTGAGTACATGAAGACCTACTAGATCTCCTTCTGCCACGTTGCACTTGGAACAACATCTTAGAGACATCATATCTTTCTTGTCTTGCCTGATGTTGGTACATGATCTTAAGATGTGTATCCATCAGAGTAACATCCATGCTCTCATGTTGTCTCTACAAATCATAGTTCACTAAGGACATCATTAGGAACTTGACATCCATGACATCATATGAGTGCTTCTTGTAAGCATCCCTGTCAGCCTTAGGCGCAATGGGAGGAGGTTCATCTGGTTCTGGTATCTCTAGGACATAGAGTTTGTGCTCTTGAGTGACAATGATTATCAACGTCTATAACTAGTTGTAGAAATTCTTCCCATTGAGCTTGTCCTTCTCAAGGACTGATTACTAAGAAAATGTGTTTGTGTTTACCATTAGATTTTACAAAAGAAAGTTTGCATCTTTAGTCAAAACAATTTTAATTAATTTGAATTGCTAAGTTTTACGATATTAATTAGGCTTTTAATTAATTATCGCTCCCACTATTTTGTTAAAATTGATATCCCTCACTACCAATTCAAAATATTGCAGTGTACAACCTTCTAGTGAACCAAGATATAAAATATTTAAGTTAATACCCAACGAATGTTGACACTCAAAACTAATTATTAAGGTAGGAAACATTTGCCAATTGCATGTCATGCAATTCTTGGATAGATGGTATGCACAACTCCTTGGCATAGTCCATATGTATGCTTCTAGGAACTTAATCCTATTAAGGTCACCTAGTTAAGCCTGGCCCAAAAAACAACATGATAGAATATGCACCTAGTTAGGACAGAACCACATATCTATCATCATGCATCTACGAGATAGATGGCACACCATGGTAGGACGTGCCCACACTTGGTCGATAAAGCTTTTCATGTGTGCTACTTATGGAAAACATCGAAGTCTTAATATTTATTTACAGATTTTATATATAAGTACATATACATATCCAATCACCACATACTTATAGTACATACCATATACATGCTAAAAATAGAAACAAAAACATGCAATTATTTACACAAGCTATGGTTATGTCCATACTATTGTAATTCCTTGGAGCCACAAGGAATTATTACCACCTAAGGTCTATATCACATGTAGCAACCTATTGTTGATGACAATCTATTATCAAACCAATCCGCATTGATCGGTTCAACTCTTAAACTGATCAGATTTCCTCCTGGTCGGTCAGTTGGTTTCTTAAAACAATCATCTAGTTAGTCTGTACTCCTCCATCTGATCGGTTACCCCACCAATCGATTAGCTCATCTCCTCCTATCGCCTGGCCTCATTCGTCCTCCAGCTGATCGGTTGATCTCACCATCCGGTCAATTTATTAGGTGTAGAATGTCTTCTCATGATGAAACATAAATTAGAACTATCATATTTCATATTACATTGTAAAAGAGAAAAGCTTGAGTTACATTTGAGGGAAAATAGGAAGAATAGTATTAATTTACACTTGGAAAGGAGGAGAGAGGCTCAGTGTGCAAACCAAGATATAAATAGGAATAAAAAACCACAACCATGCACACACAAATCTAGGGTTATTGGTCATAACCATGCTAACATCCACCATCGAAACCAACTTATAGCACGAGGCGTGTGAATTGCATATATATATATATGTTTGTGAATGATATATGGTAATTAATAATATATGCATATTAACAATTTTAATATTTGCATCGTATGCAATAAAATTAAATCTGATCACATTGATCTAAATCCATGATGCATCGTAAATTGATGTGGCTCTGATACCACTATTGTCTAATTGGAGAGACAAATAAGGTAGTGGAAATAAAAATTTAAAGCTTGATTCCCCAATCAACAAGATCTCATCAACAACGATGTATATAGGAAGGAAGGTTTGCAAGATTTATACCAAGAAACACTCAATCAACTATCAACATCATCCTCCTGGTGCATCACCATGAATGGTAGTTGACATCGTCCTCCTAGCAATAGCAAATAGCCTCCCACCTCTAGAGTAGACCACACAGACCACCGGGAACTCCACATTGCACTACCAAAGACAACACGAAGGTGTTGTCCCTTCAAAAGTCAATCTGCTTGGATTGATTCACTCTCCCACAATTGTCTCTCCCTTGTTGTTCCTCCCTTTTATAGGTAGAACTTGCTTAGGATCTATATTGGTTACCACAACAAGAGATGAAAACAATTGTCAGAGCTTATTGTTGTGTCTGGGAAGCCCCCAATACTCCTCTATTTATTGGATAGGCTAGGGTTAGGTCTTCCTATCTATGAGGGAGTCAAAAAGACTAAATTCACTGATTTCCTAGAAACTATGAATGGCAAACTGGTCAGTTCTCATACCCAACCGGTCAGTTCATGCCATCAACCAGTCTGTTAGTACAATTTTCTATTGTATGTCATATTCATATTCAATGCACGATTTGTGCAAATCATGACATCATCATCGATCAATGATCCAATCAAATTGACCATTAAACTTGGAGTTTAAACATACGAACTGGTTGGTTGGGATGATGAATCGGATGGTTCATGTCATGGTTCAAGCATTGTTCAACCAATGTTGATTCCAATGACCTGACACTCCAATCGATCAGTTCAACACTTGAAGCAACAAGTTAAAAATCTAGCCAGTTAATTTTGAACCTCAATTGTTTACATTGGATACGTAAACAATTTTGGTAATCAAGCTAAACATCATTCATGAATAAACTCCTATTCAAAGTGCATCCTACGGGTGTGACCCTATAGGTCCCAAATTAAATTGGTAGTGAATGTCCATAACCAACTTATGCCATCACAAGAAATGAGCGGTATGTACATCATTTCTACCCAAGTAATTTGAAAAGTTGGGGAACAAATTCAACCTACAATCTATGATTAGTGTTGCCATGATCGTATAGTTCCCTTGTCTCTTATATCCATATTGAATTCGAGGCATGTAATCGTCATCCTCTCAATGTTCAATCCATTTTCCTTGAACTAGAGCAGATTGTCTGAGATGCATGTGAGTTCACATATCTTATATTGAGTCACATGAGTATTTCAATATATTTCTCAATCTTTCTTATGAAGTGGCCTGGATATCAAACTCGTGTAAGAGGGACAACTCCCATATACATCACTCACACTCAATCCCCATGTGTCACAGAGTACATGAGCATCAACTTTATGGCAACCCTTATTCAAGGTCACATTGGGGATGTTAAAGTACAACAAATGACATGTCATGAGTCTAACGACTATAGGTCTATGAACCACTATCACCACTATCACTATGAGAGCTGGTCTGACTACCATTCTATGGTATCCATGTATCACTCTCATGGTGGGTCCATCTGATACACTATTCTCTAACATGTACCTATGTGCTTGACTGGATATCATATATCATGACTAATGAGACACTATCATAAGTCAACACACACTATAGTCTTATGTATTACTGTTGTCTATTTTTCTTCCATAGTAATGTTTGACTAGGGACATAAAACGAATGTGTGTGTCTTATCATACAAATGATCTCATTGTCTAGGTCTGAAACCTGAAGACATGTGTAATCGAGTATCATCTTTCTTTAGACATCTATCATATATGTGTCATCATGTCATTATGGAGACAAACATAATAGATAAAATTACCTTTATCATTATCAAATCTGATATCTATACCCAATACAATCATCATATGATTGGATATTTGGGCATGCATACCAACATTAGCATTCCTCAGTATATGGATATCAACTCCTTTCCCTTATAATAGAGGCAAGGCATTGCTTAGTCCTCTTGATGGATGATTGACATCATATTCCTTAGAGTGTAGTAGAGGTTGAGGAAGGAGCTCATTGTCATCCCTATTCTTTAAAGTTTTATACTAGGTTTCATGTAGATTGGCTAGTGAGAAGGCATGAGGGGATGTGAGAGGTGCTATCATGAAGGTACATCATTGTTGTGGATTCAACTAGGGGAAGAAGATATGAAATTCAATTCCTATTTTAATATATTATATCAACATCAATAAAAGGTATGGTTCAAACATTTTATCATCCAAAAAGTATAGTTTATTATTGTTTAATATGATATTCAATTCCTATTGTAATCTATTATATCAACATCAATAAAAGGTATGGTATAGAATGGTTTGGTATTATATGTAGTAAGAGTATAGTATACTTCATATACTTTCCTAAAGAATGAATAAGTGATCAACTATACACAACATCTTTATTAATAATCTAGGTATGACTTCCATATATTCGTCCATATTATCCTTTAAAATTGAGTTTAAAGGCTTTAGATGATAATAAAGCATTTATTTGGATTCTAGTCCTATTGTCTTTTGGTTCCCTTTTCCTTTATTTCTCTCTATTAATTGTGTCACGTGATATTGTTGGAAAGTGGAATTCTATCAGACACTTCTAAGGTGACTAGGAGCCTGTTTCACTGATGTTTGTAGCCAGTAAATAGGAAATGTTATTTAGTTGGTTCTGTGTTCTCACGGGGGGACTCCCTAACCTCTAGCACGCTCCTGGTCATAGACTTGTCTGATTCAAAACCACAATCCCACAAGTTTATATTTTAGGTTTCATAGTGAAATAATAACCAGTGATTCATTTACTTGACTACCTTTTGATCTCTCCAACTCTGAATATCCATCAAATAGTTGTATATCTTTGATAATGTACTTTTGATTCTAAACTTCATATTGGGAGATGTGTTGGTAGCACAGTCGGAATGTCTTGGATGGGGATTGATACATTTGGGATCCGGATCTAAGTCCTTTGGAGTCAGGGATGGATGAGTATAATGCTCTACCATACTCAGGCCCACACTTGGGTTGGTCATGTAGAGTCAGGCATGATCAAGTTAGTAATGGGGAATAATCTCCTGCAAAGATTAAGCATGCTAACTAATGATTATTCAAGTGGCATCTTATGCAAGGAGCACCCTCTTCTGGTCTTGGAAAGGTGACCGGTGGCTGCATGTGGTAATTTGATTCATTGAATAGAGCATGCAGTGTGCACGAGTGGCTAGGGGTGTGCCAGGGTACTTACAGGTGTTTTGGTGACCCTAATGGACTAAAGTCTTGGCTAAGAAAGTTTTTGTGGTTGCAAGCCAGTTCCCCAAGGTGAATTTACACCTTCTCTGAAAGTTGTAGTTAAACTCATTTATGGAATAAGGTCTTCCGTTTTGTTATCATTATACCAATAATCTTGATTATGCTCTAGAGTATCCATCTAACATTTTGATAGAGTTGTCATATGATAAATGCTTTATGAATATACGTACATACACATTCCTTATGCTTCATGCTAGTAGATGGTCAATCATTTTGGTTTGGAATTTTGGTACTTTAGTTATCTGAGTAATGCATTAAGAATATAGCTATATTAATAGTGTCTTGCTGCTTATCTCTATTTGTCCATACTTAGACAATTGTCTAACCCATACTCTCCCACTTGGGCTGTGACATATTCTTCCATTTCGCAGATTATATTATTTGTCAGACCTTTCCTTATGGAAGACTCATCTTGAAAAGATCCTGAAGGGCGTCAAGAATCAAAGGCGGATCAAGCTTATTTTAAACTCATGTATCATTTCTTTATTGATATAGGAGATAATGTAAAAATACCTTTTGTAAGGGTGTAATATTTTGAAATGAAATATTTCTTATCTCACACTTGTTCTTTGATTCTTGGTAGCATATTAATGGCTCAGATTCAACTACTTGATTTTTGAAGGAATAACATTAGGTGTTTGAATCGGGGACATTACATAGATGGTATCAGAGCAACAAGATGAGACCTTACCCAAGGAAAATCATAGAAGTATAAACTTAAAACTAGATTTAAATAACCTTAAGTAGAATAGACTAAAATAAGTCATAACCTAAATCTTATAATTTTCGAGCATGAAAATTCTTTGAAGGGATGGTGTATGTAACATCCTGATCTCCTGCTTAAGTTAAAACCCCTTATTTAGAGCTATTCATAAAAAAAGCTTCTTTGAGGTTTTTTTTAATATCAATTTTAATAGTTAAAATGATCCATTTTGATTAATTTAAAATCTTTTATATATTGAAAATATAATTGCGGTACTTTTGCCAAATTTTGGAAAATATATATATATTGGTGGGTAAGCACACAAGCAGGTAGCTGGGTGGCAAGCAAGTTGCTTATAGAGGCAAGCATGTAGCTGGGTAGCAAGTAGGTAGATTAAGCAAACACACTACATGGTAAAGCAAGAAGCTTAGTGTCATGCTCCTCTTTCAAACACCTAGAACATCCTAATGTTTGACACATATCCCACCATGTGTCAACTAATCCTTGATAGATATCTTCAAATAACACATTTGCTTCCATGTGTCATGTAGCAATTTTTGAGATGACACCTAACCATCCATGTGTAACCTAACTAGTAAGCATCCACCTAAATATGACACCTTGCACCCATGTGTCATCCACACACTTTTTTCTATTAGGACCATGCAACCCTTCACCATTCCTATATAAAGAGCCCCCATCCACCCCACCATAAGAATAAGTTCTCCCCTCTTCATCCCAAAGCAAAGGTGAACGTCCCTTCTCCCTCCTTTCCCATATCCATCACCATAAACCTCCCATCTCTCACTAGATTAGCAAACCACTCTCTCTTTCTCTATGTTAGTGAAGGGAACCACCTCCCAACAAACACTCTCTCTATAGAAACCTACTACCTCCTTCCTCCACCATAGTAAGAGAAACCCAATACCATGTCTTCCACAATATCCTTTCACTAGAATATATAAGCCATATCTCTTCTACCCTAGTGAGAGAAACCCTAGAAGTTGATCTAGCTAGGAATAAGGATCGAGGTAATGGTAAATGCGACAGAGTGCTGCCCAAATATATCAAGACTGGATATATTTAATGATGTTATGGTCTTCTTGTGGAACTATGCATCAAGTACATCTAATGGTATGGTTCCCACATTTTATCATCCAAATAGTACATGTTATTATTCTTTAATATGATATTCAATTCCTATTGTAATCTATTATATCAACATCAATAAAAGGTATGGTTCCCACATTTTATCATCCAAAAGTACAGGTTATTATTGTTTAATATGATATTCAATTCCTATTGTAATCTATTATATCAACATCAATAAAAGGTATGGTTCCCACATTTTATCATCCAAAATATACATGTTATTACTGTTTAATATGATATTCAATTCCTATTTTAATCTATTATATCAACATCAATAAAAGGTATGGTTCTCACATTTTATCATCCAAAAAGTACAATTTATTATTGTTTAATATGATATTCAATTACTATTGTAATATATTATATCAACATCAATAAAAGGTATGGTATAGAATGGTTTGGTATTATATTGAGTAAGAGTATAGTATACATCATATACTTTCCTAAAGAATGAATAAGTGATCAACTATACACAACATCTTTATTAATAAGCTAGGTATGAATTCCATATATTCGTCCATATTATCCTTTAAAATTGAGTTTAAAGGCTTTAGATGATAATCAAGCATTTCTTTGGATTCTAGTCCTATTGTCTTTTGGTTCCCTTTTCCCTTATTTCTCTCTATTAATTGTGTCATGTGATATTGTTGGAAAGTAGAATTCTATCAGACACTTCTAAGGTGACTAGGAGCACGTTTCACTGATGTTTGTAGACAGTAAAGAGGAAAGGTTATTTAATTGGTTCCGTGTTCGCACGGGGGGACTCCCTAACCTCTTGCACGCTCCTGGCCATAGACTTGTCTGATTCAAAACCAAAATCCCACACGTTTATATTTTAGGTTTCATAGTGAAATAATAACCAGTGATTCATTTACTTGACTACCTTTTGATCTCTCCAACTCTGAATATCCATAAAATAGTTTTATATCTTTGATAATGTCCTTTTGATTCTAAACTTCATATTGGGTTGGTAACAGAGTCGACATGTCTTGGTTGGGGATTGATACATTTGGGATCCAGATCTAAGTCCTTTGGAGTCAGGGATGGATGAGTATAATGCTCTACCATACTCAGGCCCACACTTGGGTTGGTCAAGTAGAGTCAGGCATGATCAAGTTAGTAATGGGGAATAATCTCCTACAAAGATTAAGCAGGCTAACTAATGATTATTCAAGTGGCATCTTATGCAAGGAGCACCCTCTTCTGGTCTTGGAAAGGTGACTGGTGGCTGCATGTGGTAATCTGATTCATTGAATAGAGCATACAGTGTGCACGAGTGGCTGGGGGTGTGCCAGGGTACTTATAGGTGTTTTGGTGACTCTAATGGACTAAAGTCTTGGCTAAGCAAGTTTTTGTGGTTATAGGCCAGTTGCCCAAGGTGAATTGACACCTTGTCTGAAAGTTGTAGTTAAACTCGTTTTTGGAATAAGGTCTTCCGTTTTGTTATCATTATACCACTAATCTTGATTATGCTCCAAAGTATCCATCTAACATTTTGATAGAGTTGTCGTATGATAAATGCTTTATGAATATACGTACATACACATTCCTTATGCTTCATGCTAGTAGATGGTCAATCATTTTGGTTTGGACTTTTGATACTTTATTTATCTGAGTAATGCATTAAGAATATAGCTATATTAATAGTGTCTTGCTTCTTATCTCTATTTGTCCATACTTAGACAATTGTCTAATCCATACTCTCCCACTTGGGCTGCGAAATATTCTTCCATGTTGTAGATTATATTATTTGTAGGACCTTTCCTTGTGGAAGACTCATCTTGAAAAGATCCCGAAGGGTGTCAAGAATCAAAGATGGATCAAGCTTAATTTTAAAGTCATGTATCATTTCTTTAATTATATAGGAGATAATGTAAAAATTCCTTTTGTAAGGGTGTAATATTTTGAAATGAAATATTTCTTATCTCACACTTATTCTTTGATTCTTGGT
This sequence comes from Alisma plantago-aquatica, assembly GCA_963693085.1. Classification (NCBI taxonomy): domain Eukaryota; kingdom Viridiplantae; phylum Streptophyta; class Magnoliopsida; order Alismatales; family Alismataceae; genus Alisma; species Alisma plantago-aquatica. Next base: position 620,929,803 of record OY856410.1, read on the forward strand.
ACCATATTAATGGCTCAGATTCAGCTACTTGATTTTCGAAGGAATAAAATCAGGTGGTTGAATCGGGGACGTTACAAGATAACAATGCTATAGGTAGTCATTTTTTAGTCATCAAGTCATTCATTATATATAACTGTCTCTAGAACTATCAAATATAAACTATGAGACTTTGGGATACTACCATAAAAGATTGTATATTTGAAATAAAAACATCAAATGTATTCATAATATTCTTGTCCATACAAGATACATGATGTTTTAGAGGTAGGTACATAATAACAATTCACTAATTCTTTTACATGACCATTACATGAATGATAGATTCCAACTGTAGTGGCAACAACACTTGCTCTACACACTTGTAGATTACTTCTTCTCGATTCCTGATGTGGAGATCTCTATTTCCTTCTTCTTCCTAAGATCCTGTATATGAAGAGGACAATTCTTTTTTCAGTGTCCAGGCTGGTGATAGTGGTGGCAATTTCATTCCTTATTCACTCCTCCCTTAGCTTTTAGTGTAGACGACTTTAGTTTCTAGCTAGCTTTAGAACTCTTCTTAGCTTTGGATTTTCCGTAGGACTTCCCTCTGCTGATCATCATAATAGATTTTGATTTATCCTTCATCATTTGCACTTCATCTATCCTCAACATGCCAAATAATTTTGACAATGGCTTGTAAAAACCATTCATGATGTAGTTCATGACAAATTGGATGTCTGATTCTCATAGTGATTGTAGAATCACATTTGTGGCCAACTCTTGACCCAAAGAAAATATCAATTTAGTGAGGTTGTCCACATACCCAATCAACTTGAGTACATGAAGACCTACTAGATCTCCTTCTGCCACGTTGCACTTGGAACAACATCTTAGAGACATCATATCTTTCTTGTCTTGCCTGATGTTGGTACATGATCTTAAGATGTGTATCCATCAGAGTAACATCCATGCTCTCATGTTGTCTCTACAAATCATAGTTCACTAAGGACATCATTAGGAACTTGACATCCATGACATCATATGAGTGCTTCTTGTAAGCATCCCTGTCAGCCTTAGGCGCAATGGGAGGAGGTTCATCTGGTTCTGGTATCTCTAGGACATAGAGTTTGTGCTCTTGAGTGACAATGATTATCAACGTCTATAACTAGTTGTAGAAATTCTTCCCATTGAGCTTGTCCTTCTCAAGGACTGATTACTAAGAAAATGTGTTTGTGTTTACCATTAGATTTTACAAAAGAAAGTTTGCATCTTTAGTCAAAACAATTTTAATTAATTTGAATTGCTAAGTTTTACGATATTAATTAGGCTTTTAATTAATTATCGCTCCCACTATTTTGTTAAAATTGATATCCCTCACTACCAATTCAAAATATTGCAGTGTACAACCTTCTAGTGAACCAAGATATAAAATATTTAAGTTAATACCCAACGAATGTTGACACTCAAAACTAATTATTAAGGTAGGAAACATTTGCCAATTGCATGTCATGCAATTCTTGGATAGATGGTATGCACAACTCCTTGGCATAGTCCATATGTATGCTTCTAGGAACTTAATCCTATTAAGGTCACCTAGTTAAGCCTGGCCCAAAAAACAACATGATAGAATATGCACCTAGTTAGGACAGAACCACATATCTATCATCATGCATCTACGAGATAGATGGCACACCATGGTAGGACGTGCCCACACTTGGTCGATAAAGCTTTTCATGTGTGCTACTTATGGAAAACATCGAAGTCTTAATATTTATTTACAGATTTTATATATAAGTACATATACATATCCAATCACCACATACTTATAGTACATACCATATACATGCTAAAAATAGAAACAAAAACATGCAATTATTTACACAAGCTATGGTTATGTCCATACTATTGTAATTCCTTGGAGCCACAAGGAATTATTACCACCTAAGGTCTATATCACATGTAGCAACCTATTGTTGATGACAATCTATTATCAAACCAATCCGCATTGATCGGTTCAACTCTTAAACTGATCAGATTTCCTCCTGGTCGGTCAGTTGGTTTCTTAAAACAATCATCTAGTTAGTCTGTACTCCTCCATCTGATCGGTTACCCCACCAATCGATTAGCTCATCTCCTCCTATCGCCTGGCCTCATTCGTCCTCCAGCTGATCGGTTGATCTCACCATCCGGTCAATTTATTAGGTGTAGAATGTCTTCTCATGATGAAACATAAATTAGAACTATCATATTTCATATTACATTGTAAAAGAGAAAAGCTTGAGTTACATTTGAGGGAAAATAGGAAGAATAGTATTAATTTACACTTGGAAAGGAGGAGAGAGGCTCAGTGTGCAAACCAAGATATAAATAGGAATAAAAAACCACAACCATGCACACACAAATCTAGGGTTATTGGTCATAACCATGCTAACATCCACCATCGAAACCAACTTATAGCACGAGGCGTGTGAATTGCATATATATATATATGTTTGTGAATGATATATGGTAATTAATAATATATGCATATTAACAATTTTAATATTTGCATCGTATGCAATAAAATTAAATCTGATCACATTGATCTAAATCCATGATGCATCGTAAATTGATGTGGCTCTGATACCACTATTGTCTAATTGGAGAGACAAATAAGGTAGTGGAAATAAAAATTTAAAGCTTGATTCCCCAATCAACAAGATCTCATCAACAACGATGTATATAGGAAGGAAGGTTTGCAAGATTTATACCAAGAAACACTCAATCAACTATCAACATCATCCTCCTGGTGCATCACCATGAATGGTAGTTGACATCGTCCTCCTAGCAATAGCAAATAGCCTCCCACCTCTAGAGTAGACCACACAGACCACCGGGAACTCCACATTGCACTACCAAAGACAACACGAAGGTGTTGTCCCTTCAAAAGTCAATCTGCTTGGATTGATTCACTCTCCCACAATTGTCTCTCCCTTGTTGTTCCTCCCTTTTATAGGTAGAACTTGCTTAGGATCTATATTGGTTACCACAACAAGAGATGAAAACAATTGTCAGAGCTTATTGTTGTGTCTGGGAAGCCCCCAATACTCCTCTATTTATTGGATAGGCTAGGGTTAGGTCTTCCTATCTATGAGGGAGTCAAAAAGACTAAATTCACTGATTTCCTAGAAACTATGAATGGCAAACTGGTCAGTTCTCATACCCAACCGGTCAGTTCATGCCATCAACCAGTCTGTTAGTACAATTTTCTATTGTATGTCATATTCATATTCAATGCACGATTTGTGCAAATCATGACATCATCATCGATCAATGATCCAATCAAATTGACCATTAAACTTGGAGTTTAAACATACGAACTGGTTGGTTGGGATGATGAATCGGATGGTTCATGTCATGGTTCAAGCATTGTTCAACCAATGTTGATTCCAATGACCTGACACTCCAATCGATCAGTTCAACACTTGAAGCAACAAGTTAAAAATCTAGCCAGTTAATTTTGAACCTCAATTGTTTACATTGGATACGTAAACAATTTTGGTAATCAAGCTAAACATCATTCATGAATAAACTCCTATTCAAAGTGCATCCTACGGGTGTGACCCTATAGGTCCCAAATTAAATTGGTAGTGAATGTCCATAACCAACTTATGCCATCACAAGCAATGAGCGGTATGTACATCATTTCTACCCAAGTAATTTGAAAAGTTGGGGAACAAATTCAACCTACAATCTATGATTAGTGTTGCCATGATCGTATAGTTCCCTTGTCTCTTATATCCATATTGAATTCGAGGCATGTAATCGTCATCCTCTCAATGTTCAATCCATTTTCCTTGAACTAGAGCAGATTGTCTGAGATGCATGTGAGTTCACATATCTTATATTGAGTCACATGAGTATTTCAATATATTTCTCAATCTTTCTTATGAAGTGGCCTGGATATCAAACTCGTGTAAGAGGGACAACTCCCATATACATCACTCACACTCAATCCCCATGTGTCACAGAGTACATGAGCATCAACTTTATGGCAACCCTTATTCAAGGTCACATTGGGGATGTTAAAGTACAACAAATGACATGTCATGAGTCTAACGACTATAGGTCTATGAACCACTATCACCACTATCACTATGAGAGCTGGTCTGACTACCATTCTATGGTATCCATGTATCACTCTCATGGTGGGTCCATCTGATACACTATTCTCTAACATGTACCTATGTGCTTGACTGGATATCATATATCATGACTAATGAGACACTATCATAAGTCAACACACACTATAGTCTTATGTATTACTGTTGTCTATTTTTCTTCCATAGTAATGTTTGACTAGGGACATAAAACGAATGTGTGTGTCTTATCATACAAATGATCTCATTGTCTAGGTCTGAAACCTGAAGACATGTGTAATCGAGTATCATCTTTCTTTAGACATCTATCATATATGTGTCATCATGTCATTATGGAGACAAACATAATAGATAAAATTACCTTTATCATTATCAAATCTGATATCTATACCCAATACAATCATCATATGATTGGATATTTGGGCATGCATACCAACATTAGCATTCCTCAGTATATGGATATCAACTCCTTTCCCTTATAATAGAGGCAAGGCATTGCTTAGTCCTCTTGATGGATGATTGACATCATATTCCTTAGAGTGTAGTAGAGGTTGAGGAAGGAGCTCATTGTCATCCCTATTCTTTAAAGTTTTATACTAGGTTTCATGTAGATTGGCTAGTGAGAAGGCATGAGGGGATGTGAGAGGTGCTATCATGAAGGTACATCATTGTTGTGGATTCAACTAGGGGAAGAAGATGAAGTTTTGTCTGGTTTTGTCTAATCAGGGACACGACCTTGTATTTCTTGCTCCTTATCAACATGAGGAAAGAGTAGAGGTGCATCAATGTTTTTGTGACTGGGAGATGATGTGTTGGTTGTTGTAATCCCTTTTTTGGGGGACGGCTTGGTGGCTCTACATTTTTGAGAGGTAATGTAAGGCTAAGGGAGTAGGGGTGGAGGTAATAGAAGGTCTATCTAGTTCTACATGAGGGTGGGTGATGATGACATTGCCTCTTTCCTTGAATCAATTAGTCTTCAAGGTTGAGGGAGAATACGCATGTCTTCCCGCAATGTTAATAACACATAAATAATCATTATATCAACCTAATCATTATATATCACATTATTTTTGTAAATCATGGTCTATATGTCAATACGATAAGGGACTTTACCCATATATGTAAATCACATTGCAATAATTCGTTTTTTTTTTTGAAGTCAAGAGGTGCTTTTATTCACTTCACCCTCCTCATATAAGAAAATCATCTACATAGTTATGTGATTGACGTGGCATTTGAATGCAATAGCAAATTCACCCGGGGCTGAAATCCCTGAGTTTTTACCAAAACCAAGTGCAATAATACCACCCACAAGCGGACGAGTCTTATCGCGGTATAGTTGAGGATCGAACCCAAAGGACAACATTTTTAAGAGTCCTTGTCAGTTAGATCTAGCTCAAGTAAAACTAATATTTAGACCAAATGGTTGATTTGGGTTGTTTAAACTAATTGCAGGAAAGTAAAAGCTGAATTAAAGATAGGTTTGGATCAATGATATGGGATCGCTGGTATGGTACCGGGTTTGACCACCGCTACACACACAAACATACTCCTTTACTAACAATCCAGGCAAGATATAACACTTCAAGTAGAGCTCCTGCAGGATCCCCCATACGGGAGTCAGGTCTGCGTAAGCATCACCATAGGCATCAGATGTCTCGTCACCATCTGGATCACATGTCTTACGGCTCCAAATATACAACATCCAACTAAGGTTGTGAACCCCCCATACGGGCGTCAGGCGCATAGAAGTGTCACCAAAGGCTATATGGCTCATCCCCTTGCGGATCATACACTTACGACCTCATGGAATCCTATCGGAAGTTCTCATCACGGAGTCAACCACGTCAACCGATAAGCACGTAAGCGATTATAGTATGAGTAAACATCGACGATTAACAAGAAGATACAACATTCAACTAAGGTTGTGAACCCCCCATACGGGTGTCAGGCACACAGAAGCATCACCGAAGACTAGATGGCTCGTCCACTCGCGGATCATACACTTACGACCTCATGGAATCCCATCGGAAGTTCTCGTCAAGGAGTCTAACTTGCCAAACGACGTTCTAACCCATGCATTGAAGTTCTCGCAACATAGGGAGCACAAAGATGAAAACAAGCACATAACCAACCTACAAGCTTAACGATAAACGACAAAATGAAGAGTTATATACATTGCCATGGAAAGTTTAACAAAAGAACATGGTTTGCATGGGCAGCGGGGCTAGTCCCCGTACCCCAGCGAAGGTGGACTACTCACTCATGGTGCGAGATACAAGGAGGATGAGAGAGAAGGAGAGATCCACCATGAGCTCGGTGCAGAGGGTGGACGCAACCCGTTGAAGTAGATACGCTCCTTGCTCGATCTTCCTTCTCTTCTTGGCCTCCTTGGGAGCAATACCAGCAGTAGGTGGAGTGGAACTTGATCGGAGTGGTGCTCTGGCAGCCTATCGGCGTCTGGATCCGATGCCTCGAAATGAGGATGTTGGGGGTCTATTTATAGGCTCTGATCTGATCCCAAACGGTTTGGGTAAGTTGCTGGAAATATCTTCTCCAAACGGTTTGGAGACCGTTTGGGCGCCAAACGATTTGGAGACCGTTTGGGCACCAAACGATTTGGGGACCGTTTGGGCACCAAACGGTTTTCTTCGATCGGTCTTGTCCTTGGCATGGACGTGCGACTTCAGTTCTTCAATCGGTCCTTATGCTTGCGTCAAACGGTCTTGGGACCACATGGACTCAAACGGTCTTGGGACCACATGGAACCAAATGGTCTTGGGATCGCATGGAACCAAACGGTCTTGGGACCACATGGAGCCAAACGGTCTTGGGACCGCATGGGCCAAACGGTCTTGGGACCGCATGGGGCCAAATGGTCTTGGGACCGCATGGGACCAAACGGTCTTGGGACCGCATGGAACCAAACGGTCTTGGGACCGCATGGAACCAAACGGTCTTGGGACCGCATGGGACCAAACGGTCTTGATATTGCAAGGACCGAAACGAACTTGAGACCGCAAGGACCCAAACGGTCTTGAGACTGCAAGGACCCAAACGGTCTTGAGACTGTATGGGTGGAATTGCTTGATTTTCCTGCATTAAAAAGATATTTAGTTAAAACCTTGATTATTGAATCAACTAAGTAGTTTTGTACATTATGATTCATATTAGGATGAAAAGATGTAGAATAGAGATAAAATTTTTCCAAAAAGGCAATTGAATTTCATGATGAGTATGCACTCATCAAAACACCCCGAACTTAAACGTTGCTCGTCCTCGAGTAACATAAAATCTGAAACTGTTGCCTAATGAATAACTTTCAATCTGTGTGATTGCTTCATCTTCACATCAAGAATGTTTTCTTTCTTCTCAGAATGATTCAGTACTTGAACCTCCTGGGACCACTAAACACGTCTTACCATAGCTTCGTTCCTGAGTTCGTTTTCCAACATCACTTGCTCCTCACTTTTTCCAACAACAAGCATGTCAAAGAGTTTCGTAAGAGTCCAGAGATACCCGTAGAATCAACAAATGTGCATCCGATCTGACACTGGTGTATTTTGGGAAGGTGGGGGCATGTATTGTGCCTTTAGGTAGAAAAAGGAGTGAAAGGTGGTATGGAAGGAAGAAGTAAATCTCTCCTCTATTTGACTCGAGATTTTTATTTGTTTTGCAATTTCATTTATTGCATATTTGTTTGTGTGCACTTTGGCATCTTTTATTGCAAATCTCTCCTGTATTCGACTTGATATTGCATTTCTTTTTGTGTGCACTTTGCCATCTTTTATTGTAGATCTCTCCTATATTCGACTCGAGATTGCATGTTTGGTGGTACGCCCCTATTTATTGGAAGGGGTATGGAAGAAGTGGATAAGGGGAAAGTGGCGTGCCACCCCGAACTTAGGGTTTGACACAAATTCGGCTATTTTGGTGGTATTGATGGATGGAGGGGTACGAAGATGATAGAAGAAGTGTAGAAGAGAGTTCAGATCAGAATGTAACTCGATTTACAATTCGAAATCGGGTTATTCTCTTTGTCATACTCTGCTCAAATAATGACTTGATGCGGATCCAGTGGGGATTTTGAGCCATTGTTCCACTAGTGAGTTCGGAAGTGTGACATGTTTGATCCCTATTAGTTTGATAGATACTTATCATTTTGTAAAAAGTATTATGATGTTAGGAATCATAAGCTTCACACGATGATTTCAGGCAAAAGGTGAGTTTCAAAAATCAGTCCTATTGACGTTTCACTTCAAATAAGGAGGATATTATGATTGAAGATGCATAGCAAGATAGTTAGTTACATTTTATCGACAAGAGTCAAAATTTCATCAAGTATCTGTTCAAAATTTTGAAAATTTTGAAAAGTTTTATGATAACGACAACTTGGGTATGAAAAGAGGGTGTATGTGGAAGTGAAGTACGTACCACCCACCCTCCACCCCGAACTTAGAGATTTGCTCATCCCGAGCAAACCCTAAATCCAAGATGGAGGGGAAAGGTTACACCAGGTATGACTTCCAAGAATGATTTTGTTCTGATCAACTCCGCTCCGATCTCGTGTTCTGAAAGAAAACTATCTCAGAAGGCAAATTTTATTGTAGGAAAAGTTAACTTTAAGGTAAAAACAAAATTTGGAAAGGAGAAGTGAAACAGATTTATTGATCGGGTTTCCTCCCGACAAGCGCCTTTGTTATATGTCGATGGCTCGATAGAGTCCTTCAGCCTCATGGTGGGTCCTTTGGATCGGTGAGTTCTATCACTGATTTGGTTCCCATGTCTATTGTGGTGAAGTATCTCTTCAGGAGGTTCCCATGGTTATGAATTCTCCTGACTCTTCACTCCATAAAGAGAAGGTGCCATGAGGAGAGATGCTTTTGACGATGTATGGTCCAGACCAGCGTGAGCGGAGTTTTCCTGGGAATATCCTTAACCTTGAGTTGAAAACCAGCACCTGGTTTCCCACTTGTATGTCCTTTCTTTTAATATGTCTGTCATGCCAAAGTTTTGTACATTCTTTTTAGATTCGTGCATTCTCATAGGCTGTCATTCTTAGTTCATCCAGCTCGTTGAGTTGCAGAATCCTGGCTTGCCATGTTTCTTTCATATCGAAGTTCAATTGTTTAATTGCCCACCATGCCTTATGTTCTAGCTCTACTGGCAGGTGGCAAGCTTTTCCATATATGAGACGAAAAGGGGTTGTCCCAAGGGGAGTTTTATAAGCAGTACGATAGGCCCATAAGGTGTCGTTGATTTTTGTCGACCAGTCTTTTCGATTACGTCCGACTGTTTTCTCAAGGATAGCCTTTAGTTTTCGGTTAGAGACCTCTACCTATCCATTAGTTTGTGGATGATAAGGTGAAGCTACCTTGTGCGAGACACTATATTTTCTCAGTAAAGCTTCAAAGCTTCTTTCAATGAAGTGGGAGCCTCCATCAGATATTACGGTTTGTGGCACTCCTAACCGGGGAAAGATAACATCTTTGAATAATTTGATGACTGGTTTTGAATCACTAGTGATGGTAGGCATTGCTTCAACCCATTTTGAGACATAGTCCACCGCCACTAGAATGTATGAAAATCCATTAGAATATGGGAATGGACCCATATAGTCCACTCCCCAAACATCAAATATCTCGACTTCTTGCCATAGGTTCAGTGGCATCTCATTTCTTTTGGTTATATTGCCAGATCTTTGACATTTATCAACAGGATAGGACAAAATCATATGAATCTTTGGATAATGTCGGCCAGAAGAACCCACATTGCAAAACTTTTAAAGCAGTCTTCTTTAAGCTCATATGCCCACCTACATGTCTTGAGTGGCATTGTTCCAAAATAGATTGGGCTTCTTCTTCGGCGATACAACGTCTATACAACCCGTCAACGCAAAGTTTAAAGAGATATGGTTCAACCCGATAATAATGCTTCACATCATGCATAAATTTCTTTAGCGCATTTCCGATGAATTGGGGATGGATGACTCCAGTAGCTAGATAGTTTACAAAATCAGAGTACCATGGTATAGTTTCCGAGACCTTCATTAGCTGATCATCCGGTACAGAATCATTTATTGGAACCTCTTCAGCATCCAGAGTGTGGATGCGACTGAGGTGATCTGCTACAACATTCTCCGTCCCTTTTTTATCTCTTATCTCCAGGTCAAATTCTTGTAAAAGGAGTATCCATCTAATAAACCTTGGTTTAGCATCCTTCTTCGCCATAAGGTAACAGATAGCAGCATGGTCAGTATAAACGATGACCTTCAAACCAATAAGGTAGGATCTGAATTTATCGAAGGCATAGATGACTACCAGAAGTTCTTTCTCAGTAGTAGTGTAATTCCTTTGAGCTTCATCGAGGGTTTTCGACTTATAATGGATCACATAATGTTTCCTCTCTATGTATTGCCCTAAGACAGCACCCACCGCGAAATCATTGGCATCGCACATAAATTCAAAGGGATGGTCCCAGTCGGGAGCTCTAATGATGGGGGTAGTTGTAAGGGCCTTCTTCAGCGTAATCCTGGCTTGCCATGTTTCTTTCATATCGAAGTTCAATTGTTTAATTGCCCACCATGCCTTATGTTCTAGCTCTACTGGCAGGTGGCAAGCTTTTCCATATATGAGACGAAAAGGGGTTGTCCCAAGGGGAGTTTTATAAGCAGTACGATAGGCCCATAAGGTGTCGTTGATTTTTGTCGACCAGTCTTTTCGATTACGTCCGACTGTTTTCTCAAGGATAGCCTTTAGTTTTCGGTTAGAGACCTCTACCTATCCATTAGTTTGTGGATGATAAGGTGAAGCTACCTTGTGCGAGACACTATATTTTCTCAGTAAAGCTTCAAAGCTTCTTTCAATGAAGTGGGAGCCTCCATCAGATATTACGGTTTGTGGCACTCCTAACCGGGGAAAGATAACATCTTTGAATAATTTGATGACTGGTTTTGAATCACTAGTGATGGTAGGCATTGCTTCAACCCATTTTGAGACATAGTCCACCGCCACTAGAATGTATGAAAATCCATTAGAATATGGGAATGGACCCATATAGTCCACTCCCCAAACATCAAATATCTCGACTTCTTGCCATAGGTTCAGTGGCATCTCGTTTCTTTTGGTTATATTGCCAGATCTTTGACATTTATCAACAGGATAGGACAAAATCGTATGAATCTTTGGATAATGTCGGCCAGAAGAACCCACATTGCAAAACTTTTAAAGCAGTCTTCTTTAAGCTCATATGCCCACCTACATGTCTTGAGTGGCATTGTTCCAAAATAGATTGGGCTTCTTCTTCGGAGATACAACGTCTATACAACCCGTCAACGCAAAGTTTAAAGAGATATGGTTCAACCCGGTAATAATGCTTCACATCATGCATAAATTTCTTTAGCGCATTTCCGATGAATTGGGGATGGATGACTCCAGTAGCTAGATAGTTTACAAAATCAGAGTACCATGGTATAGTTTCCGAGACCTTCATTAGCTGATCATCCGGTACAGAATCATTTATTGGAACCTCTTCAGCATCCAGAGTGTGGATGCGACTGAGGTGATCTGCTACAACATTCTCCGTCCCTTTTTTATCTCTTATCTCCAGGTCAAATTCTTGTAGAAGGAGTATCCATCTAATAAACCTTGGTTTAGCATCCTTCTTCGCCATAAGGTAACGGATAGCAGCATGGTCAGTGTAAACGATGACCTTCAAACCAATAAGGTAGGATCTGAATTTATCGAAGGCATAGATGACTACCAGAAGTTCTTTCTCAGTAGTAGCGTAATTCCTTTGAGCTTCATCGAGGGTTTTCGACTTATAATGGATCACATAATGTTTCCTCTCTATGTATTGCCCTAAGACAGCACCCACCGCGAAATCATTGGCATCGCACATAAATTCAAAGGGATGGTCCCAGTCGGGAGCTCTAATAATGGGGGTAGTTGTAAGGGCCTTCTTCAGCGTATCAAAGCTTTTGACGCATTCTTCATTGAAATTGAAATTAGCATCTTTTAGAAGTAGGTTGGTCATAGGTTTGGTTATCTTGGAGAAATCCTGTATAAATCTTCTATAGAATTTGGTGTGACTGAGGAAGGTGCGAAGTTCTTTCACATTTGTGGGAATAGCAAATTTGGATATAACTTCTATCTTGGCTTTATCAACTTCAATTCCTCTATTGCTAACCCTATGGCCTAGGACAATGCCTTCCTTTACCATAAAGTGGCATTTTTCGCAATTTAGCACCAGATGTGCTTCTTCACAACATTTGAGAACCATGGAGATGTGCTTTAGACAAGAATCAAATGAATCTCCGTATACAGAAAAATCATCCATGAAGACTTCCATAACAGATTCAGTAAGCCCTGCGAAAATTGCAGACATGCAACGTTGAAAAGTTGTGGGTGCGTTACAGAGACCAAACGGCATTCTTTTAAAAGCATATGTCCCAAAGGGGCAAGTGAAAGTCGTTTTCTCTTGGTCATCTGGATGTATGGGAATCTGATAGAATCCAGAGTAGTCGTCCATTAGACATAAATATTCTTGATGGGATAATCTTTCTAAAACTTGATCTAGGAAGGGCATAGGGAAATGGTCTTTCCGAGTGTCCTTGTTTAATTTTCTATAAACAATACACATCCGCCACCCAGTGACTGTTCGAGTGGGGATGAGCTCATTGTTTTCATTTATCATAACAATTGTCCCTCCTTTCTTTGGCACCACATGAACTGGGCTCACCCACGGAGAATCCGATATCGGGTATATTATTCCGGCTGTGAGAAGTTTGATGATCTCATGACGGACGACTTCCTTCATATTCAGGTTCAATTTTCATTGATGCTCGATGGTTGGCTTGTGATCTTCCATCATAGGGATCTTGTGCATGCACAAGGCTTGACTGATCCCTGCGAGGTCGCTCATTTTATATCCTATGTCTTTCTTTCTTTCCTTTAATTGCTCTAGAAGTTTCTCTTCTTGTTCAGTTGTTAAATCAGAATTTATGATCACGGGACAAGCCTTGAGATCATCTAAAAACATGTACTTCAGCCCTTCAGGTAGGGGTTTCATTTCAGGAGGTTCTGGTTTATCCCTAGTTTCTTCTGTAGTTCTGGTAGTCTTTAGTTCTTCGTAAGTAGCTTCAGCATTTTCTTTAGCAGACTTGGGGGATTCGATGCAACCCTTAGCTCATTGGTTAGTAGGTTCGTCATTAAATAGGTCATATAGAGCAGTTTCCAAGGGATCATACGACTCGTGGTACTCTTGGGTCAGTTGTGACATTTTCTCAACATAATCAATCAGATAGACTTCTTCCTGTATACTTGGTCTTCTCATACTTTTGAAAACTTTGAATTCCAGAGTCTCTTTGCCTAACCTTAGCAGTAAGGTTCCCACTTCGAAATCAATAAGTGCTCTTGCAGTGGCGAGGAACGGGCGACCAAATATTAGAGGATATCTGGTGTCTTCTTTTATGTCCATAATGACGAAATCACACGGAACTTTTGCGTCCTTGCCAACCTTGACTGGGATATCTTCTAGTATTCCTAACAGTCTCTTTATGGAATTGTCTGCAAGTTGAATAATCATAGATGTTGGAAGCAATTCTAAGAACCCTAATCTCTTGCATAGACTGAATGGCATAATAGAAATACTTGCGCCTAGATCTGCCAGTCCTTTCTTGCATGACGAATCACCAATGTGACATGAGATTCTGAAGGATCCTGGGTCTTTATGTTTCTTTGGCATCTTGCTTAGTATGATATCTGATGTGGTCGTAGCCAGTTTTATAGTTTCATACTCTTCAATGATGTACTTCTTAGTGAGAAGAGACTTTAGATACTTGGTCCAGGCTGGTATCTCAGTAAGAGCATCTAATAAAGGTATATCAACATGGAGTATCTTCATAGCCTCATTGAATTTGATGAATCTTGTATCGAGCTTGGTTTGCCTTAGAAGGGATTGGAAGGGTATACAAGGCTTATATACAGGATTGTTTTACAGGTTGGCCGGCAAAGACTCCAGTCGGTGGCTTTATGCTAGCCGCAAGTTGAGCTAGTTGAGTTTCAATAGATTTTTGTTGGGCTTTTTGGTTGGCTATCATCGTTTGTTGTGTTTGCAACAAGTTTTCAATGGTTGATAGCTTGTCATCAGAAGGGATGGGTCCTGTTTGACCTTGTTGATGGTTCAGGTTCTGATTCTGAGAGTTGTTCTGATAATTATTGTAGTTCCTATTCTGAAAGTTTCCTTTGAAGTTTCCTTGATTCCCAAAGTTTTGTTGTTGATTATATTGGACTCCAGGTGTACCTCTTGATTGATTGTTGGGACCGAATTGATGCGAGTTCATGGCTACAGAAGGGTTTCCATATTGGAAGCATGGGTGATTCCTATTTTGATTCAGATGGTAATAGTTCTGCCCAAGGATGGTGTTGATAGCATTAAGATTTTCCATCTAGCAATTTTCTCCTTGTCCATAAGCATTGCTAAGAACAACATCGTAGAGAACGTTACATGGAAATGTCGAGTGATGAGTGCCTTTGCATGCTTCACAAAACAGAGAAGTGGACTTGACCTATTCTTGTTGCCTAGTGGGAGAATGTCCTCTTCCAATCGCAGCAAGGGATGATTCTATGTGATCTTGCTTTGCGACTAAAACCTTCAAAGTTTCAGCTATAGACTTGTATTCTGGAATAGCTTCAGCCATAGCTACCTTCAAAAATCCTTTACCGACAGATTTTCCCCAGTTGGCTTGATTTTCTGCTCCCAGGGTGATGACTCTCCATGCACTGTCGTAACTTTGACGCATGAAGTTTCCTCCAGACAAGGAATCTAGAAACATCTTTACATCATCCTCCACACCCCTGTAGAAGATTTCTATGAGTTGATTCTTAGGGATTCCGTGGTGTGGGAATTTGCGTAGGAGCTCCTTGTACCTATCCCAAGCTTCGGCAAGGGTTTCTCCAGGGACTTGAGTGAAATTTGTGATTCGACCCCTGATTTCATATGTAAGAGATGGGGGGTAGAACATTTCCAAAAAAGCATTTTGGAGCTGCTCCCAGGTGGTGATAGGTGCTTCACTTTGTAGTGAATTGTACCAACTAATAGCTCTATCGGAAAGAGAATACTTGAAAAGACAGAGTCTTATGGAATCATCAGAGACTCCATTCTGCTTTGTCATAGCACAGAGGTCAATGAATCTCAAAAGATGTCCTTGGCAATCTTCCGCTTGTTTGCCATAGAAGGGGTTGTTTTGAAGCAATGTGATCCAATGGGCTCTAATTTCAAAGTTGGAAGCTTCGATGGGAGGAGGCTGCCCTGGGTGATAGACATTCATAGCCTTTGGAATAGAGAACTCTCTAAGATCTTTCTGAAGTTCCGCTGCTTGCGCTGCTGCTTGTGCTGCTAAGATCTCTTGTTGAACCGCAGCTCTAGCTTCTTGCATGAGCCTCTCTCTTTGCGCATTGATAACTTGAGCCACTCTTCGGGCTACTTCTTCTTCTTGCGCCATCCTCGCTTGATTTTCCCTAATCTGTTGATGGAAGGTTCTATTTATTTCGGGATCAAAGCTTGCAGTGAGTCCGGGACTATCTGAACGGTGCATGCACTAAGCGTTGAAGAGCACTTGAAATTTGGAAAGATTTGAAAATGAGATCTACAAAGTAGAATAAAATTCAAGTAGATAAGTGATAGTATCAAAAGAAAAGAAAAATCCTAGATTAGTCATAAAAGAACTAGATTAGAATGACTGATTCTGTTGTCCCCGGCAACGGCGCCAGAATTTGACGTGCCATTTGAATGCAGTAGCAAATTCACCCGGGGCTGAAATCCCTGAGTTTCTACCAAAACCAAGTGCAATAATACCACCCGCAAGCGGACGAGTCTTATCGCAGTATAGTTGAGCATCGAACCCAAAGGACAACATTTTTAAGAATCCTTGTTAGTTAGATCTAGCTCAAGTAAAACTAATATTTAGACCAAATGGTTGATTTGGGTTGTTTAAACTAATTGCAGGAAAGTAAAAGCTGAATCAAAGATAGGTCTGGATCAATGATATGGGATCGTTGGGATGGTACCGGGTTTGACCACCGCTACACACACAAACATACTCCTTTGCAAACAATCCATGCCAGATATAACACTTCAAGTAGAGCTGCTACAAAACCCCCCACACGGGCGTCAGGTCTGCGTAAGCATCACCATAGGCATCAGATGTCTCGTCGCCATCCGGATCACATGTCTTACGACTCTAAAGATACAACATCCAACTAAGGCTGTGAACCCCCCATACGGGCGTCAGGCGCACAGAAGCGTCACCGAAGGCTAGATGGCTCGTCCCCTTGCGGATCATACACTTACAACCTCAAGGAATCCCATAGGAAGTTCTCGTCAAGGAGTCAACCACGTCAACAGATAAGCTCGTAAGCGATTATAGTACGAGTAAACATCGAAGATTAACAAGAAGATACTACATCCAACTAAAGCTATGAACCCCCCATACGGGCGTCAGGCGCATAGAAGCATCACCGAAGGCTAGATGGCTCGTCCCCTCGCTGATCATACACTTACGACCTCAAGGAATCCCATCAGAAGTTCTCGTCAAGGAGTCTAACTTGTCAAACGACGTTCATACCCATGCCTTGAAATTCTCACAACATAGGGAGCACAAAGATGAAAACAAGCACATAACCAACCTACGAGCTTAACGATAAACGACAAAATGAAGAGTTATATACATTGCCATGGAAAGTTTAACAAAAGAACATTGTTTGCATGGGAAGTGGCACTAGTCCCCGCACCCCAGCAAAGGTGGACTACTCGCTCATGGTGCGAGATACAAGGAGGATAAGATAGAAGGAGAGATCTGCCATGAGCTCGGTGCATAGAGTGGACGCAGCCCGGTGAAGTAGATATGCTCATTGCTCCATCTTCCTTCTCTTCTTGGCCTCCTTGGGTGCAACACCAACAGTAGGTGGAGTGGAACTTGATCGAAGTGGTGCTCTGTAGCCTATCGGCGTCCGGATCCAATGCCTCAAAATGAGGACCCTGGGGGTCTATTTATAGGCTCCGATCTGATCCCAAACAGTTTGGGTAAGTTGCTGGAAATATCTTCTTCAAACGGATTGGAGACCGTTTGGGCGCCAAATGGTTTGCATACCGTTTGGGCGCCAAACAGTTTGGGGACCGTTTGGGAACCAAACGGTTTGCTTCGATCGGTCTTGGCCTTGGCGTGGACGTGCGGCTTCAGTTCTTCAATCAGTCCTTATGCTTGCGTCAAACGGTCTTGGGACCGCATGGACTCAAACGGTCTTGGGACTGCATGGAATCAAATGGTCTTGGGACCACATGGAAACAAACGGTCTGGGGACCGCATGGGGCCAAACGGTCTTGGGACCGCATGGGGCCATACGGTCTTGGGACCGCATGGAACCAAATGGTCTTGGGACCGCATGGAACCAAACGGTCTTGGGACCGCATGGAACCAACCGGTCTTGGGACCGCATGGGACCAAACGGTCTTGAGATCACAAGGACCCAAACAGTCTTGAGACCACAAGGATTCAAACGGTCTTGAGAGCGTATGGGTGGAATTGCTTGATTTTCCTGCATTAAATGAAAGATATTTAGTTAAAACCTTGATTGTTGAATCAACTAAGTAGTTTTGTACGTTATGATTCATATTAGGATGAAAAGATGTAGAATAGAGATCAAATTGTTCCATAAAGGAAATTGAATTTCATGATGAGTATGCACTCATCGGTGATACATTATGATTTTCAATAAACATGGCGGTAATACTACCATTACAATCCTTTGAAAGAAAATTGAAAAATTCCTCAGTAGTTAACATAGTGGAAACCCTTTTATGGTTCAGATGATAATTGGCCAATCGGTCAACCACTTAATTTCTTTCCCTTGACATAGGTGATATGATAATTCCTCCTCATTATCTTCTTGACATGAATGATTTGGTTACAAACCTTAAGATACTCTTAATGTCCCAGACCGGCCTAAATCGCACGTCCAAAAAGGGAGCAGATATGAAGTAGTCAGACTTTTAAATTTATAACCTGAAACCCTCTAGACAAGGAAAAATATAGGGTTTTAGACGTTTATTGGTTTTTAGGGTTTTTGTGCAATGGAAACAGAGAAGATAACACTATTGCAGTAGTAAGGTATAAAGGAGGAAACTTCGGTAAAACAAGCGGCAGCAGGAACTTCCAGTACCCCTTCTCTCAAAGAGGGTACCTCTAACTAAGTATCAACACCTCTCTCAAGGTTGTTGATCTTTGGTTAGAGTGGAAAGGTCACTAAAGCAACTTTGATCTGGGGCACTCTCGTACTCCCGCATCAGACCAAATACTAGAGCCACAACACCTCTCTCGAGGTTGCTGCAGCGGGAAACATGATTTGATAGCTAGTCAAAACGTGATCCAAGCATGCAATCTAGAGTTCGGATGCTAAACAAAGCAATCGTCCAACAAAAGGGAACCAAACATGAAGCAACAAATAATTAAAGCTCCTCTGGTTCAACTGGCATAAAAGGGGTTTAGTTACATTGCATAAGTAAAGGAAGTAAATGACTAAAACAAGTAAATATAAATATCTCCTTCTTGATTTAAAAGGGCGATAGGAAGTAGCAGGCTACCAAGATCCCTCCAGCCCAATACCAGGCGGGAGCCTTGCCTGATACACCTTTGTTGGGCGACACACCCTCTCGGGCGATAGGTCGTGACGGGTCGGCATATCGTGCGAGGCTATCATGCCCGATACGATTGTGTCGGGCGGTGCACCCTCTCGGGCGATACACCATGACAGGTGACTCGCTATCGGGCTTAGTATCGTGTCGGGCAAGAGCTTTTCTTAGGGTATTGGGTACTCACATCGAGTGTCCTCGTTGGCCGATATCAGTCTGCTTTGGTGCCCGGGGCCGATCCTAAGTGAACCATTCCCTCCCTCTCGGGTGGGGGAAATGCTCACCTAGTATCGCCCGGTACACCTCTGAGGCACGTTACGCTAGCTCCAGATTCTTTCCCACGTTGGCTTTCGAGAGGTTCTGACCTGTCCCATCAGAGTCTTGTAGCTGCTATTTATAGGCAGCAGTTGGGAGAGGTTGTGGTTCTCCGGGCGCCATGTGTCCTCCTTCAACTCCACCATCGCGGATTCAGGGATGCCCGATATGCGTGTCGCCCGGCACAAAGATGTCGGGTTGTAAGAGTGTTGATCATCGTGACGAGTGGCGCCTGCCGGTGGGTGGCTTATATCGCGCAACACACTTTAGTTGTTGTGGCGAGTTTGCCTCCCTGTCGGGTAAATGGCGTATCGCTCGTTCGTTGCTTCTTGTGTGGCATCCCAGTGTCGTGCGGTAGTGTATCGTGCTGCCCTGTGTCGCGCAGCGATCATGTCGTTCGGCTGGTAAGAAGACCGATGTAGGTTGAACACGTTCATGGGCCGGGACGAGCCTTTTTGCTGATAAATGAGTCGAAAAATGAGGAAAACTCTGCAAAAGATGATAAAATTGAGTTAAGAGCGTAGCGTGGCCTGTTTATTCAAAAACATGACAAAAATGAGAGGAAATCAGTTAAGAAGGGAAAAATTGACCACGAAATAAGGGCCAAAAACATCACAAAATGTGGGGTTATCAACTCCCCCAAACTTAGCATTTTGATTGTCCTCAATCAATCTTTAAACTTTGTTTGTGACTCTTCTTCTTGACCAGTATGGTTTTTAGACAAAGGGTTTGAGCGAGCATTGAGATGTCTTACAGGGAAAACGGCTCGACCACGAACAACAGACTTTCCTTTTCCTACCTTATTTAAGCAAAAATTCTTCTCTATAGCTTTGGCGAGACTTGGGTGCATGATTTTGAAGTTAGCTTTCACACCAAACAACTTTTGGGAACAGCAAGTTGTGTGTTTGGGTAGGCTTACGGATTTTTTGGTTTTTCTTGTTTCCCATCAGTCCATCCAGGTGTGGGTCCGTTAGCGGGCGAGTGGTCCATGCAATCCAAGCCAGTTGGCTTTAGAGCGGTGATTTCACATCCTACGTACCACTACCCCAAATCTACCATGCCTAAAGATGGGTACTTTTGGAAAACTAGTGTGTATATATATATTTTTCTTTTCTTTCTTTTCATTTGGCACAACTCTCATGCTTTTATTCACTCTCATAAGGCTATTCTCTCTTTTTGGGATTTTGTCGGGTAAGGTAAAACAAGAGGAATTTTTGCTGTTTGGACAACTTTTTCCTTCTGCATACACGTCTCTTAGCTGTTGCGAGATTATTTTTCAAAATTTTTGGCATGGAAAGTCGTAGTCTTTTGTTGTTTGGGGTTGCATTATCAGAAAGACATAACAAACTCTGCATCTCCTTAGAAACATAGAAAACCAATTGGCAAGAAGTCGTATCAGATTTTTACTATATAGCGTCTTTGTACATATATGTGGAGACAAAATAAGCAAAATTTTTCAAATTTTTAGCAAGATTTTTGTATGAAGCATGTATATGTATATGTGCACATATTGAAGAAATTGAATAAGAAGAACAAAAAGGGTGAAGTGTGAATAAAATTTTTATACCTCCCTCACTGATAATACTATCCCCCCCAAACTTACTCCACACTCTGTCCCAGAGTTGTGAAGTAGAGAAGGTAGGGTAATGCTAACTCAGTGAGGTTTTTAACTAGTGAGCGCACCTTTTCCAGATAGAAGCTCGCACACATATTCTCCTCGTTTTCTGTGGTAGTCGATGTGGTGGAGCTGGTCAGGCGTCTCTTTGTTTGATATCCATCCAGCACAAAAATGTTGTAGTCGTTGGATAGGGGAATCTGTTGTGGACTGCGGTGGCAGAACTGAAGCTTGTGTCATTTTCTAGTTGTTGTGTCTAGGAATGGTTGTATCAACGTCGCCACCTCCTCGTAGTATTTTCGTATTAAGAGCTCGAGGGGTGTCAATGTTGTTGATGTATACTGCACCAGATGGTCTTTGTTGTTGTCCGAGCTATTGTAGAAGGTTCCTTCTCATTGACGCGTGTACATCGTCAAGAGCGTCCATTGGTTGTAGTGCAGGATGGGTAGGAAGATAGTCCATGGAACCCTGCATTGCAACTATGCCAGAAAAGATTGCTTTGCTCCTGACTCATCAGCGAGGCAGATGTCGTTGAGCAGCATTGGATGAGCAATGTGTGTGTGTTCAGACTTCGTCTGTATTGTCTGGATGTAGGTGGAAGCCACAGATATCGCCAAACATCCTCCATCTTTTACCATGTCCTTTAATTCATCAACCGGGACTATGACATTGTCTGACTCATAGATTACATTTGCCGGGATAGAGTCGGCTAACTTTAGAAGAATTTCATTAACCTGATCCTACGTGAGTGTAGAGCATGAGAAGCGGTCGAAATTGTTGATCATTTCTTCTGATGTGTCAGGCGAAGCAGTGTCTTTGAATCCATGCACTTCCCACAGGATCTCTAACTGCTTGCCTACCCCGTAGATGTCTGCTTCCATCTCAGCTTCTTTCTTTGGAGTGTTGTTGGGTTGTGAAGATTTGCCTTCTAGGTCACTGTCCAGCAGCCTCTCCGGTACCCTTGTGTCTTGGAAATAGCGCCCATCTTTGATCAGCAGCAGAGCGTATATGCTCCTGAGGTGGTAAAAGTTTTGGCCCTGGAGATGCCTTATGTATCCGAATATGTTGAGCAACTCCATGGCGCGTAAGACGATGAAGGCGTTGTTTCCGCTTCCCTCTTCTTCTTGGATGGGGAAGTCTCTGATAGAGAAGAAGTTCCAAATGTCGCTGTGATGTTGGACTCCATGCTTGATGGCTCATAGAAGACGCAGTGGTAGAAGCCTGAGGTGTTTGTCCTCTGGGCGGATGAAGATAAGCCTGGAGCATGGCACCTCATTGTTGGAGCAGCTAAGCAGTTGGACGTTGTGGTTCTGGAGGTCTGCCACCCAGAGGATCCATACGTTGCGGTGCTTGTACGGGGCCAACACGATGTTCGTGTTGTGCTCTTTGATGTGTTGCAGCATGTTGGCCACCGCTATGGAGTCTGGTACTCCCATCATCAATCTTCTTGCCAAGGTCGGGGTGGCGTTGTATCATGTTCTCCGACCTGTCCCGGTGCTGATGTTCTCTATTATTGCACCTTCTAGGACCCTGAAAAACTTCTTGCCGACGCCAGATGGCGAGCGGAATATGCTTCTGAGTGCTTCCCATCGTACGGAGAAGTAGTCGTCGCTCCAG